>CM061142.1:576050875-577250875 GCA_030789695.1 Scilla litardierei
GGCAGGGCCAACCCTAGCCACCGAAACCAGAGAAGGGCACGGGCCGGGCTACGTGCCCGCTCCCCCCTCAAGACCTCTGGGGTAGGGCTAACCCTCGCCACCAAAACCAGAGAAGGGCACGGGCCGGGCTACGCGCCCGCTCCCCGCCTCAAGACCTCTGGGGCTGGGCCAACCCTAGCCACCCAAACCAGAGAAGGGCACGGGCCGGGCTACGCGCCCGCTCCCCCCCTCAAGACCTCTGGGGCTGGGCCAACCCTAGCCACCCAAACCAGAGAAGGGCACGGGCCGGGCTACGCGCCCGCTCCCCCCCTCAATACCTCTGGGGCAAGGCCAACCCTAGCCACCCAAACCAGAGAAGGGCACGGGCCGGGCTACGCGCCCGTTACCCCCCTCAAGTCCTCTGGGGCAGGGCCAACCATAGCCACCCAAACCAGAGAAGGGCACGGGCCGGGCTACGCCCCCGCTCCCCCCTCAAGACCTCTGGGGCAGGGCCAACCATAGCCACCCAAACCAGAGAAGGGCACGGGCCGGGCTACGCACCCGCTCCCCCCGCAAGACCTCTGGGGCAGGGCCAACCCTAGCCACCCAAACCAGAGAAGGGTACGGGCCGGGCTACGCGCCCGTTCCCCCCTCAAGACCTCTGGGGAAGGGCCAACCCTAGCCACCCAAACCAGAGAAGGTCACGGGCCGGGCTACGTGCCCGCTCCCCCCTCAAGACCTCTGGGGCAGGGCCAACCCTCACCACCTAAAGAAGAGAAGGGCAAGGGCCGGGCTACGCGCCCGCTCCCCCCCCCCCCCTCAAGACCTCTGGGGAAGGCCCAACCCTAGCCACCCAAACCAGAGAAGGGCACGGGCCGGGCTACGCGCCCGCTCCCCCCCTCAAGACCTCTGGGGCAGGCCCAACCCTAGCCACCCAAACCAGAGAAGGGCACGGGCCGGGCTACGCGCCCGCTCCCCCCTCAAGACCTCTGGGGCAGGGCCAACCCTCACCACCCAAACCAGAGAAGGGAACGGGCCGGGCTACACGCCTGCCCCCCCTCAAGACCTCTGGGGCTGGGCCAACCCTAGCCACCCAAACCAGAGAAGGGCACGGGCCGGGCGACGCGCCCGCTCCCCCCCTTAAGACATCTGGGGCAGGGCCAACCCTAGCCACCCAAACCAGAGAAGGGCACGGGCCGGGCTACGCGCCCGTTCCCCCCCTCAAGTCCTCTGGGGCAGGGCCAACCATAGCCACCCAAACCAGAGAAGGGCACGGGCCGGGCTACGCACCCGCTACCCCCTCAAGACCTCTGGGCAGGGCCAACCATAGCCACCCAAACCAGAGAAGGGCATGGGCCGGGCTACGCACCCGCTCCCCCCGCAAGACCTCTGGGGCAGGGCCAACCCTAGCCACCCAAACCAGAGAAGGTCACGGGCCGGGCTACGTTCCCGCTCCCCCCTCAAGACCTCTGGGGCAGGGCCAACCCTCACCACCTAAACAAGAGAAGGGCACGGGCCGGGCTACGCGCCCGCTCCCCCCCTCAAGATCTCTGGGGTAGGCCCAACCATAGCCACCCAAACCAGAGAAGGGCACGGGCCGGGCTACGCGCGTGCTCCCCCCCTCAAGACCTCTGGGGCAGGGCCAACCCTAGCCACCCAAAACAGAGAAGGGCACAGGCCGGGCAACGCGCCCGCTCCCCCCCTCAAGTCCTCTGGGGCAGGGCCAACCATAGCCACCCAAACCAGAGAAGGGCACGGGCCGGGCTACACGCCCGATCCCCCCCTCATGACCTCTGGGGCAGGGCCAACCCTTGCCACCCAAACCAGAGAAGGGCACGGGCCGGGCTACGCACCCGTTCCCCCCTCAAGACCTCTGGGGCAGGGCCAACCCTAGCCACCCAAACCAGAGAAGGGCACGGGCCGGGCTACGCGCCCGCTCCCCCCCTCAAGACCTCTGGGGCAGGGCCAACCATAGCCACCCAAACCAGAGAAGGGCACGGGCCGGGCTACACGCCCGTTCCCCCCCTCAAGTCCTCTGGGGCAGGGCCAACCATAGCCACCCAAACCAGAGAAGGGCACGGGCCGGGCTACGCGCCCGCTCCCCCCCTCAAGACCTCTGGGGCAGGGCCAACCATAGCCACCCAAACCAGAGAAGGGCACGGGCCGGGCTACGCGCCCGCTCCCCCCGCAAGACCTCTGGGGCAGGGCCAACCCTAGCCACCCAAGCCAGAGAAGGGTACGGGCCGGGCTACGCACCCGTTCCCCCCTCAAGACCTCTGGGGAAGGGCCAACCCTAGTCACCCAAACCAGAGAAGGTCACGGGCCGGGCTACGTGCCCGCTCCCCCCTCAAGACCTCTGGGGCAGGGCCAACCCTCGCCACCTAAACAAGAGAAGGGCACGGGCAGGACTACACGCCTGCTCCCCCCTCAAGACCTCTGGGGCAGGGCCAACCCTAGCCACGCAAACCAAAGAAGGGCACGGGCCGGGTTACGCGCCCGCTCCCCCGCTCAAGACCTCTTGGGAAGGGCCAACCCTAGCCACCCAAACCATAGAAGGGCATGGGCCGGGCTACGCGCCCGCTCCCCCCTCAAGACCTCTGGGGCAGGGCCAACCCTCGCCACCCAAACAAGAGAAGGGCACGGGCCGGGCTACGCGCCTGCTCCCCCCCTCAAGACCTCTGGGGCAGGGCCAACCATAGCCACCCAAACCAGAGAAGGGCACGGGCCGGGCTACGCGCCCGCTCCCCCCCTCAAGACCTCTGGGGCAGGGCCAACCCACGCCACCCAAACCAGAGAAGGGCATGGGCCGGGATACGCAACCGCTCCCCCCTCAAGACCTTTGGGGCAAGGCCAACCCTAGCCACCCAAAATAGAGAAGGGCACGGGCCGGGCTACGCGACCGCTCCCCCCCTCAAGACCTCTGGGGAAGGACCAACCCTTGCCACCCAAACCAGAGAAGGGCACGGGCCGGGCTACGCACCCGTTCCCCCCTCAAGACCTCTGGGGCAGGGCCAACCCTAGCCACCCAAACCAGAGAAGGGCACGGGCCAGGCTACGCGCCCTCTCCCCCCCTCAAGACCTCTGGGACAGGGCCAACCCGCGCCACCCAAACCAGAGAAGGGCACGGGCCGGGCTACGTGCCTGCTCCCCTCCTCAAGACCTCTGGGGCAGGGCCAACCCTAGCCACCCAAACCAGAGAAGGGCACGGGCCGGGTTACGCGCCCGCTCCCCCCTCATGACCTCTGGGGCAGGGCCAACCCTAGCCACCCAAACCAGAGAAGGGCACGGGCCGGGCTACGCGCCCGCTCCCCCCCTCAAGACCTCTGGGGTAGGCCCAACCCTAGCCACCCAAACCAGAGAAGGGCACGGGCCGGGCTACGCGCGTGCTCCCCCCCTCAAGACCTCTGGGGCAGGGCCAACCCTAGCCACCCAAAACAGAGAAGGGCACAGGTCGGGCTACGCGCCCGCTCCCCCCCTCAAGTCCTCTGGGGCAGGGCCAACCATAGCCACCCAAACCAGAGAAGGGCACGGGCCGGGCTACACGCCCGATCCCCCCCTCATGACCTCTGGGGCAGGGCCAACCCTTGCCACCCAAACCAGAGAAGGGCACGGGCCGGGCTACGCACCCTTTCCCCCCTCAAGACCTCTGGGGCAGGGCCAACCCTAGCCACCCAAACCAGAGAAGGGCACGGGCCGGGCTACGCGCCCGCTCCCCCCTCAAGACCTCTGGGGCAGGGCCAACCCTAGCCACCCAAACCAGAGAAGGGCACGGGCCGGGCTACGCGCCCGTTCCCCCCCCCGCAAGTCCTCTGGGGCAGGGCCAACCATAGCCACCCAAACCAGAGAAGGGCATGGGCCGGGCTACGCACCCGCTCCCCCCCTCAAGACCTCTGGGGCAGGGCCAACCATAGCCACCCAAACCAGAGAAGGGCACGGGCCGGGCTACGCACCCGCTCCCCCCGCAAGACCTCTGGGGCAGGGCCAACCCTAGCCACCCAAACCAGAGAAGGGTACGGGCCGGGCTACGCGCCCGTTCCCCCCTCAAGACCTCTGGGGAAGGGCCAACCCTAGCCACCCAAACCAGAGAAGGTCACGGGCCGGGCTACGTGCCCGCTCCCCCCTCAAGACCTCTGGGGCAGGGCCAACCCTCGCCACCTAAACAAGAGATGGGCACGGGCCGGGCTACGCGCCTGCTCCCCCCTCAAGACCTCTGGGGCAGGGCCAACACTAGCCACGCAAACCAAAGAAGGGCACGGGCCGGGTTACGCGCCCGATCCCCCGCTCAAGACCTCTTGGGAAGGGCCAACCCTAGCCACCCAAACCATAGAAGGGCATGGGCCGGGCTACGCGCCCGCTCCCCCCTCAAGACCTCTGGGGCAGGGCCAACCCTCGCCACCCAAACAAGAGAAGGGCACGGGCCGGGCTACGCGCCCGCTCCCCCCCTCAAGACCTCTGGGGCAGGGCCAACCATAGCCACCCAAACCAGAGAAGGGCACGGGCCGGGCTACGCGCCCGCTCCCCCCATCAAGACCTCTGGGGCAGGGCCAACCCTAGCCACCCAAACCAGAGAAGGGCACGGGCCGGGATACGCAACCGCTCCCCCCTCAAGACCTTTGGGGCAAGGCCAACCCTAGCCACCCAAAATAGAGAAGGGCACAGGCCGGGCTACGCACCCGCTCCCCCCCTCAAGCCCTCTAGGGAAGGGCCAACCCTAGCCACCCAAACCAGAGAAGGGCACGGGCCAGGCTACGCGCCCACTCCCCCCTCAAGACCTCTGGGGTAGGGCCAACCCTCGCCACCCAAACCAGAGAAGGGTACGGGCCGGGCTACGTGCCTGCTCCCCCCCTCATGACCTCTGGGGCAGGGCCAACCCTAGCCACCCAATCCAGAGAAGGGCACGGGCCGGGTTACGCGCCCGCTCCCCCCTCATGACCTCTGGGGCAGGGCCAACCCTAGCCACTGAAACCCGAGAAGGGCACGGGCCGGGCTACGCGCCCGCTCCCCCCCTCAAGACCTCTGGGGCGGGGCCAACCCTAGCCACCCAAACCAGAGAAGGGCACGGGCCGGGTTACGCGCCCGCTCCCCCCCTCATGACCTCTGGGGCGGGGCCAACCCTAGCCACCGAAACCAGAGAAGGGCACGGGCCGGGCTACGTGCCCACTCCCCCCTCAAGACCTCTGAGGTAGGGTCAACCCTAGCCACCAAAACCAGAGAAGGGCACGGGCCGGGCTACGCGCCTGCTCCCCCCCTCAAGACCTCTGGGGCAGGCCCAACCCTAGCCACCCAAACCAGAGAAGGGCACGGGCCGGGCTACGCGCCCGCTCCCCCCTCAAGACCTCTGGGGCAGGGCCAACCCTCACCACCCAAACCAGAGAAGGGAATGGGCCGGGCTACACGCCCGCCCCCCCCCCCCCCCCTCAAGACCTCTGGGGCTGGGCCAACCCTAGCCTCCCAAACCAGAGAAGGGCACGGGCCGGGCTACGCGCCCGCTCCCCCCCCTCAAGACCTCTGGGGCAGGGCCAACCCTAGCCACCCAAACCAGAGAAGGGCACGGGCCGGGCTACGCGCCCGTTCCCCCCCTCAAGTCCTCTGGGGCAGGGCCAACCATAGCCACCCAAACCAGAGAAGGGCACGGGCCGGGCTACGCACCCGATCCCCCCCTCAAGACCTCTGGGGCAGGGCCAACCATAGCCACCCAAACCAGAGAAGGGCACGGGCCGGGCTACGCACCCGCTCCCCCCGCAAGACCTATGGGGCAGGGCCAACCCTAGCCACCCAAACCAGAGAAAGGTACGGGCCGGGCTACGCGCCCGTTCCCCCCTTAAGACCTCTGGGGAAGGGCCAACCCTAGCCACCCAAACCAGAGAAGGTCACGGGCCGGGCTACGTGCCCGCTCACCCCTCAAGACCTCTGGGGCAGGGCCAACCCTCGCCACCTAAACAAGAGAAGGGCACGGGCCGGGCTACACGCCGGCTCCCCCCTCAAGACCTCTGGGGCAGGGCCAATCCTAGCCACGTAAACCAAAGAAGGGCACGGGCCGGGTTACGCGCCCGCTCCCCCACTCAAGACCTCTTGGGAAGGGCCAACCCTAGCCACCCAAACCATAGAAGGGCATGGGCCGGGCTACGCGCCCGCTCCCCCCTCAAGACCTCTGGGGCAGGGCCAACCCTCGCCACCCAAAATAGATAAGGGCACGGGCCGGGCTACGCGCCCGCTCCCCCCCTCAAGACCTCTGGGGTAGGGCCAACCCTAGCCACCCAAACCAGAGAAGGGCACGGGCCAGGCTACGCGCCCACTCCCCCCCTCAAGACCTCTGGGGCAGGGCCAACCCTCGCCACCCAAACCAGAGAAGGGCACGGGCCGGGCTAGGTGCCTGCTCCCCCCCTCAAGACCTCTGGGGCAGGGCCAACCCTATCCACCCAAACCAGAGAAGGGCACGGGCCGGGTTACGCGCCCGCTCCCCCCTCATGACCTCTGGGGCAGGGCCAACCCTAGCCACCGAAACCAGAGAAGGGCACGGGCCGGGTTACGCGCCCGCTCCCCCCTCATGACCTCTGGGGCAGGGCCAACCCTAGCCACCGAAACCAGAGAAGGGCACGGGCCGGGCTACGTGCCCGCTCCCCCCTCAAGACCTCTGGGGTAGGGCCAACCCTAGCCACCCAAACCAGAGAAGGGCACGGGCCGGGCTACGCGCCCGCTCCCCCCCTCAAGACCTCTGGGGTAGGCCCAACCCTAGCCACCCAAACCAGCGAAGGGCACGGGCCGGGCTACGCGCTTGCTCCCCCCCTCAAGACCTCTGGGGCAGGGCCAACCCTAGCCACCCAAAACAGAGAAGGGCACAGGCCGAGCTACGCGCCCGCTCCCCCCCTCAAGTCCTCTGGGGCAGGGCCAACCATAGCCACCCAAACCAGAGAAGGGCACGGACCGGGCTACACGGCCGATCCCCCCCTCATGACCTTTGGGGCAGGGCCAACCCTTGCCACCCAAACCAGAGAAGGGCACGGGCCGGGCTACACACCCGTTCCCCCCTCAAGACCTCTGGGGCAGGGCCAACCCTAGCCACCCAAACCAGAGAAGGGCACAGGCCGGGATACGCGCCCGCTCCCCCCCTCAAGACCTCTGGGGCAGGGCCAACCCTAGCCACCCAAACCAGAGAAGGGCACGGGCCGGGCTACGCGCCCGCTCCCCTCCTCAAGACCTCTGGGGCAGGGCCAACCATAGCCACCCAAACCAGAGAAGGGCACGGGCCGGGCTACGCACCCGCTCCCCCCGCAAGACCTCTGGGGCAGGGCCAACCCTCGCCACCCAAACCAGAGAAGGGCACGGGCCGGGATATGTGCCTGCTCCCCCCCCTCAAGACCTCTGGGGCAGGGCCAACCCTAGCCACCCAAACCAGAGAAGGGCACGGGCCGGGTTACGCGCCCGCTCCCCCCTAATGACCTCTGGGGCAGGGCCAACACTAGCCACCGAAACCAGAGAAGGGCACGGGCCGGGTTACGCGCCCGCTCCCCCCTCATGACCTCTGGGGCAGGGCCAACCCTAGCCACCGAAACCAGAGAAGGGCACGGGCCGGGCTATGTGCCCGCTCCCCCCTCAAGACCTCTGGGGTAGGGCCAACCCTAGCCACCCAAACCAGAGAAGGGCACGGGCCGGGCTACGCGCCCGCTCCCCCCCTCAAGACCACTGGGGTAGGCCCAACCCTAGCCACCCAAACCAGAGAAGGGCACGGGCCGGGCTACACGCTTGCTCCCCCCTCAAGACCTCTGGGGCAGGGCCAACCCTAGCCACCCAAAACAGAGAAGGGCACAGGCCGGGCTACGCGCCCGCTCCCCCCCTCAAGTCCTCTGGGGCAGGGCCAACCATAGCCACCCAAACTAGAGAAGGGCACGGGCCGGGCTACACGCCCGATCCCCTCCTCATGACCTCTGGGGCAGGGCCAACCCTTGCCACCCAAACCAGAGAAGGGCACGGGCCGGGCTACACACCCGTTCCCCCCTCAAGACCTCTGGGGCAGGGCCAACCCTAGCCACCCAAACCAGAGAAGGGCACGGGCCGGGCTACGCGCCCGTTCCCCCCCTCAAGTCATCTGGGGCAGGGCCAACCCTAGCCACCCAAACCAGAGAAGGGCACGGGCCGGGCTATGCGCCCGATCCCCCCCTCAAGACCTCTGGGGCAGGGCCAACCATAGCCACCCAAACCAGAGAAGGGCACGGGCCGGGCTACGCACCCGCTCCCCCCGCAAGACCTCTGGGGCAGGGCCAACCCTAGCCACCTAAACCAGAGAAGGGTACGGGCCGGGCTACGTGCCCGTTCCCCCCTCAAGACCCTTGGGGAAGGGCCAACCCTAGCCACCCAAACCAGAGAGGGTCACGGGCCGGGCTACGTGCCCGCTCCCCCCTCAAGACCTCTGGGGCAGGGCCAACCCTCGCCACCTAAACAAGAGAAGGGCACGGGCCGGGCTACGTGCCTGCTCCCCCCTCAAGACCTCTGGGGCAGGGCCAACCCTAGCCACGCAAACCAAAGAAGGGCACGGGCCGGGTTACGCGCCCGCTCCCCCGCTCAAGACCTCTTGGGAAGGGCCAACCCAAGCCACCCAAACCATAGAAGGGCATGGGCCAGGCTACGCGCCCGCTCCCCCCTCAAGACCTCTGGGACAGGGCCAACCCTCGCCACCCAAACAAGAGAAGGGCACGGGCCGGGCTACGCGCCTGCTCCCCCCCTCAAGACCTCTGGGGCAGGGCCAACCATAGCCACCCAAAACCAGAGAAGGGCACGGGCCGGGCTACGCGCCCGCTCCCCCCCTCAAGACCTCTGGGGTAGGGCCAACCCTCGCCACCCAAACCAGAGAAGGGCACGGGCCGGGATACGCAACCGCTCCCCCCTCAAGACCTTTGGGGCAAGGCCAACCCTAGCCACCCAAAATAGAGAAGGGCACGGGCCGGGCTATGCGCCCGCTCCCCCCCTCAAGACCTCTGGGGTAGGGCCAACCCTAGCCACCCAAACCAGAGAAGGGCACGGGCCAGGCTACGCGCCCACTCCCCCCCTCAAGACCTCTAGGGCAGGGCCAACCCTCGCCACCCAAACCAGAGAAGGGCATGGGCCGGGCTACGTGCCTGCTCCCCCCCTCAAGACCTCTGGGGCAGGGCCAACCCTAGCCACCCAAACCAGAGAAGGGCACGGGCCGGGTTACGCGCCCGCTCCCCCCTCATGACCTCTGGGGCAGGGCCAACCCTAGCCACTGAAACCAGAGAAGGGCACGGGCCGGGCTACGCGCCCGCTCCCCCCCTTCAAGACCTCTGGGGCGGGGCCAACCCTAGCCACCCAAACCAGAGAAGGGCACGGGCCGGGTTACGCGCCCGCTCCCCCCCTCATGACCTCTGGTGCAGGGCCAACCCCTGGCCACCGAAACCAGAGAAGGCACGGGCCGGGCTACGTGCCCGCTCCCCCCCTCAAGACCTCTGGGGTAGGGCCAACCCTAGCCACCAAAACCAGAGAAGGGCACGGGCCGGGCTACGCGCCCGCTCCCCCCCATCAAGACCTCTGGGGCAGGCCCAACCCTAGCCACCCAAACCAGAGAAGGGGCACGGGCCGGGCTACGCACCCACTCCCCCCCTCAAGACCCTCTGGGGCAGGGCCAACCCTCGCCACCCAAACCAGAGAAGGGCACGGGCCGGGCTAGGTGCCTGCTCCCCCCCTCAAGACCTCTGGGGCAGGGCCAACCCTATCCACCCAAACCAGAGAAGGGCACGGGCCGGGTTACGCGCCCGCTCCCCCCTCATGACCTCTGGGGCAGGGCCAACCCTAGCCACCGAAACCAGAGAAGGGCACGGGCCGGGTTACGCGCCCGCTCCCCCCCTCATGACCTCTGGGGCAGGGCCAACCCTAGCCACCGAAACCAGAGAAGGGCACGGGCCGGGCTACGTGCCAGCTCCCCCCTCAAGACCTCTGGGGTAGGGCCAACCCTAGCCACCCAAACCAGAGAAGGGCACGGGCCGGGCTACGCGCCCGCTCCCCCCCCTCAAGACCTCTGGGGTAGGCCCAACCCTAGCCACCCAAACCAGCGAAGGGCACGGGCCGGGCTACGCGCTTGCTCCCCCCCCTCAAGACCTCTGGGGCAGGGCCAACCCTAGCCACCCAAAACAGAGAAGGGCACAGGCCGCGCTACGCGCCCGCTCCCCCCCCTCAAGTCCTCTGGGGCAGGGCCAACCATAGCCACCCAAACCAGAGAAGGGCACGGACCGGGCTACACGGCCGATCCCCCCCTCATGACCTTTGGGGCAGGGCCAACCCTTGCCACCCAAACCAGAGAAGGGCACGGGCCGGGCTACACACCCGTTCCCCCCTCAAGACCTCTGGGGCAGGGCCAACCCTAGCCACCCAAACCAGAGAAGGGCACAGGCCGGGATACGCGCCCGCTCCCCCCCCCTCAAGACCTCTGGGGCAGGGCCAACCCTAGCCACCCAAACCAGAGAAGGGCACGGGCCGGGCTACGCGCCCCGCTCCCCTCCTCAAGACCTCTGGGGGCAGGGCCAACCATAGCCACCCAAACCAGAGAAGGGCACGGGCCGGGCTACGCACCCGCTCCCCCCGCAAGACCTCTGGGGCAGGGCCAACCCTCGCCACCCAAACCAAGAGAAGGGCACGGGCCGGGATATGTGCCTGCTCCCCCCCCTCAAGACCTCTGGGGCAGGGCCAACCCTAGCCACCCAAACCAGAGAAGGGCACGGGCCGGGTTACGCGCCCGCTCCCCCCTAATGACCTCTGGGGCAGGGCCAACACTAGCCACCGAAACCAGAGAAGGGCACGGGCCGGGTTACGCGCCCGCTCCCCCCTCATGACCTCTGGGGCAGGGCCAACCCTAGCCACCGAAACCAGAGAAGGGCACGGGCCGGGCTATGTGCCCGCTCCCCCCCTCAAGACCTCTGGGGTAGGGCCAACCCTAGCCACCCAAACCAGAGAAGGGCACGGGCCGGGCTACGCGCCCCGCTCCCCCCCCTCAAGACCACTGGGGTAGGCCCAACCCTAGCCACCCAAACCAGAGAAGGGCACGGGCCGGGCTACACGCTTGCTCCCCCCCTCAAGACCTCTGGGGCAGGGCCAACCCTAGCCACCCAAAACAGAGAAGGGCACAGGCCGGGCTACGCGCCCCGCTCCCCCCCCTCAAGTCCTCTGGGGCAGGGCCAACCATAGCCACCCAAACTAGAGAAGGGCACGGGCCGGGCTACACGCCCGATCCCCTCCTCATGACCTCTGGGGCAGGGCCAACCCTTGCCACCCAAACCAGAGAAGGGCACGGGCCGGGCTACACACCGCTTCCCCCCTCAAGACCTCTGGGGCAGGGCCAACCCTAGCCACCCAAACCAGAGAAGGGCACGGGCCGGGCTACGCGCCCGTTCCCCCCCTCAAGTCATCTGGGGCAGGGCCAACCCTAGCCACCCAAACCAGAGAAGGGCACGGGCCGGGCTATGCGCCCGATCCCCCCCTCAAGACCTCTGGGGGCAGGGCCAACCATAGCCACCCAAACCAGAGAAGGGCACGGGCCGGGCTACGCACCCCGCTCCCCCCCGCAAGACCTCTGGGGCAAGGGCCAACCCTAGCCACCTAAACCAGAGAAGGGTACGGGCCGGGCTACGTGCCCGTTCCCCCCCCTCAAGACCCTTGGGGAAGGGCCAACCCTAGCCACCCAAACCAGAGAGGGTCACGGGCCGGGCTACGTGCCCGCTCCCCCCTCAAGACCTCTGGGGCAGGGCCAACCCTCGCCACCTAAACAAGAGAAGGGCACGGGCCGGGCTACGTGCCTGCTCCCCCCTCAAGACCTCTGGGGCAGGGCCAACCCTAGCCACGCAAACCAAAGAAGGGCACGGGCCGGGTTACGCGCCCGCTCCCCCGCTCAAGACCTCTTGGGAAGGGCCAACCCAAGCCACCCAAACCATAGAAGGGCATGGGCCAGGCTACGCGCCCGCTCCCCCCCTCAAGACCTCTGGGACAGGGCCAACCCTCGCCACCCAAACAAGAGAAGGGCACGGGCCGGGCTACGCGCCTGCTCCCCCCCCTCAAGACCTCTGGGGCAGGGCCAACCATAGCCACCCCAAAACCAGAGAAGGGCACGGGCCGGGCTACGCGCCCGCTCCCCCCCTCAAGACCTCTGGGGTAGGGCCAACCCTCGCCACCCAAACCAGAGAAGGGCACGGGCCGGGATACGCAACCGCTCCCCCCCCTGAAGACCTCTGGGGCAGGGCCAACCCTATCCACCCAAACCAGAGAAGGGCACGGGCCGGGTTACGCGCCCGCTCCCCCCTCATGACCTCTGGGGCAGGGCCAACCCTAGCCACCGAAACCAGAGAAGGGCACGGGCCGGGTTACGCGCCCGCTCCCCCCTCATGACCTCTGGGGCAGGGCCAACCCTCGCCACCCAAACCAGAGAAGGGCATGGGCCGGGCTACGTGCCTGCTCCCCCCCTCAAGACCTCTGGGGCAGGGCCAACCCTAGCCACCCAAACCAGAGAAGGGCACGGGCCGGGTTACGCGCCCGCTCCCCCCTCATGACCTCTGGGGCAGGGCCAACCCTAGCCACTGAAACCAGAGAAGGGCACGGGCCGGGCTAAGCGCCCGCTCCCCCCCTTCAAGACCTCTGGGGCGGGGGCCAACCCTAGCCACCCCAAACCAGAGAAGGGCACGGGCCGGGGTTACGCGCCCGCTCCCCCCCTCATGACCTCTGGTGCAGGGCCAACCCTGGCCACCGAAACCAGAGAAGGGCACGGGCCGGGCTACGTGCCCGCTCCCCCCTCAAGACCTCTGGGGTAGGGCCAACCCTAGCCACCAAAACCAGAGAAGGGCACGGGCCGGGCTACGCGCCCGCTCCCCCCATCAAGACCTCTGGGGCAGGCCCAACCCTAGCCACCCAAACCAGAGAAGGGCACGGGCCGGGCTACGCACCCACTCCCCCCCTCAAGACCTCTGGGGCAGGGCCAACCCTAGCCACCCAAAACAGAGAAGGGCACAGGCCGGGCTACGCGCCTGCTCCCCCCCTCAAGTCCTCTGGGGCAGGGCCAACCATAGCCACCCAAACCAGAGAAGTGCACGGGCCGGGCAACACGCCCGATCCCCCCCTCATGACCTCTGGGGCAGGGCCAACCCTTGCCACCCAAACCAGAGAAGGGCACGGGCCGGGCTACGCACCCGTTCCCCCCTCAAGACCTCTGGGGCAGGGCCAACCCTAGCCACCCAAACCAGAGAAGGGCACGGGCCGGGCTACGTGCCCGCTCCCCCCCTCAAGACCTCTGGGGCAGGGCCATCCCTAGCCACCCAAACTAGAGAAGGGCACAGGCCGGGCTACGCGCCCGTTCCCCCCCTCAAGTCCTCTGGGGCAGGGCCAACCATAGCCACCCAAACCAGAGAAGGGCACGGGCCGGGCTACACACCCACTCCCCCCTTCAAGACCTCTGGGGCAGGGCCAACCATAGCCATCCAAACCAGAGAAGGGCACGGGCCGGGCTACGCACCCGCTCCCCCCTCAAGACCTCTGGGGCAGGGCCAACCCTCACCACCCAAACAAGAGAAGGGCACGGGCCGGGCTACGCTCCTGCTCCCCCCCTCAAGACCTCTGGGGTAGGGCCAACCCTAGCCACGCAAACCAAAGAAGTGCACGGGCCAGGTTACGCGCCCGCTCCCACCCTCAAGACCTCTTGGGGAGGGCCAACCCTAGCCACCCAAACCAGAGAAGGGCACGGGCCGGGCTACGCGCCTGCTCCCCCCTCAAGACCTCTGGAGCAGGGCCAACCCTCGCCACACAAACAAGAGAAGGGCACGGGCCGGGCTACGCGCCTGCTCCCCCCCTCAAGACCTCTGGGGTAGGGCCAACCCTAGCCACCCAAACCAGAGAAGGGCACGGGCCAGGCTACGCGCCCACTCCCCCCCTCAAGACCTCTGGGGTAGGGCCAACCCTCGCCACCCAAACCAGAGAAGGGCACGGGCCGGGCTACATGCATGCTCCCCCCCTCAAGACCTCTGGGGCAGGGCCAACCCTAGCCACCCAAACCAGAGAAGGGCACGGGCCGGGGTACGCGCCCGCTCCCCCCTCATGACCTCTGGGGCAGGGCCAACACTAGCCACCCAAACCAGAGAAGGGCACGGGCCGGGCTACGTGCCTGCTCCCCCCTCAAGACCTCTGGGGCAGGGCCAACCCTAGCCACCCAAACCAGAGAAGGGCACGGGCCGGGTTACGCGCCCGCTCCCCCCCTCATGACCTCTGGGGCAGGGCCAACCCTAGCCACCGAAACCAGAGAAGGGCACGTGCCGGGCTACGTGCCCGCTCCCCCCTCAAGACCTCTGGGGCAGGGCCAACCCTAGCCACCCAAACCAGAGAAGGGCACGGGCCGGGCTACACGCCCGCTCCCCCCCTCAAGACCTCTGGGGCAGGGCCAACCCTAGCCACCCAAAACAGAGAAGGGCACAGGCCGGGCTACGCGCCCGCTCCCCCCCTCAAGTCCTCTGGGGCAGGGCCAACCATAGCCACCCAAACTAGAGAAGGGCACGGGCCGGGCAACATGCCCGATCCCCCCTTCATGACCTCTGGGGCAGGGCCAACCCTTGCCACCCAAACCAAAGAAGGGCACGGGCCGGGTTACGCGCCCGCTCCCACCCTTAAGACCTCTTGGGCAGGGTCAACCCTAGCCACCCAAACCAGAGAAGGGCACGGGCCAGGCTACGCGCCCGCTCCCCCCTCAAGACCTCTGGAGCAGGGCCAACCCTCGCCACCCAAACAAGAGAAGGGCACGGGCCGGGCTACGTGCCTGCTCCCCCCCTCAAGACCTCTGGGGCAGGGCCAACCCTAGCCACCCAAACCAGAGAAGTGCACGGGCCGGGCTACATGCCCGCTTCCCCCCTCAAGACCACGGGGGCAGGGCCAACCCCCGCCACCCAAACCAGAGAAGGGCACGGGCCGAGATACGCGACCGCTCCCCTCTCAAGACCTTTGGGGCAGGGCCAACCCTAGCCACCCAAAATAGAGAAGGGCACGGGCCGGGCTACGCGCCTGCTCCCCCCCTCAACACCTCTGGGGTAGGGCCAACCCTAGCCACCCAAACCAGAGAAGGGCACGGGCCCGGCTACGCGCCCGCTCCCCCCTCAAGACCTCTGGGGCAGGGCCAACCCTCGCCACCCAAACCAGAAAAGGGCACGGGCCGGGCTACATGCCTGCTCCCCCCCTCAAGACCTCTGGGGCAGGGCCAACCCTAGCCACCCAAACCAGAGAAGGGCACGGTCCGGGTTACGCGCCCGCTCTCCCCCTCATGACCTCTGGGGCAGGGCCAACCCTAGCCACCCAAACCAGAGAAGGGCACGGGCCGGGCTACGCGCCCGCTCACCCCCTCAAGACCTCTGGGGCAGGCCCAACTCTCGCCACCCAAACCAGAGAAGGGCACAGGCCGGGCTACGCGCCCGCTCCCCCCTCAAGACCTATGGGGCAGGGCCAACCCTAGCCACCCAAAACAGAGAAGGGCATGGGCCGGGCTACGCGCCCGCTCAACCCTCTCAAGACCTCTGGGGCAGGGCCAACCCTAGCCACCCAAACCAGAGAAGGGCACGGGCCGGGCTACGCACCCGCTCCCCCCTCAAGACCTCTGGGGCAGGGCCAACCCTAGCAACCCAAACCAGAGAAGGGCACGGTCCGGGCTACGCGCCCGTTCCCCCCCTCAAGACCTCTGGGGCAGGGCCAACCCTAGCCACCCAAACCAGAGAAGGGCACGGGCCGGGCTACGTGCCCGCTCCCCCCTTAAGACCTCTTGGGAAGGGCCAACCCTAGCCACCCAAACCAGAGAAGGGCACGGGCCGGGCTACACGCCCGCTCCCCCTTTCATGACCTCTGGGGCAGGGCCACCCCTTGCCACCCAAACCAGAGAAGGGCACGTGCCGGGCTATGCACCCGTTCCCCCCTCAAGACCTCTGGGGCAGGGCCAACCCTAGCCACCCAAAACAGAGAAGGGCACGGGCCGGGCTACGTGCCCGCTCTCCCCCTCAAGACCTCTGGGGCAGGGCCAACCCTAGCCACCCAAACCAGAGAAGGGCACGGGACGGGCTACGCGCCCGCTCCCCCCCCTCAAGACCTCTGAGGCAGGGCCAACCCTCATCACCCAAACCAGAGAAGGGCACGGGACGGGCTACGCGCCCGCTCCCCCCCCTCAAGACCTCTGGGGCAGGGCCAACCCTAGCCACCCAAACCAGAGAAGGGCACGGGCCGGGCTACACGCCCGCTCCCCCCCTCAAGACCTCTGGGGCAGGGCCAACCCTAGCCACCCAAATCAGAGAAGGGCACGGGCCGGGGTACGCGCCCGCTCCCCCCTCAAGACCTCTGGGGCAGGGCCAACCCTAGACACCCAAACCAGAGAAGGGCACGGGCCGGGCTACGCGCACGCTCCCCCCTCAAGACCTCTGGGGCAGGGCCAACCCTCGCCATCCAAACGAGAGAAGGGCACGGGCTGGGCTACGCGCCCGCTCCCCCTCAAGACCTCTGGGGCAGGGATAACCCTAGCCACCCAAACCAGAGAAGGGCACGAGCCGGGCTAAGCACCCGCTCCCCCCCTCAAGACCTCTGGGGCAGGGCCAACCCAAGCCACCCAAACCAGAGAAGGGCACGGGCAGGGCTACACACCCGCTCCCCCCCTCAAGACCTCTGGGGCAGGGCCAACCATAGCCACCCAAACCAGAGAAGGGCACGGTCCGGGCTACGCACCCGCTCCCCCCTCAAGACCTCTGGGGCAGGGCCAACCCTAGCCACCCAAACCAGAGAAGGGCACGGGCTGGGCTACGCGCCCGTTCCCCCCCTCAAGACCTCTGGGGCAGGGCCAACCCTAGCCACCCAAACCAGAGAAGGGCACGGGCAAGGCTACGCGTCCGCTCCCCCCTCAAGACCTCTGGGGCAGGGCCAACCCTCACCACCCAAACCAGAGAAGGGAACGGGCCGGGCTACGCGCCTGCTCCCCCCTCAAGACCTCTGGGGCAGGGCCAACCCTAGCCACCCAAACCAAAGAAGGGCACGGGCCGGGCTACGCGACCGCTCCCCCCTTAAGACCTCTGGGGCAGGGCCAACCCTCGCCACCCAAACCAGAGAAGGGCACGGGCCGGGTTACGCGCCCGCTCCCCCCTCAAGACCTTTGGGGCAAGGCCAACCCTAGCCACCTAAACCAGGGAAGGGCACGGGTCGGGCTACGTGCCCGCTCCCCCCCTCTAGACCTCTGGCGCAGGCCCAACCCTAGCCACCCAAACAAGAGAAGGGCACGGGCCGGGCTACGCGCCCGCTCCCCCCTTCAAGACCTCTGGGACAGGGCCAACCCTAGGCACCCAAGACAGAGAAGGGCACGGGCCGGGCTTCGCGCCCGCTCCCCCCTCAAGACCTCTGGGGCAGGGTCAACCATCGCCACCCAAACCAAAGAAGGGCACGGGCCGGGCTACGCACCCGCTCCCCCCTTAAGACCTCTGGGGCAGGGCCAACCCTCGCCATCCAAACAAGAGAAGGGCACGGGCAGGGCTACGCGCCTGCTCCCCCCCTCAAGACCTCTGGGGCAGGGCCAACCCTAGCCACCCAAACCAGAGAAGGGCACTGGCCGGGCTACGCGCCTGCTCCCACCCTCAAGACCTCTGGGGCTGGGCCAACCATCGCCACCCAAACCAGAGAAGGGCACAGGCCGGGATACGCGACCGCTCCCCCCCTCAAGACCTTTGGGGCAGGACCAACCCTAGCCACCCAAAATAGAGAAGGGCACGGGCCGGGCTACACGCCCGCTCCCCCCTCTAGACCTCTAGGGCAGGGCCAGCCCTGTTGGATATGGAAGACGTTTGTACACCCTTGTGGGGGATGTACGAGGGAATACGGACCTCGAACGTCGCGCACACGAAGTCATGTGTAAAGGGAATCTGTTCCCTTGCGGAGAGGATCTCTGTATGAGCGGGAAAGTCGCATTATATATGCATAAGTGCATGCGACATATGGCTAATAAAGGGGGAATATCTTAAGCTTATGTTATACCATGCATATGGTACAACTTAAGATTATAATGTGCCATGTATCATGGTACACCTTAATTAAGTTGTTCCAAAGGAACAACTTACCCTAAAATAACTACCTTGGGGGCTATAAATAAGACCCAAGGGTAGCCATTTTCCTTAAAATTTTTGCATTAAATTCATGCATGCATCTTCTTCATAGCGAAGCTCTGCAGAAATATTTCCTCTCCCTCCATCCAAGTTCTTAATCTAAAATAGAGATTTAGATTGTGGGATTAGTAGCCTTACTCCGTTCGTGAGTAGACTCGATCCGTCGTGGCGAATCCGAAGGCGAAGTTCGTAGACTACCGTGCCGCGTACGCAAGCGTAAGTCTAAACTTCATGTTATCGATCCTAACTCTGTTTTGGACAGGATCCTTCATTGGTATCAGAGCCATATGGGTTCGCCCCGGTCAAACCATCGCCCCGTCGAAACTACGAACGAGTCGTTGTCTTTTTCATGAATGGGTCTCCTACTATTACGGATATAGTAGGAACGCTTCGTGACGAAGAGAACGCAGCGGTTGTTCTTTTCACGTTAGGGTCTCCTATCATTATGGATATGGTAGGAACTCTCCGTGACGGGAAGAACCGACCGTTCACGTAGTAAGTTATTCATTTTTGGCACACGGCCATTAGAAAATAACTAAATTCTCGACGAACGGGTGCTTCATCGACGAACGGGTGCTTCATCGAGGAAGATGATGGAAGTTATTTCCATCGGGTAAGAGGAAAATTTGGTGCATGTGCACCATGGCCAAATGGGCCATGAAGGCCATGCACCCCCTCTCCTCATGCGGAGGGGGTTGGCTACGGCCAATAACCACCGGCGACCACCCCAACAAGGGGGAGGAGAAAGTGCGGCAACCCCATTCAAAGGGGGTGGTCGGCCATGGCCAAAGGGGCCATGGCCGGCCAACGCCGAAAGGCCTTGACCATGGCCGGCCATGGCCAAGCCATGACCGGCCATGGCCAGGCCGGCAGTGGCCGGCCAAGGCCGGGCCGGCAGTGGCCGGCCTTGGCCAAGGGCCTGCCGGCCCTGGCAGAGGCCAGGGCCGGCGCCCTGGCCACTGCCAGGGCTAGGGCCGGCCTGCCGGCCCTGGCAGAGGCCAGGGCCGGAGCCCTGGCCACTGCCAGGGCCAGGCCGGCCCTGGCAGAGGCCAGGGCCGGCGCCCTGGCCTCAGGCCAGGGCCTGGCCGAGGCCAGGGCAGGAGCCCTGGCCCCCGCCAGCGGCCAGGCCGCCCTGGCAAGAGGCCAGGGCAGTGCCCTGGCCTCAGGCCAGGGCCTGGCCGAGGCCAGGGCAGGAGCCCTGGCCCCGGCCAGTGGCCTGGCCGGCCGGCCCTGGCCGAGGCCAGGGCCTGGCCGGCCCTGGCCGAGGGGGGCAGGCCCCCTGGCCAGCCAAGGCAGAGGCCCTGGCCGGCCATTGGCCAAGCCCCGGCCATTGGCCACGCCCCGGCCGGGAGAAGTTGCAGTTCGAATATTGGTCGACCAATTTTGTGTTTTTGGTCGACCAATCCGACAGATGGTCTGGGTCGATTGCAAACTTGCCAAATGACCCATACGGGGTGACAAAAGGCATTGGTCAAACTCGAATGTGTCGATTAACCCATACGGGGCTAACCACAGTGCCGACTAGTTCATACGGGACTAACGTTTGAATGAAGTTTTTAACTTGGGCTCTACTCCTTGAAGATTAGCCATAGTGCTCTACTTCATGCGAGATTAGCCAAGTCATTGTGCTCTACTCTTCGGAGATTAGCCAATGTACTTATGAAATTGTGCTCTACTCCTTGAAGATTAGCCGTAATGCTCTACTTCATGCGAGATTAGCCATGTCATTGTGCTCTACTCTACGGAGATTAGCCAATGAACTTATGACGTTGTGCTCTACTCTACGGAGATTAGCCAATGTATTTTATATTCGTTTTGAAAAATACGTTTTCAAAAACGCTTTTCCGCTGCTAAGTACTATAAGAGTACTAACATTTGATAAAGTGAGGGAGAAATATTGAAAGTTACTCTAGATGGTGATTGGAAACATAGTGACCTTTCCGATTCTAGAGTAACATCTTCAATATTTTTCGAAAGTAACTTATCAAATACTTATTTTCCGCTGCTAGTACTATAAGAGTACTATAGTTTGATAAGTGATGGGGGAATATTGAAAGTTGTTCTAGATGGTGATTGGAATCATAGAGACCTTTTCGATTCTAGAACAACACCTTCAATATTTTTCGAAAGTAACTTATCAAATATAATATAATTCCAAGTGGGATTTGAATTTTAGAACTATCCAAATGGGATATTCTATTATCATTTCAAGTGGGAGTTATATTTTAAGAATTTTTTATGCAATGTTTTTGATCGAACCTTCGGTTTTGTGTCTTTTGCAGCATTTTAAAAGTAAAATGTCTTCCGCTTCAAAGAATATCGTCGCTGAGTTAAACAAAGGTGAAAAACTCAACGGCGATAATTACAAACTTTGGTCCATTAAGATACAATACGTTTTAGAGGAGCAAGAAGTGCTCGAAACTCTAAAGAACGTAATGATTGAACCCGAGTTGGGCACTACGGCCCAACACCGAAGAGACAAGGAAGCTTTTGATGCTTGGTCTCGGAAGAATAAGATAGCGCGCATTACGTTATTAAGCAGTATGGCTGATGACATAATGTGCATCTTCCGAGAACATGACCTAGCTATGGACATATGGTCCAAGCTAGAGGAGAAGTTCGGTGGCACATCGGTGTCCAAACTTCGCGCCTTAACTATAAAGTTCGATACATATAAGAAACGTCCAGATCATTCCATAGGGAAACATCTGCGACATATGGCGAACCTTATCTCGGAGTTAAAGGATGCAGGTCATGTGCTCACAGATGAGCAACAAATCCAAGCAGTCATACGTTCCCTACCAAATGGGTGGGATCAGATGAAGGTGCATCTCACTCATAATGAGAGCATCAAGACCTTCAACGATGTTTCCAAGCACCTCGAATTAGAGGAAGAGCGGCTTGCGGCTGCCAAGCCAGGTGCAGAAGTGCACATGGTTGCTAGTTCCTCACACGGGGGAAAGAAACGTAAAGATCGTTCGAAGTCTTCTAATGAACGTAATAAGCAACCTGAGTCTACCAAGGAACCCAAACATAAGGGTGGACACAAGAAATGGCACAAGAAGAAAGACTTGAAAAGAATCAAGTGCTTCAAGTGCAACAAGCTCGGTCACTATGCTCGTTCATGTACGAGTGGAAGTGACGAGGTAACTTGTAATACTAGTTACATATGTGTTTCTAGTTCACTATTTCTTGTGGAATCTAATCCATTTTGGGATAATTAATTCAGGTGCCACCGACCACATAGCAAAGGACAGACGGTCCTTCGTGGAGTATCACCGGATACTCAAGGAATGAAGTGGATCAATGTAGGAAACAACACACGTGTTGAAGTGAAAGGCGTTGGGACTCGCAAGCTTGTCTTGGACAACGGCCGCACTATCCTACTTCATGATGTTCTCTTCATTCCATATATTCAAAGGAATATTAAAATTGTGGTCAATTTATTGGGTCTTGGTTAATGGTTGGTTCCTTCATGTTTGTAATATGGACCTATTTTTGTAATAATTCCTTTATTGGTTCTGGGTTATGTATTTAAAGGATTCATTGTAATAAGTACAATGTATGATTTCTCATTTCCTTATGACAAATTCTTTGACTAATGAGTCTAATATAATTTGTTGGCAATCAAGGCTTGGTCATATTGGACCAACGCGTATGGATAGACTTGCCAAACGTGGCCTTCTATCCAATGTTTCAAAGGTTGAAATGTCGACCTGCGAACATTGCCTTGAAAGGAAATCTTGTCGCAAGCCGTTTGGAACCGGCACAAGGGCCAAGGTTCCATTACCGCTTATCCATTCGGACATATATGGTCCGATGAATGTCAAGACAAGACGCGGGAAGTCCTATTTCATCACTTTTAATTGATGATTTCACCCGATTCGGTAATATCTATTTGATATCCCACAAAAGTGAAAGCACTAAACCTGTTTTAAAAACTATATGAGTTTAGTGGAGAATCAATTAGATCGCAAGATTAAGGTCATGCGAACCGATAGGGGCGGTGAATATCAATCAACAAGTTTAAAGGAACTTTGTGATGAAAAAGGCATAGTACATCAAGTAACTATGCCTTATACTCCTCAACAAATTGGTGTTGCAGAAAGGAGGTATAGGACTTTAATGAAAAATGGTCTGTTCAATGATGGCGCAAGCTAACTTGCCAATCACCTTCTGGGGTGATGCATTATTGACAACCGTTTTCATTTTAAACCGCGTACCCTCGAAATCAGTTAGCTCCACTCCTTATGAGTTGTGGAACCAAAGGTCTCCTAACTTAAACATTTTACCTTGAGTTTGTGCATTCAACGCACATATTTCCTCCCATAAGTATGGCAAACTTGGGCCATGGGGAAGGAAATGTATCTTTAAACGATATGCATTAAACTCCAAAGGTTATGTTTTTGTTAGTCAGGAAGACAATGGTGTGCTAATTGAGTTTGAGTCGAGGGATGTCACTTTCTTGGAAAACGAGTTTCCAAGACAGGGCGAGATAAGTCAGGACTTATCTCTATTTGAGATTTGTGATCAAGAAGGATTACCTCATTCGAGTGGGAGAATTCTTGGTGAAAAGTGAAAACGAAAATACTTTTCAACCTTCACCAATGGATTATACGAATGACGATTATCCTATTCCATACGGGAATAATGATCCAAGTGGGAGCAATTCTAACAACATTTCAAGTGGGAGTGATATTAGAATTGATCTAAATTCGAGTCAACAAGGACTTGAAGAATCTCAAATATGCCACATCATGCCCTGCAAAAGACAACTGGATGGAAGCGATGAAGAAGGAATTGAAATCCATAAAAGTTAACCAAGTCTGGGACTTAGTTAACTCACCCAGAGGACATAGAGCAATTGGGAACAAATGGGTTCTCGAGATCAAGCATAAGGCTGATGGCTCTATAGATAGATATAAAGCTCGCCTTGTCGCGAAAGGTTTTACGCAACAGGAAGGGATAGAATACAAAGAAAACTTCTCACCTGTTGTGCGTTTTACCTTGATTCGCAATGGTAGCTTGCTTATACCTCGAATTACATCAGATGGATGTAAAGACTGCCTTTCTCAATGGAGAATTGGACGAGGAGATCTATATGGAACAACCAACAGGGTTTGTAAAAGAAGGAAACAAACATAAGGTTTGTAAACTTCGTAAGTCCATATATGGTCTTAAATAATCCTCGAGGCAATGGTATATACGATTTCAAGAAGTTGTCTTATCAAATGGATTTTTTCCATGCTTGATGAAGATAACTGAGTATATATCAAGAGGATTAAAAGCAAGTATATTATCATGTATCTATATGTAGATAACATTTTAATAGCCAGAAATGACAAGGGCTTTGTAATGAGTATCAAGGCTTGGCTTTCATCAGTATTTGAGATGAAAGGCATAGGAAAAGCCGCATATATCCTTGGAATTAAGATTTCAAGGAATCGTTCGAAGAAACTTCTTTCTCTTTCACAGGAGACTTATATAAAGAAGGTCCTAGAACGATTTAATATGCAGGACTGCAAGTCCATTGATATTCATATAAGCATATGCGATAACTTATATCTGGAATCGTGTCCAAAGAACCAAAAGGAAAAGGAAATTATGGAAAAAGTTCCATATTCCAGTGCAGTTGATAGTCTTATGTACACTATGGTGTGTACGAGACCGGACATCTGTTTTGTCGTTGGAAATGGTAAGCTGTTACCAATCCAACCCAGGGCAAGAACACTGGAAAGCGGTTAAGAGGATAATGCAGTATCTTAAAGGAACTGCAGATTTGCAAAAGACTATGATAAAACCAAGAAGGTAGACATAAGGTACATATCTACGCATGAGACGATAGAGGATCAGCTTACGAAAGCGATCCCCAGAAATGTGTTTTATAAACACTTATCATCTCAAGGATTGCGTATGGGCTGAGTTGTACCAAATATATATTCCCATGTCTAAGAAATGATCAAAATTAATAAAAGAATAAGTTCTTTTTCCAACATTGCATATGAATTTCTTAAGAAATGTTTGTGTACATTTTTGAAATCTCAGCTGAATTGTGTGTATGTCGGACAGATTAAGGTTGGCTCTCTCACATGAGCAACCGCCTTATCTTATCAGATGGATAAGATAGAGATGAGACTAGTTTAAAGTCAAAATCATTAGACGAATGATTTAGAGTCATGACTTTAACAAGATAGTCGAATGAAAGATCTGCATCATATGGATGCTTACAAAAGATCTGAGATCTGTATCACAAGGATAAAAAGATCTCATTGGATTTTATAATCCTATCTGTCTTATGCAGGATGAGAGTCCGGGAATATTTCCTGAGTAGTAAGGGGACTCAAAAGATAGGCACTATGGTGTCTGATCTTTCATCCGTACAACATCATTAAGACATACTCTCCCTGGGAAAGGAGTGATGTTGTAATACGTGTTCATACCACGTATGCATTTCGACCACTGAGTTAGTAGCAATAGTGTTTGCTATTATGTGAGACTCAAAGGCCATATGGGTCTTAACTCTTACCCTCAAGGACTCCAATTGGTTCCTTTAGATTTGACGAGATGATCGCTATCTTAGCGTGTTACTAATGGGCTATGGTAATTCGGCTTGGCGGGGCACGTTAGAAAAGCGAATCAAGTCAAGATCAAAAGGTTCGCAAGAAGAGGAAGATTGATTTCATATTCGCATTTGGACTTTAATGATTCAAAGCTGGCCAGCCAATTGTAATCCAGATGGGATTCAATTGTTGAATATAAAGTACAAGAAAATGTGAAGAAATAATCTAGGTTAAAGCATGCGTTGAACTACTCAACTTTGCACCTTCGAGGTCGTTGTGTATCTCTAACAAGTGCACAACAACAGACTCTACGCGCATGACGATCGCACGGTCTATTTCTCGGTATGATAGATGAAAGAACTAAGGGAAAGACGTTCTCTTACAATCCCCTCAAGTGTGAGTGTGAGATGTTGGATATGGAAGACGTTTGTACACCCTTGTGGGGGATGTACGAGGGAATACGGACCTCGAACGTCGCGCACACGAAGTCATGTGCAAAGGGAATCTGTTCCCTTGCGGAGAGGATCTCTGTATGAGCGGGAAAGTCGCATTATATATGCATAAGTGCATGCGACATATGGCTAATAAAGGGGGAATATCTTAAGCTTATGTTGTACCATGCATATGGTACAACTTAAGCTTATAATGTGCCATGTATCATGGTACACCTTAATTAAGTTGTTCCAAAGGAACAACTTACCCTAAAATAACTACCTTGGGGGCTATAAATAAGACCCAAGGGTAGCCATTTTCCTTAAAATTTTTGCATGAAATTCATGCATGCATCTTCTTCATAGCGAAGCTCTGCAGAAATATTTCCTCTCCCTCCATCCAAGTTCTTAATCTAAAATAGAGATTTAGATTGTGGGATTAGTAGCCTTACTCCGTTCGTGAGTAGACTCGATCCGTCGTGGCGAATCCGAAGGCGAAGTTCGTAGACTACCGTGCCGCGTACGCAAGCGTAAGTCTAAACTTCATGTTATCGATCCTAACTCTGTTTTGGACAGGATCCTTCAAGCCCTAGCCACCCAAACCAGAGAAGGGCACGGTCCAGGCTACACGCCCCCTCCCCCCTCAAGATCTCTGGGGCAGGGCCAACCCTCGCCACCCAAAACAGAGAAGGGCACGGGCCGGGCTACGTGCCTGCTCCCCCCCTCAAGACCTCTGGGGCAGGGCCAACCCTAGCCACCCAAACCAGAGAAGGGCACGGGCCGGGTTACGCGCCCGCTCCCCCCTCATGACCTCTGGGGCAGGGCCAACCCTTGCCACCGAAACCAGAGAAGGGCACGGGTCGGGCTACGTGCCCGCTCCCCCCCTCAAGACCTCTGGGGCAGGGCCAACCCTAGCCACCCAAACCAGAGAAGGGCACGGGCCGGGATACGCGCCTGCTCCACCCCTCAAGACCTCTGGGGCAGGCCCAACCGTATCCACCCAAACCAGAGAAGGGCACGGGCCGGGCTACGCGCCCGCTCCCCCCCTCAAGACCTCTGGGGCAGTGCCAACCCTAGCCACCCAAAACACTGAAGGGCACGGGCCGGGCTACGCGCCCGCTCCCCCCCACAAGACCTATGGGGCAGGGCCAACCCTAGCCACCCAAACCAGAGAAGGGCACGGGCCGGGCTACACCCCCGCTCCCCCCTCATGACCTCTGGGGCAGGGCCAACCCTAGCCACCCAAACCAGAGAAGAGCACGGCCGGGATACGCGCTTGTTCCCCCCCTCAAGACCTCTGGGGCAGGGCCAACCCTAGCCACCCAAACCAGAGAAGGGCACGGGCCGGGCTACGCGCCCGCTCCCCCCTCAAGACCTCTTGGGAAGGGCCAACCCTAGCCACCCAAACCAGAGAAGGGCACGGGCCGGGCTACGCGCCCGCTCCCCCCCTCAAGACCTCTGGGGCAGGGCCAACCCTAGCCACCCAAACCAGAGAAGGGCACGGGCCGGGCTACATGCCCGCTCCCCCCCTTAAGACCTCTGGGGCATGGCCAACCCTAGCCACCCAAACCAGAGAAGGGCACGAGCAGGGCTACGTGCCCGCTCCCCCCCTCAAGACCTCTGGGGCAGGTCCAACCTTAGCCACCGAAACCAGAGAAGGGCACGGGCTGGGCTACGCACCCGCTCCCCCCTCAAGACCTTTGGGGCAGGGCAAACCCTAGCCACCCAAACCAGAGAAGGGCACGGGCCGGGCTACGCGACCGCTCCCCCCCTCAAGACCTCTCGGGCAGGGCCAACCCTCGCCATCCAAACCAGAGAAGGGCACGGGCTGGGCTACGCGCCCGCACCCCCCTCAAGACCTCTGGGGCAGGGACAACCCTAGCCACCCAAAACAGAGAAGGGCACGGGTCGGGCTACGCACCCGCTCCCCCTTCAAGACCCCTGGGGCAGGGCCAACCCTAGCCACCCAAACCAGAGAAGGGCACGAGATGGGCTACGCGCCCGTTCCCCCCTCAAGACCTCTAGGGCAATTCCAACCCTAGCCACCCAAACCAGAGAAGGGCACGGGCCAGGCTACGTGCCCGCTCCCCCCCTCAAGACCTCTGGGGCAGGGCCAACCCTCGCCACCCAAACCAGAGAAGGGAACGGGCCGGGCTACGCGCCTGCTCCCCCTTAAGACCTCCGGGGCAGGGCCAACCCTAGCCACCCAAACCAGAGAAGGGCCCGGGCCGGGTTACGCGCCCGCTCCCCCCCTCAAGACCTTTGGGGCAGGGCCAACCCTGGCCACCCAAACCAGGGAAGGGCACGGGCCAGGCTACGTGTCCGCTCCACCCCTCAAGACCTCTGGGCCGGCCCAACCCTGGCCACCCAAACCAGAGAAGGGCACGGGACAGGCTACGCGCCCGCTCCCCCCCTCAAGACCTCTGGGACAGGGCCAACCCTAGCCACCCAAAACAGAGAAGGGCACGGGCCGGGCTACGCGCTCGCTCCCCCCTCAAGACCTCTGGGGCAGGGCCAACCCTCGCCACCCAAACCAGAGAAGGGCACGGGCCGGGCTACGCGCCCGCTCCCCCCCTCAAGACCTCTGGGGCAGGGCCAACCCTAGCCACCCAAAACAGAGATGGGCACGGCTCGGGCTACGCGCCCGCTCCCCCCCTCAAGACCTCTGGGGCAGGGCCAACCCTAGCCACCCAAACCAGAGAAGGGCACGGGCCGGGCTACGCGCCCGCTCCCCCCCTCAAGACCTCTGGGGCAGGGCCAACCCTAGCCACCCAATCCATAGAAGGGCACGGGCCGGGCTACGCGCCCGCTCCCCCCCTCAAGACCTCTGGGGCAGGGCCAACCCTAGCCACCCAAACCAAAGAAGGGCACGGGCCGGGCTACGTGCCCGCTCCCCCCTCATGACCTCTGGGGCAGGGCCAACCCTCGCCACCCAAACCAGAGAAGGGCATGGGCCGGGCTACGCACCTGTTCCCCCCTCAAGACCTCTGGGGCAGGGCCAACCCTAGCCACCCAAACCAGAGAAGGGCACGGGCCGGGCTACGTGCCCGCTCCCCCCCTCAAGACCTCTGGGGCAGGGCCAACCCTAGCCACCCAAACCAGAGAAGGGCATGGGCCGGTCTACGCGCCTGCTCCCCCCTCAAGACCTCTGGGGCAGGGCCAACCCTAGCCACGCAAACAAAAGAAGGGCACGGGCCGGGTTACGCGCCCGCTCCCCCGCTCAAGACCTCTTGGGAAGGGCCAACCCTAGCCACCCAAACCATAGAAGGGCATGGGCCGGGCTACGCGCCTGCTCCCCCCTCAAGACCTCTGGGGCAGGGCCAACCCTCACCACCCAAACAAGAGAAGGGCACGGGCCGGGCTACGCGCCTGCTCCCCCCCTCAAGACCTCTGGGGCAGGGCCAACCATAGCCACCCAAACCAGAGAAGGGCACGGGCCGGGCTACGCGCCCGCTCCCCCCCTTAAGACCTCTGGGGTAGGGCCAACCCTAGCCACCCAAACCAGAGAAGGGCACGGGCCAGGCTACGCGCCCACCCCCCCTCAAGACCTCTGGGGCAGGGCCAACCCTCGCCACCCAAACCAGAGAAGGGCACGGGCCGGGCTACGTGCCTGCTCTCCCCCTCAAGACCTCTGGGGCAGGGCCAACCCTAGCCACCCAAACCAGAGAAGGGCACGGGCCGGGTTACGCGCCCGCTCCCCCCTCATGACCTCTGGGGCAGGGCCAACCCTAGCCACGGAAACAAGAGAAGGGCACGGGCCGGGCTACGCGCCCGCTCCCCCCTCAAGACCTCTGGGGCGGGGCCAACCCTAGCCACCCAAACCAGAGAAGGGCACGGGCCGGGTTACGCGCCCGCTCCCCCCCTCATGACCTCTGGGGCAGGGCCAACCCTAGCCACCGAAACCAGAGAAGGGCACGGGCCGGGCTACGTGCCCGCTCCCCTCTCAAGACCTCTGGGGTAGGGCCAACCCTAGCCACCAAAACCAGAGAAGGGCACGGGCCGGGCTACGCGCCCACTCCCCCCCTTAAGACCTCTGGGGCAGGCCCAACCCTAGCCACCCAAACCAGAGAAGGGCACGGGCCGGGCTACGCGCCCGCTCCCCCCCTAAAGACCTCTGGGGCAGGGCCAACCCTCACCACCCAAACCAGAGAAGGGAACGGGCCGGGCTACACGCCTGCCCCCCCCTCAAGACCTCTGGGGCTGGGCCAACCCTAGCCACCCAAACCAGAGAAGGGCACGGGCCGGGCTACGCGCCCGCTCCCCCCCTCAAGACCTCTGGGGCAGGGCCAACCCTAGCCACCCAAACCAGAGAAGGGCACGGGCCGGGCTACGCGCCCGTTCCCCCCCTCAAGTCCTCTGGGGCAGGGCCAACCATAGCCACCCAAACCAGAGAAGGGCACGGGCCGGGCTACGCCCCCGCTCCCCCCTCAAGACCTCTGGGGCAGGGCCAACCATAGCCACCCAAACCAGAGAAGGACACGGGCCGGGCTACGCACCCGCTCCCCCTGCAAGACCTCTGGGGCAGGGCCAACCCTAGCCACCCAAACCAGAGAAGGGTACGGGCCGGGCTACGCGCCCGTTCCCCCCTCAAGACCTCTTGGGAAGGGCCAACCCTAGCCACCCAAACCAGAGAAGGTCACGGGCCGGGCTACGTGCCCGCTCCCCCCTCAAGACCTCTGGGGCAGGGCCAACCCTCACCACCTAAACAAGAGAAGGGCACGGGCCGGGCTACGCGCCCGCTCCCCCCCTCAAGACCTCTGGGGAAGGCCCAACCCTAGCCACCCAAACCAGAGAAGGGCACGGGCCGGGCTACGCGCCCGCTCCCCCCCTCAAGACCTCTGGGGCAGGCCCAACCCTAGCCACCCAAACCAGAGAAGGGCACGGGCCGGGCTACGCGCCCGCTCCCCCCCTCAAGACCTCTAGGGCAGGGCCAACCCTCACCACCCAAACCAGAGAAGGGAACGGGCCGGGCTACACGCCTGCCCCCCCCCCCTCAAGACCTCTGGGGCTGGGCCAACCCTAGCCACCCAAACCAGAGAAGGGCACGGGCCGGGCTACGCGCCCGCTCCCCCCCTTAAGACCTCTGGGGCAGGGCCAACCCTAGCCACCCAAACCAGAGAAGGGCACGGGCCGGGCTACGCGCCCGTTCCCCCCCTCAAGTCCTCTGGGGCAGGGCCAACCATAGCCACCCAAACCAGAGAAGGGCACGGGCCGGGCTACGCTCCCGCTCCCCCCTCAAGACCTCTGGGCAGGGCCAACCATAGCCACCCAAACCAGAGAAGGGCACGGGCCGGGCTACGCACCCGCTCCCCCCGCAAGACCTCTGGGGCAGGGCCAACCCTAGCCACCCAAACCAGAGAAGGGTACGGGCCGGGCTACGCGCCCGTTCCCCCCTCAAGACCTCTGGGGAAGGGCCAACCCTAGCCACCCAAACCAGAGATGGTCACGGGCCGGGCTACGTGCCCGCTCCCCCCTCAAGACCTCTGGGGCAGGGCCAACCCTCACCACCTAAACAAGAGAAGGGCACGGGCCGGGCTACGCGCCCGTTCCCCCCTCAAGACCTCTGGGGTAGGCCCAACCATAGCCACCCAAACCAGAGAAGGGCACGGGCCGGGCTACGCGCTTGCTCCCCCCCTCAAGACCTCTAGGGCAGGGCCAACCCTAGCCACCCAAACCAGAGAAGGGCACGGGCCGGGCTACGCGCTTGCTCCCCCCCTCAAGACCTCTAGGGCAGGGCCAACCCTAGCCACCCAAAACAGAGAAGGGCACAGGCCGGGCAACGCGCCCGCTCCCCCCCTCAAGTCCTCTGGGGCAGGGCCAACCATAGCCACCCAAACCAGAGAAGGGCACGGGCCGGGCTACACGCCCGATCCCCCCCTCATGACCTCTGGGGCAGGGCCAACCCTTGCCACCCAAACCAGAGAAGGGCACGGGCCGGGCTACGCACCCGTTCCCCCCTCAAGACCTCTGGGGCAGGGCCAACCCTAGCCACCCAAACCAGAGAAGGGCACGGGCCGGGCTACGCGCCCGCTCCCCCCCTCAAAACCTCTGGGGCAGGGCCAACCCTAGCCACCCAAACCAGAGAAGGGCACGAGCAGGGCTACGTGCCCGCTCCCCCCCCTCAAGACCTCTGGGGCAGGGCCAACCCTAGCCACCGAAACCAGAGAAGGGCACGGGCTGGGCTACGCACCCGCTCCCCCCTCAAGACCTCTGGGGCAGGGCCAACCCTAGCCACCCAAACCAGAGAAGGGCACGGGCTGGGCTACGCGACCGCTCCCCCCCTCAAGACCTCTAGGGCAGGGCCAACCCTCGCCATCCAAACCAGAGAAGGGCACGGGCTGGGCTACGCGCCCGCACCCCCCTCAAGACCTCTGGGGCAGGGACAACCCTAGCCACCCAAACCAGAGAAGGGCACGGGTCGGGCTACGCACCCGCTCCCCCTTCAAGACCCCTGGGGCAGGGCCAACCCTAGCCACCCAAACCAGAGAAGGGCACGAGATGGGCTACGCGCCCGCTCCCCCCCTCAAGACCTTTAGGGCAATTCCAACCCTGGCCACCCAAACCAGGGAAGGGCATGGGCCAGGCTACGTGCCCGCTCCCCCCCTCAAGACCTCTGGGGCAGGGCCAACCCTCGCCACCCAAACCAGAGAAGGGAACGGGCCGGGCTACGCGCCTGCTCCCCCTTAAGACCTCCGGGGCAGGGCCAACCCTAGCCACCCAAAACAGAGAAGGGCACGGGCCGGGCTACGCGCTCGCTCCCCCCTCAAGACCTCTGGGGCAGGGCCAACCCTCGCCACCCAAACCAGAGAAGGGCACGGGCCGGGCTACGCGCCCGCTCCCCCCCTCAAGACCTCTGGGGCCGGCCCAACCCTAGCCACCCAAACCAGAGAAGGGCACGGCTCGGGCTACGCGCCCGCTCCCCCCCTCAAGACCTCTGGGGCAGGGCCAACCCTAGCCACCCAAACCAGAGAAGGGCACGGGCCGGGCTACGCGCCCGCTCCCCCCCTCAAGACCTCTGGGGCAGGGCCAACCCTAGCCACCCAATCCATAGAAGGTCACGGGCCGGGCTACGCGCCCGCTCCCCCCCTCAAGACCTCTGGGGCAGGGCCAACCCTCGCCACCCAAACCAGAGAAGGGCACGGGCCGGGCTACGTGCCCGCTCCCCCCTCAAGACCTCTGGGGCAGGGCCAACCCTAGCCACCCAAACCAGAGAAGGGCACGGGCCGGGCTACGCGCCTGCTCCCCCCTCAAGACCTCTGGGGCAGGGCCAACCCTAGCCACGCAAACCAAAGAAGGGCACGGGCCGGGATACACGCCCGCTCCCCCGCTCAAGACCTCTTGGGAAGGGCCAACCCTAGCCACCCAAACCATAGAAGGGCATGGGTCGAGCTACGCGCCTGCTCCCCCCTCAAGACCTCTGGGGCAGGGCCAACCCTCGCCACCCAAACAAGAGAAGGGCACGGTCCGGGCTACGCGCCTGCTCCCCCCCTCAAGACCTCTGGGGCAGGGCCAACCATAGCCACCCAAACCAGAGAAGGGCACGGGCCGGGCTACGCGCCCGCTCCCCCCTCAAGACCTCTGGGGTAGGGCCAACCCTAGCCACCCAAACCAGAGAAGGGCACGGGCCAGGCTACGCGCCCACCCCCCCTCAAGACCTCTGGGGCAGGCCCAACCCTAGCCACCCAAACCAGAGAAGGGCACGGGCCGGGCTACGCGCCCGCTCCCCCCCTCAAGACCTCTGGGGCAGGGCCAACCCTCACCACCCAAACCAGAGAAGGGAACGGGCCGGGCTACACGCCTGCCCCCCCCCCCCCCTCAAGACCTCTGGGGTTGGGCCAACCCTAGCCACCCAAACCAGAGAAGGGCACGGGCCGGGCTACGCGCCCGCTCCCCCCCTCAAGACCTCTGGGGCAGGGCCAACCCTAGCCACCCAAACCAGAGAAGGGCACGGGCCGGGCTACGCGCCCGTTCCCCCCCTCAAGTCCTCTGGGGCAGGGCCAACCATAGCCACCCAAACCCGAGAAGGGCACGGGCCGGGCTACGCCCCCCGCTCCCCCCTCAAGACCTCTGGGGCAGGGCGAACCATAGCCACCCAAACCAGAGAAGGACACGGGCCGGGCTACGCAACCGCTCCACCCGCAAGACCTCTGGGGCAGGGCCAACCCTAGCCACCCAAACCAGAGAAGGGTACGGGCCGGGCTACGCGCCCGTTCCCCCCTCAAGACCTCTGGGGAAGGGCCAACCCTAGCCACCCAAACCAGAGAAGGTCACGGGCCGGGCTACGTGCCCGCTCCCCCCTCAAGACCTCTGGGGCAGGGCCAACCCTCACCACCTAAACAAGAGAAGGGCACGGGCCGGGCTACGCGCCCGCTCCCCCCCTCAAGACCTCTGGGGAAGGCCCAACCCTAGCCACCCAAACCAGAGAAGGGCACGGGCCGGGCTACGCGCCCGCTCCCCCCCTCAAGACCTCTGGGGCAGGCCCAACCCTAGCCACCCAAACCAGAGAAGGGCACGGGCCGGGCTACGCGCCCGCTCCCCCCCCTCAAGACCTCTGGGGCAGGGCCAACCCTCCCCACCCAAACCAGAGAAGGGAACGGGCCGGGCTACACGCCTGCCCCCCCTCAAGACCTCTGGGGCTGGGCCAACCCTAGCCACCCAAACCAGAGAAAGGCACGGGCCGGGCTACGCGCCCGGTCCCCCCCCCCCCTTAAGACCTCTGGGGCAGGGCCAACCCTAGCCACCCAAACCAGAGAAGGGCACGGGCCGGGCTATGCGCCCGTTCCCCCCCTCAAGTCCTCTGGGGCAGGGCCAACCATAGCCACCCAAACCAGAGAAGGGCACGGGCCGGGCTACGCCCCTGCTCCCCCCTCAAGACCTCTAGGCAGGGCCAACCATAGCCACCCAAACCAGAGAAGGGCACGGGCCGGGCTACGCACCCGCTCCCCCCGCAAGACCTCTGGGGCAGGGCCAACCCTAACCACCCAAACCAGAGAAGGGTACGGGCCGGGCTACGCGCCCGTTCCCCCCTCAATACCTCTGGGGAAGGGCCAACCCTAGCCACCCAAACCAGAGAAGGTCACGGGCCGGGCTACGCGCCCGCTCCCCCCTCAAGACCTCTGGGGCAGGGCCAACCCTCACCACCTAAACAAGAGAAGGGCACGGGCCGGGCCACGCGCCCGCTCCCCCCTCAAGACCTCTGGGGCAGGGCCAACCCTAGCCACCCAAAACAGAGATGGGCACGGCTCGGGCTACGCGCCCGCTCCCCCCCTCAAGACCTCTGGGGCAGGGCCAACCCTAGCCACCCAAACCAGAGAAGGGCACGGGCCGGGCTACGCGCCCGCTCCCCCCCTCAAGACCTCTGGGGCAGGGCCAACCCTAGCCACCCAATCCATAGAAGGCCACGGGCCGGGCTACGCGCCCGCTCCCCCCCTCAAGACCTCTGGGGCAGGGCCAACCCTAGCCACCCAAACCAAAGAAGGGCACGGGCCGGGCTACGTGCCCGCTCCCCCCTCATGACCTCTGGGGCAGGGCAAACCCTCGCCACCCAAACCAGAGAAGGGCACGGGCCGGGCTACGCACCTGTTCCCCCCCTCAAGACCTCTGGGGCAGGGCCAACCCTAGCCACCCAAACCAGAGAAGGGCACGGGCCGGGCTACGTGCCCGCTCCCCCCTCAAGACCTCTGGGGTAGGGCCAACCCTAGCCACCAAAACCAGAGAAGGGCACGGGCCGGGCTACGCGCCCACTCCCCCCCTCAAGACCTCTGGGGCAGGCCCAACCCTAGCCACCCAAACCAGAGAAGGGCACGGGCTGGGCTACGCGCCCGCTCCCCCCTCAAGACCTCTGGGGCAGGGCCAACCCTCACCACCCAAACCAGAGAAGGGAACGGGCCGGGCTACACGCCTGCCCCCCCCCCTCAAGACCTCTGGGGCTAGGCCAACCCTAGCCACCCAAACCAGAGAAGGGCACGGGCCGGGCTACGCGCCCGCTCCCCCCCTCAAGACCTCTGGGGCAGGGCCAACCCTAGCCACCCAAACCAGAGAAGGGCACGGGCCGGGCTACGCGCCCGTTCCCCCCCTCAAGTCCTCTGGGGCAGGGCCAACCATAGCCACCCAAACCAGAGAAGGGCACGGGCCGGGCTACGCCCCCGCTCCCCCCTCAAGACCTCTGGGGCAGGGCCAACCATAGCCACCCAAACCAGAGAAGGACACGGGCCGGGCTACGCACACGCTCCCCCCGCAAGACCTCTGGGGCAGGGCCAACCCTAGCCACCCAAACCAGAGAAGGGTACGGGCCGGGCTACGCGCCCGTTCCCCCCTCAAGACCTCTGGGGAAGGGCCAACCCTAGCCACCCAAACCAGAGAAGGTCACGGGCCGGGCTACGTGCCCGCTCCCCCCTCAAGACCTCTGGGGCAGGGCCAACCCTCACCACCTAAACAAGAGAAGGGCACGGGCCGGGCTACGCGCCCGCTCCCCCCCTCAAGACCTCTGGGGAAGGCCCAACCCTAGCCACCCAAACCAGAGAAGGGCACGGGCCGGGCTACGCGCCCGCTCACCCCCTCAAGACCTCTGGGGCAGGCCCAACCCTAGCCACCCAAACCAGAGAAGGGCACGGGCCGGGCTACGCGCCCGCTCCCCCCCTCAAGACCTCTGGGGCAGGGCCAACCCTCACCACCCAAACCAGAGAAGGGAACGGGCCGGGCTACACGCCTGCCCCCCCCCCCCTCAAGACCTCTGGGGCTGGGCCAACCCTAGCCACCCAAACCAGAGAAGGGCACGGGCCGGGCTACGCGCCCGCTCCCCCCCCCTTAAGACCTCTGGGGCAGGGCCAACCCTAGCCACCCAAACCAGAGAAGGGCACGGGCCGGGCTACGCGCCCGTTCCCCCCCTCAAGTCCTCTGGGGCAGGGCCAACCATAGCCACCCAAACCAGAGAAGGGCACGGGCCAGGCTACGCCCACGCTCCCCCCTCAAGACCTCTGGGCAGGGCCAACCATAGCCACCCAAACCAGAGAAGGGCACGGGCCGGGCTACGCACCCGCTCCCCCCGCAAGACCTCAGGGGCAGGGCCAACCCTAGCCACCCAAACCAGAGAAGGGTACGGGCCGGGCTACGCGCCCGTTCCCCCCTCAAGACCTCTGGGGAAGGGCCAACCCTAGCCACCCAAACCAGAGAAGGTCACGGGCCGGGCTACGTGCCCGCTCCCCCCTCAAGACCTCAGGGGCAGGGCCAACCCTCACCACCTAAACAAGAGAAGGGCACGGGCCGGGCTACGCGCCCGCTCCCCCCTCAAGACCTCTGGGGTAGGCCCAACCATAGCCACCCAAACCAGAGAAGGGCACGGGCCGGGCTACGCGCTTGCTCCCCCCCTCAAGACCTCTGGGGCAGGGCCAACCATAGCCACCCAAACCAGAGAAGGGCACGGGCCGGGCTACACGCCCGATCCCCCCCTCATGACCTCTGGGGCAGGGCCAACCCTTGCCACCCAAACCAGAGAAGGGCACGGGCCGGGCTACGCACCCGTTCCCCCCTCAAGACCTCTGGGACAGGGCCAACCCTAGCCACCCAAACCAGAGAAGGGCACGGGCCAGGCTACGCGCCCGTTCCCACCCTCAAGTCCTCTAGGGTAGGGCCAACCATAGCCACCCAAACCAGAGAAGGGCACGGGCCGGGCTACACGCCCGCTCCCCCCCTCAAGACCTCTGGGGCAGGGCCAACCATAGCCACCCAAACCAGAGAAGGGCACGGGCCGGGCTACGCACCCGCTCCCCCCGCAAGACCTCTGGGGTAGGGCCAACCCTAGCCACCCAAACCAGAGAAGGGTACGGGCAGGGCTACGCGCCCGTTCCCCCCTCAAGACCTCTGGGGAAGGGCCAACCCTAGCCACCCAAACCAGAGAAGGTCACGGGCCGGGCTACGTGCCCGCTCCCCCCTCAAGACCTCTGGGGCAGGGCCAACCCTCGCCACCTAAACAAGAGAAGGGCACGGGCCGGGCTACGCGCCTGCTCCCCCCTCAAGACCTCTGGGGCAGGGCCAACCCTAGCCACGCAAACCAAAGAAGGGCACGGGCCGGGTTACGCGCCCGCTCCCCCGCTCAAGACCTCTTAGGAAGGGCCAACCCTAGCCACCCAAACCATAGAAGGGCATGGGCCGGGCTACGCGCCCGCTCCCCCCTAAGGACCTCTGGGGCAGGGCCAACCCTCGCCACCCAAACAAGAGAATGGCACGGGCCGGGCTACGCGCCTGCTCCCCCCCTCAAGACCTCTGGGGCAGGGCCAACCATAGCCACCCAAACCAGAGAAGGGCACGGGCCGGGCTACGCGCCCGCTCCCCCCCCTCAAGACCTCTGGGGCAAGGCCAACCCTCGCCACCCAAACCAGAGAAGGGCACGGGCCGGGATACGTAACCGCTCCCCCCTCAAGACCTTTGGGGCAAGGCCAACCCTAGCCACCCAAAATAGAGAAGGGCACGGGCCGGGCTACGCGCCCGCTCCCCCACTCAAGACCTCTGGGGAAGGGCCAACCCTAGCCACCCAAACCAGAGAAGGGCACGGGCCAGGCTACGCGCCCACTCCCCCCCTCAAGACCTCTTGGGCAGGGCCAACCCTCGCCACCCAAACCAGAGAAGGGCACGGGCCGGGCTACGTGCCTGCTCCCCCCCCCTCAAGACCTCTGGGGCAGGGCCAACCCTAGCCACCCAAACCAGAGAAGGGCACGGGCCGGGTTACGCGCCCGCTCCCCCCTCATGACCTCTGGGGCAGGGCCAACCCTAGCCACCCAAACCAGAGAAGGGCACGGGCCGGGCTACGCGCCCGCTCCCCCCCCTCAAGACCTCTGGGGTAGGCCCAACCCTAGCCACCCAAACCAGAGAAGGGCACGGGCCGGGCTACGCGCTTGCTCCCCCCTCAAGACCTCTGGGGCAGGGCCAACCCTAGCCACCCAAAACATAGAAGGGCACAGGCCGGGCTACGCGCCCGCTCCCCCCCTCAAGTCCTCTGGGGCAGGGCCAACCATAGCCACCCAAACCAGAGAAGGGCACGGGCCGGGCTACACGCCCGATCCCCCCCTCATGACCTCTGGGGCAGGGCCAACCCTTGCCACCCAAACCAGAGAAGGGCACGGGCCGGGCTACGCACCCTTTCCCCCCTCAAGACCTCTGGGGCAGGGCCAACCCTAGCCACCCAAACCAGAGAAGGGCACGGGTCGGGCTACGCGCCCGCTCCCCCCTCAAGACCTCTGGGGCAGGGCCAACCCTAGCCACCCAAACCAGAGAAGGGCACGGGCCGGGCTACGCGCCCGTTCCCCCCCTCAAGTCCTCTGGGGCAGGGCCAACCATAGCCACCCAAACCAGAGAAGGGCATGGGCCGGGCTACGCACCCGCTCCCCCCCTCAAGACCTCTGGGGCAGGGCCAACCATAGCCACCCAAACCAGAGAAGGGCACGGGCCGGGCTACGCACCCGCTCCCCCCGCAAGACCTCTGGGGCAGGGCCAACCCTAGCCACCCAAACCAGAGAAGGGTACGGGCCGGGCTACATGCCCGTTCCCCCCTCAAGACCTCTGGGGAAGGGCCAACCCTAGCCACCCAAACCAGAGAAGGTCACGGGCCGGGCTACGTGCCCGCTCCCCCCTCAAGACCTCTGGGGCAGGGCCAACCCTCGCCACCTAAACAAGAGAAGGGCACGGGCCGGGCTACACGCCCGCTCCCCCCTCAAGACCTCTGGGGCAGGGCCAACCCTAGCCACGCAAACCAAAGAAGGGCACGGGCCGGGTTACGCGCCCGCTCCCCCCGCTCAAGACCTCTTGGGAAGGGCCAACCCTAGCCACCCAAACCATAGAAGGGCATGGGCCGGGCTACACGCCCGCTCCCCCCTCAAGACCTCTGGGGCAGGGCCAACCCTCGCCACCCAAACAAGAGAAGGGCACGGGCCGGGCTACGCGCCTGCTCCCCCCCTCAAGACCTCTGGGGCAGGGCCAACCATAGCCACCCAAACCAGAGAAGGGCACGGGCCGGGCTACGCGCCCGCTCCCCCCCTCAAGACCTCTGGGGCAAGGCCAACCCTCGCCACCTAAACCAGAGAAGGGCACGGGCCGGGATACGCAACCGCTCCCCCCTCAAGACCTTTGGGGCAAGGCCAACCCTAGCCACCCAAAATAGTGAAGGGCACAGGCCGGGCTACGCGCCCGCTCCCCCCCCTCAAGGCCTCTGGGGAAGGGCCAACCATAGCCACCCAAACCAGAGAAGGGCACGGGCCAGGCTACGCGCCCACTCCCCCCCCCCTCAAGACCTCTGGGGCAGGGCCAACCCTCGCCACCCAAACCAGAGAAGGGCACGGGCAGGGCTACGTGCCTGCTCCCCCCCTCAAGACCTCTGGGGCAGGGCCAACCCTAGCCACCCAAACCAGAGAAGGGCACGGGCCGGGTTACGCGCCCGCTCCCCCCTCATGACCTCTGGGGCAGGGCCAACCCTAGCCACGGAAACCAGAGAAGGGCACGGGCCGGGCTTCGCGCCCGCTCCCCCCCCCACAAGACCTCTGGGGCGGGGCCAACCCTAGCCACCCAAACCAGAGAAGGGCACGGGCCGGGTTACGCGCCCGCTCCCCCCCTCATGACCTCTGGGGCAGGGCCAACCCTAGCCACCGAAACCAGAGAAGGGCACGGGCCGGGATACGTGCCCGCTCCCCCCTCAAGACCTCTGGGGTAGGGTCAACCCTAGCCACCCAAACCAGAGAAGGGCACGGGCCAGGCTACGCGCCCGCTCCCCCCCTCAAGACCTCTGGGGCAGGCCCAACCCTAGCCACCCAAACCAGAGAAGGGCACGGGCCGGGCTACGCGCCCGCTCCCCCCCTCAAGACCTCTGGGGCAGGGCCAACCCTCCCCACCCAAACCAGAGAAGGGAAAGGGCCGGGCTACACGCCTGCCCCCCCCCCTCAAGACCTCTGGGGCTGGGCCAACCCTAGCCACCCAAACCAGAGAAGGGCACGGGCCGGGCTACGCGCCCGGCCCCCCCCCTCAAGACCTTTGGGGCAGGGCCAACCCTAGCCACCCAAACCAGAGAAGGGCACGGGCCGGGCTACGCGCCCGGTCCCCCCCTCAAGTCCTCTGGGGCAGGGCCAACCATAGCCACCCAAACCAAAGAAGGGCACGGGCCGGGCTACGCACCCGCTCCCCCCCTCAAGACCTCTGGGGCAGGGCCAACCATAGCCACCCAAACCAGAGAAGGGCATGGGCCGGGCTACGCACCCGCTCCCCCCGCAAGACCTCTGTGGCAGGGCCAACCCTAGCCACCCAAACCAGAGAAGGGTACGGGCCGGGCTACGCGCCCGTTCCCCCCTCAAGACCTCTGGGGAAGGGCCAACCCTAGCCACCCAAACCAGAGAAGGTCACGGGCCGGGCTACGTGCCCGCTCCCCCCTCAAGACCTCTGGGGCAGGGCCAACCCTCGCCACCTAAACAAGAGAAGGGCACGGGCCGGGCTACACGCCTGCTCCCCCCTCAAGACCTCTGGGGCAGGGCCAACCCTAGCCACGTAAACCAAAGAAGGGCACGGGCCGGGTTACGCGCCCGCTCCCCCGCTCAAGACCTCTTGGGAAGGGCCAACCCTAGCCACCCAAACCATAGAAGGGCATGGGCCGGGCTACGCGCCCGCTCCCCCCTCAAGACCTCTGGGGCAGGGCCAACCCTCGCCACCCAAAATAGATAAGGGCACGGGCCGGGCTACGCGCCCGCTCCCCCCCTCAAGACTTCTGGAGTAGGGCCAACCCTAGCCACCCAAACCAGAGAAGGGCACGGGCCAGGCTACGCGCCCACTCCCCCCCTCAAGACCTCTGGGGCATAGCCAACCCTCGCCACCCAAACCAGAGAAGGGCACGGGACGGGCTATGTGCCTGCTCCCCCCCCCTAAGACCTCTGGGGCAGGGCCAACCCTAGCCACCCAAACCAGAGAAGGGCACGGGCCGGGTTACGCGCCCGCTCCCCCCTCATGACCTCTGGGGCAGGGCCAACCCTAGCCACCGAAACCAGAGAAGGGCACTGGCCGGGTTACACGCCCGCTCCCCCCTCATGACCTCTGGGGCAGGGCCAACCCTAGCCACCGAAACCAGAGAAGGGCACGGGCCGGGCTACGGGCCCGCTCCCCCCTCAAGACCTCTGGGGTAGGGCCAACCCTAGCCACCCAAACCAGAGAAGGGCACGGGCCGGGCTACGCGCCCGTTCCCCCCCCTCAAGACCTCTGGGGTAGGCCCAACCCTAGCCACCCAAACCAGAGAAGGGCACGGGCCGGGCTACGCGCTTGCTCCCCCCCTCAAGACCTCTGGGGCAGGGCCAACCCTAGCCACCCAAAACAGAGAAGGGCACAGGCCGGGCTACGCGGCCGCTCCCCCCCTCAAGTCCTCTGGGGCTGGGCCAACCATAGCCACCCAAACCAGAGAAGGGCACGGGCCGGGCTACACGCCCGATCCCCCCTCATGACCTCTGGGGCAGGGCCAACCCTTGCCACCCAAACCAGAGAAGGGCACGGGCCGAGCTACACACCCGTTCCCCCCTCAAGACCTCTGGGGCAGGGCCAACCCTAGCCACCCAAACCAGAGAAGGGCACGGGCCGGGCTACGCGCCCGCTCCCCCCCTCAAGACCTCTGGGGTAGGGCCAACCCTAGCCACCCAAACCAGAGAAGGGCACGGGCCGGGCTACGCGCCCGTTCCCCCCCTCAAGTCCTCTGGGGCAGGGCCAACCATAGCCACCCAAACCAGAGAAGGGCACGGGCCGGGCTACGCACCCGCTCCCCCCCTCAAGACCTCTGGGGCAGGGCCAACCATAGCCACCCAAACCAGAGAAGGGCACGGGCCGGGCTACGCACCCGCTCCCCCCGCAAGACCTCTGGGGCAGGGCCAACCCTCGCCACCCAAACCAGAGAATGGCACGGGCCGGGCTATGTGCCTGCTCCCCCCCTCAAGACCTCTGGGGTAGGGCCAACCCTAGCCACCCAAACCAGAGAAGGGCACGTGCCGGGTTACGTGCCCGCTCCCCCCTCATGACCTCTGGGGCAGGGCCAACCCTAGCCACCGAAACCAGAGAAGGGCACGGGCCGGGTTACGCACCCGCTCCCCCCTCATGACCGCTGGGGCAGGGCCAACCCTAGCCACCGAAAACAGAGAAGGGCACGGGCCGGGCTACGTGCCCGCTCCCCCCTCAAGACCTCTGGGGTAGGGCCAACCCTAGCCACCCAAACCAGAGAAGGGCACGGGCCGGGCTACGAGCCCGCTCCCCCCCTCAAGACCTCTGGGGTAGGCCCAACCCTAGCCACCCAAACCAGAGAAGGGCACGGGCCGGGCTACGCGCTTGCTCCCCCCCCCCTCAAGACCTCTGGGGCAGGGCCAACCCTAGCCACCCAAAACAGAGAAGGGCACAGGCCGGGCTACGCGCCCGCTCCCCCCCTCAAGTCCTCTGGGGCAGGGCCAACCATAGCCACCCAAACCAGAGAAGGGCACGGGCCGGGCTACACGCCCGATCCCCCCCTCATGACCTCTGGGGCAGGGCCAACCCTTGCCACCCAAACCAGAGAAGGGCACGGGCCGGGCTACACACCCGTTCCCCCCTCAAGACCTCTGGGGCAGGGCCAACCCTAGCCACCCAAACCAGAGAAGGGCACGGGCCGGGCTACGCGCCCGCTCCCCCCTCAAGACCTCTGGGGCAGGGCCAACCCTAGCCACCCAAACCAGAGAAGGGCACGGGCCGGGCTACGCGCCCGTTCCCCCCCTCAAGACCTCTGGGGCAGGGCCAACCATAGCCACCCAAACCAGAGAAGGGCACGGGCCGGGCTACGCACTCGCTCCCCCCGCAAGACCTCTGGGGCAGGGCCAACCCTCGCCACCCAAACCAGAGAAGGGCACGGGCCGGGCTATGTGCCTGCTCCCCCCCTCAAGACCTCTGGGGCAGGGCCAACCCTAGCCACCCAAACCAGAGAAGGGCACGGGCCGGGTTACGCGCCCGCTCCCCCCTCATGACCGCTGGGGCAGGGCCAACCCTAGCCACCGAAAACAGAGAAGGGCACGGGCCGGGCTACGTGCCCGCTCCCCCCTCAAGACCTCTGGGGTAGGGCCAACCCTAGCCACCCAAACCAGAGAAGGGCACGGGCCGGGCTACACGCCCGATCCCCCCCTCATGACCTCTGGGGCAGGGCCAACCCTTGCCACCCAAACCAGAGAAGGGCACGGGCCGGGCTACACACCCGCTCCCCCCGCAAGACCTCTGGGGCAGGGCCAACCCTAGCCACCCAAACCAGAGAAGGGTACGGGCCGGGCTACTTGCCCGTTCCCCCCTCAAGACCTCTGGGGAAGGGCCAACCCTAGCCACCCAAACCAGAGAAGGTCACGGGCCGGGCTACGTGCCCTCTCCCCCCTTAAGACCTCTGGGGCAGGGCCAACCCTCGCCACCTAAACAAGAGAAGGGCACGGGCCGGGCTACGCGCCGGCTCCCCCCTCAAGACCTCTGGGGCAGGGCCAACCCTAGCCACACAAACCAAAGCAGGGCACGGGCCGGGTTACGCGCCCGCTCCCCCGCTCAAGACCTCTTGGGAAGGGCCAACCCTAGCCACCCAAACCATAGAAGGGCATGGGCCAGGCTACGCGCCCGCTCCCCCCTCAAGACCTCTGGGACAGGGCCAACCCTCGCCACCCAAACAAGAGAAGGGCACGGGCCGGGCTACGCGCCGGCTCCCCCCCTCAAGACCTCTGGGGCAGGGCCAACCATAGCCACCCAAACCAGAGAAGGGCACGGGCCGGGCTACGCGCCCGCTCCCCCCCTCAAGACCTCTGGGGTAGGGCCAACCCTCGCCACCCAAACCAGAGAAGGGCACGGGCCGGGATACGCAACCGCTCCCCCCTCAAGACCTTTGGGGCAAGGCCAACCCTAGCCACCCAAAATAGAGAAGGGCACGGGCCGGGCTACGCGCCCGCTCCCCCCCTCAAGACCTCTGGGGTAGGGCCAACCCTAGCCACCCAAACCAGAGAAGGGCACCGGCCAGGCTACGCGCCCACTCCCCCCCTCAAGACCTCTGGGGCAGGGCCAACCCTCGCCACCCAAACCAGAGAAGGGCACGGGCCGGGCTACGTGCCGGCTCCCCCCCTCAAGACCTCTGGGGCAGGGCCAACCCTAGCCACCCAAACAAGAGAAGGGCACGGGCCGGGTTACGCGCCCGCTCCCCCCTCATGACCTCTGGGGCAGGGCCAGCCCTAGCCACGCAAACCAAAGAAGGGCACGGGCCAGGTTACGCGCCCGCTCCCACCCTCAATACCTCTTGGGGAGGGCCAACCCTAGCCACCCAAACCAGAGAAGGGCACGGGCCGGGCAACGCGCCTGCTCCCCCCTCAAGACCGCTGGAGCAGGGCCAACCCTCGCCACCCAAACAAGAGAAGGGCACGGTCCGGGCTACGCGCCTGCTCCCCCCTCAAGACCTCTGGGGTAGGGCCAACCCTAGCCACCCAAACCAGAGAAGGGCACGGGCCAGGCTACGCGCCCACTCCCCCCCTCAAGACCTCTGGGGCAGGGCCAACCCTAGCCACCCAAACCAGAGAAGGGCACGGGCCGGGGTACGCACCCGCTCCCCCCTCATGACCTCTGGGGCAGGGCCAACACTAGCCACTGAAACCAGAGAAGGGCACGGGCCGGGCTACGCGCCCGCTCCCCCCCCTCAAGACCTCTGGGGCAGGGCCAACCCTCGCCACCCAAACCAGAGAGGGGCACGGGCCGGGCTACGTGCCTGCTCCCCCCTCAAGACCTCTGGGGCAGGGCCAACCCTAGCCACCCAAACCAGAGAAGGGCACGGGCCGGGTTACGCGCCCGCTCCCCCCCTCATGACCTCTGGGGCAGGGCCAACCCTAGCCACCGAAACCAGAGAAGGGCACGTGCCGGGCTACGTGCCCGCTCCCCCCTCAAGACATCTGGGGCAGGGCCAACCCTAGCCACCCAAACCAGAGAAGGGCACGGGCCGGGCTACGCGCCCGCTCCCCCCCTCAAGACCTCTGGGGCAGGTCCAACCCTAGCCACCCAAACCAGAGAAGGGCACGGGCCGGGCTACGCGCCCGCTCCCCCCCTCAAGACCTCTGGGGCAGGGCCAACCCTAGCCACCCAAAACAGAGTAGGGCACAGGCCGGGCTACGCGCCCGCTCCCCCCCTCAAGTCCTCTGGGGCAGGGCCAACCATAGCCACCCAAACCAGAGAAGGGCACGGGCCGGGCAACATGCCCGATCCCCCCCTCATGACCTCTGGGGCAGGGCCAACCCTTGCCACCCAAACCAGAGAAGGGCACGGGCCGGGTTACGCGACCGCTCCCCCCTCATGACCTCTGGGGCAGGGCCAACCCTAGCCACTGAAACCAGAGAAGGGCACGGGCCGGTCTACGCGCCCGCTCCCCCCCTCAAGACCTCTGGGGCGGGGCCAACCCTAGCCACCCAAACCAGAGAAGGGCACGGGCCGGGTTACGCGCCCGCTCCCCCCCTCATGACCTCTGGTGCAGGGCCAACCCTAGCCACCGAAACCAGAGAAGGGCACGGGCCGGGCTACGTGCCCGCTCCCCCCTCAAGACCTCTGGGGTAGGGCCAACCCTAGCCACCAAAACCAGAGAAGGGCACGGGCCGGGCTACGCGGCCGCTCCCCCCCTCAAGACCTCTGGGGCAGGCCCAACCCTAGCCACCCAAACCAGAGAAGGGCACGGGCCAGGCTACGCGCCCGCTCCCCCCACAAGACCTCTGGGGCAGGGCCAACCCTAGCCACCCAAAACAGAGAAGGGCACAAGCCGGGCTACGCGCCTGCTCCCCCCCCCACAAGTCCTCTGGGGCAGGGCCAACCATAGCCACCCAAACCAGAGAAGTGCACGGGCCGGGCAACACGCCCGATCCCCCCCTCATGACCTCTGGGGCAGGGCCAACCCTTGCCACCCAAACCAGAGAAGGGCACGGGCCGGGCTACGCACCCGTTCCCCCCTCAAGACCTCTGGGGCAGGGCCAACCCTAGCCACCCAAACCAAAGAAGGGCACGGGCCGGGCTACGTGCCCGTTCCCCCCCTCAAGACCTCTGGGGCAGGGCCAACCCTAGCCACCCAAACTAGTGAAGGGCACGGGCCGAGCTACGCGCACGGTCCCCCCCTCAAGTCCTCTGGGGCAGGGCCAACCATAGCCACCCAAACCAGAGAAGGGCACGGGCCGGGCTACGCACCCACTCCCCCCTTCAAGACCTCTGGGGCAGGGCCAACCATAGTCATCCAAACCAGAGAAGGGCACGGGCCGGGCTACGCACCCGCTCCCCCCTCAAGACCTCTGGGGCAGGGCCAACCCTCACCACCCAAACAAGAGAAGGGCACGGGCCGGGCTACGCTCCTGCTCCCCCCCCCTCAAGACCTCTGGGGCAGGGCCAACCCTAGCCACGCAAACCAAAGAAGGGCACGGGCTAGGTTACGTGCCCGCTCCCACCCTCAAGACCTCTTGGGGAGGGCCAACCCTAGCCACCCAAACCAGAGAAGGGCACGGGCCAGGCTACGCGCCCACTCCCCCCCTCAAGACCTCTGGGGCAGGTCCAACCCTCGCCACCCAAACCAGAGAAGGGCACGGGCCGGGCTACATGCATGCTCCCCCCCTCAAGACCTCTGGGGCAGGGCCAACCCTAGCCACCCAAACCAGAGAAGGGCACGGGCCGGGGTATGCGCCCGCTCCCCCCTCATGACCTCTGGGGCAGGGCCAACACTAGCCACTGAAACCAGAGAAGGGCACGGGCCGGGCTACGCGCCCGCTCCCCCCCCCCCCCCTCAAGACCTCTGGGGCAGGGTCAACCCTCGCCACCCAAACCAGAGAAGGGCACGGGCCGGGCTACGTGCCTGCTCCCCCCTCAAGACCTCTGGGGCAGGGCCAACCCTAGCCACCCAAACCAGAGAAGGGCACGGGCCGGGTTACGCGCCCGCTCCCCCCCTCATGACCTCTGGGGCAGGGCCAACCCTAGCCACCGAAACCAGAGAAGGGCACGTGCCGGGCTACGTGCCCGCTCCCCCCTCAAGACCTCTGGGGCAGGGCCAACCCTAGCCACCCAAACCAGAGAAGGGCACGGGCCGGGCTACGCGCCCGGTCCCCCCCTCAAGACCTCTGGGGCAGGCCCAACCCTAGGCACCCAAACCAGAGAAGGGCACGGGCCGGGCTACGCGCCCGCGCCCCCCCTCAAGACCTCTGGGGCAGGGCCAACCCTAGCCACCCAAAACAGAGAAGGGCACAGGCCGGGCTACGCGCCCGCTCCCCCCCTCAAGTCCTCTGGGGCAGGGCCAACCATAGCCACCCAAACCAGAGAAGGGCACGGGCCGGGCAACATGCCCGATCCCCCCCTCATGACCTCTGGGGCAGGGCCAACCCTTGCCACCCAAACCAGAGAAGGGCACGGGCCGGGCTACGCACCCGTTCCCCCCTCAAGACCTCTGGGGCAGGGCCAACCCTAGCCACCCAAACCAGAGAAGGGCACGGGCCGGGCTACGCGCCCGCTCCCCCCCTCAAGACCTCTGGGGCAGGGCCAACCCTTGCCACCCAAACCAGAGAAGGGCACGTGCCGGGCTACGCGCCCGGTCCCCCCCTCAAGTCCTCTGGGGCAGGGCCAACCATAGCCACCCAAACAAGAGAAGGGCACGGGCCGGGCTACGCACCCGCTCCCCCCCTCAAGACCTCTGGGGCAGGGCCAACCATAGCCACCCAAACCAGAGAAGGGCACGGGCCAGGCTACGCACCCGCTCCCCCCTCAAGACCTCTGGGGCAGGGCCAACCCTAGCCACCCAAACCAGAGAAGGGTACGGGCCGGGCTACGCGCCCGTTCCTCCCCTCAAGACCTCTGGGGAAGGGCCAACCCTAGCCACCCAAACTAGAGAAGGTCACGGGCCGGGCTACGCGTCCGCTCCCCCCTCAAGACCTCTGGGGCAGGGCCAGCCCTCGCCACCCAAACAAGAGAAGGGCACGGGCCGGGCTACGCTCCTGCTCCCCCCCTCAAGACCTTTGGGGCAGGGCCAACCCTAGCCACACAAACCAAAGAAGGGCACGGGCCGGGTTACGCGCCCGCTCCCACCCTCAAGACCTCTTGGGCAGGGTCAACCCTAACCACCCAAACCAGAGAAGGGCACGGGCCGGGCTACGCGCCCGCTCCCCCCTCAAGACCTCTGGAGCAGGGCCAACCCTCGCCACCCAAACAAGAGAAGGGCACGGGCCGGACTACGCGCCTGCTCCCCCCCTCAAGACCTCTGGGGCAGGGCCAACCCTAGCCACCCAAACCAGAGAAGTGCACGGGCCGGGCTACATGCCCGCTTCCCCCCTCAAGACCACGGGGGCAGGGCCAACCCTCGCCACCCAAACCAGAGAAGGGCACGGGCCGGGATACGCGATCGCTCCCCTCTCAAGACCTTTGGGGGAGGGCCAACCCTAGCCACCCAAAATAGAGAAGGGCACGGGCCGGGCTACGCGCCCGCTCCCCCCCTCAACACCTCTGGGGTAGGGCCAACCCTAGCCACCCAAACCAGAGAAGGGCACGGTCCCGGCTACGCGCCCGCTCCCCCCCTCAAGACCTCTGGGGCAGGGCCAACCCTCGCCACCCAAACCAGAAAAGGGCACGGGCCGGGCTACATGCCTGCTCCCCCCCTCAAGACCTCTGGGGCAGGGCCAACCCTAGCCACCCAAACCAGAGAAGGGCACGGTCCGGGTTACGCGCCCGCTCTCCCCCTCATGACCTCTGGGGCAGGGCCAACCCTAGCCACCGAAACCAGAGAAGGGCACGGGCCGGGCTACGCGCCCGCTCAACCCCCTCAAGACCTCTGGGGCAGGGCCAACCCTAGCCACCCAAACCAGAGAAGGGCACGGGCCGGGCTACGCGCCCGCTCCCCCCCTCAAGACCTCTGGGGCAGGCCCAACCCTAGCCACCCAAACCAGAGAAGGGCACAGGCCGGGCTACGCGCCCGCTCCCCCCTCAAGACCTATGGGGCAGGGCCAACCCTAGCCACCCAAAACAGAGAAGGGCACAGGCCGGGCTACGCGCCCGCTCCTCCCCTCAGTCCACTTGGGCAGGGCCAACCATAGCCACCCAAACCAAAGAATGGCACGGGCCGGGCTACGCACCCGCTCCCCCCTCAAGACCTCTGGGGCAGGGCCAACCCTAGCCACCCAAACCAGAGAAGGGCACGGTCCGGGCTACGCGCCCGTTCCCCCCCTCAAGACCTCTGGGGCAGGGCCAACCCTAGCCACCCAAACCAGAGAAGGGCACGGGCCGGGCTACGTGCCCGCTCCCCCCTCAAGACCTCTTGGGAAGGGCCAACCCTAGCCACCCAAACCAGAGAAGGGCACGGGCCGGGCTACACGCCCGCTCCCCCTTTCATGACCTCTGGGGCAGGGCCACCCCTTGCCACCCAAACCAGAGAAGGGCACGTGCCGGGCTATGCACCCGTTCCCCCCTCAAGACCTCTGGGGCAGGGCCAACCCTAGCCACCCAAACCAGAGAAGGGCACGGGCCGGGCTACGTGCCCGCTCTCCCCCTCAAGACCTCTGGGGTAGGGCCAACCCTAGCCACCCAAACCAGAGAAGGGCACGGGCCGGGCTACGCGCCCGCTCCCCCCCTCAAGACCTCTGAGGCAGGGCCAACCCTCGTCACCCAAACCAGAGAAGGGCACGGGCCGGGCTACGCGACCGCTCCCCCCCCCTCAAGACCTCTGGGGCAGGGCCAACCCTAGCCACCCAAACCAGAGAAGGGCACGGGCCGGGCTACACGCCCGCTCCCCCCCTCAAGACCTCTGGGGCAGGGCCAACCCTAGCCACCCAAACCAGAGAAGGGCACGGGCCGGGGTACGCGCCCGCTCCCCCCTCAAGACCTCTGGGGCAGGGCCAACCCTAGCCACCCAAACCAGAGAAGGGCACGGGCCGGGCTACGCGCACGCTCCCCCCCTCAAGACCTCTGGGACAGGGCCAACCCTAGGCACCCAAAACAGAGAAGGGCACGGGCCGGGCTTCGCGCCCGCTCCCCCCTCAAGACCTCTGGGGCAGGGTCAACCATCGCCACCCAAACCAGAGAAGGGCACGGGCCGGGCTACGCACCTGCTCCCCCCTTAAGACCTCTGGTGCAGGGCCAACCCACGCCATCCAAACAAGAGAAGGGCACGGGCAGGGCTACGCGTCGGCTCCCCCCCCCCTCAAGACCTCTGGGGCAGGGTCAACCATAGCCACCCAAACCAGAGAAGGGCACGGGCCGGGCTACGCGCCCGCTCCCCCTCTCAAGACCTCTGGGGCAGGGCCAACCCTAGCCACCCAAACCAGAGAAGGGCACGGGCTGGGCTACGCGCCCGTTCCCCCCTCAAGACCTCTGGGGCAGGACCAACCCTAGCCACCCAAACCAGAGAAGGGCACGGGCAAGGCTACGCGTCCGCTCCCCCCTCAAGACCTCTGGGGCAGGGCCAACCCTAGCCACCCAAACCAGAGAAGGGTACGGGCCGGGCTACGCGCCCGTTCCTCCCCTCAAGACCTCTGGGGAAGGGCCAACCCTAGCCACCCAAACTAGAGAAGGTCACGGGCCGGGCTACGCGTCCGCTCCCCCCTCAAGACCTCTGGGGCAGGGCCAGCCCTCGCCACCCAAACAAGAGAAGGGCACGGGCCGGGCTACGCTCCTGCTCCCCCCCTCAAGACCTTTGGGGCAGGGCCAACCCTAGCCACACAAACCAAAGAAGGGCACGGGCCGGGTTACGCGCCCGCTCCCACCCTCAAGACCTCTTGGGCAGGGTCAACCCTAACCACCCAAACCAGAGAAGGGCACGGGCCGGGCTACGCGCCCGCTCCCCCCTCAAGACCTCTGGAGCAGGGCCAACCCTCGCCACCCAAACAAGAGAAGGGCACGGGCCGGACTACGCGCCTGCTCCCCCCCTCAAGACCCCTGGGGCAGGGCCAACCCTAGCCACCCAAACCAGAGAAGGGCACGGGCCAGGCTACGCACCCGCTCCCCCCTCAAGACCTCTGGGGCAGGGCCAACCCTAGCCACCCAAACCAGAGAAGGGTACGGGCCGGGCTACGCGCCCGTTCCTCCCCTCAAGACCTCTGGGGAAGGGCCAACCCTAGCCACCCAAACTAGAGAAGGTCACGGGCCGGGCTACGCGTCCGCTCCCCCCTCAAGACCTCTGGGGCAGGCCCAGCCCTCGCCACCCAAACAAGAGAAGGGCACGGGCCGGGCTACGCTCCTGCTCCCCCCCTCAAGACCTTTGGGGCAGGGCCAACCCTAGCCACACAAACCAAAGAAGGGCACGGGCCGGGTTACGCGCCCGCTCCCACCCTCAAGACCTCTTGGGCAGGGTCAACCCTAACCACCCAAACCAGAGAAGGGCACGGGCCGGGCTACGTGCCCGCTCCCCCCTCAAGACCTCTGGAGCAGGGCCAACCCTCGCCACCCAAACAAGAGAAGGGCACGGGCCGGACTACGCGCCTGCTCCCCCCTCAAGACCTCTGGGGCAGGGCCAACCCTAGCCACCCAAACCAGAGAAGTGCACGGGCCGGGCTACATGCCCGCTTCCCCCCTCAAGACCACGGGGGCAGGGCCAACCCTCGCCACCCAAACTAGAGAAGGGCACGGGCCGGGATACGCGACCGCTCCCCTCTCAAGACCTTTGGGGGAGGGCCAACCCTAGCCACCCAAAATAGAGAAGGGCACGGGCCGGGCTACGCGCCCGCTCCCCCCCTCAACACCTCTGGGGTAGGGCCAACCCTAGCCACCCAAACCAGAGAAGGGCACGGGCCCGGCTACGCGCCCGCTCCCCCCCTCAAGACCTCTGGGGCAGGGCCAACCCTCGCCACCCAAACCAGAAAAGGGCACGGGCCGGGCTACATGCCTGCTCCCCCCCTCAAGACCTCTGGGGCAGGGCCAACCCTAGCCACCCAAACCAGAGAAGGGCACGGTCCGGGGTACGCGCCCGCTCTCCCCCTCATGACCTCTGGGGCAGGGCCAACCCTAGCCACCGAAACCAGAGAAGGGCACGGGCCGGGCTACGCGCCCGCTCAACCCCCTCAAGACCTCTGGGGCAGGGCCAATCCTAGCCACCCAAACCAGAGAAGGGCACGGGCCGGGCTACGCGCCCGCTCCCCCCCTCAAGACCTCTGGGGCAGGCCCAACCCTAGCCACCCAAACCAGAGAAGGGCACAGGCCGAGCTACGCGCCCGCTCCCCCCTCAAGACCTATGGGGCAGGGCCAACCCTAGCCACCCAAACCAGAGAAGGGCATAGGCCGGGCTACGCGCCCGCTCCTCCCCTCAGTCCACTTGGGCAGGGCCAACCATAGCCACCCAAACCAGAGAAGGGCACGGGCCGGGCTACACGCCCGCTCCCCCTTTCATGACCTCTGGGGCAGGGCCACCCCTTGCCACCCAAACCAGAGAAGGGCACGTGCCGGGCTATGCACCCGTTCCCCCCTCAAGACCTCTGGGGCAGGGCCAACCCTAGCCACCCAAACCAGAGAAGGGCACGGGCCGGGCTACGTGCCCGCTCTCCCCCTCAAGACCTCTGGGGTAGGGCCAACCCTAGCCACCCAAACCAGAGAAGGGCACGGGCCGGGCTACGCGCCCGCTCCCCCCCTCAAGACCTCTGAGGCAGGGCCAACCCTCGTCACCCAAACCAGAGAAAGGCACGGGCCGGGCTACGCGACCGCTCCCCCCCCTCAAGACCTCTGGGGCAGGGCCAACCCTAGCCACCCAAACCAGAGAAGGGCACGGGCCGGGCTACACGCCCGCTCCCCCCCTCAAGACATCTGGGGCAGGGCCAACCCTAGCCACCCAAACCAGAGAAGGGCACGGGCCGGGGTACGCGCACGCTCCCCCCCTCAAGACCTCTGGGACAGGGCCAACCCTAGGCACCCAAAACAGAGAAGGGCACGGGCCGGGCTTCGCGCCCGCTCCCCCCTCAAGACCTCTGGGGCAGGGTCAACCATCGCCACCCAAACCAGAGAAGGGCACGGGCCGGGCTACGCCCCTGCTCCCCCCTTAAGACCTCTGGGGCAGGGCCAACCCTCGCCATCCAAACAAGAGAAGGGCACGGGCAGGGCTACGCGCCGGCTCCCCCCCCTAAAGACCTCTGGGGCAGGGTCAACCATAGCCACCCAAACCAGAGAAGGGCACGGGCCGGGCTACGCGCCCGCTCCCCCCCTCAAGACCTCTGGGGCAGGGCCAACCCTAGCCACCCAAACCAGAGAAGGGCACGGGCTGGGCTACGCGCCCGTTCCCCCCCTCAAGACCTCTGGGGCAGGACCAACCCTAGCCACCCAAACCAGAGAAGGGCACGGGCACGGCTACGCGTCCGCTCCCCCCTCAAGACCTCTGGGGCAGGGCCAACCCTCACCACCCAAACCAGAGAAGGGAACGGGCCGGGCTACGCGCCTGCTCCCCCCTCAAGACCTCTGGGGCAGGGCCAACCCTAGCCACCCAAACCACAGAAGGGCACGGGCCGGGCTACGCGACAGCTCCCCCCTTAAGACCTCTGGGGCAGGGCCAACCCTCGCCACCCAAACCAGAGAAGGGCACGGGCCGGGTTACGCGCCCGCTCCCCCCTCAAGACCTTTGGGGCAAGGCCAACCCTAGCCACCTAAACCAGGGAAGGGCACGGGTCGGGCTATGTGCCCGCTCCCCCCCTCTAGACCTCTGGCGTAGGCCCAACCCTAGCCACCCAAACAAGAGAAGGGCACGGGCCGGGCTACGCGCCCGCTCCCCCCTTCAAGACCTCTGGGACAGGGCCAACCCTAGGCACCCAAAACAGAGAAGGGCACGGGCCGGGCTTCGCGCCCGCTCCCCCCTCAAGACCTCTGGGGCAGGGTCAACCATCGCCACCCAAACCAGAGAAGGGCACGGGCCGGGCTACGCACCCGCTCCCCCCCTTAAGACCTCTGGGGCAGGGCCAACCCTCGCCATCCAAACAAGAGAAGGGCACGGGCAGGGCTACGCGCCGGCTCCCCCCCTCAAGACCTCTGGGGCAGGGCCAACCCTAGCCACCCAAACCAGAGAAGGGCACGGGCCGGGCTACGCGCCCGCTCCCCCCCTCAAGACCTCTGGGGCAGGGCCAACCATCGCCACCCAAACCAGAGAAGGGCACAGGCCGGGATACGCGACTGCTCCCCCCCTCAAGACCTTTGGGGCAGGACCAACCCTAGCCACCCAAAATAGAGAAGGGCACGGGCCGGGCTACACGACCGCTCCCCCCTCAAGACCTCTAGGGCAGGGCCAGCCCTAGCCACCCAAACCAGAGAAGGGCACGGGCCGGGTTACGCGCCCGCTCCCCCCTCATGACCTCTGGGGCAGGGCCAACCCTTGCCACCGAAACCAGAGAAGGGCACGGGTCGGGCTACGAGCCCGCTCCCCCCCTCAAGACCTCTGGGGCAGGGCCAACCCTAGCCACCCAAACCATAGAAGGGCACGGGCCGGGATACGCGCCCGCTCCCCCGCTCAAGACCTCTTGGGAAGGGCCAACCCTAGCCACCCAAACCATAGAAGGGCATGGGCCGGGCTACGCGCCCGCTCCCCCCTCAAGACCTCTGGGGCAGGGCCAACCCTCGCCACCCAAAATAGATAAGGGCACGGGCCGGGCTACGCGCCCGCTCCCCCCCTCAAGACTTCTGGGGTAGGGCCAACCCTAGCCACCCAAACCAGAGAAGGGCACGGGCCAGGCTACGCGCCCACTCCCCCCCTCAAGACCTCTGGGGCAGGGCCAACCCTCGCCACCCAAACCAGAGAAGGGCACGGGCCGGGCTATGTGCCTGCTCCCCCCCCCTCAAGACCTCTGGGGCAGGGCCAACCCTAGCCACTCAAACCAGAGAAGGGCACGGGCCGGGTTACGCGCCCGCTCCCCCCTCATGACCTCTGGGGCAGGGCCAGCCCTAGCCACCGAAACCAGAGAAGGGCACTGGCCGGGTTACGCGCCCGCTCCCCCCTCATGACCTCTGGGGCAGGGCCAACCCTAGCCACCGAAACCAGAGAAGGGCACGGGCCGGGCTACGGGCCCGCTCCCCCCTCAAGACCTCTGGGGTAGGGCCAACCCTAGCCACCCAAACCAGAGAAGGGCACGGGCCGGGCTACGCGCCCGCTCCCCCCCTCAAGACCTCTGGGGTAGGCCCAACCCTAGCCACCCAAACCAGGGAAGGGCACGGGCCGGGTTACGCGCCCGCTCCCCCCTCATGACCTCTGGGGCAGGGCCAACCCTAGCCACCGAAACCAGAGAAGGGCACGGGCCGGGTTACGCACCTGCTCCCCCCTCATGACCGCTGGGGCAGGGCCAACCCTAGCCACCGAAAACAGAGAAGGGCACGGGCCGGGCTACGTGCCCGCTCCCCCCTCAAGACCTCTGGGGTAGGGCCAACCCTAGCCACCCAAACCAGAGAAGGGCACGGGCCGGGCTACGCGCCCGCTCCCCCCTCAAGACCTCTGGGGTAGGCCCAACCCTAGCCACCCAAACCAGAGAAGGGCACGGGCCGGGCTACGCGCTTGCTCCCCCCTCAAGACCTCTGGGGCAGGGCCAACCCTAGCCACCCAAAACAGAGAAGGGCACAGGCCGGGCTACGCGCCCGCTCCCCCCCTCAAGTCCTCTGGGGCAGGGCCAACCATAGCCACCCAAACCAGAGAAGGGCACGGGCCGGGCTACACGCCCGATCCCCCCCTCATGACCTCTGGGGCAGGGCCAACCCTTGCCACCCAAACCAGAGAAGGGCACGGGCCGGGCTACACACCCGTTCCCCCCTCAAGACCTCTGGGGCAGGGACAACCCTAGCCACCCAAACGAGAGAAGGGCACGGGCCGGACTACGCGCCCGCTCCCCCCCTCAAGACCTCTGGGGCAGGGCCAACCCTAGCCACCCAAACCAGAGAAGGGCACGGGCCGGGCTACGCGCCCGTTCCCCCCCTCAAGTCCTCTGGGGCAGGGCCAACCATAGCCACCCAAACCAGAGAAGGGCACGGGCCGGGCTACGCACCCGCTCCCCCCCTCAAGACCTCTGGGGCAGGGCCAACCATAGCCACCCAAACGAGAGAAGGGCACGGGCCGGGCTACGCACTCGCTCCCCCCGCAAGACCTCTGGGGCAGGGCCAACCCTCGCCACCCAAACCAGAGAAGGGCACGGGCCGGGCTATGTGCCTGCTCCCCCCCTCAAGACCTCTGGGGCAGGGCCAACCCTAGCCACCCAAACCAGAGAAGGGCACGGGCCGGGTTACGCGCCCGCTCCCCCCTCATGACCTCTGGGGCAGGGCCAACCCTAGCCACCGAAACCAGAGAAGGGCACGGGCCGGGTTACGCACCCGCTCCCCCCTCATGACCGCTGGGGCAGGGCCAACCCTAGCCACCGAAAACAGAGAAGGGCACGGGCCGGGCTACGTGCCCGCTCCCCCCTCAAGACCTCTGGGGTAGGGCCAACCCTAGCCACCCAAACCAGAGAAGGGCACGGGCCGGGCTACACGCCCGATCCCCCCCTCATGACCTCTGGGGCAGGGCCAACCCTTGCCACCCAAACCAGAGAAGGGCACGGGCCGGGCTACGTGCCCGCTCCCCCCCTCAAGACCTCTGGGGCAGGGCCAACCCTAGCCACCCAAACTAGTGAAGGGCACGGGCCGGGCTACGCGCCCGTTCCCCCCCTCAAGTCCTCTGGGGCAGGGCCAACCCTAGCCACCCAAACCAGAGAAGGGCACGGGCCGGGCTACGCGCCCGCTCCCCCCCTCAAGACCTCTGGGGCAGGGCCAACCCTATCCACCCAAACCAGAGAAGGGCACGGGCCGGGCTACGCGCCCGTTCCCCCCCTCAAGTCCTCTGGGGCAGGGCCAACCATAGCCACCCAAACCAGAGAAGGGCACGGGCCGGGCTACGCCCCCGCTCCCCCCTCAAGACCTCTGGGGCAGGGCCAACCATAGCCACCCAAACCAGAGAAGGGCACGGGCCGGGCTACGCACCCGCTCCCCCCGCAAGACCTCTGGGGCAGGGCCAACCCTAGCCACCCAAACCAGAGAAGGGTACGGGCCGGGCTACTTGCCCGCTCCCCCCTCAAGACCTCTGGGGAAGGGCCAACCCTAGCCACCGAAACCAGAGAAGGGCACGGGCCGGGCTACGCGCCGGCTCCCCCCTCAAGACCTCTGGGGCAGGGCCAACCCTAGCCACACAAACCAAAGAAGGGCACGGGCCGGGTTACGCGCCCGCTCCCCCGCTCAAGACCTCTTGGGAAGGGCCAACCCTAGCCACCCAAACCATAGAAGGGCATGGGCCAGGCTACGCGCCCGCTCCCCCCTCAAGAGCTCTGGGACAGGGCCAACCCTCGCCACCCAAACAAGAGAAGGGCACGGGCCGGGCTACGCGCCTGCTCCCCCCCTCAAGACCTGTGGGGCAGGGCCAACCATAGCCACCCAAACCAGAGAAGGGCACGGGCCGGGCTACGCGCCCGCTCCCCCCCTCAAGACCTCTGGGGTAGGGCCAACCCTAGCCACCCAAACCAGAGAAGGGCACGGGCCGGGATACGCAACCGCTCCCCCCTCAAGACCTTAGGGGCAAGGCCAACCCTAGCCACCCAAAATAGAGAAGGGCACGGGCCGGGCTACGCGCCCGCTCCCCCCCTCAAGACCTCTGGGGTAGGGCCAACCCTAGCCACCCAAACCAGAGAAGGGCACGGGCCAGGCTACGCGCCCACTCCCCCCCTCAAGACCTCTGGGGCAGGGCCAACCCTCGCCACCCAAACCAGAGAAGGGCACGGGCCGGGCTACGTGCCTGCTCCCCCCCTCAAGACCTCTGGGGCATGGCCAACCCTAGCCACCCAAACTAGAGAAGGGCACGGGCCGGGTTACGCGCCCGCTCCCCCCTCATGACCTCTGGGGCAGGGCCAACCCTAGCCACCGAAACCAGAGAAGGGCACGGGCCGGTCTACGCACCCGCTCCCCCCCTCAAGACCTCTGGGGCGGGGCCAACCCTAGCCACCCAAACCAGAGAAGGGCACGGGCCGGGTTACGCGCCCGCTCCCCCCCTCATGACCTCTGGTGCAGGGCCAACCCTAGCCACCGAAACCAGAGAAGGGCACGGGCCGGGCTACGTGCCCGCTCCCCCCTCAAGACCTCTGGGGTAGGGCCAACCCTAGCCACCAAAACCAGAGAAGGGCACGGGCCAGGCTACGCGCCCGCTCCCCCCCTCAAGACCTCTGGGGCAGGCCCAACCCTAGCCACCCAAACCAGAGAAGGGCACGGGCCGGGCTACGCGCCCGCTCCCCCCCCACAAGACCTCTGGGGCAGGGCCAACCCTAGCCACCCAAAACAGAGAAGGGCACAAGCCGGGCTACGCGCCTGCTCCCCCCCACAAGTCCTCTGGGGCAGGGCCAACCATAGCCACCCAAAACCAGAGAAGTGCACGGGCCGGGCAACACGCCCGATCCCCCCCTCAAGACCTCTGGGGCAGGGCCAACCCTTGCCACCCAAACCAGAGAAGGGCACGGGCCGGGCTACGCGCCCGTTCCCCCCTCAAGACCTCTGGGGCAGGGCCAACCCTAGCCACCCAAACCAGAGAAGGGCACGGGCCGGGCTACGTGCCCGCTCCCCCCCTCAAGACCTCTGGGGCAGGGCCAACCCTAGCCACCCAAACTAGTGAAGGGAACGGGCCGGGCTACGCGCCCGTTACCCCCCTCAAGTCCTCTGGGGCAGGGCCAACCATAGCCACCCAAACCAGAGAAGGGCACGGGCCGGGCTACGCACCCACTCCCCCCTTCAAGACCTCTGGGGCAGGGCCAACCATAGCCATCCAAACCAGAGAAGGGCACGGGCCGGGTTACGCACCCGCTCCCCCCTCAAGACCTCTGGGGCAGGGCCAACCCTCACCACCCAAACAAGAGAAGGGCACGGGCCGGGCTACGCTCCTGCTCCCCCCCTCAAGACCTCTGGGGTAGGGCCAACCCTAGCCACGCAAACCAAAGAAGGGCACGGGCCAGGTTACGCCCCCGCTCCCACCCTCAAGACCTCTTGGGGAGGGCCAACCCTAGCCACCCAAACCAGAGAAGGGCACGGGCCGGGCTACGCGCCTGCTCCCCCCTCAAGACCTCTGGAGCAGGGCCAACCCTCGCCACCCAAACAAGAGAAGGGCACGGGCCTGGCTACGCGCCTGCTCCCCCCCTCAAGACCTCTGGGGTAGGGCCAACCCTAGCCACCCAAACCAGAGAAGGGCACGGGCCAGGCTACGCGCCCACTCCCCCCCTCAAGACCTCTGGGGCAGGGCCAACCCTAGCCACCCAAACCAGAGAAGGGCACGGGCCGGGGTACGCGCCCGCTCCCCCCTCATGACCTCTGGGGCAGGGCCAACACTAGCCACTGAAACCAGAGAAGGGCACGGGCCGGGCTACGCGCCCGCTCGCCCCCCCCTCAAGACCTCTGGGGCAGGGCCAACCCTCGCCACCCAAACCAGAGAAGGGCACGGGCCGGGCTACGTGCCTGCTTCCCCCTCAAGACCTCTGGGGCAGGGCCAACCCTAGCCACCCAAACCAGAGAAGGGCACGGGCCGGGTTATGCGCCCGCTCCCCCCTCATTACCTCTGGGGCAGGGCCAACCCTAGCCACCGAAACCAGAGAAGGGCACGTGCCGGGCTACGTGCCCGCTCCCCCCTCAAGACCTCTGGGGCAGGGCCAACCCTAGCCACCCAAACCAGAGAAGGGCACGGGCCGGGCTACGCGCCCGCTCCCCCCTCGAGACCTCTGGGGCAGGCCCAACCCTAGCCACCCAAACCAGAGAAGGGCACGGGCCGGGCTACGCGCCCGCTCCCCCCCTCAAGACCTCTGGGGCAGGGCCAACCCTAGCCACCCAAAACAGAGAAGGGCACAGGCCGGGCTACGCGCCCGCTCCCCCCCTCAAGTCCTCTGGGGCAGGGCCAACCATAGCCACCCAAACCAGAGAAGGGCACGGGCCGGGCAACATGCCCGATCCCCCCCTCATGACCTCTGGGGCAGGGCCAACCCTTGCCACCCAAACCAGAGAAGGGCACGGGCTGGGCTACGTGCCTGCTCCCCCCTCAAGACCTCTGGGGCAGGGCCAACCCTAGCCACCCAAACCAGAGAAGGGCACGGGCCGGGTTACGCGCCCGCTCCCCCCTCATGACCTTTTGGGCAGGGCCAACCCTAGCCACTGAAACCAGAGAAGGGCACGGGCCGGTCTACGCGCCCGCTCCCCCCCTCAAGACCTCTGGGGCGGGGCCAACCCTAGCCACCCAAACCAGAGAAGGGCACGGGCCGGGTTACGCGCCCGCTCCCCCCCTCATGACCTCTGGTGCAGGGCCAACCCTAGCCACCGAAACCAGAGAAGGGCACGGGCCGGGCTACGTGCCCGCTCCCCCCTCAAGACCTCTGGGGTAGGGCCAACCCTAGCCACCAAAACCAGAGAAGGGCACGGGCCGGGCTACGCGCCCGCTCCCCCCCTCAAGACCTCTGGGGCAGGCCCAACCCTAGCCACCCAAACCAGAGAAGGGCACGGGCCGGGCTACGCACCCGCTCCCCCCCCACAAGACCTCTGGGGCAGGGCCAACCCTAGCCACCCAAAACAGAGAAGGGCACAAGCCGGGCTACGCGCCTGCTCCCCCCCCCCCCCCACAAGTCCTCTGGGGCAGGGCCAACCATAGCCACCCAAACCAGAGAAGTGCACGGGCCGGGCAACACGCCCGATCCCCCCCCTCATGACCTCTGGGGCAGGGCCAACCCTTGCCACCCAAACCAGAGAAGGGCACGGGCCGGGCTACGCACCCCGTTCCCCCCTCAAGACCTCTGGGGCAGGGCCAACCCTAGCCACCCAAACCAGAGAAGGGCACGGGCCGGGCTACATGCCCGCTCCCCCCCTCAAGACCTCTGGGGCAGGGCCAACCCTAGCCACCCAAACCAGAGAAGGGCACGGGCCGGGTTACGCGCCCGCTCCCCCCTCATGACCTCTGGGGCAGGGCCAACCCTAGCCACCGAAACCAGAGAAGGGCACGTGCCGGGCTACGTGCCCGCTCCCCCCCTCAAGACCTCTGGGGCAGGGCCAACCCTAGCCACCCAAACCAGAGAAGGGCACGGGCCGGGCTACGCGCGCGCTCCCCCCCTCAAGACCTCTGGGGCAGGCCCAACCCTAGTCACCCAAACCAGAGAAGGGCACGGGCCGGGCTACGCGCCCGCTCCCCCCCTCAAGACCTCTGGGGCAGGGCCAACCCTAGCCACCCAAAACAGAGAAGGGCACAGGCCGGGCTACGCGCCCGCTCCCCCCCTCAAGTCCTCTGGGGCAGGGCCAACAATAGCCACCCAAACCAGAGAAGGGCACGGGCCGGGCAACATGCCCGATCCCCCCCTCATGACCTCTGGGGCAGGGCCAACCCTTGCCACCCAAACCAGAGAAGGGCACGGGCCGGGCTACGCACCCGTTCCCCCCTCAAGACCTCTGGGGCAGGGCCAACCCTAGCCACCCAAACCAGAGAAGGGCACGGACCGGGCTACGCGCCCGCTCCCCCCCTCAAGACCTCTGGGGCAGGGCCAACCCTAGCCACCCAAACCAGAGAAGGGCACGGGCCGGGCTACGCGCCCGGTCCCCCCCTCAAGTCCTCTGGGGCAGGGCCAACCATAGCAGGGCCACCTAGCCACCCAAACCAGAGAAGGGCACGGGCCAGGCTACGCACCCGCTCCCCCCTCAAGACCTCTGGGGCAGGGCCAACCCTAGCCACCCAAACCAGAGAAGGGTACGGGCCGGGCTACGCGCCCGTTCCTCCCCTCAAGACCTCTGGGGAAGGGCCAACCCTAGCCACCCAAACAAGAGAAGGGCACGGGCCGGGCTACGCTCCTGCTCCCCCCCTCAAGACCTTTGGGGCAGGGCCAACCCTAGCCACACAAACCAAAGAAGGGCACGGGCCGGGTTACGCGCCCGCTCCCACCCTCAAGACCTCTTGGGCAGGGTCAACCCTAGCCACCCAAACCAGAGAAGGGCACGGGCCGGGCTACGCGCCCGCTCCCCCCTCAAGACCTCTGGAGCAGGGCCAACCCTCGCCACCCAAACAAGAGAAGGGCACGGGCTGGACTATGCGCCTGCTCCCCCCCTCAAGACCTCTGGGGCAGGGCCAACCCTAGCCACCCAAACCAGAGAAGTGCACGGGCCAGGCTACATGCCCGCTTCCCCCCTCAAGACCACTGGGGCAGGGCCAACCCTCGCCACCCAAACCAGGGAAGGGCACGGGCCGGGATACGCGACCGCTCCCCTCTCAAGACCTTTGGGGGAGGGCCAACCCTAGCCACCCAAAATAGAGAAGGGCACGGGCCGGGCTACGCGCCCGCTCCCCCCCTCAACACCTCTGGGGTAGGGCCAACCCTAGCCACCCAAACCAGAGAAGGGCACGGGCCCGGCTACGCGCCCGCTCCCCCCCTCAAGACCTCTGGGGCAGGGCCAAACCTCGCCACCCAAACCAGAAAAGGGCACGGGCCGGGCTACATGCCTGCTCCCCCCCTCAAGACCTCTGGGGCAGGGCCAACCCTAGCCACCCAAACCAGAGAAGGGCACGGTCCGGGTTACGCGCCCGCTCTCCCCCTCATGACCTCTGGGGCAGGGCCAACCCTAGCCACCGAAACCAGAGAAGGGCACGGGCCGGGCTACGCGCCCGCTCAACCCCCTCAAGACCTCTGGGGCAGGGCCAACCCTAGCCACCCAAAATAGAAAAGGGCACAGGCCGGGCTACGCACCCGCTCCCCCCCTCAGTCCACTTGGGCAGGGCCAACCATAGCCACCCAAACCAAAGAATGGCACGGGCCGGGCTACGCACCCGCTCCCCCCTCAAGACCTCTGGGGCAGGGCCAACCCTAGCCACCCAAACCAGAGAAGGGCACGGTCCGGGCTACGCGCCCGTTCCCCCCCTCAAGACCTCTGGGGTAGGGCCAACCCTAGCCACCCAAACCAGAGAAGGGCACGGGCCGGGCTACGCGCCCGGTCCCCCCCTCAAGTCCTCTGGGGCAGGGCCAACCATAGCCACCCAAACCAGAAAAGGGCACGGGCCGGGCTACGCACCCGCTCCCCCCCTCAAGACCTCTGGGGCAGGGCCAACCATAGCCACCCAAACCAGAGAAGGGCACGGGCCAGGCTACGCGCCCGCTCCCCCCTCAAGACCTCTGGGGCAGGGCCAACCCTAGCCACCCAAACCAGAGAAGGGTACGGGCCGGGCTACGCGCCCGTTCCCCCCCTCAAGACCTCTGGGGAAGGGCCAACCCTAGCCACCCAAACAAGAGAAGGGCACGGGCCGGGCTACGCTCCTGCTCCCCCCCCTCAAGACCTTTGGGGCAGGGCCAACCCTAGCCACACAAACCAAAGAAGGGCACGGGCCGGGTTACGCGCCCGCTCCCACCCTCAAGACCTCTTGGGCAGGGTCAACCCTAGCCACCCAAACCAGAGAAGGGCACGGGCCGGGCTACGCGCCCGCTCCCCCCTCAAGACCTCTGGAGCAGGGCCAACCCTCGCCACCCAAACAAGAGAAGGGCACGGGCCGGACTACGCGCCTGCTCCCCCCCTCAAGACCTCTGGGGCAGGGCCAACCCTAGCCACCCAAACCAGAGAAGTGCACGGGCCAGGCTACATGGCCGCTTCCCCCCTCAAGACCACTGGGGCAGGGCCAACCCTCGCCACCCAAACCAGAGAAGGGCACGGGCCGGGATACGCGACCGCTCCCCCTCTCAAGACCTTTGGGGGAGGGCCAACCCTAGCCACCCAAAATAGAGAAGGGCACGGGCCGGGCTACGCGCCCGCTCCCCCCCTCAACACCTCTGGGGTAGGGCCAACCCTAGCCACCCAAACCAGAGAAGGGCACGGGCCCGGCTACGCGCCCGCTCCCACCCTCAAGACCTCTGGGGCAGGGCCAACCCTCGCCACCCAAACCAGAAAAGGGCACGGGCCGGGCTACATGCCTGCTCTCCCCCCTCAAGACCTCTGGGGCAGGGCCAACCCTAGCCACCCAAACCAGAGAAGGGCACGGGCCGGACTACGCACCCGCTCCCCCCCTCAAGACCTCTGGGGCAGGGCCAACCCTAGCCACCCAAACCAGAGAAGGGCACGGGCCGGGCTACATGCCCGCTTCCCCCCTCAAGACCTCTGGGGCAGGGCCAACCCTAGCCACCCAAACCAGAGAAGGGCACGGGCCGGGCTACGCACCCGCTCCCCCCTCAAGACCACTGGGGCAGGGCCAACCCTAGCCACCCAAACCAGAGAAGGGCACGGGCCGGGCTACGCACCCGCTCCCCCCCTCAAGACCTCTGGGGCAGGGCCAACCCTAGCCACCCAAACCAGAGAAGGGCACGGGCCGGGCTACTCGCCCGTTCCCCCCCCCTCAAGACCTCTGGGGCAGGGCCAACCCTAGCCACCCAAACCAGAGAAGGGCACGGGCCGGGCTACGTGCCCGCTCCCCCCTCAAGACCTCTGGGGAAGGGCCAACCCTAGCCACCCAAACCAGAGAAGGGCACGGGCCGGGCTACGCGCCCGCTCCCCCTTTCATGACCTCTGGGGCAGGGCCAACCCTAGCCACCCAAACCAGAGAAGGGCACGGGCCGGGCTACGCACCCGCTCCCCCCCTCAAGACCTCTGGGGCAGGGCCAACCCTAGCCACCCAAACCAGAGAAGGGCACGGGCCGGGCTACGTGCCCGCTCCCCCCCTCAAGACCTCTGGGGCAGGGCCAACCCTAGCCACCCAAACCAGAGAAGGGCACGGGCCGGGCTACGCGCCCGCTCCCCCCCTCAAGACCTCTGGGGCAGGGCCAACCCTCGCCACCCAAACCAGAGAAGGGCACGGGCCGGGCTACGACCGCCCGCTCCCCCCCCTCAAGACCTCTGGGGCAGGGCCAACCCTAGCCACCCAAACCAGAGAAGGGCACGGGCCGGGCTACGCGCCCGCTCCCCCCCTCAAGACCTCTGGGGCAGGGCCAACCCTAGCCACCCAAACCAGAGAAGGGCACGGGCCGGGCTACGCACCCGCTCCCCCCTCAAGACCTCTGGGGCAGGCCCAACCCTAGCCACCCAAACCAGAGAAGGGCACGGGCCGGGCTACGCGCCCGCTCCCCCCCTCAAGACCTCTGGGACAGGGCCAACCCTAGCCACCCAAAACAGAGAAGGGCACGGGCCGGGCTACGCGCCCGCTCCCCCCTCAAGACCTCTGGGGCAGGGCCAACCCTCGCCACCCAAACCAGAGAAGGGCACGGGCCGGGCTACGCGCCCGCTCCCCCCGTCATGACCTCTGGGGCAGGGCCAACCCTTGCCACCCAAACAAGAGAAGGGCACGGGCCGGGCTACGCGCCCGCTCCCCCCCCTCAAGACCTCTGGGGCAGGGCCAACCCTAGCCACCCAAACCAGAGAAGGGCACGGGCCGGGCTACGTGCCCGCTCCCCCCCTCAAGACCTCTGGGGCAGGGCCAACCCTAGCCACCCAAACCAGAGAAGGGCACGGGCCGGGCTACGCGCCCGCTCCCCCCCTCAAGACCTCTGGGGCAGGGCCAACCCTAGCCACCCAAACCAGAGAAGGGCACGGGCCGGGCTACGCCCCCGCTCCCCCCTCAAGACCTCTGGGGCAGGGCCAACCCTAGCCACCCAAACCAGAGAAGGGCACGGGCCGGGCTACACGCCCGCTCCCCCCCTCAAGACCTCTGGGGCAGGGCCAACCCTAGCCACCCAAACCAGAGAAGGGCACGGGCCGGGCTACGCGCCCGCTCCCCCCTCAAGACCTCTGGGGCAGGGCCAACCCTAGCCACCCAAACCAGAGAAGGGCACGGGCCGGGCTACGCGCACGCTCCCCCCCTCAAGACCTCTGGGGCAGGGCCAACCCTAGCCACCCAAACCAGAGAAGGGCACGGGCCGGGCTACGCGCCCGCTCCCACCCTCAAGACCTCTGGGGCAGGGTCAACCCTAGCCACCCAAACCAGAGAAGGGCACGGGCCGGGCTACGCGCCCGCTCCCCCCTCAAGACCTCTGGGGCAGGGCCAACCCTCGCCACCCAAACAAGAGAAGGGCACGGGCCGGGCTACGCGCCTGCTCCCCCCCCTCAAGACCTCTGGGGCAGGGCCAACCCTAGCCACCCAAACCAGAGAAGGGCACGGGCCGGGCTACATGCCTGCTCCCCCCCTCAAGACCTCGGGGGCAGGGCCAACCCTCGCCACCCAAACCAGAGAAGGGCACGGGCCGGGATACGCGACCGCTCCCCTCTCAAGACCTCTGGGGGAGGGCCAACCCTAGCCACCCAAAATAGAGAAGGGCACGGGCCGGGCTACGCGCCCGCTCCCCCCCTCAACACCTCTGGGGTAGGGCCAACCCTAGCCACCCAAACCAGAGAAGGGCACGGGCCCGGCTACGCGCCCGCTCCCCCCCTCAAGACCTCTGGGGCAGGGCCAACCCTCGCCACCCAAACCAGAAAAGGGCACGGGCCAGGCTACATGCCTGCTCCCCCCCTCAAGACCTCTGGGGCAGGGCCAACCCTAGCCACCCAAACCAGAGAAGGGCACGGTCCGGGTTACGCGCCCGCTCTCCCCCTCATGACCTCTGGGGCAGGGCCAACCCTAGCCACCGAAACCAGAGAAGGGCACGGGCCGGGCTACGCGCCCGCTCAACCCCCTCAAGACCTCTGGGGCAGGGCCAACCCTAGCCACCCAAACCAGAGAAGGGCACGGGCCGGGCTACGCGCCCGCTCCCCCCCTCAAGACCTCTGGGGCAGGCCCAACCCTAGCCACCCAAACCAGAGAAGGGCACAGGCCGGGCTACGCGCCCGCTCCCCCCTCAAGACCTATGGGGCAGGGCCAACCCTAGCCACCCAAAACAGAAAAGGGCACAGGCCGGGCTACGCGCCCGCTCCCCCCCTCAGTCCACTTGGGCAGGGCCAACCATAGCCACCCAAACCAAAGAATGGCACGGGCCGGGCTACGCACCCGCTCCCCCCTCAAGACCTCTGGGGCAGGGCCAACCCTAGCCACCCAAACCAGAGAAGGGCACGGTCCGGGCTATGCGCCCGTTCCCCCCCTCAAGACCTCTGGGGTAGGGCCAACCCTAGCCACCCAAACCAGAGAAGGGCACGGGCCGGGCTACGTGCCCGCTCCCCCCTCAAGACCTCTTGGGAAGGGCCAACCCTAGCCACCCAAACCAGAGAAGGGCACGGGCCGGGCTACACGCCCGCTCCCCCTTTCATGACCTCTGGGGCAGGGCCACCCCTTGCCACCCAAACCAGAGAAGGGCACGTACCGGGCTATGCACCCGTTCCCCCCTCAAGACCTCTGGGGCAGGGCCAACCCTAGCCACCCAAACCAGAGAAGGGCACGGGCCGGACTACGTGCCCGCTCTCCCCCTCAAGACCTCTGGGGTAGGGCCAATCCTAGCCACCCAAACCAGAGAAGGGCACGGGCCGGGCTACGCGCCCGCTCCCCCCCTCAAGACCTCTGAGGCAGGGCCAACCCTCGTCACCCAAACCAGAGAAGGGCACGGGCCGGGCTACGCGACCGCTCCCCCCCCTCAAGACCTCTGGGGCAGGGCCAACCCTAGCCACCCAAACCAGAGAAGGGCACGGGCCGGGCTACACGCCCGCTCCCCCCCTCAAGACCTCTGGGGCAGGGCCAACCCTAGCCACCCAAACCAGAGAAGGGCACGGGCCGGGGTACGCGCCCGCTCCCCCCTCAAGACCTCTGGGGCAGGGCCAACCCTAGCCACCCAAACCAGAGAAGGGCACGGGCCGGGCTACGCGCACGCTCCCCCCCTCAAGACCTCTGGGACAGGGCCAACCCTAGGCACCCAAAACAGAGAAGGGCACGGGCCGGGCTTCGCGCCCGCTCCCCCCTCAAGACCTCTGGGGCAGGGTCAACCATTGTCACCCAAACCAGAGAAGGGCACGGGCCGGGATACGCACCTGCTCCCCCCTTAAGACCTCTGGAGCAGGGCCAACCCTCGCCATCCAAACAAGAGAAGGGCACGGGCAGGGCTACGCGCCGGCTCCCCCCCCCCTCAAGACCTCTGGGGCAGGGTCAACCATAGCCACCCAAACCAGAGAAGGGCACGGGCCGGGCTACGCGCCCGCTCCCCCCCTCAAGACCTCTGGGGCAGGGCCAACCCTAGCCACCCAAACCAGAGAAGGGCACGGGCTGGGCTACGCGCCCGTTCCCCCCCTCAAGACCTCTGGGGCAGGGCCAACCCTAGCCACCCAAACAAGAGAAGGGCACGGGCAGGGCTACGCGTCCGCTCCCCCCTCAAGACCTCTGGGGCAGGGCCAACCCTCACCACCCAAACCAGAGAAGGGAACGGGCCGGGCTACGCGCCTGCTCCCCCCTCAAGACCTCTGGGGCAGGGCCAACCCTAGCCACCCAAACCAAAGAAGGGCACGGGCCGGGCTACGCGACCGCTCCCCCCTTAAGACCTCTGGGGCAGGGCCAACCCTCGCCACCCAAACCAGAGAAGGGCACGGGCCGGGTTACGCGCCCGCTCCCCCCTCAAGACCTTTGGGGCAAGGCCAACCCTAGCCACCTAAACCAGGGAAGGGCACGGGTCGGGCTATGTGCCCGCTCCCCCCCTCTAGACCTCTGGCGCAGGCCCAACCCTAGCCACCCAAACAAGAGAAGGGCACGGGCCGGGCTACGCGCCCGCTCCCCCCTTCAAGACCTTTGGGATAGGGCCAACCCTAGGCACCCAAAAAAGAGAAGGGCACGGGCCGGGCTTCGCGCCCGCTCCCCCCTCAAGACCTCTGGGGCAGGGTCAACCATCGCCACCCAAACCAGAGAAGGGCACGGGCCGGGCTACGCACCCGCTCCCCCCCTTAAGACCTCTGGGGCAGGGCCAACCCTCGCCATCCAAACAAGAGAAGGGCACGGGCAGGGCTACGCGCCGGCTCCCCCCCTCAAGACCTCTGGGGCAGGGCCAACCCTAGCCACCCAAACCAGAGAAGGGCACGGGCCAGGCTACGCGCCCGCTCCCCCCCTCAAGACCTCTGGGGCAGGGCCAACCATCGCCACCCAAACCAGAGAAGGGCACAGGCCGGGATACGCGACCGCTCCCCCCCTCAAGACCTTTGGGGCAGGACCAACCCTAGCCACCCAAAATAGAGAAGGGCACGGGCCGGGCTACACGCCCGCTCCCCCCTCAAGACCTCTAGGGCAGGGCCAGCCCTAGCCACCCAAACCAGAGAAGGGCACGGGCCGGGTTACGCGCCCGCTCCCCCCTCATGACCTCTGGGGCAGGGCCAACCCTTGCCACCGAAACTAGAGAAGGGCACGGGTCGGGCTACGTGCCCGCTCCCCCCCTCAAGACCTCTGGGGCAGGGCCAACCCTAGCCACCCAAACCAGAGAAGGGCACGGGCCGGGATACGTGCCTGCTCCACCCCTCAAGACCTCTGGGGCAGGCCCAACCTTATCCACCCAAACCAGAGAAGGGCACGGGCCGGGCTACGCGCCCGCTCCCCCCCTCAAGACCTCTGGGGCAGTGCCAACCCTAGCCACCCAAAACACTGAAGGGCACGGGCCGGGCTACGCGCCCGCTCCCCCCACAAGACCTATGGGGCAGGGCCAACCATAGCCACCCAAACCAGAGAAGGGCACGGGCCGGGCTACACACCCGCTCCCCCCTCATGACCTCTGGGGCAGGGCCAACCCTAGCCACCCAAACCAGAGAAGGGCACGGTCCGGGATACGCGCTTGTTCCCCCCCTCAAGACCACTGGGGCAGGGCCAACCCTAGCCACCCAAACCAGAGAAGGGCACGGGCCGGGCTACGCGCCCGCTCCCCCCTCAAGACCTCTTGGGAAGGGCCAACCCTAGCCACCCAAACCAGAGAAGGGCACGGGCCGGGCTACGCGCCCGCTCCCCCCCTCATGACCTCTGGGGCGGGGCCAACCCTTGCCACCCAAACCAGAGAAGGGCACGGGCCGGGCTACCGCGCCCGTTCCCCCCTCAAGACCTCTGGGGCAGGGCCAACCCTAGCCACCCAAACCAGAGAAGGGCACGGGCCGGGCTACATGCCCGCTCCCCCCCTCAAGACCTCTGGGGCAGGGCCAACCCTAGCCACCCAAAACCAGAGAAGGGGCACGGGCAGGGCTACGTGCCCGCTCCCCCCCTCAAGACCTCTGGGGCAGGGCCAACCCTAGCCTCCGAAACCAGAGAAGGGCACGGGCTGGGCTACGCACCCGCTCCCCCCTCAAGACCTCTGGGGCAGGGCCAACCCTAGCCACCCAAACCAGAGAAGGGCACGGGCCGGGCTACGCGACCGCTCCCCCCCCTCAAGACCTCTAGGGCAGGGCCAACCCTCGCCATCCAAACCAGAGAAGGGCACGGGCTTGGCTACGCGCCCGCACCCCCCTCAAGACCTCTGGGGCAGGGACAACCCTAGCCACCCAAACCAGAGAAGGGCACGGGCTGGGCTAAGCACCAGCTCCCCCCCTCAAGACCTCTGGGTCAGGGCCAACCATAGCCACCCAAACCAGAGAAGGGCACGGGCCGGGATACGCACCCGCTCCCCCCCTCAAGAACTCTGGGGAGGGCCAACCATAGCCACCCAAACCAGAGAAGGGCACGGGTCGGGCTACGAACCCGCTCCCCCCTCAAGACCTCTGGGGGCAGGGCCAACCCTAGCCACCCAAACCAGAGAAGGGCACGGGCCAGGCTACGTGCCCGCTCCCCCCCTCAAGACCTCTGGGGCAGGGCCAACCCTCGCCACCCAAACCAGAGAAGGGAACGGGCCGGGCTACGCGCCTGATCCCCCCCTCAAGACCTCTGGGGAAGGGCCAACCCTAGCCACCCAAACCAGAGAAGGGCACGGGCCGGGTTACGCGCCCGCTCCTCCCTCATGACCTCTGGGGCAGGGCCAACCCTTGGCACCGAAACCAGAGAAGGGCACGGGCCGGGCTACGTGACTGCTCCCCCCATCAAGACCTCTGGGGCAGGGCCAACCCTAGCCACCCAAACCAGAGAATGGCACGGGCCGGGCTACGCGCCCGCTCCCCCCTCAAGACCTCTGGGGCAGGGCCAACCCTAGCCACCCAAACCAGAGAAGGGCACGGGACGGGCTACGCGCCCGCTCCCCCCCTCAAGACCTCTGGGACAGGGCCAACCCTAGCCACCCAAAACAGAGAAGGGCACGGGCCGGGCTACGCGCTCGCTCCCCCCTCAAGACCTCTGGGGCAGGGCCAACCCTCGCCACCCAAACCAGAGAAGGGCACGGGCCGGGTTACGCGCCCGCTCCCCCCTCATGACCTCTGGGGCAGGGCCAACCCTTGCCACCGAAACTAGAGAAGGGCACGGGTCGGGCTACGTGCCCGCTCCCCCCCCTCAAGACCTCTGGGGCAGGGCCAACCCTAGCCACCCAAACCAGAGAAGGGCACGGGCCGGGATACGTGCCTGCTCCACCCCTCAAGACCTCTGGGGCAGGCCCAACCTTATCCACCCAAACCAGAGAAGGGCACGGGCCGGGCTACGCGGCCCGCTCCCCCCCTCAAGACATCTGGGGCAGTGCCAACCCTAGCCACCCAAAACACTGAAGGGCACGGGCCGGGCTACGCGCCCGCTCCCCCCACAAGACCTATGGGGCAGGGCCAACCATAGCCACCCAAACCAGAGAAGGGCACGGGCCGGGCTACACACCCGCTCCCCCCTCATGACCTCTGGGGCAGGGCCAACCCTAGCCACCCAAACCAGAGAAGGGCACGGTCCGGGATACGCGCTTGTTCCCCCCCTCAAGACCTCTGGGGCGGGGCCAACCCTTGCCACCCAAACCAGAGAAGGGCACGGGCCGGGCTACGCGCCCGTTCCCCCCTCAAGACCTCTGGGGCAGGGCCAACCCTAGCCACCCAAACCAGAGAAGGGCACGGGCCGGGCTACATGCCCGCTCCCCCCCTCAAGACCTCTGGGGCAGGGCCAACCCTAGCCACCCAAACCAGAGAAGGGCACGGGCAGGGCTACGTGCCCGCTCCCCCCCTCAAGACCTCTGGGGCAGGGCCAACCCTAGCCTCCGAAACCAGAGAAGGGCACGGGCTGGGCTACGCACCCGCTCCCCCCTCAAGACCTCTGGGGCAGGGCCAACCCTAGCCACCCAAACCAGAGAAGGGCACGGGCCGGGCTACGCGACCGCTCCCCCCCTCAAGACCTCTAGGGCAGGGCCAACCCTCGCCATCCAAACCAGAGAAGGGCACGGGCTTGGCTACGCGCCCGCACCCCCCTCAAGACCTCTGGGGCAGGGACAACCCTAGCCACCCAAACCAGAGAAGGGCACGGGCTGGGCTAAGCACCCGCTCCCCCCCTCAAGACCTCTGGGTCAGGGCCAACCATAGCCACCCAAACCAGAGAAGGGCACGGGCCGGGATACGCACCCGCTCCCCCCCTCAAGAACTCTGGGGAGGGCCAACCATAGCCACCCAAACCAGAGAAGGGCACGGGTCGGGCTACGAACCCGCTCCCCCCTCAAGACCTCTGGGGCAGGGCCAACCCTAGCCACCCAAACCAGAGAAGGGCACGGGCCAGGCTACGTGCCCGCTCCCCCCCTCAAGACCTCTGGGGCAGGGCCAACCCTCGCCACCCAAACCAGAGAAGGGAACGGGCCGGGCTACGCGCCTGATCCCCCCCTCAAGACCTCTGGGGAAGGGCCAACCCTAGCCACCCAAACCAGAGAAGGGCACGGGCCGGGTTACGCGCCCGCTCCTCCCTCATGACCTCTGGGGCAGGGCCAACCCTTGGCACCGAAACCAGAGAAGGGCACGGGCCGGGCTACGTGCCTGCTCCCCCCATCAAGACCTCTGGGGCAGGGCCAACCCTAGCCACCCAAACCAGAGAATGGCACGGGCCGGGCTACGCGCCCGCTCCCCCCTCAAGACCTCTGGGGCAGGCCCAACCCTATCCACCCAACCAGAGAAGGGCACGGGCCGGGCTACGCGCCCGCTCCCCCCTCAAGACCTCTGGGGCAGTGCCAACCCTAGCCACCCAAAACAGAGAAGGGCACGGGCCGGGCTACGCACCCGCTCCCCCCCTCAAGACCTCTGGGGCAGGGCCAACCATAGCCACCCAAACCAGAGAAGGGCACGGGCCGGGCTACGCGCTTGTTCCCCCCCTCAAGTCCTCTGGGGCAGGGCCAACCCTAGCCACCCAAACCAGAGAAGGGCACGGCCCGGGCTATGTGCCCGCTCCCCCCTCAAGACCTCTTGGGAAGGGCCAACCCTAGCCACCCAAACCAGAGAAGGGCACGGGCCGGGCTACGTGCCCGCTCCCACCCTCATGACCTCTGGGGCAGGGCCAACCCTTGCCACCCAAACCAGAGAAGGGCACGGGCCGGGCTACGCCCCCGTTCCCCCCTCAATACCTCTGGGGCAGGGCAAACCCTAGCCACCCAAACCAGCGATGGGCACGGGCCGTGCTACGTGCCCGCTCCCCCCCTCAAGACCTCTTGGGCAGGGCCAACCCTAGCCAACCAAACCAGAGAAGGGCACGGGCCGGGCTACGTGCCCGATCCCCCCCTCTAGACCTCTGGGGCAGGGCCAACCCTAGCCACCCAGACCAGAGAAGGGCACGGGCCGGGCTACGCTCCCGCTCCCCCCTCAAGACCTCTGGGGCAGGGCCAACCCTAGCCACCTAAACCAGAGAAGGGCACGGGCCGGGCTACGCGACCGCTCCCCCCCTCAAGACCTCTGGGGCAGGGCCAACCCTCGCCATCCAAACCAGAGAAGGGCACGGGCCGGGCTACGCGCCCGCACCCCCCTCAAGACCTCTGGGGCAGGGCCAACCCTAGCCACCTAAACCAGAGAAGGGCACGGGCCAGGCTAAGCACCCGCTCCCCCCTCAAGACCTCTGGGTCAGGGCCAACCCTACCCACCCAAACCAGAGAAGGGCACGGGCCGGGCTACGCACCCGCTCCCCCCTCAAGAATTCTGGGGAAGGGCCAACCATAGCCACCCAAACCAGAGAAGGGCACAGGTCGGGCTACGCACCCGCTCCCCCTTCAAGACCCCTGGGGCAGGGCCAACCCTAGCCACCCAAACCAGAGAAGGGCACGGGATGGGCTACGCGCCCGTTCCCCCCCTCAAGACCACTAGGGCAATTCCAACCCTAGCCACCCAAACCAGAGAAGGGCACGGGCCAGGCTACGTGCCCGCTCCCTCCCTCAAGACCTCTGGGGCAGGGCCAACCCTCGCCACCCAAACCAGAGAAGGGAACGGGCCGGGCTACTCGCCTGCTCCCCCTTATGACCTCCGGGGCAGGGCCAACCCTAGCCACCCAAACCAGAGAAGGGCCCGGGCCGGGTTACGCGCCCGCTCCCCCCCTCAAGACCTTTGGGGCAGGGCCAACCCAAGCCACCCTAACCAGGGAAGGGCACGGGCCAGGCTACGTGTCCGCTCCACCCCTCAAGACCTCTGGGGCCGGCCCAACCCTAGCCACCCAAACCAGAGAAGGGCACGGGACGGGCTACGCGCCCGCTCCCCCCCTCAAGACCTCTGGGACAGGGCCAACCCTAGCCACCCAAAACAGAGAAGGGCACGGGCCGGGCTACGCGCTCGCTCCCCCCTCAAGACCTCTGGGGCAGGGCCAACCCTCGCCACCCAAACCAGAGAAGGGCACGGGCCGGGTTACGCGCCCGCTCCCCCCTCATGACCTCTGGGGCAGGGCCAACCCTTGCCACCGAAACTAGAGAAGGGCACGGGTCGGGCTACGTGCCCGCTCCCCCCCTCAAGACCTCTGGGGCAGGGCCAACCCTAGCCACCCAAACCAGAGAAGGGCACGGGCCGGGATACGTGCCTGCTCCACCCCTCAAGACCTCTGGGGCAGGCCCAACCTTATCCACCCAAACCAGAGAAGGGCACGGGCCGGGCTACGCGCCCGCTCCCCCCCTCAAGACATCTGGGGCAGTGCCAACCCTAGCCACCCAAAACACTGAAGGGCACGGGCCGGGCTACGCGCCCGCTCCCCCCACAAGACCTATGGGGCAGGGCCAACCATAGCCACCCAAACCAGAGAAGGGCACGGGCCGGGCTACACACCCGCTCCCCCCTCATGACCTCTGGGGCAGGGCCAACCCTAGCCACCCAAACCAGAGAAGGGCACGGTCCGGGATACGCGCTTGTTCCCCCCCTCAAGACCACTGGGGCAGGGCCAACCCTAGCCACCCAAACCAGAGAAGGGCACGGGCCGGGCTACGCGCCCGCTCCCCCCTCAAGACCTCTTGGGAAGGGCCAACCCTAGCCACCCAAACCAGAGAAGGGCACGGGCCGGGCTACGCGCCCGCTCCCCCCCTCATGACCTCTGGGGCGGGGCCAACCCTTGCCACCCAAACCAGAGAAGGGCACAGGCCGGGCTACGCGCCCGTTCCCCCCTCAAGACCTCTGGGGCAGGGCCAACCCTAGCCACCCAAACCAGAGAAGGGCACGGGCCGGGCTACATGCCCGCTCCCCCCCCTCAAGACCTCTGGGGCAGGGCCAACCCTAGCCACCCAAACCAGAGAAGGGCACGGGCAGGGCTACGTGCCCGCTCCCCCCCTCAAGACCTCTGGGGCAGGGCCAACCCTAGCCACCGAAACCAGAGAAGGGCACGGGCTGGGCTACGCACCCGCTCCCCCCTCAAGACCACTGGGGCAGGGCCAACCCTAGCCACCCAAACCAGAGAAGGGCACGGGCCGGGCTACGCGACCGCTCCCCCCCTCAAGACCTCTAGGGCAGGGCCAACCCTCGCCATCCAAACCAGAGAAGGGCACGGGCTTGGCTACGCGCCCGCACCCCCCTCAAGACCTCTGGGGCAGGGACAACCCTAGCCACCCAAACCAGAGAAGGGCACGGGCTGGGCTAAGCACCCGCTCCCCCCCTCAAGACCTCTGGGTCAGGGCCAACCATAGCCACCCAAACCAGAGAAGGGCACGGGCCGGGATACGCACCCGCTCCCCCCCTCAAGAACTCTGGGGTAGGGCCAACCATAGCCACCCAAACCAGAGAAGGGCACGGGTCGGGCTACGAACCCGCTCCCCCCTCAAGACCTCTGGGGCAGGGCCAACCCTAGCCACCCAAACCAGAGAAGGGCACGGGCCAGGCTACGTGCCCGCTCCCCCCCTCAAGACCTCTGGGGCAGGGCCAACCCTCGCCACCCAAACCAGAGAAGGGAACGGGCCGGGCTACGCGCCTGATCCCCCCCTCAAGACCTCTGGGGAAGGGCCAACCCTAGCCACCCAAACCAGAGAAGGGCACGGGCCGGGTTACGCGCCCGCTCCTCCCTCATGACCTCTGGGGCAGGGCCAACCCTTGGCACCGAAACCAGAGAAGGGCACGGGCCGGGCTACGTGCCTGCTCCCCCCATCAAGACCTCTGGGGCAGGGCCAACCCTAGCCACCCAAACCAGAGAATGGCACGGGCCGGGCTACGCGCCCGCTCCCCCCTCAAGACCTCTGGGGCAGGCCCAACCCTATCCACCCAACCAGAGAAGGGCACGGGCCGGGCTACGCGCCCGCTCCCCCCTCAAGACCTCTGGGGCAGTGCCAACCCTAGCCACCCAAAACAGAGAAGGGCACGGGCCGGGCTACGCACCCGCTCCCCCCCTCAAGACCTCTGGGGCAGGGCCAACCATAGCCACCCAAACCAGAGAAGGGCACGGGCCGGGCTACGCGCTTGTTCCCCCCCTCAAGTCCTCTGGGGCAGGGCCAACCCTAGCCACCCAAACCAGAGAAGGGCACGGCCCGGGCTATGTGCCCGCTCCCCCCTCAAGACCTCTTGGGAAGGGCCAACCCTAGCCACCCAAACCAGAGAAGGGCACGGGCCGGGCTACGTGCCCGCTCCCACCCTCATGACCTCTGGGGCAGGGCCAACCCTTGCCACCCAAACCAGAGAAGGGCACGGGCCGGGCTACGCACCCGTTCCCCCCTCAATACCTCTGGGGCAGGGCAAACCCTAGCCACCCAAACCAGCGATGGGCACGGGCCGTGCTACGTGCCCGCTCCCCCCCTCAAGACCTCTTGGGCAGGGCCAACCCTAGCCAACCAAACCAGAGAAGGGCACGGGCCGGGCTACGTGCCCGATCCCCCCCTCTAGACCTCTGGGGCAGGGCCAACCCTAGCCACCCAGACCAGAGAAGGGCACGGGCCGGGCTACGCTCCCGCTCCCCCCTCAAGACCTCTGGGGCAGGGCCAACCCTAGCCACCTAAACCAGAGAAGGGCACGGGCCGGGCTACGCGACCGCTCCCCCCCTCAAGACCTCTGGGGCAGGGCCAACTCTCGCCATCCAAACCAGAGAAGGGCACGGGCCGGGCTACGCGCCCGCACCCCCCTCAAGACCTCTGGGGCAGGGCCAACCCTAGCCACCTAAACCAGAGAAGGGCACGGGCCGGGCTAAGCACCCGCTCCCCCCCTCAAGACCTCTGGGTCAGGGCCAACCCTACCCACCCAAACCAGAGAAGGGCACGGGCCGGGCTACGCACCCGCTCCCCCCTCAAGAATTCTGGGGAAGGGCCAACCATAGCCACCCAAACCAGAGAAGGGCACAGGTCGGGCTACGCACCCGCTCCCCCTTCAAGACCCCTGGGGCAGGGCCAACCCTAGCCACCCAAACCAGAGAAGGGCACGGGATGGGCTACGCGCCCGTTCCCCCCCTCAAGACCTCTAGGGCAATTCCAACCCTAGCCACCCAAACCAGAGAAGGGCACGGGCCAGGCTACGTGCCCACTCCCCCCCTCAAGACCTCTGGGGCAGGGCCAACCCTCGCCACCCAAACCAGAGAAGGGAACGGGCCGGGCTACGCGCCTGCTCCCCCTTATGACCTCCGGGGCAGGGCCAACCCTAGCCACCCAAACCAGAGAAGGGCCCGGGCCGGGTTACGCGCCCGCTCCCCCCCTCAAGACCTTTGGGGCAGGGCCAACCCTAGCCACCCTAACCAGGGAAGGGCACGGGCCAGGCTACGTGTCCGCTCCACCCCTCAAGACCTCTGGGGCCGGCCCAACCCTAGCCACCCAAACCAGAGAAGGGCACGGGACGGGCTACGCGCCCGCTCCCCCCCTCAAGACCTCTGGGACAGGGCCAACCCTAGCCACCCAAAACAGAGAAGGGCACGGGCCGGGCTACGCGCTCGCTCCCCCCTCAAGACCTCTGGGGCAGGGCCAACCCTCGCCACCCAAACCAGAGAAGGGCACGGGCCAGGCTACGCGCCCGCTCCCCCCCTCAAGACCTCTGGGGCAGGGCCAACCCTAGCCACCCAAAACAGAGATGGGCACGGCTCGGGCTACGTGCCCGCTCCCCCCCCCCTCAAGACCTCTGGGGCAGGGCCAACCCTAGCCACCCAAACCAGAGAAGGGCACGGGCCGGGCTATGCGCCCGCTCCCCCCCTCAAGACCTCTGGGGCAGGGCCAACCCTCGCCACCCAATCCATAGAAGGGCACGGGCCGGGCTACGCGCCCGCTCCCCCCCTCAAGACCTCTGGGGCAGGGCCAACCCTAGCCACCCAAACCAAAGAAGGGCACGGGCAGGGCTACGTGCCCGCTCCCCCCCTCATGACCTCTGGGGCAGGGCCAACCCTCGCCACCCAAACCAGAGAAGGGCACGGGCCGGGCTACGCACCTGGTCCCCCCCTCAAGACCTCTGGGGCAGGGCCAACCCTAGCCACCCAAACAAGAGAAGGGCACGGGCCGGGCTACGTGCCCGCTCCCCCCCTCAAGACCTCTGGGGCAGGGCCAACCCTAGCCACCCAAACCAGAGAAGGGCAGGGGCCGGGCTACGCGCCTGCTCCCCCCTCAAGACCTATGGGGCAGGGCCAACCCTAGCCACCCAAACCAGAGAAGGGCACGGGCCGGGCTACGCGCCCGCTCCCCCCCTCAAGACCTCTGGGGCAGGGCTAACCATATCCACCCAAACCAGAGAAGGGCACGGGCCGAGCTACATGCCCGCTTCCCCCCCTCAAGACCTCTGGGGCGGGGCCCGCCCTAACCACCCAAACCAGAGAAGGGCACGGGCCGGGCTATGCACCCGCAGGCCCCCTCAAGACCTCTAGGGTTGGGCCAACCCTAGCCACCCAAACCAGAGAAGGGCACGGGCCGGGCTACGCGTCTGCTCCCCCCTTAAGACCTCTGGGGTTGGGCCAACCCTAGCCACCCAAACCAGAGAAGGGCACGACCCGGGCTACGCGCTCGCTGCCCCCCTCAAGACCTCTGGGGCAGGGCCAACCCTCGCCACCCAAACCCGAGAAGGGCACGGGCCGGGCTACGCGCCCGCTCCCCCCCCTCAAGACCTCTGGGGCAGGTCCAACCCTAGCCACCCAAACCTGAGAAGGGCACGGGCCGGGCTACGCGCCTGCTCTGCCCCTCAAGACCTCTGGGGCAGGGCCAACCCTTGCCACCCAATCCAGAGAAGGGCACAGGCCGGGCTACGCGCCAGCTCCCCACTAAAGACCTCTGGGGCATGGCCAACCCTAGCCACCCAAACTAAAGAAGGGCACGGGCCGCGCTACGCGCCCGTTCCCCCCCTCAACACCTCTGGGGCAGGGCCAACCATAGCCACCCAAACCAGAGAAGGGCACGGGCCGGGCTACGCGCCCGCTCCCCCCCTCAAGACCTCTGGGGCAGGGCCAACCCTCGCCACCCAAACAAGAGAAGGGCACGGGCCGGGCTACGCGCCAGCCCCCCCTCAAGACCTCTGGGGCAGGGCCAACCCTAGCCACCCAAACCAGAGAAGGGCACGGGCCGGGCTACGCGCCTGCTCCCCCCTCAAGACCTCTGGGGCAGGGCCAACCCTCCCCGCCCAAACCAGAGAAAGGCACGGGCCGGGCTATGTGCCCGCTCGCCCCCTCAAGACCTCTGGGGCAGGGCCAACCCTCACCGCCCAAACCAGAGAAGGTCACGGGCCGGGCTACGCGCCCGCTCCCCCCTTCAAGACCTCTGGCCAGGCCAACCCTAGCAACCCAAACCAGAGAAGGGCACGGGCTGGGCTACGTGCCCGCTCCCCCACTCAAGACCTCTGGAGAAGGGCCAACCCTAGCCACCCAAACCAGAGAAGGGCACGGGCCGGGATACGCGCCCGCTCCTCCCCCTCAAGACCTCTGGGGCAGGGCCAACCCTAGCCACCCAAACCAGAGAAGGGCACGGGCCGGGCTATGCGCCCGCTCCCCCCTCAAGACCGATGGGGCAGGGCCAACCATAGCCACCCAAACCAGAGAAGGGCACGGGCCGGGCTACGCGCCCGCTCCCCCCTCAAGACCTCTGGGGCAGGGCCAACCCTCGCCACCCAAACCAGAGAAGGGCACGGGCCGGGCTACGCGCCCGCTCCCCCCTCAAGACCTCTGGGGCAGGGCCAACCCTAGCCACCCAAACCAGAAAAGGGAACGGGCCGGGCTACGCGCCCGCTCCCCACCTCAAGACCTCTGGGGCAGGGCCAACCCTAGCCACCCAAACCAGAGAAGGGCACGGGCCGGGCTACGCGCCCGCTCCCCCCTTATGTCCTCTCGGGCAGGGCCAACCCTTGCCACCCAAACCAGAGAAGGGCACGGGCCGGGCTACGCGCCCGTTCCCCCCCTCAAGACCTCTGGGGCAGGGCCAACCCTGGCCACCCAAACCAGAGAAGGGCACGGGCCAGGCTACGCGCCCGCTCACCCCCTCAAGACCTCTGGGGCAGGGCCAACCATCGCCACCCAAACCAGAGAAGGGCACAGGCCGGGATACGCGACCGCTCCCCCCCTCAAGACCTTTAGGGCAGGGCCAACCCTAGCCACCCAAAATAGAGAAGGGCACGGGCCGTGCTACGCGCCCGCTCCCCCCTCAAGACCTCTAGGGCAGGGCCAACCCTAGCCACCCAAACCAGAGAAGGGCACGGGCCAGGCTACACGCCCACTCCCCCCTCAAGATCTCTGGGGCAGGGCCAACCCTCGCCACCCAAACCAGAGAAGGGCACAGGCCGGGCTACGTGCCTGCTCCCCCCTCAAGACCTCTGGGGCAGGGCCAACCCTAGCCACCCAAACCAGAGAAGGGCACGGGACGGGTTACGCGCCCGCTCCCCCCTCATGACCTCTGGGGCAGGGCCAACCCTTGCCACCGAAACCAGAGAAGGGCACGGGCCGGGCTACGGTCCCGCTCTCCCCCTCAAGACCTCTGGGGCAGGGCAAACCCTAGCCACCCAAACCAGAGAAGGGCACGGGCCGGGCTACGCGCCTGCTCCCCCCCCTCAAGACCTCTGGGGCAGGCCCAACCTTATCCACCCAAACCAGAGAAGGGCACGGGCCGGGCTACGCGCCCGCTCCCCCCTCAAGACCTCTGGGGCAGTGCCAACCCTAGCCACCCAAAACAGAGAAGGGCACGGGCCGGGCTACGCGTCCGTTCCCCCCCACAAGACCTATGGGGCAAAGCCAACCATAGCCACCCAAACCAGAGAAGGGCACGGGCCGGGCTACACACCCGCTCCCCCCTCATGACCTCTGGGGCAGGGCCAACCCTAGCCACCCAAACCAGAGAAGGGCACGGTCCGGGATACGCGCTTGTTCCCCCCCTCAAGACCTCTGGGGCAGGGCCAACCCTAGCCACCCAAACCAGAGAAGGGCACGGGCCGGGCTACGCGCCCGCTCCCCCCCTCAAGACCTCTTGGGAAGGGCCAACCCTAGCCACCCAAACCAGAGAAGGGCACGGGCCGGGCTACGCGCCCGCTCCCCCCCTTATGACCTATGGGGCGGGGCCAACCCTTGCCACTCAAACCAGAGAAGGGCACGGGCCGGGCTACGCACCCGTTCCCCCCTCAAGACCTCTGGGGCAGGGCCAACCCTAGCCACCCAAACCAGAGAAGGGCACGGGCCGGGCTACGTGCCCGCTCCCCCCCTCAAGACCTCTGGGGCAGGGCCAACCCTAGCCACCCAAACCAGAGAAGGGCACGGGCAGGGCTACGTGCCCGCTCCCCCCCTCAAGACCTCTGGGGCAGGGCCAACCCTAGCCACCCAAACCAGAGAAGGGCACGGGCTGGGCTACGCACCCGCTCCCCCCCCTCAAGACCTCTGGGGCAGGGCCAACCCTAGCCACCCAAACCAGAAAAGGGCACGGGCCGGGCTACGCGACCGCTCCCCCCCTCAAGACCTCTGGGGCAGGGCCAACCCTCGACATCCAAACCAGAGAAGGGCACGGGCTGGGCTACGCGCCCGCACCCCCCTCAAGACCTCTGGGGCAGGGACAACACTAGCCACCTAAACCAGAGAAGGGCACAGGCCGGGCTAAGCACCCGCTCCCCCCTCAAGACCTCTGGGTCAGGGCCAACCCAACCCACCCAAACCAGAGAAGGGCACGGGCCGGGCTACGCACCCGCTCCCCCCCTCAAGAATTCTGGGGAAGGGCCAACCATAGCCACCCAAACCAGAGAAGGGCACGGGTCGGGCTACGCACCCGCTCACCCCTCAAGACCTCTGGGGCAGGGCCAACCCTAGCCACCCAAACTAGAGAAGGGCACGGGACGGGCTACGCGCCCGTTCCCCCCCTCAAGACCTCTGGGGCAGGGCCAACCCTAGCCACCCAAACCAGAGAAGGGCACGGGCCAGGCTACGTGCCCGCTCCCCCCTCAAGACCTCTGGGGCAGGGCCAACCCTCGCCACCCAAACCAGAGAAGGGAACGGGCCGGGCTACGTGCCTGCTCCCCCTTAAGACCTCTGGGGCAGGGCCAACCCTAGCCACCCAAACCAGAGAAGGGCGCGGGCCGGGCTACGCGACCGCTCCCCCCTCAAGACCTCTGGGGCAGGGCCAACCCTCGCCACCCAAACCAGAGAAGGGCACGGGCCGGGTTACGCGCCCGCTCCCCCCCTCAAGACCTTTGGGGCAGGGCCAACCCTAGCCACCCAAACCAGGGAAGGGCACGGGCCGGGCTACGTGTCCGCTCCACCCCTCAAGACCTCTGGGGCCGGCCCAACCCTAGCCTCCCAAACCAGAGAAGGGCACGGGACGGGCTACGCGCCCGCTCCCCCCCTCAAGACCTCTGGGACAGGGCCAACCCTAGCCACCCAAAACAGAGAAGGGCACGGGCCGGGCTACACCCTCCCTCCCCCCTCAAGACCTCTGGGGCAGGGCCAACCCTCGCCACCCAAACTAGAGAAGGGCACGGGCCGGGCTACGCGCTCGCTCCCCCCCTCAAGACCTCTTGGGCAGGGCCAACCCTAGCCACCCAAAACAGAGATGGGCACGGCTCGGGCTACACGCCCGCTCCCCCCCTCAAGACCTCTGGGGCAGGGCCAACCCTAGCCACCCAAACCAGAGAAGGGCACGGGCCGGGCTACGCGCCCGCTCCCCCCTCAAGACCTCTGGGGCAGGGCCAACCATCGCCACCCAATCCAGAGAAGGGCACGGGCCGGGCTACGTGCCTGCTCCCCCCCTCAAGACCTCTGGGGCAGGGCCAACCCTAGCCACCCAAACCAGAGAAGGGGACGGGCCGGGCTACACGCCCGCTCCCCCCTCATGACCTCTGGGGCAGGGCCAACCCTCGCCACCCAAACCAGAGAAGGGCACAGGCCGGGTTACGCACCTGTTCCCCCCCTCAAGACCTCTGGGGCAGGGCCAACCTTAGCCACCCAAACCAGAGAAGGGCACGGGCCGGGCTACGTGCCCGCTCCCCCCCTCAAGATCTCCGAGGCAGGGCCAACCCTAGCCACCCAAACCAGAGAAGGGCATGGGCCGGGCTATGCGCCTGCTCCCCCCTCAAGACATCTGGGGCAGGGCCAACCCTAGCCACCCAAACCAGAGAAGGGCACGGGCCGGGCTACGCGCCCGCTCCCCCCCTCAAGACCTCTTGGGTAGGGCCAACCATATCCACCCAAACCAGAGAAGGGCACGGGCCGGGCTACGTGCCCGCTCCCCCCCTCAAGACCTCTGGGGCGGGGCCCACCCTAACCACCCAAACCAGAGAAGGGCACGGGCCGGGCTAGGCACCCGCTGCCCCCCTCAAGACCTCTAGGGTAGGGCCAACCCTAGCCACCCAAACCAGAGAAGGGCACGGGCCGGGCTACGCATCTGCTCCCCCCTTAAGACCTCTGGGGTTGGGCCAACCCTAGCCACCCAAACCAGAGAAAGGCACGGGCCGGGCTACGCGCCCGCTCCCCCCCTCAAGACCTCTGGGGCAGGGCCAACCCTCGCCACCCAAACCCGAGAAGGGCACGGGCCGGGCTACGCACCCGCTCCCCCCCTCAAGACCTCTAGGGCAGTGCCAACCCTAGCCACCCAAACCAGAGAAGGGCACGACCCGGGCTACGCGACCGCTCCCCCCCTCAAGACCTCTGGGGCAGGTCCAACCCAAGCCACCCAAACCAGAGAAGGGCACGGGCCGGGCTACACGCCCGCTCCGCCCCTCAAGACCTCTGGGGCAGGGCCAACCCTCGCCACCCAATCCAGAGAAGGGCACAGGCCGGGCTACGCGCCAGCTCCCCCCTAAAGACCTCTGGGGCATGGCCAACCCTAGCCACCCAAACTAAAGAAGGGCACGGGCCGAGCTACGCGCACGTTCCCCCCCTCAAGACCTCTGGGGCAGGGCCAACCATAGCCACGCAAACCAGAGAAGGGCACGTGCCGGGATACGCACCCGCTCCCCGCCTCAAGACCTCTGGGGCAGGGCGAAACATAGCCACCCAAACAAGAGAAGGGCACGGGCCGGGCTACGTACCCGCTCCCCCCTCAAGACCTCTAGGGCAGGGCCAACCCTAGCCACACAAACCAGAGAAGGGCACGGGCCGGGCTACGCGCCTGTTCCCCCCCTCAAGACCTCTGGGGAAGGGCCAACCCTAGCCACCCAAACCAGAGAAGGGCACGGTCCGGGCTACGCGCCCGCTCCCCCCCTCAAGACCTCTGGGGCAGGGCCAACCCTCGCCACCCAAACCAGAGAAGGGCACGGGCCGGGCTACGTGCCTGCTCCCCCCCTCAAGACCTCTGGGGCAGGGCCAACCCTAGCCACCCAAACCAGAGAAGGGCACGGGCCGGGCTACGCGCCTGCTCCCCCCTCAAGACCTCTGGGGCAGGACCAACCCTCACCGCCCAAACCAGAGAAAGGCACGGGCCGGGCTACGTGCCCGCTCGCCCCCTCAAGACCTCTTGGGCAGGGCCAACCCTAGCCACCCAAACCAGAGAAGGTCACGGGCCGGGCTACGCGCCCGCTCCCCCCTTCAAGACCTCTGGCCAGGCCAACCCTAGCAACCCAAACCAGAGAAGGGCACGGGCTGGGCTACGTGCCCGCTCCCCCCTCAAGACCTCTGGGGCAGGGCCAACCCTAGCCACCCAAACCAGAGAAGGGCACGGGCCGGGCTACGCGCCCGCTCCCCCCTCAAGACCACTGGGGCAGGGCCAACCATAGCCACCCAAACCAGAGAAGGGCACGGGCCGGGCTACGCGCCCGCTCCCCCCTCAAGACCTCTGGGGCAGGGCCAACCCTCGCCACCCAAACCAGAGAAGGGGACAGGCCGGGTTACGCACCTGTTCCCCCCCTCAAGACCTCTGGGGCAGGGCCAACCTTAGCCACCCAAACCAGAGAAGGGCACGGGCCGGGCTACGTGCCCGCTCCCCCCCTCAAGATCTCCGAGGCAGGGCCAACCCTAGCCACCCAAACCAGAGAAGGGCATGGGCCGGGCTATGCGCCTGCTCCCCCCTCAAGACATCTGGGGCAGGGCCAACCCTAGCCACCCAAACCAGAGAAGGGCACGGGCCGGGCTACGCGCCCGCTCCCCCCCTCAAGACCTCTTGGGCAGGGCCAACCATATCCACCCAAACCAGAGAAGGGCACGGGCCGGGCTACGTGCCCGCTCCCCCCCTCAAGACCTCTGGGGCGGGGCCCACCCTAACCACCCAAACCAGAGAAGGGCACGACCCGGGCTACGCGACCGCTCCCCCCCTCAAGACCTCTGGGGCAGGTCCAACCCAAGCCACCCAAACCAGAGAAGGGCACGGGCCGGGCTACACGCCCGCTCCGCCCCTCAAGACCTCTGGGGCAGGGCCAACCCTCGCCACCCAATCCAGAGAAGGGCACAGGCCGGGCTACGCGCCAGCTCCCCCCTAAAGACCTCTGGGGCATGGCCAACCCTAGCCACCCAAACTAAAGAAGGGCACGGGCCGAGCTACGCGCACGTTCCCCCCCCTCAAGACCTCTGGGGCAGGGCCAACCATAGCCACGCAAACCAGAGAAGGGCACGTGCCGGGATACGCACCCGCTCCCCGCCTCAAGACCTCTGGGGCAGGGCGAAACATAGCCACCCAAACAAGAGAAGGGCACGGGCCGGGCTAGGCACCCGCTCCCCCCTCAAGACCTCTAGGGTAGGGCCAACCCTAGCCACCCAAACCAGAGAAGGGCACGGGCCGGGCTACGCGCCTGTTCCCCCCCTCAAGACCTCTGGGGAAGGGCCAACCCTAGCCACCCAAACCAGAGAAGGGCACGGGCCGGGCTACGCGCCCGCTCCCCCCCTCAAGACCTCTGGGGCAGGGCCAACCCTCGCCACCCAAACCAGAGAAGGGCACGGGCCGGGCTACGCACCTGCTCCCCCCCTCAAGACCTCTGGGGCAGGGCCAACCCTAGCCACCCAAACCAGAGAAGGGCACGGGCCGGGCTACGCGCCTGCTCCCCCCTCAAGACCTCTGGGGCAGGACCAACCCTCACCGCCCAAACCAGAGAAAGGCACGGGCCGGGCTACGTGCCCGCTCGCCCCCCTCAAGACCTCTTGGGCAGGGCCAACCCTAGCCACCCAAACCAGAGAAGGTCACGGGCCGGGCTACGCGCCCGCTCCCCCCCTTCAAGACCTCTGGCCAGGCCAACCCTAGCAACCCAAACCAGAGAAGGGCACGGGCTGGGCTACGTGCCCGCTCCCCCCCTCAAGACCTCTGGGGCAGGGCCAACCCTAGCCACCCAAACCAGAGAAGGGCACGGGCCGGGCTACGCGCCCGCTCCCCCCCTCAAGACCTCTGGGGCAGGGCCAACCATAGCCACCCAAACCAGAGAAGGGCACGGGCCGGGCTACGCGCCCGCTCCCCCCTCAAGACCTCTGGGGCAGGGCCAACCCTCGCCACCCAAACCAGAGAAGGGCACGGGCCGGGCTACGCGCCCGCTCCCCCCTCAAGACCTCTGGGGCAGGGCCAACCCTAGCCACCCAAACCAGAGAAGGGCACGGGCCGGGCTACGCGCCCGCTCCCCCCCTCAAGACCTCTGGGGCAGGGCCAACCCTAGCCACCCAAACCAGAGAAGGGCACGGGCCGGGCTACGCGCCCGCTCCCCCCTCAAGAACTCTTTGAAAGGGCCTACCCTAGCCACCCAAACCAGAGAAGGGCACGGGCCGGGCTATGCGCCCGCTCCCCCCCTCATGTCCTCTCGGGCAGGGCCAACCCTTGCCACCCAAACCAGAGAAGGGCACGGGCCTGGCTACGCGCCCGTTCCCCCCCTCAAGACCTCTAGGGCAGGGCCAACCCTGGCCACCCAAACCAGAGAAGGGCACGGGCCCGGCTACGCGCCTGCTCCCCACCTCAAGACCTCTGGGGCAGGGCCAACCATCGCCACCCAAACCAGAGAAGGGCACATGCCGGGATACGCGACCGCTCCCCCCCTCAAGACCTTTGGGGCAGGGCCAACCCTAGCCACCCAAAATAGAGAAGGGCACGGGCCGGGCTACGCGGCCGCTCCCCCCTCAAGACCTCTAGGGTAGGGCCAACCCTAGCCACCCAAACCAGAGAAGGGCACGGGCCAGGCTACACGCCCACTCCCCCCTTAAGATCTCTGGGGCAGGGCCAACCCTCGCCACCCAAACCAGAGAAGGGCACGGGCCGGGCTACGTGCCTGCTCCCCCCTCAAGACCTCTGGGGCAGGGCCAACCCTAGCCACCCAAACCAGAGAAGGGCACGGGCCGGGCTACGCGCCCGCTCCCCCCCTCAAGACCTCTGGGGCAGGGCCAACCCTTGCCACCCAAACCAGAGAAGGGCACGGGCCGGGCTACGTGCCCGCTCCCCCCCTCAAGACCTCTGGGGCAGGGCCAACCCTAGCCACCCAAACCAGAGAAGGGCACGGGCCGGGCTACACAACTGCTCCCCCCCTCAAGACCTCTGGGGCAGGCCCAACCTTATCCACCCAAACCAGAGAAGGGCAAGGGCCGGGCTACGCGCCCGCTCCCCCCTCATGACCTCTGGGGCTGGGCCAACCCTAGCCACCCAAACCAGAGAAGGGCACGGTCCGGGATACGCGCGTGTTCCCCCCCCCCTCAAGACCTCTGGGGCAGGGCCAACCCTAGCCACCCAAACCAGAGAAGGGCACGGGCCGGGCTACGCGCCCGCTCCCCCCCTCAAGACCTCTGGGCAGGGCCAACCCTAGCCACCCAAACCAGAGAAGGGCACGGGCTGGGCTACGTGCCCGCTCCCCCCTCAAGACCTCTGGGGCAGGGCCAACCCTAGCCACCCAAACCAGAGAAGGGCACGGGCCGGGCTACGTGCCCGCTCCCCCCTCAAGACCTCTGGGGCAGGGCCAACCCTAGCCACCCAAACCAGAGAAGGGCACGGGCCGGGCTACGCGCCCGCTCCCCCCCTCAAGACCTCTGGGGCAGGGCCAACCCTAGCCACCCAAACCAGAGAAGGGCACGGGCCGGGCTACGCGACCGCTCCCACCCTCAACACCTCATGGCCAACCATAGCCACCCAAACCAGAGAAGGGCACGGGTCAGGCTACGCACCCGCTCCCCCCTCAAGACCTCTGGGGCAGGGCCAACCCTAGCCACCCAAACCAGAGAAGGGCAAGGGATGGGCTACGCGCCCGTTCCCCCCCCTCAAGACCTCTAGGGCAGTGCCAACCCTAGCCACCCAAACCAGAGAAGGACACGGGCCAGGCTACGTGCCCTCTCCCCCCCTCAAGACCTCTGGGGCAGGGCCAACCCTCGCCACCCAAACCAGAGAAGGGCACGGGCCGGGCTACGTGCCTGCTCCCCCCCTCAAGACCTCTGGGGCAGGGCCAACCCTAGCCACCCAAACCAGAGAAGGGCACGGGCCGGGCTACGCGCCTGCTCCCCCCTCAAGACCTCTGGGGCAGGACCAACCCTCACCGCCCAAACCAGAGAAAGGCACGGGCCGGGCTACGTGCCCGCTCCCCCCCTCAAGACCTCTTGGGCAGGGCCAACCCTAGCCACCCAAACCAGAGAAGGTCACGGGCCGGGCTACGCGCCCGCTCCCCCCTTCAAGACCTCTGGCCAGGCCAACCCTAGCAACCCAAACCAGAGAAGGGCACGGGCTGGGCTACGTGCCCGCTCCCCCCTCAAGACCTCTGGGGCAGGGCCAACCCTAGCCACCCAAACCAGAGAAGGGCACGGGCCGGGCTACGCGCCCGCTCCCCCCTCAAGACCACTGGGGCAGGGCCAACCATAGCCACCCAAACCAGAGAAGGGCACGGGCCGGGCTACGCGCCCGCTCCCCCCTCAAGACCTCTGGGGCAGGGCCAACCCTCGCCACCCAAACCAGAGAAGGGGACAGGCCGGGTTACGCACCTGTTCCCCCCCTCAAGACCTCTGGGGCAGGGCCAACCCTAGCCACCCAAACCAGAGAAGGGCACGGGCCGGGCTACGTGCCCGCTCCCCCCCTCAAGATCTCCGAGGCAGGGCCAACCCTAGCCACCCAAACCAGAGAAGGGCATGGGCCGGGCTATGCGCCTGCTCCCCCCTCAAGACATCTGGGGCAGGGCCAACCCTAGCCACCCAAACCAGAGAAGGGCACGGGCCGGGCTACGCGCCCGCTCCCCCCCTCAAGACCTCTGGGGCAGGGCCAACCATATCCACCCAAACCAGAGAAGGGCACGGGCCGGGCTACGTGCCCGCCCGCTCCCCCCCTCAAGACCTCTGGGGCGGGGCCAACCCTAGCCACCCAAACCAGAGAAGGGCACGACCCGGGCTACGCGACCGCTCCCCCCCTCAAGACCTCTGGGGCAGGTCCAACCCAAGCCACCCAAACCAGAGAAGGGCACGGGCCGGGCTACACGCCCGCTCCGCCCCTCAAGACCTCTGGGGCAGGGCCAACCCTCGCCACCCAATCCAGAGAAGGGCACAGGCCGGGCTACGCGCCAGCTCCCCCCTAAAGACCTCTGGGGCATGGCCAACCCTAGCCACCCAAACTAAAGAAGGGCACGGGCCGAGCTACGCGCACGTTCCCCCCCTCAAGACCTCTGGGGCAGGGCCAACCATAGCCACGCAAACCAGAGAAGGGCACGTGCCGGGATACGCACCCGCTCCCCGCCTCAAGACCTCTGGGGCAGGGCGAAACATAGCCACCCAAACAAGAGAAGGGCACGGGCCGGGCTACGTACCCGCTCCCCCCTCAAGACCTCTAGGGCAGGGCCAACCCTAGCCACACAAACCAGAGAAGGGCACGGGCCGGGCTACGCGCCTGTTCCCCCCCTCAAGACCTCTGGGGAAGGGCCAACCCTAGCCACCCAAACCAGAGAAGGGCACGGTCCGGGCTACGCGCCCGCTCCCCCCCTCAAGACCTCTGGGGCAGGGCCAACCCTCGCCACCCAAACCAGAGAAGGGCACGGGCCGGGCTACGTGCCTGCTCCCCCCCTCAAGACCTCTGGGGCAGGGCCAACCCTAGCCACCCAAACCAGAGAAGGGCACGGGCCGGGCTACGCGCCTGCTCCCCCCTCAAGACCTCTGGGGCAGGACCAACCCTCACCGCCCAAACCAGAGAAAGGCACGGGCCGGGCTACGTGCCCGCTCGCCCCCTCAAGACCTCTTGGGCAGGGCCAACCCTAGCCACCCAAACCAGAGAAGGTCACGGGCCGGGCTACGCGCCCGCTCCCCCCTTCAAGACCTCTGGCCAGGCCAACCCTAGCAACCCAAACCAGAGAAGGGCACGGGCTGGGCTACGTGCCCGCTCCCCCCCTCAAGACCTCTGGGGCAGGGCCAACCCTAGCCACCCAAACCAGAGAAGGGCACGGGCCGGGCTACGCGCCCGCTCCCCCCTCAAGACCACTGGGGCAGGGCCAACCATAGCCACCCAAACCAGAGAAGGGCACGGGCCGGGCTACGCGCCCGCTCCCCCCTCAAGACCTCTGGGGCAGGGCCAACCCTCGCCACCCAAACCAGAGAAGGGGACGGGCCGGGCTACGCGCCCGCTCCCCCCTCAAGACCTCTGGGGCAGGGCCAACCCTAGCCACCCAAACCAGAGAAGGGAACGGGCCGGGCTACGCGCCCGCTCCCCACCTCAAGACCTCTGGGGCAGGGCCAACCCTAGCCACCCAAACCAGAGAAGGGCAAGGGCCGGGCTACGCGCCCGCTCCCCCCTCAAGAACTCTTTGAAAGGGCCTACCCTAGCCACCCAAACCAGAGAAGGGCACGGGCCGGGCTATGCGCCCGCTCCCCCCCTCATGTCCTCTCGGGCAGGGCCAACCCTTGCCACCCAAACCAGAGAAGGGCACGGGCCTGGCTACGCGCCCGTTCCCCCCCTCAAGACCTCTGGGGCAGGGCCAACCCTGGCCACCCAAACCAGAGAAGGGCACGGGCCCGGCTACGCGCCTGCTCCCCACCTCAAGACCTCTGGGGCAGGGCCAACCATCGCCACCCAAACCAGAGAAGGGCACATGCCGGGATACGCGACCGCTCCCCCCCTCAAGACCTTTGGGGCAGGGCCAACCCTAGCCACCCAAAATAGAGAAGGGCACGGGCCGGGCTACGCGGCCGCTCCCCCCTCAAGACCTCTAGGGTAGGGCCAACCCTAGCCACCCAAACCAGAGAAGGGCACGGGCCAGGCTACACGCCCACTCCCCCCTTAAGATCTCTGGGGCAGGGCCAACCCTCGCCACCCAAACCAGAGAAGGGCACGGGCCGGGCTACGTGCCTGCTCCCCCCTCAAGACCTCTGGGGCAGGGCCAACCCTAGCCACCCAAACCAGAGAAGGGCACGGGCCGGGTTACGCGCCCGCTCCCCCCTCATGACCTCTGGGGCAGGGCCAACCCTTGCCACCGAAACCAGAGAAGGGCACGGGCCGGGCTACGTGCCCGCTCCCCCCCTCAAGACCTCTGGGGCAGGGCCAACCCTAGCCACCCAAACCAGAGAAGGGCACGGGCCGGGCTACACAACTGCTCCCCCCCTCAAGACCTCTGGGGCAGGCCCAACCTTATCCACCCAAACCAGAGAAGGGCAAGGGCCGGGCTACGCGCCCGCTCCCCCCCTCAAGACCTCTGGGGCAGTGCCAACCCTAGCCACCCAAAACAGAGAAGGGCACGGGCCGGGCTACGCACCCGCTCCCCCCCACAAGACCTATGGGGCAGGGCCAACCATAGCCACCCAAACCAGAGAAGGGCACGGGCCGGGCTACACACCCGCTCCCCCCTCATGACCTCTGGGGCTGGGCCAACCCTAGCCACCCAAACCAGAGAAGGGCACGGTCCGGGATACGCGCGTGTTCCCCCCCCCCCCCTCAAGACCTCTGGGGCAGGGCCAACCCTAGCCACCCAAACCAGAGAAGGGCACGGGCCGGGCTACGCACCCGTTCCCCCCTCAAGACCTCTGGGGCAGGGCCAACCCTAGCCACCCAAACCAGAGAAGGGCACGGGCTGGGCTACGTGCCCGCTCCCCCCCTCAAGACCTCTGGGGCAGGGCCAACCCTAGCCACCAAAACCAGAGAAGGGCACGGGCAGGGCTACGTGCCCGCTCCCCCCTCAAGACCTCTGGGGCAGGGCCAACCCTAGCCACCAAACCAGAGAAGGGCACGGGCAGGGCTACGCACCCGCTCCCCCCCTCAAGACCTCTGGGGCAGGGCCAACCCTAGCCACCCAAACCAGAGAAGGGCACGGGCCGGGCTACGCGACCGCTCCCACCCTCAACACCTCTGGGGCAGGGCCATCCCTCGCCATCCAAACCAGAGAAGGGCACGGGCTCGGCTACGCGCCCGCAACCCCCTCAAGACCTCTGGGGCAGGGACAACCCTAGCCACCTAAACCAGAGAAGGGCACGGGCCGGGATAAGCACCCGCTCCCCCCCTCAAGACCTCTGGGTCAGGGCCAACCCTAGCCACCCAACCCAGAGAAGGGCACGGGCCGGGATACGCACCCGCTCCCCCCCTTAAGAACTCTGGGGTATGGCCAACCATAGCCACCCAAACCAGAGAAGGGCACGGGTCAGGCTACGCACCCGCTCCCCCCTCAAGACCTCTGGGGCAGGGCCAACCCTAGCCACCCAAACCAGAGAAGGGCAAGGGATGGGCTACGCGCCCGTTCCCCCCCCTCAAGACCTCTAGGGCAGTGCCAACCCTAGCCACCCAAACCAGAGAAGGACACGGGCCAGGCTACGTGCCCTCTCCCCCCCTCAAGACCTCTGGGGCAGGGCCAACCCTCGCCACCCAAACCAGAGAAGGGCACGGGCCGGGCTACGCGCCCGCTCCCCCCCTCAAGACCTCTGGGGCAGTGCCAACCCTAGCCACCCAAAACAGAGAAGGGCACGGGCCGGGCTACGCGCCCGCTCCCCCCCTCAAGACCTATGGGGCAGGGCCAACCATAGCCACCCAAACCAGAGAAGGGCACGGGTCGGGCTACGCCCCCGCTCCCCCCTCAAGACCTCTGGGGCAGGGCCAACCCTAGCCACCCAAACCAGAGAAGGGCACGGGATGGTCTACGCGCCCGTTCCCCCCCTCAAGACCTCTGGGGCAGGGCCAACCCTAGCCACCCAAACCAGAGAAGGGCACGGGCCAGGCTACGTGCCCGCTCCCCCCCTCAAGACCTCTGGGGTAGGGCCAACCCTCGCCACCCAAACCAGAGAAGGGAACGGGCCGGGCTACGCGCCTGCTCCCCCTTAAGACCTCTGGGGCAGGGCCAACCCTAGCCACCCAAACCAGAGAAGGGCGCGGGCCGGGCTACGCGACTGCTCCCCCCTCAAGACCTCTGGGGCAGGGCCAACCCTCGCCACCCAAACCAAAGAAGGGCACGGGCCGGGTTACGCACCCGCTCCCCCCCTCAAGACCTTTGGGGCAGGGCCAACCCTAGCCACCCAAACCAGGGAAGGGCACGGGCCGGGCTACGTGTCCGCTCCCCCCCTCAAGACCTCTGGGACAGGGCCAACCCTAGCCACCCAAAACAGAGAAGGGCACGGGCCGGGCTACGCGCTCGCTCCCCCTTCAAGACCTCTGGGGCATGGCCAACCCTCGCCACCCAAACTAGAGAAGGGCACGGGCACGGGCCGGGCTACGCGCCCGCTCCCCCCCTCAAAACCTCTGGGGCAGGGCCAACCCTAGCCACCCAAACCAGAGATGGGCACCGCTCGGGCTACGCGCCCGCTCCCCCCCCCCCCCCCTCAAGACCTAGGGCCAACCCTAGCCCCCCAAACCAGAGAAGGGCACGGGCCGGGCTACGTGCCCGCTCCCCCCCCCTCAAGACCTCTGGGGCAGGGCCAACCCTAGCCACCCAAATCAGAGAAGGGCACGGGCCGGGCTACGCGCCTGCTCCCCCCTCAAGACCTCTGGGGCAGGTCCAACCCTAGCCACCCAAACCAGAGAAGGGCACGGGCCGGGCTACGCGCCCGCTCCCCCCCTCAAGACCTCTGGGGTAGGGCCAACCATATCCACCCAAACCAGAGAAGGGCACGGGCCGGGCTACGTGCCCGCTCCCCCCCCCCCTCAAGACCTCTGGGGCGGTGCCCGCCCTAACCACCCAAACCAGAGAAGGGCACGGGCCGGGCTAGGCACCCGCTGCCCCCCTCAAGACCTCTCGGGTAGGGCCAACCCTAGCCACCCAAACCAGAGAAGGGCACGGGCCGGGCTACGCGTCTGCTCCCCCCTTAAGACCTCTGGGGTTGGGCCAACCCTAGCCACCTAAACCAGAGAACGGCACGGGCCGGGCTACGCGCCCGCTCCCCCCCCTCAAGACCTCTGGGGCAGGTCCAACCCAAGCCACCCAAACCAGAGAAGGGCACGGGCCGGGCTACACGCCCGCTCCGCCCCTCAAGACCTCTGGGGCAGGGCCAACCCTCGCCACCCAATCCAGAGAAGGGCACAGGCCGGGCTACGCGCCAGCTCCCCCCTAAAGACCTCTGGGGCATGGCCAACCCTAGCCACCCAAACTAAAGAAGGGCACGGGCTGAGCTACGCGCACGTTCCCCCCCTCAAGACCTCTGGGGCAGGGCCAACCATAGCCACGCAAACCAGAGAAGGGCACGTGCCGGGATACGCACCCGCTCCCCGCCTCAAGACCTCTGGGGCAGGGCGAAACATAGCCACCCAAACAAGAGAAGGGCACGGGCCGGGCTACGTACCCGCTCCCCCCTCAAGACCTCTAGGGCAGGGCCAACCCTAGCCACACAAACCAGAGAAGGGCACGGGCCGGGCTACGCGCCTGTTCCCCCCCTCAAGACCTCTGGGGAAGGGCCAACCCTAGCCACCCAAACCAGAGAAGGGCACGGTCCGGGCTACGCGCCCGCTCCCCCCCTCAAGACCTCTGGGGCAGGGCCAACCCTCGCCACCCAAACCAGAGAAGGGCACGGGCCGGGCTACGTGCCTGCTCCCCCCCTCAAGACCTCTGGGGCAGGGCCAACCCTAGCCACCCAAACCAGAGAAGGGCACGGGCCGGGCTATGCGCCTGCTCCCCCCTCAAGACCTCTGGGGCAGGGCCAACCCTCACCGCCCAAACCAGAGAAAGGCACGGGCCGGGCTACGTGCCCGCTCGCCCCCTCAAGACCTCTTGGGCAGGGCCAACCCTAACCACCCAAACCAGAGAAGGTCACGGGCCGGGCTACGCGCCCGCTCCCCCCTTCAAGACCTCTGGCCAGGCCAACCCTAGCAACCCAAACCAGAGAAGGGCACGGGCTGGGCTACGTGCCCGCTCCCCCCCTCAAGACCTCTGGGGCAGGGCCAACCCTAGCCACCCAAACCAGAGAAGGGCACGGGCGGGCTACGCGCCCGCTCCCCCCTCAAGACCACTGGGGCAGGGCCAACCATAGCCACCCAAACCAGAGAAGGGCACGGGCCGGGCTACGCGCCCGCTCCCCCCTCAAGACCTCTGGGGCAGGGCCAACCCTCGCCACCCAAACCAGAGAAGGGGACGGGCCGGGCTACGCGCCCGCTCCCCCCTCAAGACCTCTGGGGCAGGGCCAACCCTAGCCACCCAAACCAGAGAAGGGAACGGGCCGGGCTACGCGCCCGCTCCCTACTCAAGACCTCTGGGGCAGGGCCAACCCTAGCCACCCAAACCAGAGAAGGGCAAGGGCCGGGCTACGCGCCCGCTCCCCCCTCAAGAACTCTTGGAAAGGGCCTACCCTAGCCACCCAAACCAGAGAAGGGCACGGGCCGGGCTACGCGCCCGCTCCCCCCCTCATGTCCTCTCGGGCAGGGCCAACCCTTGCCACCCAAACCAGAGAAGGGCACGGGCCTGGCTACGCGCCCGTTCCCCCCCTCAAGACCTCTGGGGCAGGGCCAACCCTGGCCACCCAAACCAGAGAAGGGCACGGGCCCGGCTACGCGCCCGCTCCCCACCTCAAGACCTCTGGGGCAGGGCCAACCATCGCCACCCAAACCAGAGAAGGGCACATGCCGGGATACGCGACCGCTCCCCCCTCAAGACCTTTGGGGCAGGGCCAACCCTAGCCACCCAAAATAGAGAAGGGCACGGGCCGGGCTACGCGGCCGCTCCCCCCTCAAGACCTCTAGGGTAGGGCCAACCCTAGCCACCCAAACCAGAGAAGGGCACGGGCCAGGCTACACGCCCACTCCCCCCTTAAGATCTCTGGGGCAGGGCCAACCCTCGCCACCCAAACCAGAGAAGGGCACGGGCCGGGCTACGTGCCTGCTCCCCCCTCAAGACCTCTGGGGCAGGGCCAACCCTAGCCACCCAAACCAGAGAAGGGCACGGGCCGGGTTACGCGCCCGCTCCCCCCTCATGACCTCTGGGGCAGGGCCAACCCTTGCCACCGAAACCAGAGAAGGGCACGGGCCGGGCTACGTGCCCGCTCCCCCCCTCAAGACCTCTGGGGCAGGGCCAACCCTAGCCACCCAAACCAGAGAAGGGCACGGGCCGGGCTACACAACTGCTCCCCCCCTCAAGACCTCTGGGGCAGGCCCAACCTTATCCACCCAAACCAGAGAAGGGCAATGGCCGGGCTACGCGCCCGCTCCCCCCCTCAAGACCTCTGGGGCAGTGCCAACCCTAGCCACCCAAAACAGAGAAGGGCACGGGCCGGGCTACGCGCCCGCTCCCCTCCACAAGACCTATGGGGCAGGGCCAACCATAGCCACCCAAACCAGAGAAGGGCACGGGCCGGGCTACACACCCGCTCCCCCCTCATGACCTCTGGGGCTGGGCCAACCCTAGCCACCCAAACCAGAGAAGGGCACGGTCCGGGATACGCGCGTGTTCCCCCCCCCCCCCTCAAGACCTCTGGGGCAGGGCCAACCCTAGCCACCCAAACCAGAGAAGGGCACGGGCCGGGCTACGCACCCGTTCCCCCCCCCTCAAGACCTCTGGGGCAGGGCCAACCCTAGCCACCCAAACCAGAGAAGGGCACGGGCTGGGCTACGTGCCCGCTCCCCCCCTCAAGACCTCTGGGGCAGGGCCAACCCTAGCCACCAAAACCAGAGAAGGGCACGGGCAGGGCTACGTGCCCGCTCCCCCCCTCAAGACCTCTGGGGCAGGGCCAACCCTAGCCACCCAAACCAGAGAAGGGCACGGGCAGGGCTACGCACCCACTCCCCCCCCTCAAGACCTCTGGGGCAGGGCCAACCCTAGCCACCCAAACCAGAGAAGGGCACGGGCCGGGCTACGCGACCGCTCCCACCCTCAAAACCTCTGGGGCAGGGCCATCCCTCGCCATCCAAACCAGAGAAGGGCACGGGCTGGGCTACGCGCCCGCAACCCCTCAAGACCTCTGGGGCAGGGACAACCCTAGCCACCTAAACCAAGAGAAGGCACGGGCCGGGATAAGCACCCGCTCCCCCCCTCAAGACCTTTGGGTCAGGGCCAACCCTAGCCACCCAACCCAGAGAAGGGCACGGGCCGGGATACGCACCCGCTCCCCCCCTTAAGAACTCTGGGGTATGGCCAACCATAGACACCCAAACCAGAGAAGGGCACGGGTCAGGCTACGCACCCGCTCCCCCCTCAAGACCTCTGGGGCAGGGCCAACCCTAGCCACCCAAACCAGAGAAGGGCAAGGGATGGGCTACGCGCCCGTTCCCCCCCCCTCAAGACCTCTAGGGCAGTGCCAACCCTAGCCACCCCAAACCAGAGAAGGGCACGGGCCAGGCTACGTGCCCTCTCCCCCCCTCAAGACCTCTGGGGCAGGGCCAACCCTCGCCACCCAAACCAGAGAAGGGCACGGGCCGGGCTACGCGCCCGCTCCCCCCCTCAAGACCTCTGGGGCAGTGCCAACCCTAGCCACCCAAAACAGAGAAGGGCACGGGCCGGGCTACGCGCCCGCTCCCCCCCTCAAGACCTATGGGGCAGGGCCAACCATAGCCACCCAAACCAGAGAAGGGCACGGGTCGGGCTACGCCCCCGCTCCCCCCCTCAAGACCTCTGGGGCAGGGCCAACCCTAGCCACCCAACCAGAGAAGGGCACGGGATGGTCTACGCGCCCGTTCCCCCCCTCAAGACCTCTGGGCAGGGCCAACCATAGCCACCCAAACCAGAGAAGGGCACGGGCCGGGCTACGCGCCCGCTCCCCCCTCAAGACCTCTGGGGCAGGGCCAACCCTCGCCACCCAAACCAGAGAAGGGGACGGGCCGGGCTACGCGCCCGCTCCCCCCTCAAGACCTCTGGGGCAGGGCCAACCCTAGCCACCCAAACCAGAGAAGGGAACGGGCCGGGCTACGCGCCCGCTCCCTACTCAAGACCTCTGGGCAGGGCCAACCCTAGCCACCCAACCAGAAAGGGCAAGGGCCGGGCTACGCGCCCGCTCCCCCCTCAAGAACTCTTGGAAAGGGCCTACCCTAGCCACCCAAACCAGAGAAGGGCACGGGCCGGGCTACGCGCCCGCTCCCCCCCTCATGTCCTCTCGGGTAGGGCCAACCCTTGCCACCCAAACCAGAGAAGGGCACGGGCCTGGCTACGCGCCCGTTCCCCCCCTCAAGACCTCTGGGGCAGGGCCAACCCTGGCCACCCAAACCAGAGAAGGGCACGGGCCCGGCTACGCGCCCGCTCCCCACCTCAAGACCTCTGGGGCAGGGCCAACCATCGCCACCAAAACCAGAGAAGGGCACATGCCGGGATACGCGACCGCTCCCCCCTCAAGACCTTTGGGGCAGGGCCAACCCTAGCCACCCAAAATAGAGAAGGGCACGGGCCGGGCTACGCGGCCGCTCCCCCCTCAAGACCTCTAGGGTAGGGCCAACCCTAGCCACCCAAACCAGAGAAGGGCACGGGCCAGGCTACACGCCCACTCCCCCCTTAAGATCTCTGGGGCAGGGCCAACCCTCGCCACCCAAACCAGAGAAGGGCACGGGCCGGGCTACGTGCCTGCTCCCCCCTCAAGACCTCTGGGGCAGGGCCAACCCTAGCCACCCAAACCAGAGAAGGGCACGGGCCGGGTTACGCGCCCGCTCCCCCCTCATGACCTCTGGGGCAGGGCCAACCCTTGCCACCGAAACCAGAGAAGGGCACGGGCCGGGCTACATGCCCGCTCCCCCCCCTCAAGACCTCTGGGGCAGGGCCAACCCTAGCCACCCAAACCAGAGAAGGGCACGGGCCCGGGCTACACAACTGCTCCCCCCCTCAAGACCTCTGGGGCAGGCCCAACCTTATCCACCCAAACCAGAGAAGGGCAATGGCCGGGCTACGCGCCCGCTCCCCCCTCAAGACCTCTGGGGCAGTGCCAACCCTAGCCACCCAAAACAGAGAAGGGCACGGGCCGGGCTACGCGCCCGCTCCCCTCCACAAGACCTATGGGGCAGGGCCAACCATAGCCACCCAAACCAGAGAAGGGCACGGGCCGGGCTACACACCCGCTCCCCCCTCATGACCTCTGGGGCAGGGCCAACCCTAGCCACCCAAACCAGAGAAGGGCACGGGATGGTCTACGCGCCCGTTCCCCCCCCTCAAGACCTCTGGGGCAGGGCCAACCCTAGCCACCCAAACCAGAGAAGGGCACGGTCCGGGATACGCGCGTGTTCCCCCCCCCTCAAGACCTCTGGGGCAGGGCCAACCCTAGCCACCCAAACCAGAGAAGGGCACGGGCCGGGCTACGCACCCGTTCCCCCCTCAAGACCTCTGGGGCAGGGCCAACCCTGGGGCAGGGCCAACCCTAGCCACCCAAACCAGAGAAGGGCACGGGCAGGGCTACGCACCCACTCCCCCCCTCAAGACCTCTGGGGCAGGGCCAACCCTAGCCACCCAAACCAGAGAAGGGCACGGGCCGGGCTACGCGACCGCTCCCACCCTCAAAACCTCTGGGGCAGGGCCATCCCTCGCCATCCAAACCAGAGAAGGGCACGGGCTGGGCTACGCGCCCGCAACCCCCTCAAGACCTCTGGGGCAGGGACAACCCTAGCCACCTAAACCAGAGAAGGGCACGGGCCGGGATAAGCACCCGCTCCCCCCCTCAAGACCTTTGGGTCAGGGCCAACCCTAGCCACCCAACCCAGAGAAGGGCACGGGCCGGGATACGCACCCGCTCCCCCCCTTAAGAACTCTGGGGTATGGCCAACCATAGACACCCAAACCAGAGAAGGGCACGGGTCAGGCTACGCACCCGCTCCCCCCTCAAGACCTCTGGGGCAGGGCCAACCCTAGCCACCCAAACCAGAGAAGGGCAAGGGATGGGCTACGCGCCCGTTCCCCCCCCCCCCCTCAAGACCTCTAGGGCAGTGCCAACCCTAGCCACCCAAACCAGAGAAGGGCACGGGCCAGGCTACGTGCCCTCTCCCCCCCTCAAGACCTCTGGGGCAGGGCCAACCCTCGCCACCCAAACCAGAGAAGGGCACGGGCCGGGCTACGCGCCCGCTCCCCCCCTCAAGACCTCTGGGGCAGTGCCAACCCTAGCCACCCAAAACAGAGAAGGGCACGGGCCGGGCTACGCGCCCGCTCCCCCCCTCAAGACCTATGGGGCAGGGCCAACCATAGCCACCCAAACCAGAGAAGGGCACGGGTCGGGCTACGCCCCCGCTCCCCCCTCAAGACCTCTGGGGCAGGGCCAACCCTAGCCACCCAAACCAGAGAAGGGCACGGGATGGTCTACGCGCCCGTTCCCCCCCTCAAGACCTCTGGGGCAGGGCCAACCCTAGCCACCCAAACCAGAGAAGGGCACGGGCCAGGCTACGTGCCCGCTCCCCCCCTCAAGACCTCTGGGGTAGGGCCAACCCTCGCCACCCAAACCAGAGAAGGGAACGGGCCGGGCTACGCGCCTGCTCCCCCTTAAGACCTCTGGGGCAGGGCCAACCCTAGCCACCCAAACCAGAGAAGGGCGCGGGCCGGGCTACGCGACTGCTCCCCCCTCAAGACCTCTGGGGCAGGGCCAACCCTCGCCACCCAAACCAAAGAAGGGCACGGGCCGGGTTACGCACCCGCTCCCCCCCTCAAGACCTTTGGGGCAGGGCCAACCCTAGCCACCCAAACCAGGGAAGGGCACGGGCCGGGCTACGTGTCCGCTCCCCCCCTCAAGACCTCTGGGACAGGGCCAACCCTAGCCACCCAAAACAGAGAAGGGCACGGGCCGGGCTACGCGCTCGCTCCCCCTTCAAGACCTCTGGGGCATGGCCAACCCTCGCCACCCAAACTAGAGAAGGGCACGGGCACGGGCCGGGCTACGCGCCCGCTCCCCCCCTCAAAACCTCTGGGGCAGGGCCAACCCTAGCCACCCAAACCAGAGATGGGCACGGCTCGGGCTACGCGCCCGCTCCCCCCCCCCTCAAGACCTCTGGGGCAGGGCCAACCCTAGCCACCCAAACCAGAGAAGGGCACGGGCCGGGCTACTCGCCCGCTCCCCCCCTCAAGACCTCTGGGGCAGGGCCAACCCTCGCCACCCAATCCAGAGAAGGGCACGGGCCGGGCTACGCGCCCGCTCCCCCCCTCAAGACCTCTGGGGTATGGCCAACCCTCGCCACCCAAACCAGAGAAGGGCACGGGCCGGGCTACGCACCTGTTCCCCCCCTCAAGACCTCTGGGGCAGGGCCAACCCTAGCCACCCAAACCAGAGAAGGGCACGGGCCGGGCTACGTGCCCGCTCCCCCCCCTCAAGACCTCTGGGGCAGGGCCAACCCTAGCCACCCAAACCAGAGAAGGGCACGGGCACGGGCTACGCGCCTGCTCCCCCCTCAAGACCTCTGGGGCAGGGCCAACCCTAGCCACCCAAACCAGAGAAGGGCACGGGCCGGGCTACGCGCCCGCTCCCCCCCTCAAGACCTCTGGGGTAGGGCCAACCATATCCACCCAAACCAGAGAAGGGCACGGGCCGGGCTACGTGCCCGCTCCCCCCCCCCTCAAGACCTCTGGGGCGGTGCCCGCCCTAACCACCCAAACCAGAGAAGGGCACGGGCCGGGCTAGGCACCCGCTGCCCCCCTCAAGACCTCTCGGGTAGGGCCAACCCTAGCCACCCAAACCAGAGAAGGGCACGGGCCGGGCTACGCGTCTGCTCCCCCCTTAAGACCTCTGGGGTTGGGCCAACCCTAGCCACCTAAACCAGAGAAAGGCACGGGCCGGGCTACGCGCCCGCTCCCCCCCTCAAGACCTCTGGGGCAGGGCCAACCCTCGCCACCCAAACCCGAGAAGGGCACGGGCCGGGCTACGCCCCCGCTCCCCCCCTCAAGACCTCTGGGGCAGGGCCAACCCTAGCCACCCAAACCAGAGAAGGGCACGACCCGGGCTACGCGCCTGCTCCCCCCCTCAAGACCTCTGGGGCAGGTCCAACCCTAGCCACCCAAACCAGAGAAGGGCACGGGCCGGGCTACGCGCCCGCTCCGCCCCTCAGGACCTAACCCTAGCCATAGCCACGCAAACAAGTACGCACCCGTTCCCCGCTGGGGCAGGGCCAACCCTAGCCACCCAAACCAGAGAAGGGCACGGGCCGGGCTACGTGCCCGCTCCCCCCCCTCAAGACCTCTGGGGCAGGGCCAACCCTAGCCACCCAAACCAGAGAAGGGCACGGGCACGGGCTACGCGCCTGCTCCCCCCTCAAGACCTCTGGGGCAGGGCCAACCCTAGCCACCCAAACCAGAGAAGGGCACGGGCCGGGCTACGCGCCCGCTCCCCCCCTCAAGACCTCTGGGGTAGGGCCAACCATATCCACCCAAACCAGAGAAGGGCACGGGCCGGGCTACGTGCCCGCTCCCCCCCCCTCAAGACCTCTGGGGCGGTGCCCGCCCTAACCACCCAAACCAGAGAAGGGCACGGGCTGGGCTAGGCACCCGCTGCCCCCCTCAAGACCTCTCGGGTAGGGCCAACCCTAGCCACCCAAACCAGAGAAGGGCACGGGCCGGGCTACGCGTCTGCTCCCCCCTTAAGACCTCTGGGGTTGGGCCAACCCTAGCCACCTAAACCAGAGAAAGGCACGGGCCGGGCTACGCGCCCGCTCCCCCCCTCAAGACCTCTGGGGCAGGGCCAACCCTCGCCACGCAAACCCGAGAAGGGCACGGGCCGGGCAACATGCCCGATCCCCCCCTCATGACCTCTGGGGCAGGGCCAACCCTAGCCACCCAAACCAGAGAAGGGCACGACCCGGGCTACGCGCCTGCTCCCCTCCTCAAGACCTCTGGGGCAGGTCCAACCCTAGCCACCCAAACCAGAGAAGGGCACGGGCCGGGCTACGCGCCCGCTCCGCCCCTCAGGACCTCTGGGGCAGGGCCAACCCTCGCCACCCAATCCAGAGAAGGGCACGGGCCGGGCTACGCGCCAGCTCCCCCCTAAAGACCTCTGGGGCATGGCCAACCCTAGCCACCCAAACTAAAGAAGGGCACGGGCCGAGCTACGCGCCCGTTCCCCCCCTCAAGACCTCTGGGGCAGGGCCAACCATAGCCACGCAAACAAGAGAAGGGCACGGGCCGGGATACGCACCCGTTCCCCGCCTCAAGACCTCTGGGGCAGGGCGAAACATAGCCACCCAAACCAGATAAGGGCACGGGCCGGGCTACGTACCCGCTCCCCCCTCAATACCTCTAGGGCAGGGCCAACCCTAGCCACACAAACCAGAGAAGGGCACGGGGCGGGCTACGCGCCTGTTCCCCCCTCAAGACCTCTGGGGAAGGGCCAACCCTAGCCACCCAAACCAGAGAAGGGCACGGGCCGGGCTACGCGCCCGCTCCCTCCCTCAAGACCTCTGGGGCAGGGCCAACCCTCGCCACCCAAACAAGAGAAGGGCACGGGCCGCGCTACGCGCCTGCTCCCCCCCTCAAGACCTCTGGGGCATGGCCAACCCTAGCCACCCAAACCAGAGAAGGGCACGGGCCGGGCTACGCGCCCGCTCCCCCCTCAAGACCTCTGGGGCAGGGCCAACCCTCGCCACCCAAACCAGAGAAGGGCACGGGCCGGGCTACGCGCCCGCTCCCCCCTCAAGACCTCTGGGGCAGGGCCAACCCTAGCCACCCAAACCAGAGAAGGGAACGGGCCGGGCTACGCGCCCGCTCCCCACCTCAAGACCTCTAGGGCAGGGCCAACCCTAGCCACCCAAACCAGAGAAGGGCACGGGCCGGGCTACGCGCCCGCTCCCCATCTCAAGACCTCTGGGGCAGGGCCAACCCTAGCCACCCAAACCAGAGAAGGGCACGGGCCGGGTTACGCGCCCGCTCCCCCCTCAAGAACTCTTGGGAAGGGCCTACCCTAGCCACCCAAACCAGAGAAGGGCATGGGCCGGGCTACACGCCCGCTCCCCCCTCATGTCCTCTCGGGCAGGGCCAACCCTTGCCACCCAAACCAGAGAAGGGCACGGGCCGGGCTACGCGCCCGTCCCCCCCCCCCTCAAGACCTCTGGGGCAGGGCCAACCCTAGCCACCCAAACCAGAGAAGGGCACGGGCCAGGTTACGTGCCCGCTCCCCCCCTCAAGACCTCTGGGGTAGGGCCAACCCTCGCCACCCAAACCAGAGAAGGGAACGGGCCGGGCTACGCGCCTGCTCCCCCTGAAGACCTCTGGGGCAGGGCCAACCCTAGCCACCCAAACCAGAGAAGGGCACGGGCCGGGCTACGCGACCGCTCCCCCCTCAAGACCTCTGGGGCAGGTCCAACCCTCGCCACCCAAACCAGAGAAGGGCACGGGCCGGGTTACGCACCCGCTCCCCCTCTCAAGACCTTTGGGGCAGGGCCAACCCTAGCCACCCAAACCAGGGAAGGGCACGGGCCGGGCTACGTGTCCGCTCCACCCCTCAAGACCTCTGGGGCCGGCCCAACCCTAGCCACCCAAACCAGAGAAGGACACAGGCCGGGCTACGTGCCCGCTCCCCCCCCTCAAGACCTCTGGGACAGGGCCAACCCTAGCCACCCAAAACAGAGAAGGGCACGGGCCGGGCTACGCGCTCGCTCCCCCTTCAAGACCTCTGGGGCAGGGCCAACCCTCGCCACCCAAACTAGAGAAGGGCACGGGCACGGGCCGGGCTACGCGCCCGCTCCCCCCCTCAAAACCTCTGGGGCAGGGCCAACCCTAGCCACCCAAACCAGAGATGGGCACGGCTCGGGCTACGCGCCCGCTCCCCCCCTCAAGACCTCTGGGGCAGGGCCAACCCTAGCCACCCAAACCAGAGAAGGGCACGGGCCGGGCTACGCACCCGCTCCCCCCCTCAAGACCTCTGGGGCAGGGCCAACCCTCGCCACCCAATCCAGAGAAGGGCACGGGCTGGGCTACGCGCCCGCTCCCCCCCTCAAGACCTCTGGGGCAGGGCCAACCCTAGCCACCCAAACCACAGAAGGGCACGGGCCGGGCTACGCGCCCGCTCCCCCCTCATGACCTCTGGGGCATAGCCAACCCTCGCCACCCAAACCAGAGAAGGGCACGGGCCGGGCTACGCACCTGTTCCCCCCCTCAAGACCTCTGGGGCAGGGCCAACCCTAGCCACCCAAACCAGAGAAGGGCACGGGCCGTGCTACGTGCCCGCTCCCCCCCCTCAAGACCTCTGGGGCAGGGCCAACCCTAGCCACCCAAACCAGAGAAGGGCATGGGCAGGGCTACGCGCCTGCTCCCCCCTCAAGACCTCTGGGGCAGGGCCAACCCTAGCCACCCAAACCAGAGAAGGGCACGGGCCGGGCTACGCGCCCGCTCCCCCCATCAAGACCTCTGGGGTAGGGCCAACCATATCCACCCAAACCAGAGAAGGGCACGGGCCGGGCTACGTGCCCGCTCCCCCCCCCTCAAGACCTCTGGGGCGGTGCCCGCCCTAACCACCCAAACCAGAGAAGGGCACTGGCCGGGCTAGGCACCCGCTGCCCCCCTCAAGACCTCTCGGGTAGGGCCAACCCTAGCCACCCAAACCAGAGAAGGGTACGGGCCGGGCTACGCGTCTGCTCCCCCCTTAAGACCTCTGGGGTTGGGCCAACCCTAGCCACCCAAACCAGAGAAAGGCACGGGCCGGGCTACGCGCCCGCTCCCCCCCTCAAGACCTCTGGGGCAGGGCCAACCCTCGCCACCCAAACCCGAGAAGGGCACGGGCCGGGCTACGCCCCCGCTCCCCCCCTCAAGACCTCTGTGGCAGGGCCAACCCTAGCCACCCAAACCAGAGAAGGGCACGACCCGGGCTACGCGCCTGCTCCCCCCCTCAAGACCTCTGGGGCAGGTCCAACCCTAGGCACCCAAACTAGAGAAGGGCACGGGCCGGGCTACGCGCCCGCTCCGCCCCTCAGGACCTCTGGGGCAGGGCCAACCCTCGCCACCCAATCCAGAGAAGGGCATGGGCCGGGCTACGCGCCAGCTCCCCCCTAAAGACCTCTGGGGAATGGCCAACCCTAGCCACCCAAACTAAAGAAGGGCACGGGCCGAGCTACGCGCCCGTTCCCCCCCCCTCAAGACCTCTGGGGCAGGGCCAACCATAGCCACGCAAACAAGAGAAGGGCACGGGCCGGGATACGCACCCGCTCCCCGCCTCAAGACCTCTGGGGCAGCGCGAAACATAGCCACCCAAACCAGAGAAGGGCACGGGCCGGGCTACGTACCCGCTCCCCCCTCAAGACCACTAGGGCAGGGCCAACCCTAGCCACACAAACCAGAGAAGGGCACGGGCCGGGCTACACGCCTGTTCCCCCCCTCAAGACCTCTGGGGAAGGGCCAACCCTAGCCACCCAAACCAGAGAAGGGCACGGGCCGGGCTACGCGCCCGCTCCCCCCCTCAAGACCTCTGGGGCAGGGCCAACCCTCGCCACCCAAACAAGAGAAGGGCACGGGCCGCGCTACGCGCCTGCTCCCCCCTCAAGACCTCTGGGGCAGGGCAAACCCTAGCCACCCAAACCAGAGAAGGGCACGGGCCGGGCTACGCGCCTGCTCCCCCCTCAAGACCTCTGGGGCAGGGCCAACCCTCGCCACCCAAACCAGAGAAGGGCACGGGCCGGGCTACGCGCCCGCTCCCCACCTCAAGACCTCTAGGGCAGGGCCAACCCTAGCCACCCAAACCAGAGAAGGGCACGGGTCGGGCTACGCGCCCGCTCCCCACCTCAAGACCTCTGGGGCAGGGCCAACCCTAGCACCCAAACCAGAGAAGGGCACGGGCCGGGCTACGCGCCCGCTCCCCCCTCAAGAACTCTTCGGAAGGGCCTACCCTAGCCACCCAAACCAGAGAAGGGCATGGGCCGGGCTACACGCCCGCTCCCCCCTCATGTCCTCTCGGGCAGGGCCAACCCTTGCCACCCAAACCAGAGAAGGGCACGGGCCGGGCTACGCGCCCGTTCCCCCCCCTCAAGACCTCTAGGGCAGGGCCAACCCTGGCCACCCAAACAAGAGAAGGGCACGGGCCAGGCTACGCGCCCGCTCCCCCCAAGACCTCTGGGGCAGGGCCAACCCTCGCCACCCAAACCAGAGAAGGGCACGGGCCGGGCTACGCGCCCGCTCCCCCCTCAAGACCTCTGGGGCAGGGCCAACCCTAGCCACCCAAACCAGAGAAGGGAACGGGCAGGGCTACGCGCCCGCTCCCCCCCTCAAGACCTCTGGGGCAGGGCCAACCCTACCCACCCAAACCAGAGAAGGGAACGGGCCGAGCTACGCGCCCTCTCCCCCCCTCATGACCTCTGGGGCTGGGCCAACCCTCGCCACCCAAACCAGAGAAGGGCACGGACCAGGCTACGCACATGTTCCCCCCTCAAGACCTCTGGGGCAGGGCCAACCCTAGCCACTCAAACCAGAGAAGGGCATGGGCCGGGCTACGCGCCCGCTCCCCCCTCAAGACCTCTGGGGCAGGGCCAACCATATCCACCCAAACCAGAGAAGGGCACGGGCCAGGCTACGTGCCCGCTCCCCCCCCCCCCCTCAAGACCTCTGGGGCGGGGCCAACCCTAACCACCCAAACCAGAGAAGGGAACGGGCCGGGCTACGTGCCCGCTCCCCCCTCAAGACCTCTGGGCCAGGGCCAATCCTAGCCACCCAAACCAGAGAAGGGCATGGGCCGGGCTACGCGCCCGCTCCCCCCCTCAAGACCTCTGGGGCAGGGCCAACCCTAGCCACCCAAACCAGAGAAGGGTACGGGCCGGGCTACGCGCCCGCTCCCCCCCTCAAGACCTCTGGGGCAGGGCCAACCATATCCACCCAAACCAGAGAAAGGCACGGGCCGGGCTACGTGCCCGCTCCCCCCCTCAAGACCTCTGGGGCGGGGCCAACCCTAACCACCCAAACCAGAGAAGGGCACGGGTCGGGCTAGGCACCCGCTGCCCCCCTCAAGACCTCTTGGGTAGGGCCAACCCTAGCCACCCAAACCAGAGAAGGGCACGGGCCGGGCTACGTGCCCGCTCCCACCCTTAAGACCTCTGGGGAAGGCCCAACCCTAGCCACCCAAACCAGAGAAGGGCACGGGCCGTGCTACGTGCCTGCTCCCCCCTCAAGACCTCTGGGGCAGGGCCATCCCTCGCCACCCAAACCTGAGAAGGGCACGGGCCGGGATACGCGCCCGCTCCCCCCTCAAGACCTCTGGGGCAGGGCCAACCCTAGCCACCCAAACCAGAGAAGGGCACGGCATGGGCTACGCGCCCGCTCCCCCCTCAAGACCTCTGGGGCAGGGCCAACTCTAGCCACCCAAACCAGAGAAGGGCACGGGCCGGGCTACGCGCCCGCTCCCCCCTCAAGATCTCTGGGGCGGGGCCAACTCTCGCCACCCAATCCAGAGAAGGGCACGGGCCAGGCTACGCGCCCGCTCCCCCCTTCAAGACCTCTGGGGCAGGGCCAACTGATCGGTCCATATTTTACACCTTTTTTCCGCATGTTTTCACGCCATTTCGATTGCTCATATTGCGTTTTTCAAGATTATTCGACAATATTGCGATGCTTTTCACTATTTCTTGTTTTTGTCGGATTTCAGGAAATATGGAGCGATCAGGAGCAAAAAATGAGCTTAAAGGATTTGCACCCACTCCGGAGTGTCAACCATGGCCCTTTTGAGGGTTATTCTGCAATGGAAGACGAGTGGAAAAAGAAAGAACGTCGTAGGAGCGACGAGGAAGCGAAAAGATGGAGATTGGACATTTTCAGCATGCCACTCGACCGAGTGAAGGAGTCACTCGGCCGAGCATTGAGACCCCGCTCGGCCGGCTAGATCGGACACGCAACAGAGATGTATCAGCGTGCACTCGGCCGAGCATCGCACGCCCACTCGGCCGAGTGCGGAGACTCCGTCCGCCTGAGTGGCACCCAGACGACGGCAAGACAAAATGTCCAACTCTCTGTAATCCGTCAGTCGACTACAAGCTCCGACTCGGCCGAGTTCCAAAAGCCCCTCGGCCGAGTGACATTTGCCGCTCGGCCGAGTGATGCCGAGGACACGCAACGCCCAGATTTTCAGACAGCCTCTCACTCTTTTGAAATTTGCTATTATTACAGCAATCAAAGTATTTTTCTCATATTTTTTATGGATAGTAGACTTCATGAAGGTTCCAACGCCGCCAAGAACGTTCAAATCGGAGGTCAGATGAAATCTGGGGAATTTCTGCAAGTTGATGCTGCAGTGCTGGAATTTCCACTCGACCGGGTCACATATTCCACTCGGCCGAGTGCGGCCTGGGCCCAGATTTTAATTTGCGGTTTGGGCTGCTTTCGGGCACGAATTTGAGGGGTTTTCTAGGGTTATTTGCTAGGGTTTTGGGAGAGTATATAAGGGTTTTGTAGCCACCATTGGAGGTGTATCCCCCATGTTTTCTTAGCCCCCATATATGTTTTTCTTAGGATTATTTTAGAGGTTAGGCCATGCCCTAGGCCACCTCTTGGATCAAAAAGCTTGTATTTTGGATTGAAGATCTTCATCAAGCTAAGTATTTTCTTCTTTTTATTTGAATCTTTGTTTTTCTATCTTTTTGTATGCAAGCAATGATTTCTATTGATTCTCATATCCTTATTGCTATGCTAGAGTAGATTTGTTGTTCTTAGGTTTGGGGATGAACCCTATGGATATAATTTCATATTTGTGATGAATGAATTTCAAAATTGCTAGAATTTCTAGGAGGTTAGGTTGTGATTGATTTACTACGGATAGCTAGGGATTTCCATCGATTTGGGATTTGCAAGAGATTGAATTCTAATCGATGGGAAGGCCTAGATATTCGATTTAGGTTTACAATTGGGTTTCTCTAGATTTGGTTTGCAAGAGATTGGACCAAAGCTAGGATTTTTAATTGTAAATTTATACCCATATTCGTTTGCAAGAGATTGGACGAATACGAACTATCACAACCTAGATCGTAACTCGAGTTTACACGAGAGTGGGCTCGAGGAGCGATTGAACGATGACGTCGATTTTCATGCTAGTGGCTTAGGTTAGGGTTTGCAAGAGATTGGGCTCTAATCTAGGTTGCTATAGACCGGCAATAGTGCGAGAGCGTGAGCTTGGTTCTATATTCAGTTACGACTAGTTCACCTCAATGCAAGTCTAGTAATATTGAGATTCACTATTTACGATGATGTATGACGATCCGTAGTGGGAATTTCCTAGCCCTAGACGTATTTATTTGATTTTATATCCCCATACTTTGCCCGACGATTGTGACAGGATTGTCGCAAGGCAAATTCCCTCTTTCATTATATTGTATTTGAATCGATATTCGAACCGATTTCTTTATCATCAACACCGACATCCACCACCATTCCCATTATATCATACCATAGCCATCTCCACCAATAAAACATTCGTAGTCAAACCAACCTAGGATAGATTGGAGCACAACACCACCTCCCTGTGTTCGATAACCCGCTCGCCACTTTGCCGTGCGTTTGCGGTAAAACTACAATCGTTCTCCGGGACGTGTATCCGGGGCCGACCAAGTTTTTGGTCGTGCTCTTGGGTTGCATTCCGGAGCGATCAAGTTTTTGGCGCCGTTGCCGGGGAGGTGTTTCCGTTGGTACCAATTTGTCACAATTAGGTTGATTAGACTTTGAAAATAAATAAATAAATAAAAAGGAAATTGTCACCCCTGCCACCATTATTATCATTTCTATATTCTTTTGTACCACTGATATCTTTTCTCCAGGTATTTATCTTTGTTGATCAGGTGTTATGGATAATACTATGTGGACCACAGATTTTGATCAGAGTGCTCAGATGGGAGAATACTATTATGATCAGAGTGCTCAGATGTGAGAATACTATTATGATCAGAGTGCTCAGATGGGAGAATACTATTATGATCAGAGTGCTCAGATGGGAGAGTTCTATTTTGATGAAAGTGCTCAGATGGGAGAATACTTTTTTGAGGAGACGCACTGGCCCGAGCTTGATGAGAAACAAATGATCTTATTTGATGAGATGCATGCACACCAGGTTGAAATGCAAGCCGGGCTTGAAAAGAGTAACCTTCTATTGGAACGGGTGAAGAGGCAACTTGAAATGAATGCGCTCATGTTTAAGGTTGCGACGATTCCCAAAGATATCAGTTCTGTTCCTTCATCTTATGGGCAAGAAGCATCTCCAATCATATTACCAGAGCCAGAATGTGACGTCGTCGATCCCACGTCCTACAATACAACTGTTGCATATGAAGAGTGGATGGACGAAGATACAGTGGAGGAAGCAGAAATTGAGCCATCAGTGCAGCCAGAGGAGGATGGATTTCAGAGATTACTGGAGCGCCTCTTGGAGTCAGTGCGGTTCACCGGTTCAGAGAGCATTACAGCAGGTGATGCATTTGAGCTACGATGTGCAGATTTTGTTATGAACCGTGTCTCAGCTGCAGGAACAATTGAGGAGGACATCCATGTCAGACTTGAGGAGGATAGACTATATTTTCGGATTTCTTGCGGGCATTCCCCTCCACATGATACATCCCCACAAGTTGACACACCTGAGCAGCCAGCATCACCATCCCAGAGAGAGCCTACATTGATAGTTGATGAGAAGGCAAAGGAGCACACTATCGAGCCAGAGCTTATCACCAAGGAGGTCGTGCATCAGGACGAGGACACAGCCATTCATGAGGATCCCGAGCACTATCCTCCTCCATTAGAGCTTCCGCAGCCACCTCATCCTCCCACTGACGCAGAGGACTACCCCACAGAGCTTTTGGCCCCCCTTCAGGGAGATCTCATTACTCCCTCGCCCTTTATCTTTGATTTCCCTCCCGTGTATGATGTTTTTTATGATTCATCATGCCTTTTGCAGGATTCATGTACATACGATCAAGAGGTACGATGGGACGTATATGAGGAGGAGAGCGAGGAGTTAGCACACATGGACGCATATGAATATGATCAAGAGGTGCACTGGGATGAGTCTGACGATGATGAGGAGCATCTCGATGAGGTCCACACCTATGATCTAGATTTACCTGAGCAGCATAGAGAAGACACCGTGGAGACAACTATCACGGCACGTGAGGATATTGGATTATTTCCAGGGAAGTATCGTCCACCATTATTTATTCCATACATTTCTATAGACGATCCTCTTTGGGATACTTTTATTATGAGGGTGAATTTTTTGCAGCGAACTGATGCATCCTATTCTCTGCCGGGTACAGGTGGAGTCCTTGTGGGAATGCTGGAGGATGCATTGATGGAGTTCATTGGAGTCCGTGGACATACGCGCCTGGCGGAGCCACGGAAAGAGCAGTTGGAGCAGTTGCCTGCACCGACAAAGATACTGGATCCGCCTTTTGCTACAGGTGATATCAATCCAGTCGTGTAGAAATCTTTATGCTTTAAATAAACACGAATTCTCTCGACAGCGAGAGGACCGTATAGATTTGCTTGAATAAATATAACCTCATATGATGGCAACAAAAATTTTTACACCCCAAACCCATTATATATATTAATTGCCCACTTTATATTTTGATGTGTCACATCCTTTTGCTCACCACATTCGAGCATTTCTTTCAAGTGAGACCTTGCTTTCTTATTCGTTTGACTTGATCACGCTTTGCAAAGCCATGACATTTTTGGTCAAGTCATTTGAATAGGATTGTTTGGTATAAGCTTGGGGGAAGGCGCTCTCATGCATCATTGTATGTGCTTGTAGTTGCATTAGGATTTCATGTCATTCATTTCATCATTTTTCATTCACCCCCTTATTATTATCGTTGTTCCTCATATTCTTTCATTATGATCACATTGAGGACAATGTGAAGTTTAAGCTTGGGGGAGTGCATTTCCATGCATTAGTTGCATTTTTACTTTATTTTAGGGCTTTTAAAATTTTTCAAAATTTTGCATCATCTTTTTTTAAGGGTTATTTAGTACTGACCCCCTGTGTTTTCTCGGAAATTAGTAGTACCCCCCCTATGGTTTCAATAATTAGTAAGACCCCCCTCCACAATTAGTATCACCCCCCCAGGGTTTCTCAAAAATTAGTATTACCCCCCTACGACAGGGGGGTCTTACTAATTATTGAAACCATAGGGGGGTACTACTAATTTCCGAGAAAACACAGGGGGTCAGTACTAAATAACCCTTTTTTTAATTTTCCATCTTATTTTCCTTTTATGTGTGTTCATGCATCATGTTGTGTGCTTGTTTTTCATTTCTTTCCTCTCTTTTATTTTTTTATTTCTTTATTTTCCTTTCTCTTCTTTTGCTAGATTTGTTCCTTATGACGATATCTCTTATTGCTTTAGTAACCATCACGATGCTTATTATTCCTTGCCATGCTATTTAGAGTATTTCAGAGTCTTGCTATTCACATGTGCTTGCAAATCTATTTCTCTTGATGATTCCTCTATATGAATGCATGATATTAATTGAAGCTGAATGTATGGATTAGTGTTTAGTATGCTTTTGTTGGAAATGCACCAAGATTCACGCATCATTAGTATATCTGAAGCATCAGTTTTATTGTCTTATTCACCTCCTGTTGCATGCTTGATATGATTGTGCGCTTTACCGCTTGACTTCACTTTTTATTGAGATGATTGAAAATATCCATGCTTACATATGAGTTTTAGTTGAAGTATTATTTTATTGAACCGTTCGTGCACATCTTAGAGTGAACCGAGTGTTACATTATTTCTTTCTCCACATATATCTTTTTATTCTCTACATGTCACTTGAGTTCACCTCCTAAAGCTACTTATATCGCATTTATTCCCCAAAAATCCCTACAAAAGAAAAAAAGATTGCTCCAAAAAGTCCAAAAAGCCAAAAAGGAGCCAAAATCCAAAAATACAAATCAAATAGCTCCTACAAAAATCCAAAAAAAGAAAAGTGAGAAACAATAAAAGTTCAAAAAGAAAAAAAAGAAGAAAAAAAAATGTTTCTCTATCTCATTATTGGAGCCACAAAATACTTGGGAAAACCAAGGCAAAAATCCCATTTTCCACTATCATTTTCCTTTAGATGCGATGCCTCAAGCTAAGCTTGGGGGGGTGAACTCATTTGACCATATGAGTGAGTATGACATTAGAGTGGAGACGTGCATGAATGGGAATATTCGATAATGCTTAGACTTTGCAAAATATATTAGATATGGAGATTTTTCAAGATTTGAAATAAATATGTGAATGCCATGACTCTTATTCTATTCTCTATTGCATGCTTGGTGTGTATCTTATACGCTTCATTTATAACTTTTGATTGAAAAGTGCATCGCCAATGAATTGTATATTAAATTCTATGAAATGCGTGATGTGGATATGAATTGATTGTATGAATTTAGAGAGTCCCTTTTGTTATTCTTAAAAGCTTGCAAGTACCATGTCTAAGTAAGATTTGAAATCCTTATAGCATGTGATTCGTATTTTCCAAGTTATCGTGATGTGTAGCTTATGGCTTGAGATCTGAGAGAATAATCTAGCAACCACTTCCACCTCGTGTTCTTTCTTTTTCTTTCGTTTCATTTTCTTTATTTTCATCTCCCGAGTTCATCTCTCTACTTATCTTCCTCGAGGACGAGTAAGAGGTAAGCTTGGGGGATTTTGATCGGTCCATATTTTACACCTTTTTTCCGCATGTTTTCACGCCATTTCGATTGCTCATATTGCGTCTTTCAAGATTATTCGACAATATTGCGATGCTTTTCACTATTTCTTGTTTTTGTCGGATTTCAGGAAATATGGAGCGATCGGGAGAAAAAAATGAGCTTAAAGGATTTGCACCCACTCCGGAGTGTCAACCATGGCCCTTTTGAGGGTTATTCTGCAATGGAAGACGAGTGGAAAAAGAAAGAACGTCGTAGGAGCGACGAGGAAGCGAAAAGATGGAGATTGGGCATTTTCAGCATGCCACTCGACCGAGTGAAGGAGTCACTCGGCCGAGCATTGAGACCCCGCTCGGCTGGCTAGATCAGACACGCAACAGAGATGTATCAGCGTGCACTCGGCCGAGCATCGCACGCCCACTCGGCCGAGTGCGGAGACTCCGTCCGCCCGAGTGGCACCCAGACGACGGCAAGCCAAAATGTCCAACTCTCTGTAATCCATCAGTCGACTACGAGCTCCGACTCGGCTGAGTTCCAAAAGCCCCTCGGTCGAGTGACATTTGCCGCTCGGCCGAGTGATGCCGAGGACACGCAGCGCCCAGATTTTCAGACAGCCTCTCAATCTTTTGAAATCTGCTATTATTCCAGCAATCAAAGTATTTTTCTCATATTTGTTATGGATAGTAGACTTCATGACGGTTCCAACGCCGCCAAGAACGTGCAAATCGGAGGTCGGATGAAATCTGGGGAATTTCTGCAAGTTGATGCTGCAGTGCTGGAATTTCCACTCGGCCGGGTCACATATTCCACTCGGCCGAGTGCGGCCTGGGCCCAGATTTTAAGTTGCGGTTTGGGCTGTTTTTGGGCACGAATTTGAGGGGTTTTCTAGGGTTATTTGCTAGGGTTTTGGGAGAGTATATAAGGGTTTTGTAGCCACCATTAGAGGGGTATACCCCATGTTTTCTTAGCCCCCATATATGTTTTTCTTAGGATTATTTTAGAGGTTAGGCCATGCCCTAGGCCCCCTCTTGGATCAAAAAGCTTGTATTTTGGATTGAAGATCTTCATCAAGCTAAGTATTTTCTTCTTTTTATTTGAATCTTTGTTTTTCTATCTTTTTGTATGCAAGGAATGATTTCTATTGATTCTCATATCCTTATTGCTATGCTAGAGTAGATTTGTTGTTCTAGGGTTTGGGGATGAACCCTATGGATCTAATTTCATATTTGTGATGAATGAATTTCGAAATTGCTAGAATTTCTAGGAGGTTAGGTTGTGATTGATTTACTACGGATAGCTAGGGATTTCCATCGATTTGGGATTTGCAAGAGATTGGATTCTAATCGATGGGAAGGCCTAGATATTCGATTTAGGTTTACAATTGGGTTTCTCCAGATTTGGTTTGCAAGAGATTGGACCAAAGCTAGGATTTTTAATTGTAAATCTATACCCATATTCGTTTGCAAGAGATTGGACGAATACGAACTATCACAACCTAGATCGTAACTCGAGTTTGCACGAGAGTGGGCTCGAGGAGCGATTGAACGATGACGTCGATCTTCATGCTAGTGGCTTAGGTTAGGGTTTGCAAGAGATTGGGCTCTAATCTAGGTTGCTATAGACCGGCAATAGCGCGAGAGCGTGAGCTTGGTTCTATATTCAGTTACGACTAGTTCACCTCAATGCAAGTCTAGTAATATTGAGATTCACTATTTACGATGATGTATGACGATCCGTAGTGGGAATTCCCTAGCCCTAGACGTCTTTATTTGATTTTATATCCCCATACTTTGCCCGACGATTGTGACAGGATCGTCGCAAGGAAAATTCCCACTTTCATTATATTGTATTTGAATCGATATTCGAACCGATTTCTTTATCATCGACACCGACATCCACCACCATTCCCATTATATCATACCATAGCCATCTCCACCAATAAAACATTCGTAGTCAAACCAACCTAGGATAGATTGGAGCACAACACCACCTCCCTGTGTTCGATAACCCGCTCGCCACTTTGCCGTGCGCTTGCGGTAAAACTACAATCGTTCTCCGGGACGTGTATCCGGGGCCGACCAAGTTTTTGGTCGTGCTCTTGGGTTGCATTCCAGAGTGATCACCAACCCTAGCCACCCAAACCAGAGAAGGGCACGGGCCGGGCTACGCACCCGCTCCCCCCTCAAGACCTTTGCGGCAGGGCCAACCCTAGCCACCCAAACTAGAGAAGGGCACTGGCCGGGCTACGCCCGTTCCCCCCTCAAGACCTCTGGGGAAGGGCCAACCCTAGCCACCCATACCAGAGAAGGGCACGGGCCGGGCTACGTGCCTGCTCCCCCCCTCAAGACCTCTGGGGCAGGGCCAACCCTCGCCACCCAAACCAGAGAAGGGCACGGGCCAGGCTACGCGCCTGCTCCCCCCTCAAGACCTCTGGGGCTTGGCCAACCCTAGCCACCCAAACCAGAGAAGGGCACGGGCCGGGCTACGCGCCCGCTCCCCCCCTCAAGACCTCTGGGGCAGGGACAACCCTAGCCACCCAAACCAGAGAAGGGCATGGGCCGGGCTACGCGCCCGCTACCCCTCTCAAGACCTCTGGGGCAGGGCCTACCCTAGCCACCCAAACCAGAGAAGGGCATGGGCCGGGCTACACGCCCGCTCCCCCCCTCAAGACCTCTGGGGCAGGGCCAACCATAGCAACCCAAACCAGAGAAGGGCACGGGCCGGGCTACGCGCCCGCTCCCCCCTTAAGACCTCTGGGGCAGGGCCAACCATATCCACCCAAACCAGAGAAAGGCACGGGCCGGGCTACGAGCCCGCTCCCCCCCTCAAGACCTCTGGGGCGGGGCCAACCCAAACCACCCAAACCAGAGAAGGGCACGGGCCGGGCTAGGCACCCGCTGCCCCCCTCAAGACCTCTAGGGTAGGGCCAACCCTAGCCACCCAAACCAGAGAAGGGCACGGGCCGGGCTACGTGCCCGCTCCCCCCTTAAGACCTCTGGGGAAGGGCCAACCCTAGCCACCCAAACCAGAGAAGGGCACAGGCCGAGCTACGCGACTGCTCCCCCCCTCAAGACCTCTGGGGCAGGGCCAACCCTCGCCACCCAAACCCGAGAAGGGCATGGGCTGGGCTACGCGCCCGCTCCCCCCTCAAGACCTCTGGGGCAGGGCCAACCCTAGCCACCCAAACCAGAAAAGGGCACGGCCTGGGCTACGCGCCCGCTCCCCCCCTCAAGACCTCTAGGGCAGGGCCAACCCTAGCCACCCAAACCAGAGAAGGGCACGGGCCGGGCTACGCGCCCGCTCCCCCCCTCAAGACCTCTGGGGCAGGGCCAACTCTCGCCACCCAATCCAGAGAAGGGCACGGGCCAGGTTACGCGCCCGCTCCCCCCTTCAAGACCTCGGGGGCAGGGCCAACCCTAGCCACCCAAACCAGAGAAGGGCACGGGCCGGGCTACGCGCCAGTTCCCCCCCTCAAGACCTCTGGGGCAGGGCCAACCATAGTTACCCAAACCAGAGAAGGGCACGGGCCGGGCTACGCACCCGCTCCCCCCTCAAGACCTCTGGGGCAGGGCCAACCCTAGCCACCCAAACCAGAGAAGGGCACGGGCCGGGCTACACGCCCGTTCCCCCCTCAAGACCTCTGGGGAAGGTCCAACCCTAGCCACCCAAACCAGAGAAGGGCACGGGCCGGGCTACGCGCCCGCTCCCCCCCTGAAGACCTCTGGGGCAGGGCCAACCCTCGCCACCCAAACCAGAGAAGGGCACGGGCCGGGCTACGCGCCTGCTCCCCCTCTCAAGACCTCTGGGGAAGGGCCAACCCTCGCCACCAAAACCAGAGAAAGGCACGGGCCGGGCTACGTGCCCGCACCCACCTCATGACCTCTGGGGCAGGGCCAACCCTAGCCACCCAAACCAGAGAAGGGCACGGGCCGGGCTACGCGCCCGCTCCCCCCCCTCAATACCTCTGGGGCAGGGCCAACCCTAGCCACCTAAACCAGAGAAGGGCATGGGCTGGGCTACGCGCCCGTTCCCACCTCAAGACCTCTGGGGCAGGGGCCAACCATAGCCACCCAAACCACAGAAGGGCACAGACCGGGCTATGCACCCGCTCCCCCCCTCAAGACCTCTGGGGCAGGGCCAACCATAGCCACCCAAACCAGAGAAGGGAACGGGCCGGGCTACGCACCCGCTCCCCCCTCAAGACCTTTGGGGCAGGGCCAACACTAGCCACCCAAACCAGAGAAGGGCACGGGCTGGGCTACGCCCGTTCCCCCCTCAAGACTTCTGGGGAAGGGCCAACCCTAGCCACCCAAACCAGAGAAGGGCACGGGCCGGGCTACGCGCCTGCTCTCCCCCTCAAGACCTCTGGGGCAGGGCCAACCCTAGCCACCCAAACCAGAGAAGGGCACGGGCCGGGCTACACGCCTGCTCCCCCCCTCAAGACCTTTGGGGTAGGGCCAACCCTCGCCACCCAAACCAGAGAAAGGCAGGGGCCGGGCTACGTGCCCGCTCCCCCCCCTCAAGACCTCTAGGGCAGGGCCAACCCTAGCCACCGAAACCAGAGAAGGGCACGGGCCGGGCTACGCGCCCGCTCCCCCCCTCAAGACCTCTGGGGCAGGGCCAACCCTAGCCACCCAAACCAGAGAAGGGCACGGGCCGGGCTACGTGCCCGCTCCCCCCTCAAGACCTTTGGGGCAGGGCCAACCCTAGCCACCCAAAGCAGAGAAGGGCACTGGCCGGGCTACGCGCCCGCTCCCCCCCTTAAGACCTCTGGGGCAAGACCAACCCTAGCCACCCAAACCTGAGAAGGGCACGGGCCGGGCTATGCGCCTGCTCCCCCCTAAGACCTCTGGGGCAGGGCCAACCCTCGCCACCCAAACCAGAGAAAGGCACGGGCCGGGATACGGGCCCGCACCCCCCCAAGACCTCTGGGGCAGGGCCAACCCTAGCCACCCAAACCAGAGAAGGGCACGGGCGGGGCTACGCGCCCGCTCCCCCCCTCAAGACCTCTGGGGCAGGGCCAACCATAGCCACCCAAACCAGAGAAGGGAACGGGCCGGGCTACGTGCCCGCTCCCCCCAAGACCTCTAGGGCAGGGCCAACCCTAGCCACCCAAAACAGAGAAGGGCACGGGCAGGGCTACGCGCCCGCTCCCCCCTCAAGACCTCTGGGGCAGGGCCAACCCTAGCCACCCAAACTAGAGAAGGGAACTGGCCGGGCTACGCGCCCGCTCCCCCCCCCCCTCAAGACCTCTGGGGCAGGGCCAACCCTTCCCACCCAAACCAGAGAAGGGCACGGGCCGGGCTACGCGCCCGATCCCCCCCTCAAGACCTCTGGGGTAGGGCCAACCCTAGCCACCCAAACCAAAGAAGGGCACGGGCCGGGCTACGCGCCCGCTCCCCCCCTCAAGAACTCTGGGGCAGGGCCAACCCTAGCCACCCAAACCAGAGAAGGGCACGGCCCGGGCTATGCACCCGCTCCCCCCCTCAAGACCTCTGGGGCAGGGCCAACCCTTCCCACCCAAACCAGAGAAGGGCACGGGCCGGGCTACGCGCCCGATCCCCCCCTCAAGACCTCTGGGGGAGGGCCAACCATAGCCACCCAAACCAAAGAAGGGCACGGGCCGGGCTACGCGCCCGCTCCCCCCCTCAAGACCTCTGGGGCAGGGCCAACCCTAGCCACCCAAACCAGAGAAGGGCACGGCCCGGGCTAGGCACCCACTCCCCCCCTCAAGACCTCTGGGGCAGGGCCAACCCTAGCCACCCAAACCAGAGAAGGGCACGGGCCGGGCTACGGGCCCGCTCCCCCCCTCAAGACCTCTGGGGGCCGGGCCAACCCGCGCCACCCAATCTAGAGAAGGGCACGGGCCAGGCTACGCACCCGCTCCCCCCCTCAAGACCTCTGGGGCAGGGCCAACCCTAGCCACCCAAACCAGAGAAGGGCACGGGCTGGGCTACGCGCCCGTTCCCCCCCTCAAGACCTCTGGGGCAGGGCCAACCATAGCCACCCAAACCAGAGAAGGGCACTGGCCGGGCTATGCACCCGCTCCCCCCCCCCCCCCTCAAGACCTCTGGGGCAGGGCCAACCATAGCCACCCAAACCGGAGAAGGGCACGGGCCGGGTTACGCACCCGCTCCACCCTCAAGGCCTCTAGGGCAGGGCCAACCCTAGCCACCCAAACCAGAGAAGGGCACGGGCCGGGCTACGCGCCCGTTCCCCCCTCAAGACCTCTGGGGAAGGGCCAACCCTAGCCACCCAAACCAGAGAAGGGCACGTGCCGGACTACACGCCCGCTCCCTCCTCAAGACCTCTGAGGCAGGGCCAACCCTCAACACCCAAACCAGAGAAGTGCACGGGCCGGGCTACGCGCCCGCTCCCCCCCTCAAGACCTCTGGGGCAGGGCGAACCCTCACCACCCAAACCAGAGAAGGGCACGGGCCGGGTTACACGCCCGCTCCCCCCCCCTCAAGACCTCTGGGGCAGGGCCAACCCTAGCCACCCAAACCAGAGAAGGGCACGGGCCGGGCTACGCGCCCGTTCCCCCCCTCATGACCTCTGGGGCAGGGCCAACCATAGCCACCCAAACCAGAGAAGGGAACGGGCCTGGCTACGCGCCCTCTCCCCCCTCAAGACCTCTGGGGCAGGGCCAACCCTTCCCACCCAAACCAGAGAAGGGCACGGGCCGGGCTACGCGCCCGATCCCCCCCTCAAGACCTCTGGGGTAGGGCCAACCATAGCCACCCAAACCAAAGAAGGGCACGGGCCGGGCTACGCGCCCGCTCCCCCCCTCAAGACCTCTGGGGCAGGGACAACCCTAGCCACCCAAACCAGAGAAGGGCACGGCCCGGGCTAGGCACCCACTCCCCCCCTCAAGACCTCTGGGGCAGGGCCAACCCTAGCCACCCAAACCAGAGAAGGGCACGGGCCGGGCTACGGGCCCGCTCCCCCCCTCAAGACCTCTGGGGGCCGGGCCAACCCGCGCCACCCAATCTAGAGAAGGGCACGGGCCAGGCTACGCACCCGCTCCCCCCCTCAAGACCTCTGGGGCAGGGCCAACCCTAGCCACCCAAACCAGAGAAGGGCACGGGCTGGGCTACGCGCCCGTTCCCCCCCTCAAGACCTCTGGGGCAGGGCCAACCATAGCCACCCAAACCAGAGAAGGGCACTGGCCGGGCTATGCACCCGCTCCCCCCCCTCAAGACCTCTTGGGCAGGGCCAACCATAGCCACCCAAACCGGAGAAGGGCACGGGCCGGGTTACGCACCCGCTCCACCCTCAAGGCCTCTAGGGCAGGGCCAACCCTAGCCACCCAAACCAGAGAAGGGCACGGGCCGGGCTACGCGCCCGTTCCCCCCCTCAAGACCTCTGGGGAAGGGCCAACCCTAGCCACCCAAACCAGAGAAGGGCACGTGCCGGACTACGCGCCCGCTCCCTCCTCAAGACCTCTGAGGCAGGGCCAACCCTCAACACCCAAACCAGAGAAGTGCACGGGCTGGGCTACGCACCTGCTCCCCCCTCAAGACCTCTGGGGCAGGGCGAACCCTCACCACCCAAACCAGAGAAGGGCACGGGCCGGGTTACACGCCCGCTCCCCCCCTCAAGACCTCTGGGGCAGGGCCAACCCTAGCCACCCAAACCAGAGAAGGGCACGGGCCGGGCTACGCGCCCGTTCCCCCCCTCATGACCTCTGGGGCAGGGCCAACCATAGCCACCCAAACCAGAGAAGGGCACGGGCTGGGCTACGCTCCCGCTCCCCCCTCAAGACCTCTGGGGCGGTGCCAACCATAGCCACCCAAACCAGAGAAGGGCACGGGCCGGGCTACGCACCCGATCCCCCCTCAAGACCTCTGGGGCAATGCCAATCCTAGCCACCCAAACAAGAGAACGGCACGGGTCGGGCTACACGCCCGTTCCCCACTCAAGACCTCTAGGTAAGGGCCAACCCTATCCACCCAAACCAGAGAAGGGCACGGGCCGGGCTCCGCGCCCGCTCCCCCCCTCAAGACCTCTGGGGCAGGGCCAACCCTAGCCACCCAAACTAGAGAAGGGCACGGCCCGGGCTACGCACCTGCTCCCCCCTCAAGACCTCTGGGGCAGGGCCAACCCTCGCCTCCCAAACCAGAGAAAGGCACGGGCCGGGCTACGTGCCCGCTCCCCCCCTCAAGACCTCTGGGGCAGGGCCAACCCTAGCCACCCAACCCAAAGAAGGGCACGGGCCGGGCTACGCGCCCGCTACCCCCCTCAAGACCTCTGGGGCAGGGCTAACCCTAGCCACCCAAACCAGAGAAGGGCACGGGCCGGGCTACGTGACCGCTCCCCCCCTCTTGACCTCTGGAGAAGGGCCAACCTTAGCCACCCAAACCAGAGAAGGACACGGGCCGGGCTACGTGCCCGCTCCCCCCCCCTCAAGACCTCTGGGGCAGGGCCAACCTTAGCCACCCAAACCAGAGAAGGGAACGGGCCGGGCTACGCGCCCGCTCCCCCCCTCAAGACCTCTCGGGTAGGGCCAACCCTACCAACCCAAACCAGAGAAGGGCACGGGCTAGGCTACGCGCCTGCTCCCCCCTCAAGACCTCTGGGGCAGGGCCAACCCTCGCCTCCCAAACCAGAGAAAGGCACGGGCCGGGCTACGTGCCCGCTCCCCCCCTCAAGACCTCTGGGGCAGGGCCAACCCTAGCCACCCAACCCAGAGAAGGGCACGGGCCGGGCTACGCGCCCGCTCCCCCCGTCAAGACCTCTGGGGCAGGGCCAACCCTAGCCACCCAAACCAGAGAAGGGCACGGGCTGGGCCACGCACCCGCTCCCCCCTCAAGACCTTTGGGGCAGGGCCAACACTAGCCACCCAAACCAGAGAAGGGCACGGGCTGGGCTACACCCGTTCCCCCCTCAAGACTTCTGGGGAAGGGCCAACCCTAGCCACCTAAACCAGAGAAGGGCACGGGCCGGGCTACACACCCGCTCCCCCCCTCAAGACCTCTGGGGCAAGGCCAACCATAGCCACCCAAACCAGAGAAGGGCACGGGCCGGGCTACGCACCCGCTCCCCCCTCAAGACCTTTGGGGCAGGGCCAACACTAGCCACCCAAACCAGAGAAGGGCACGGGCTGGGCTACGCCCGTTCCCCCCTCAAGACGTCTGGGGAAGGGCCAACCCTAGCCACCCAAACCAGAGAAGGGCACGGGCCGGGCTACGCGCCTGCTCCCCCCCTCAAGACCTCTGGGGCAGGGCCAACCCTAGCCACCCAAACCAGAGAAGGGCACGGGCCGGGCTACGTGCCTGCTCCAACCCTCAAGACCTCTGGGGCAGGGCCAACCCTTGCCACCCAAACCAGAGAAGGGCACGGGCCGGGCTACGTGCCTGCTCCCCCCTCTAGACCTCTGGGGCAGGGCCAACCCTAGCCACCCAAAGCAGAGAAGGGCACGGGCCGGGCTACGCGCCCGCTCCCCCCACAAGACCTCTGGGGCAGGGCCAACCCTATCCACCCAAAGCAGAGAAGGGCACGGGCCGGGCTACGCGCCCGCTCCCCCCCTGAAGACCTCTGGGGCAAGGCCAACCCTAGCCACCCAAACCAGAGAATGGCACGGGCCGGGCTACGCGCCCGCTCCCCACCTCAAGACCTCTGGGGCAGGGCCAACCATAGCCACCCAAACCAGAGAAGGGCACGGGCCAGGCTACTCGCCCGCTCCCCCCTCAAGACCTCTGGGGCAGGGCCAACCCTCGCCACCCAAACCGGAGAAAGGCACAGGCCAGGCTATGCGCCCGCTCCCCCCCTCAAGAACTCGGGGGCAGGGCCAACCCTAGCCACCCAAACCGTAGAAGGGCACAGGCCGGGCTACGCGCCCGCTCCCCACTTCAAGACCTCTGGGGCAGGGCCAACCCTAGCCACCCAAGCCAGAGAAGGGCACGGGCCGGGCTACGCGCCCGCTCCCCCCTCAAGACCTCTTGGGAAGGGCCAACCCTAGCCACCCAAACCAGAGAAGGGCACGGGCCGGGCTACGCGCCCGCTCCCTCCCTCATGTCCTCTGGGGCAGGGCCAACCCTTGCCACCCAAACCAGAGAAGGGCACGGGCTGGGCTACGCGCCCGTTCCCCCCCTCAAGACCTCTAGGGCAGGGCCAACCCTGGCCACCCAAACCAGAGAAGGGCACGGGCCGGGCTACGCGCCCGCTCACCCCCTCAAGACCTCTGGGGCAGGGCCAACACTCGCCACCCAAACCAGAGAAGGGCACAGGCCGGGCTACGCGCCCGCTCCCCCGAAGACCTCTGGGGCAGGGCCAACCCTCGCCACCCAAACCAGAGAAGGGCACGGACCGGGCTACGCGTCCGCTCCCCCCCTCAAGACCTCTGGGGCAGGGCCAACCCTAGCCACCAAAACTAGAGAAGGGAACGGGACGGGCTACGCGCCCGCTCCCCCCCTCAAGACCTCTGGGGTAGGGCCAACCCTTCCCACCCAAACCAGAGAAGGGCACGGGCCGGGCTACGCGCCCGCTCCCCCCCTCAAGACCTCTGGGGTAGGGCCAACCCTTGCCACCCAAACCAAAGAAGGGCACGGGCCGGGCTACGCGCCCGCTCCCCCCCTCAAGACCTCTGGGGCAGGGCCAACCCTAGCCACCCAAACCAGAGAAGGGCACGGGCCGGGCTACGCACCCGCTGCCCCCCCTCAAGACCTCTGGGGCAGGGCCAACCCTAGCCACCCAAACCAGAGAAGGGCACGTGCCGGGCTACGCGCCCGCTCCCCCCCTCAAGACCTCTTGGGCAGGGCCAACCCTAGCCACCCAAACCAGAGAAGGGCACGGGCCGGGATACGCGCCCGCTCCCCACCTCAAGACCTCTGGGGCAGGACTAACCATAGCCACCCAAACCAGAGAAGGGCACGGGCCGGGCTATGCGCTCGCTCCCCCCTTAAGACCTCTGGGGCAGGGCCAACCCTCGCCACCCAAACCAGAGAAGGGCACGGGCAGGGCTACGTGCCCGCTCCCCCCCTCAAGACTTCGGTGGCAGGGCCAACCCTAGCCACCCAAACCATATAAGGGCACGGGCCGGCCTACGCGCCCGCTCCCCACCTCAAGACCTCTGGGGCAGGGCCAACCCTAGCCACCCAAACCAGAGAAGGGCACGGGCCGGGCTACGCGCCCGCTCCCCCCTCGAGACCTCTTGGGAAGGGCCAACCCTAGCCACCCAAACCAGAGAAGGGCACGGGCAGGGCTACGCGCCCGCTCCCCCCCCCTCATGTCCTCTGGGGCAGGGCCAACCCTTGCCACCCAAACCAGAGAAGGGCACGGGTCGGGCTACGCGCCCGCTCCCCCCCTCATGACCTCTGGGGCAGGGCCAACCCTAGCCACCCAAACCAGAGAAGGGCACGGGCCGGGCTACGTGCCCGCTCCCCCCCCAAGACCTCTAGGGCAGGGCCAACCCTAGCCACCCAAACCAGAGAAGGGCACGGGTAGGGCTACGAGCCCGCTCCCCCCTCAAGACCTCTGGGGCAGGGCCAACCCTAGCCACCCAAACGAGAGAAGGGAACGGGCCGGGCTACGCGCCCGCTCCCCCCCTCAAGACATCTGGGGCAGGGCCAACCCTTCCCACCCAAACCAGAGAAGGGCACGGGCCGGGCTACGCGCCCTCTCCCCCCCTCAGGACCTCTGGGGTAGGGCCAACCCTAGCCACCCAAACCAAAGAAGGGCACGGGCCGGGCTACGCGCCCGCTCCCCCCCTGAAAACCTCTGGGGCAGGGCCAACCCTAGCCACCCAAACCAGAGAAGGGCACGGCCCGGGCTATGCGCCCGCTCCCCCCCTCAAGACCTCTGGGGCAGGGCCAACCCTAACCACCCAAACCAGAGAAGGGCACGGGCCGGGCTACGCGCCCGCTCCCCCCCTCAAGACCTCTGGGGCCGGGCCAACCCGCGCCACCCAATCCAGAGAAGGGCACGGGCCAGGCTACGTGCCCGCTCCCCCCTCAAGACCTCTGGGGCAGTGCCAACCCTAGCCACCCAAACCAGAGAAGGGCACGGGCCGGGCTACGCGCCCGTTCCTCCCCTCAAGACCTCTGGGGCAGGGCCAACCATAGCCACCCAAACCGGAGAAGGGCACGGGCCGGGCTACGCACCCGCTCCCCCCTCAAGACCTCTGGGGCAGGGCCAACCCTAGCCACCCAAACCAGAGAAGGGCACGGGCCGGGCTACACGCCCGTTCCCCCCCTCAAGACCTCTGGGGAAGGGCCAACCCTAGCCACCCAAACCAGAGAAGGGCACGGGCCGGGCTACGCACCCGCTCCCCCCCTCAAGACCTCTGAGGCAGGGCCAACCCTCGCCACCCAAACCAGAGAAGGGCACGGGCCGGGCTACGCGCCTGCTCCCCCCTAAGACCTCTGGGGCAGGGCCAACCCTCGCCACCCAAACCAGAGAAAGGCACGGGCCGGGCTACGGGCCCGCACCCCCCCAAGACCTCTGGGGCAGGGCCAACCCTAGCCACCCAAACCAGAGAAGGGCACGGGCGGGGCTACGCGCCCGCTCCCCCCCTCAAGACCTCTGGGGCAGGGCCAACCCTAGCCACCCAAACCAGAGAAGGGAACGGGCCGGGCTACGAGCCCGCTCCCCCCCTCAAGACCTCTGGGGCATGGCCAACCCTTCCCACCCAAACCAGAGAAGGGCACGGGCCGGGCTACGCGCCCGATCCCCCCCTCAAGACCTCTGGGGTAGGGCCAACCCTAGCCACCCAAACCAAAGAAGGGCACGGGCCGGGCTACGCGCCCGCTCCCCCCCTCAAGACCTCTGCGGCAGGGCCAACCCTAGCCACCCAAACCAGAGAAGGGCACGGCCCGGGCTATGCACCCGCTCCCCCCTCAAGACCTCTGGGGCAGGTCCAACCCTAGCCACCCAAACCAGAGAAGGGCACGGGCCGGGCTACGGGCCCGCTCCCCCCCTCAAGACCTCTGGGGCCGGGCCAACCCGCGCCACCCAATCCAGAGAAGGGCACGGGCCAGGCTACGCGCCCGCTCCCCCCCTCAAGACCTCTGGGACAGGGCCAACCCAAGCCACCCAAACCAGAGAAGGGCACGGGCCGGGCTACGCGCCCGCTCCCCCCCTCAAGACCTCTGGGGCAGGGCCAACCCTAGCCACCCAAACCAGAGAAAGGCACGGGCCGGGCTACGCGCCTGCTCCCCCCTCAAGACCTCTGGGGCAGGGCCAACCCTAGCCACCCAAACCAGAGAAAGGCACGGGCCGGGCTACGCGCCCGCTCCCCCCCTCAAGACCTCTGGGGCAGGGCCAACCCTAGCCACCCAACCCAGAGAAGGGCACGGGCCGGGCTACGCGCCCGCTCCCCCACTCAAGACCTCTGGGGCAGGGCCAACCTTAGCCACCCAAACCAGAGAAGGGCACGGGCCGGGCTACGCGCCCGCTCCCCCCCTCAAGACCTCTGGGGCAGGGCCAACCTTAGCCACCCAAACCAGAGAAGGGCACGGGCCGGGCTACGTGCCCGCTCCCCCCCTCAAGACCTCTGGGGCAGGGCCAACCTTAGCCACCCAAACCAGAGATGGGCACGGGCCGGGCTACGTGCCCGCTCCCCCCCTCAAGACCTCTGGGGCAGGGCCAACCTTAGCCACCCAAACCAGAGAAGGGAACGGGCCGGGCTACTCGCCCGCTCCCCCCCTCAAGACCTCTCGGGTAGGGCCAACCCTACCCACCCAAACCAGAGAAGGGCATGGGCCGGGCTACGTGCCTGCTCCCCCCCTCAAGACCTCTGGGGCAGGGCCAACCCTCGCCTCCCAAACCAGAGAATGGCACGGGCAGGGCTACGTGCCCGCTCCGCCCCCTCAAGACCTCTGGGGCAGGGCCAACCCTAGCCACCCAACCCAGAGAAGGGCACGGGCCGGGCTACGCGCCCGCTCCCCCCCTCAAGACCTCTGGGGCAGGGCCAACCCTAGCCACCCAAACCAGAGAAGGGCACGGGCCGGGCTACGTGACCTCTCCCCCCTCAAGACCTCTGGGGTAGGGCCAACCTTAGCCACCCAAACCAGAGAAGGACACCGGCCGGGCTACGTGCCCGCTCCCCCCCTCAAGACCTCTGGGGCAGGGCCAACCCTAGCCACCCAAACCAGAGAAGGGCACGGGCCGGGATACGAGCCCGCGCCCCCCCTCAAGACCTCCGGGGCAGGGCCAACCCAAGCCACCCAAACTAGAGAAGGGCACCGGCCGGGCTACGCGCCCGCTCCCCCCCTCAAGACCTCTGGGGCAGGGCCAACCATAGCCACCCAAACCAGAGAAGGGAACGGGCCGGGCTACGCGCCCGCTCCCCCCTCAAGACCTCTGCGGCAGGGCCAACCCTCGCCACCCAAACCATGGAAGGGCACGGGCCGGGCTACGCGCCCGCTCCCCCCCTCAAGACCTCGGGGGCAGGGCCAACCCTAGCCACCCAAACCATAGAAGGGCACAGTCCGGGCTACGCGCCCGCTCCCCACCTCAAGACCTCTGGGGCAGGGCCAACCCTAGCCACCCAAGCCAGAGAAGGGCACGGGCCGGGCTACGCGCCCGCTCCCCCCTCAAGACCTATTGGGAAGGGCCAACCCTAGCCACCCAAACCAGAGAAGGGCACGGGCCGGGCTACGCGCCCGCGCCCCCCCCCCCCCCTCATGTCCTCTGGGGCAGGGCCAACCCTTGCCACCCAACCAGAGAAGGGCACGGGCCGGGCTACGCACCCGTTCCCCCCCTCCCCCCTCAAGACCTCTGGGGCAGGGCCAACCCTGGCCACCCAAACCAGAGAAGGGCACGGGCCGGGCTACGCGCCCGCTCCCCCCCTCAAGACCTCTGGGGCAGCGCCAACCTTGGGCACCCAAACCAGAGAAGGGCACAGGCCGGGCTACGCGCCCGCTCCCCCCCAAGACCTCTGGCGCAGGGCCAACCCTGGCCACCCAAACCAGAGAAGGGCACGGGCCGGGCTACGCGCCCGCTCCCCCCCTCAAAACCTCTGGGGCAGGGCCAACCCAAGCAACCCAAACCAGAGAAGGGAACGGGCCGGGCTACGCGCCCGCTCCCCCCCTCAAGACCTCTGGGGCAGGGCCAACCCTAGCCACCCAAACCAGAGAAAGGCACGGCCCGGGCTACGCGCCTGCTCCCCCCTCAAGACCTCTGGGGCAGGGCCAACCCTCGCCTCCCAAACCAGAGAAAGGCACGGGCCGGGCTACGTCCCCGCTCCCCCCCTCAAGACCTCTGGGGCAGGGCCAACCCTAGCCACCCAACCCAGAGAAGGGCACGGGCCGGGCTACGCGCCCGCTCCCCCACTCATGACCTCTGGGGCAGGGCCAACCTTAGCCACCCAAACCAGAGAAGGACACGGGCCGGCTACGTGCCCGCTCCCCCCCCCCCTCAAGACCTCTGGGGCAGGGCCAACCTTAGCCACCCAAACCAGAGAAGGGCACGGGCCGGGCTACGTGACCGCTCCCCCCCTCAAGACCTCTGGGGCAGGGCCAACCTTAGCAACCCAAACCAGAGATGGACACGGGCCGGCTACGTGCCCGCTCCCCCCCTCAAGACCTCTGGGGCAGGGCCAACCTTAGCCACCCAAACCAGAGAAGGGAACGGGCCGGGCTACTCGCCCGCTCCCCCCCTCAAGACCTCTCGGGGAGGGCCAACCCTACCCACCCAAACCAGAGAAGGGCACGGGCCGGGCTACGTGCCTGCTCCCCACCTCAAGACCTCTGGGGCAGGGCCAACCCTCGCCTCCCAAACCAGAGAATGGCACGGGCAGGGCTACGTGCCCGCTCCGCCCCCTCAAGACCTCTGGGGCAGGGCCAACCCTAGCCACCCAACCCAGAGAAGGGCACGGGCCGGGCTACGCGCCCGCTCCCCCCCTCAAGACCTCTGGGGCAGGGCCAACCCTAGCCACCCAAACCAGAGAAGGGCACGGGCCGGGCTACGTGACCACTCCCCCCCTCAAGACCTCTGGGGTAGGGCCAACCTTAGCCACCCAAACCAGAGAAGGACACAGGCCGGGCTACGTGCCCGCTCCCCCCCTCAAGACCTCTGGGGCAGGGCCAACCCTAGCCACCCAAACCAGAGAAGGAAACGGGCCGGGATACGAGCCCGCGCCCCCCCTCAAGACCTCCGGGGCAGGGCCAACCCAAGCCACCCAAACTAGAGAAGGGCACAGGCCGGGCTACGCGCCCGCTCCCCCCCCTCAAGACCTCTGGGGCAGGGCCAACCATAGCCACCCAAACCAGAGAAGGGAACGGGCCGGGCTACGCGCCCGCTCCCCCCTCAAGACCTCTGAGGCAGGGCCAACCCTCGCCACCCAAACCATGGAAGGGCACGGGCCGGGCTACGCGCCCGCTCCCCCCCTCAAGACCTCGGGGGCAGGGCCAACCCTAGCCACCCAAACCATAGAAGGGAACAGTCCGGGCTACGCGCCCGCTCCCCACCTCAAGACCTCTGGGGCAGGGCCAACCCTAGCCACCCAAGCCAGAGAAGGGCACGGGCCGGGCTACGCGCCCGCTCCCCCCTCAAGACCTATTGGGGAGGGCCAACCCTAGCCACCCAAACCAGAGAAGGGCACGGGCCGGGCTACGCGCCCGCTCCCCCCTCAAGACCTCTGAGGCAGGGCCAACCCTCGCCACCCAAACCATGGAAGGGCACGGGCCGGGCTACGCGCCCGCTCCCCCCCTCAAGACCTCGGGGGCAGGGCCAACCCTAGCCACCCAAACCATAGAAGGGAACAGTCCGGGCTACGCGCCCGCTCCCCACCTCAAGACCTCTGGGGTAGGGCCAACCCTAGCCACCCAAGCCAGAGAAGGGCACGGGCCGGGCTACGCGCCCGCTCCCCCCTCAAGACCTATTGGGGAGGGCCAACCCTAGCCACCCAAACCAGAGAAGGGCACGGGCCGGGCTACGCGCCCGCGCCCCCCCCCCCCCCTCATGTCCTCTGGGGCAGGGCCAACCCTTGCCACCCAAACCAGAGAAGGGCACGGGCCGGGCTACGCACCCGTTCCCCCCCTCCCCCCTCAAGACCTCTGGGGCAGGGCCAACCCTGGCCACCCAAACCAGAGAAGGGCACGGGCCGGGCTACGCGCCCGCTCCCCCCCTCAAGACCTCTGGGGCAGCGCCAACCCTGGCCACCCAAACCAGAGAAGGGCACAGGCCGGGCTACGCGCCCGCTCCCCCCCAAGACCTCTGGCGCAGGGCCAACCCTGGCCACCCAAACCAGAGAAGGGCACGGGCCGGGCTACGCGCCCGCTCCCCCCCTCAAAACCTCTGGGGCAGGGCCAACCCAAGCAACCCAAACCAGAGAAGGGAACGGGCCGGGCTACGCGCCCGCTCCCCCCCTCAAGACCTCTGGGGCAGGGCCAACCCTAGCCACCCAAAGCAGAGAAGGGCACGGGCCGGGCTACGCGCCCGCTCCCCCCTCAAGACCTCTGGGGCAGGGCCAACCCTAGCCACCCAAAGCAGAGAAGGGCACGGGCCGGGCTACGCACCTGCTGCCCCCTTAAGACCTCTGGGGCAAGGCCAACCCTAGCCACCCAAACCAGAGAATGGAACGGCCCGGGCTACGCGCCCGCTCCCCACCTCAAGACCTCTGGGGCAGGGCCAACCATAGCCACCCAAACCAGAGAAGGGCACGGGCCGGGCTACGCGCCCGCTCCCCCCTCAAGACCTCTGGGGCAGGGCCAACCCTCGCCACCCAAACCGGAGAAAGGCACGGGCCGGGCTACGCGCCCGCTCCCCCCCTCAAGACCTCGGGGGCAGGGCCAACCCTAGCCACCCAAACCGTAGAAGGGCACCGGCCGGGCTACGCGCCCGCTACCCACCTCAAGACCTCTGGGGCAGGGCCAACCCTAGCCACCCAAGCCAGAGAAGGGCACGGGCCGGGCTACGCGCCCGCTCCCCCCTCAAAACCTCTTGGGAAGGGCCAACCCTAGTCACCCAAACCAGAGAAGGGCACGGGCCGAGCTACGCGCCCGCTCCCTCCATCATGTCCTCTGGGGCAGGGCCAACCCATGCCACCCAAACCAGAGAAGGGCACGGGCTGGGCTACGCGCCCGTTCCCCCCCCCTCAAGACCTCTAGGGCAGGGCCAACCCTGGCCACCCAAACCAGAGAAGGGCACGGGCCGGGCTACGCGCCCGCTCACCCCCTCAAGACCTCTGGGGCAGGGCCAACCCTCGCCACCCAAACCAGAGAAGGGCACGGACCGGGCTACGCGCCTGCTCCCCCCAAGACCTCTGGGGCAGGGCCAACCCTCGCCACCAAAACCAGAGAAGGGCACGGGCCGGGCTACGCGCCCGCTCCCCCCCTCAAGACCTCTGGGGCAGGGCCAACCCTAGCCACCAAAACTAGAGAAGGGAACGGGCCGGGCTATGCGCCCGCTCCCCCCCTCAAGACCTCTGGGGTAGGGCCAACCCTTCCCACCCAAACTAGAGAAGGGCACGGGCCGGGCTACGCGCCCGCTCCCCCCCTCAAGACCTCTGGGGTAGGGCCAACCCTTGCCACCCAAACCAAAGAAGGGCACGGGCCGGGCTACGCGCCCGCTCCCCCCCCCCCCCTCAAGACCTCTGGGGCAGGGCCAACCCTAGCCACCCAAACCAGAGAAGGGCACGGCCCGGGCTAAGCGCCCGGTCCCCCCCTCAACACCTCTGGGGCAGGGCCAACCCTAGCCACCCAAACCAGAGAAGGGCACGGGCCGGGCTACGCACCCGCTCCCCCCTCAAGACCTCTGGGGCCGGGCCAACCCGCGCCACCCAATCCAGAGAAGGGCACGGGCCAGGCTACGCGCCCGTTCCCCCCCTCAAGACCTCTGGGGAAGGGCCAACCCTAGCCACCCAAACCAGAGAAGGGCACGGGCCGGGCTACGCGCCCGCTGCCCCCCGTCAAGACCTCTGGGGCAGGGCCAACCCTAGCCACCCAAACCAGAGAAGGGCACGTGCCGGGCTACGCCACCGCTCCCCCGCTCAAGACCTCTTGGGCAGGGCCAACCCTAGCCACCCAAACCAGAGAAGGGCACGGGCCGGGCTACGCGCCCGCTCCCCACCTCAAGACCTCTGGGGCAGGACTAACCATAGCCACCCAACCCAGAGAAGGGCACGGGCCGGGCTATGCGCTCGCTCCCCCCTTAAGACCTCTGGGGCAGGGCCAACCCTCGCCACCCAAACCAGAGAAGGGCACGGGCAGGGCTACGTGCCCGCTCCCCCCCTCAAGACTTCGGTGGCAGGGCCAACCCTAGCCACCCAAACCATAGAAGGGCACGGGCCGGCCTACGCGCCCGCTCCCCACCTCAAGACCTCTGGGGCAGGGCCAACCCTAGCCACCCAAACCAGAGAAGGGCACGGGCCGGGCTACGCGCCCGCTGCCCCCCCTCAAGACCTCTGGGGCAGGGCCAACCCTAGCCACCCAAACCAGAGAAGGGCACGTGCCGGGCTACGCGCCCGCTCCCCCCCCCCCTCAAGACCTCTTCGGCAGGGCCAACCCTAGCCACCCAAACCAGAGAAGGGCACGGGCCGGGCTACGCGCCCGCTCCCCACCTCAAGACCTCTGGGGCAGGACTAACCATAGCCACCCAAACCAGAGAAGGGCACGGGCCGGGCTATGCGCTCGCTCCCCCCTTAAGACCTCTGGGGCAGGGCCAACCCTCGCCACCCAAACCAGAGAAGGGCACGGGCCGGGCTACGCTCCCGCTCCCTCCCTCATGTCCTCTGGGGCAGGGCCAACCCTTGCCACCCAAACCAGAGAAGGGCACGGGCTGGGCTACGCGCCCGTTCCCCCCCCTCAAGACCTCTAGGGCAGGGCCAACCCTGGCCACCCAAACCAGAGAAGGGCACGGGCCGGGCTACGCGCCCGCTCACCCCCTCAAGACCTCTGGGGCAGGGCCAACCCTCGCCACCCAAACCAGAGAAGGGCACGGGCCGGGCTACGCGCCCGCTCCCCCCAAGACCTCTGGGGCAGGGCCAACCCTCGCCACCCAAACCAGAGAAGGGCACGGGCCGGGCTACGCGGCCGCTCCCCCCTCAAGACCTCTGGGGCAGGGCCAACCCTAGCCACCAAAACTAGAGAAGGGAACGGGCCGGGCTACGCGCCCGCTCCCCCCCTCAAGACCTCTGGGGTAGGGCCAACCCTTCCCACCCAAACTAGAGAAGGGCACGGGCCGGGCTACGCGCCCGCTCCCCCCCTCAAGACCTCTGGGGTAGGGCCAACCCTTGCCACCCAAACCAAAGAAGGGCACGGGCCGGGCTACGCGCCCGCTCCCCCCCTCAAGACCTCTGGGGCAGGGCCAACCCTAGCCACCCAAACCAGAGAAGGGCACGGCCCGGGCTAAGCGCCCGGTCCCCCCTCAAGACCTCTGGGGCAGGGCCAACCCTAGCCACCCAAACCAGAGAAGGGCATGGGCCGGGCTACGCACCCGCTCCCCCCTCAAGACCTCTGGGGCCGGGCCAACCCGCGCCACCCAATCCAGAGAAGGGCACGGGCCAGGCTACGCGCCCGTTCCCCCCCTCAAGACCTCTGGGGAAGGGCCAACCTTAGCCACCCAAACCAGAGAAGGGCACGGGCCGGGCTACGCGCCCGCTGCCCCCCCTCAAGACCTCTGGGGCAGGGCCAACCCTAGCCACCCAAACCAGAGAAGGGCACGTGCCGGGCTACGCGCCCGCTCCCCCCCTCAAGACCTCTTGGGCAGGGCCAACCCTAGCCACCCAAACCAGAGAAGGGCACGGGCCGGGCTACGCGCCCGCTCCCCACCTCAAGACCTCTGGGGCAGGACTAACCATAGCCACCCAAACCAGAGAAGGGCACGGGCCGGGCTATGCGCTCGCTCCCCCCTTAAGACCTCTGGGGCAGGGCCAACCCTCGCCACCCAAACTAGAGAAGGGCACGGGCAGGGCTACGTGCCCGCTCCCCCCCTCAAGACTTCGGTGGCAGGGCCAACCCTAGCCACCCAAACCATAGAAGGGCACGGGCCGGCCTACGCGCCCGCTCCCCACCTCAAGACCTCTGGGGCAGGGCCAACCCTAGCCACCCAAACCAGAGAAGGGCACGGGCAGGGCTACGCGCCCGCTCCCCCCCTAATGTCCTCTGGGGCAGGGCCAACCCTGGCCACCCAAACCAGAGAAGGGCACGGGTCGGGCTACGCGCCCGCTCCCCCCCTCAAGACCTCTGGGGCAGGGCCAACCCTCGCCACCCAAACCAGAGAAGGGCACGGGCCGGGCTACGTGCCCGCTCCCCCCCAAGACCTCTAGGGCAGGGCCAACCCTAGCCACCCAAACCAGAGAAGGGCACGGGCAGGGCTACGCGCCCGCTCCCCCCCTCAAGACCTCTGGGGCAGGGCCAACCCTAGCCACCCAAACTAGAGAAGGGAACGGGCCGGGCTACGCGCCCGCTCCCCCCCTCAAGACCTCTGGGGCAGGGCCAACCCTTCCCACCCAAACCAAAGAAGGGCACGGGCCGGGCTACGCGCCCGCTCCCCCCCTCAGGACCTCTGGGGTAGGGCCAACCCTAGCCACCCAAACCAAAGAAGGGCACGGGCTGGGCTACGCGCCCGCTCCCCCCCTGAAGACCTCTGGGGCAGGGCCAACCCTAACCACCCAAACCAGAGAAGGACACGGCCCGGGCTAAGCGCCCGCTCCCCCCCTCAAGACCTCTGGGGCAGGGCCAACCCTAGCCACCCAAACCAGAGAAGGGCACGGGCCGGGCTACGCGCCCGCTCCCCCCCTCAAGACCTCTGGGGCCGGGCCAACCCGCGCCACCCAATCCAGAGAAGGGCACGGGCCAGGCTACGTGCCCGCTCCCCCCTCAAGACCTCTGGGGCAGTGCCAACCCAACCACCCAAACCAGAGAAGGGCACGGGCCGGGCTACGCGCCCGTTCCTCCCCTCAAGACCTCTGGGGCAGGGCCAACCATAGCCACCCAAACCGGAGAAGGGCACGAGCCGGGCTACGCACCCGCTCCCCCCTCAAGACCTCTGGGGCAGGACCAACCCTTGCCACCCAAACCAGAGAAGGGCACGGGCCGGGCTACGCGCCCGTTCCCCCCCTCAAGACCTCTGGGGAAGGGCCAACCCTAGCCACCCAAACCAGAGAAGGGCACGGGCCGGGCTACGCGCCCGCTCCCCCCTCAAGACCTCTGGGGCAGGGCCAACCCTAGCCACCCAAAGCAGAGAAGGGCACGGGCCGGGCTACGCACCTGCTGCCCCCCTTAAGACCTCTGGGGCAAGGCCAACCCTAGCCACCCAAACCAGAGAATGGAACGGCCCGGGCTACGCGCCCGCTCCCCACCTCAAGACCTCTGGGGCAGGGCCAACCATAGCCACCCAAACCAGAGAAGGGCACGGGCCGGGCTACGCGCCCGCTCCCCCCTCAAGACCTCTGGGGCAGGGCCAACCCTCGCCACCCAAACCGGAGAAAGGCACGGGCCGGGCTACGCGCCAGCTCCCCCCTCAAGACCTCGGGGGCAGGGCCAACCCTAGCCACCCAAACCGTAGAAGGGCACCGGCCGGGCTACGCGCCCGCTACCCACCTCAAGACCTCTGGGGCAGGGCCAACCCTAGCCACCCAAGCCAGAGAAGGGCACGGGCCGGGCTACGCGCCCGCTCCCCCCTCAAAACCTCTTGGGAAGGGCCAACCCTAGTCACCCAAACCAGAGAAGGGCACGGGCCGAGCTACGCGCCCGCTCCCTCCATCATGTCCTCTGGGGCAGGGCCAACCCATGCCACCCAAACCAGAGAAGGGCACGGGCTGGGCTACGCGCCCGTTCCCCCCCCTCAAGACCTCTAGGGCAGGGCCAACCCTGGCCACCCAAACCAGAGAAGGGCACGGGCCGGGCTACGCGCCCGCTCACCCCCTCAAGACCTCTGGGGCAGGGCCAACCCTCGCCACCCAAACCAGAGAAGGGCACGGACCGGGCTACGCGCCTGCTCCCCCCAAGACCTATGGGGCAGGGCCAACCCTCGCCACCAAAACCAGAGAAGGGCACGGGCCGGGCTACGCGCCCGCTCCCCCCCTCAAGACCTCTGGGGCAGGGCCAACCCTAGCCACCAAAACTAGAGAAGGGAACGGGCCGGGCTATGCGCCCGCTCCCCCGCTCAAGACCTCTGGGGTAGGGCCAACCCTTCCCACCCAAACTAGAGAAGGGCACGGGCCGGGCTACGCGCCCGCTCCCCCCCTCAAGACCTCTGGGGTAGGGCCAACCCTTGCCACCCAAACCAAAGAAGGGCACGGGCCGGGCTACGCGCCCGCTCCCCCCCCCCTCAAGACCTCTGGGGCAGGGCCAACCCTAGCCACCCAAACCAGAGAAGGGCACGGCCCGGGCTAAGCGCCCGGTCCCCCCCTCAACACCTCTGGGGCAGGGCCAACCCTAGCCACCCAAACCAGAGAAGGGAACGGGCCGGGCTACGCACCCGCTCCCCCCTCAAGACCTCTGGGGCCGGGCCAACCCGCGCCACCCAATCCAGAGAAGGGCACGGGCCAGGCTACGCGCCCGTTCCCCCCCTCAAGACCTCTGGGGAAGGGCCAACCCTAGCCACCCAAACCAGAGAAGGGCACGGGCCGGGCTACGCGCCCGCTGCCCCCCGTCAAGACCTCTGGGGCAGGGCCAACCCTAGCCACCCAAACCAGAGAAGGGCACGTGCCGGGCTACGCCACCGCTCCCCCCGCTCAAGACCTCTTGGGCAGGGCCAACCCTAGCCACCCAAACCAGAGAAGGGCACGGGCCGGGCTACGCGCCCGCTCCCCACCTCAAGACCTCTGGGGCAGGACTAACCATAGCCACCCAACCCAGAGAAGGGCACGGGCCGGGCTATGCGCTCGCTCCCCCCTTAAGACCTCTGGGGCAGGGCCAACCCTCGCCACCCAAACCAGAGAAGGGCACGGGCAGGGCTACGTGCCCGCTCCCCCCCTCAAGACTTCGGTGGCAGGGCCAACCCTAGCCACCCAAACCATAGAAGGGCACGGGCCGGCCTACGCGCCCGCTCCCCACCTCAAGACCTCTGGGGCAGGGCCAACCCTAGCCACCCAAACCAGAGAAGGGCACGGGCCGGGCTACGCGCCCGCTGCCCCCCCTCAAGACCTCTGGGGCAGGGCCAACCCTAGCCACCCAAACCAGAGAAGGGCACGTGCCGGGCTACGCGCCCGCTCCCCCCCCCCCCTCAAGACCTCTTCGGCAGGGCCAACCCTAGCCACCCAAACCAGAGAAGGGCACGGGCCGGGCTACGCGCCCGCTCCCCACCTCAAGACCTCTGGGGCAGGACTAACCATAGCCACCAAAACCAGAGAAGGGCACGGGCCGGGCTATGCGCTCGCTCCCCCCTTAAGACCTCTGGGGCAGGGCCAACCCTCGCCACCCAAACCAGAGAAGGGCACGGGCCGGGCTACGCTCCCGCTCCCTCCCTCATGTCCTCTGGGGCAGGGCCAACCCTTGCCACCCAAACCAGAGAAGGGCACGGGCTGGGCTACGCGCCCGTTCCCCCCCCTCAAGACCTCTAGGGCAGGGCCAACCCTGGCCACCCAAACCAGAGAAGGGCACGGGCCGGGCTACGCGCCCGCTCACCCCCTCAAGACCTCTGGGGCAGGGCCAACCCTCGCCACCCAAACCAGAGAAGGGCACGGGCCGGGCTACGCGCCCGCTCCCCCCAAGACCTCTGGGGCAGGGCCAACCCTCGCCACCCAAACCAGAGAAGGGCACGGGCCGGGCTACGCGGCCGCTCCCCCCTCAAGACCTCTGGGGCAGGGCCAACCCTAGCCACCAAAACTAGAGAAGGGAACGGGCCGGGCTACGCGCCCGCTCCCCCCCTCAAGACCTCTGGGGTAGGGCCAACCCTTCCCACCCAAACTAGAGAAGGGCACGGGCCGGGCTACGCGCCCGCTCCCCCCCTCAAGACCTCTGGGGTAGGGCCAACCCTTGCCACCCAAACCAAAGAAGGGCACGGGCCGGGCTACGCGCCCGCTCCCCCCCTCAAGACCTCTGGGGCAGGGCCAACCCTAGCCACCCAAACCAGAGAAGGGCACGGCCCGGGCTAAGCGCCCGGTCCCCCCTCAAGACCTCTGGGGCAGGGCCAACCCTAGCCACCCAAACCAGAGAAGGGCATGGGCCGGGCTACGCACCCGCTCCCCCCTCAAGACCTCTGGGGCCGGGCCAACCCGCACCACCCAATCCAGAGAAGGGCACGGGCCAGGCTACGCGCCCGTTCCCCCCCTCAAGACCTCTGGGGAAGGGCCAACCTTAGCCACCCAAACCAGAGAAGGGCACGGGCCGGGCTACGCGCCCGCTGCCCCCCCCTCATGACCTCTGGGGCAGGGCCAACCCTAGCCACCCAAACCAGAGAAGGGCACGTGCCGGGCTACGCGCCCGCTCCCCCCCTCAAGACCTCTTGGGCAGGGCCAACCCTAGCCACCCAAACCAGAGAAGGGCACGGGCCGGGCTACGCGCCCGCTCCCCACCTCAAGACCTCTGGGGCAGGACTAACCATAGCCACCCAAACCAGAGAAGGGCACGGGCCGGGCTATGCGCTCGCTCCCCCCTTAAGACCTCTGGGGCAGGGCCAACCCTCGCCACCCAAACTAGAGAAGGGCACGGGCAGGGCTACGTGCCCGCTCCCCCCCTCAAGACTTCGGTGGCAGGGCCAACCCTAGCCACCCAAACCATAGAAGGGCACGGGCCGGCCTACGCGCCCGCTCCCCACCTCAAGACCTCTGGGGCAGGGCCAACCCTAGCCACCCAAACCAGAGAAGGGCACGGGCAGGGCTACGCGCCCGCTCCCCCCCTAATGTCCTCTGGGGCAGGGCCAACCCTGGCCACCCAAACCAGAGAAGGGCACGGGTCGGGCTACGCGCCCGCTCCCCCCCCTCAAGACCTCTGGGGCAGGGCCAACCCTCGCCACCCAAACCAGAGAAGGGCACGGGCCGGGCTACGTGCCCGCTCCCCCCCAAGACCTCTAGGGCAGGGCCAACCCTAGCCACCCAAACTAGAGAAGGGCACGGGCAGGGCTACGCGCCCGCTCCCCCCCTCAAGACCTCTGGGGCAGGGCCAACCCTAGCCACCCAAACTAGAGAAGGGAACGGGCCGGGCTACGCGCCCGCTCCCCCCCTCAAGACCTCTGGGGCAGGGCCAACCCTTCCCACCCAAACCAAAGAAGGGCACGGGCCGGGCTACGCGCCCGCTCCCCCCCTCAGGACCTCTGGGGTAGGGCCAACCCTAGCCACCCAAACCAAAGAAGGGCACGGGCTGGGCTACGCGCCCGCTCCCCCCCTGAAGACCTCTGGGGCAGGGCCAACCCTAACCACCCAAACCAGAGAAGGACACGGCCCGGGCTAAGCGCCCGCTCCCCCCCTCAAGACCTCTGGGGCAGGGCCAACCCTAGCCACCCAAACCAGAGAAGGGCACGGGCCGGGCTACGCGCCCGCTCCCCCCCTCAAGACCTCTGGGGCCGGGCCAACCCGCGCCACCCAATCCAGAGAAGGGCACGGGCCAGGCTACGTGCCCGCTCCCCCCTCAAGACCTCTGGGGCAGTGCCAACCCAACCACCCAAACCAGAGAAGGGCACGGGCCGGGCTACGCGCCCGTTCCTCCCCTCAAGACCTCTGGGGCAGGGCCAACCATAGCCACCCAAACCGGAGAAGGGCACGAGCCGGGCTACGCACCCGCTCCCCCCTCAAGACCTCTGGGGCAGGACCAACCCTTGCCACCCAAACCAGAGAAGGGCACGGGCCGGGCTACGCGCCCGTTCCCCCCCTCAAGACCTCTGGGGAAGGGCCAACCCTAGCCACCCAAACCAGAGAAGGGCACGGGCCGGGTTACACACCTGCTCCCCCACTCAAGACCTCTGAGGCAGGGCCAACCCTTGCCACCCAAACCAGAGAAGGGCACGGGCCGGGCTACGCGCCGGCTCCCCCCTAAGACCTCTGGGGCAGGGCCAACCCTCGCCACCCAAACCAGAGAAAGGCACGGGCCGGGCTACGGGCCCGCACCCCCCCAAGACCTCTGGGGCAGGGCCAACCCTAGCCACCCAAACCAGAGAAGGGCACGGGAGGGGCTACGCGCCCGCTCCCCCCCTCAAGACCTCTGGGGCAGGGCCAACCCTAGCCACCCAAACCAGAGAAGGGAACGGGCCGGGCTACGCGCCCGCTCCCCCCCTCAAGACCTCTGGGGCAGGGCCAACCCTTCCCACCCAAACCAGAGAAGGGCACGGGCTGGGCTACGCGCCCGCTCCCCCCTCAAGACCTCTGGGGCAGGGCCAACCCTAGCCACCCAAACCAGAGAAGGGCACGGCCCGGGCTATGCACCCGCTCGCCCCCTCAAGACCTCTGGGGCAGGGCCAACCCTAGCCACCCAAACCAGAGAAGGGCACGGGCCGGGCTACGGGCCCGCTCCCCCCCCTCAAGACCTCTGGGGCCGGGCCAACCCGCGCCACCCAATCCAGAGAAGGGCACGGGCCAGGCTACGCGCCCGCTCCCCCCCTCAAGACCTCTGGGGCACGGCCAACCCTAGCCACCCAAACCAAAGAAGGGCACGGGCGGGGCTACGCGCCCGTTCCCCCCCTCAAGACCTCTGGGGCACGGCCAACCATAGCCACCCAAACCAGAGAAGGGCACTGGCCGGGCTATGCACCCGCTCCCCCCTCAAGACCTCTGGGGCAGGGCCAACCATAGCCACCCAAACCGGAGAAGGGCACGGGCCGGGGTACGCACCCGCTCGCCCCTCAAGGCCTCTGGGGTAGGGCCAACCCTAACCACCCAAACCAGAGAAGGGCACGGGCCGGGCTACGTGCCCGTTCCCCCCCTCAAGACCTCTGGGGAAGGGCCAACCCTAGCCACCCAAACCAGAGAAGGGCACGTGCCGGACTACGCGCCCGCTCCCCCCTCAAGACCTCTGAGGCAGGGCCAACCCTCGCCACCCAAACCAGAGAAGTGCATGGGCTGGGCTACGCACCAGCTCCCCCCCTCAAGACCTCTGGGGCAGGGCCAACCCTCACCACCCAAACCAGAGAAAGGCACGGGCGGGCTACGTGCCCGCTCCCCCCCTCAAGACCTCTGGGGCAGGGCCAACCCTAGCCACCCAAACCAGAGAAGGGTACGGGCCGGGTAACGCGCCCGCTCCCCCCCCCTGAAGACCTCTGGGGCAGGGCCAACCCTAGCCACCCAAACTAGAGAAGGGCATGGGCCGGGCTACGCGCCTGCTCCCCCCTCAAGACCTCTGGGGCAGGGCCAACCCTAGCCACGCAAACCAAAGAAGGGCACGGGCCGGGTTACGCGCCGGCTCCCCCGCTCAAGACCTCTTGGGAAGGGCCAACCCTAGCCACCCAAACCATAGAAGGGCACGGGCTGGGCTACGCTCCCGCTCCCCCCTCAAGACCTCTGGGGCAGGGCCAACCATAGCCACCCAAACCAGAGAAGGGCACGGGCCGGGTTACGCGCCCACTCCCCCCCTCAAGACCTCTGGGGCCGGGCCAACCCGCGCCACCCAATCCAGAGAAGGGCACGGGCCGGGTTACGCGCCCGCTCCCCCCCTCAAGACCTCTGGGGCAGGGCCAACCCTAGCCACCCAAACCAGAGAAGGGCACGGGCCGGGCTACGCGCCCGTTCCCCCCCTCATGACCTCTGGGGCAGGGCCAACCATAGCCACCCAAACCAGAGAAGGGCACTGGCCGGGCTACGCACCCGCTCCCCCCTCAAGACCTCTGGGGCAGGGCCAACCATAGCCACCCAAACCGGAGAAGGGCACGGGCCGGGGTACGCACCCGCTCCCCCCTCAAGGCCTCTGGGGTAGGGCCAACCCTAGCCACCCAAACCAGAGAAGGGCACGGGCCGGGCTACGTGCCCGTTCCCCCCCTCAAGACCTCTGGGGAAGGGCCAACCCTAGCCACCCAAACCAGAGAAGGGCACGTGCCGGACTACGCGCCCGCTCCCCCCTCAAGACCTCTGAGGCAGGGCCAACCCTCGCCACCCAAACCAGAGAAGTGCATGGGCTGGGCTACGCACCTGCTCCCCCCTCAAGACCTCTGGGGCAGGGCCAACCCTCCCCACCCAAACCAGAGAAAGGCACGGGCGGGCTACGTGCCCGCTCCCCCCCTCAAGACCTCTGGGGCAGGGCCAACCCTAGCCACCCAAACCAGAGAAGGGCACGGGCCGGGTTACGCGCCCGCTCCCCCCCTCAAGACCTCTGGGGCAGGGCCAACCCTAGCCACCCAAACCAGAGAAGGGCACGGGCCGGGGTACGCGCCCGCTCCCCCCCTCAAGACCTCTGGGGCAGGGCCAACCCTAGCCACCCAAACCAGAGAAGGGCACGGGCCGGGCTACGCGCCCGTTCCCCCCCTCATGACCTCTGGGGCAGGGCCAACCATAGCCACCCAAACCAGAGAAGGGCACGGGCTGGGCTACGCTCCCGCTCCCCCCTCAAGACCTCTGGGGCAGGGCCAACCATAGCCACCCAAACCAGAGAAGGGCACGGGCTGGGCTACGCACCTGCTCCCCCCTCAAGACCTCTTGGGCAATGCCAATCCTAGCCACCCAAACCAGAGAAGGGCACAGGCCGGGCTACACGCCCGTTCCCCACTCAAGACCTCTAGGGAAGGGCCAACCCTAGCCACCCAAACCAGAGAAGGGCACGGGCCGGGCTACGCGCCCGCTCCCCCCCTCAAGACCTCTGGGGCAGGGCCAACCCTAGCCACCCAGACCAGAGAAAGGCACGGCCCGGGCTACGCGCCTGCTCCCCCCTCAAGACCTCTGGGGCAGGGCCAACCCTCGCCTCCCAAACCAGAGAAAGGCACGGGCCGGGCTACGTGCCCGCTACCCCCCTCAAGACCTCTGGGGCAGGGCCAACCCTAGCCACCCAACCCAGAGAAGGGCACGGGCCGGGCTACGCGCCCGCTCCCCCCCTCAAGACCTCTGGGGCAGGGCCAACCCTAGCCACCCAACCCAGAGAAGGGCACGGGCCGGGCTACGTGACCGCTCCCCCCCTCAAGACCTATGGGGCAGGGCCAACCTTAGCCACCCAAACCAGAGAAGGACACGGGCCGGGCTACGTGCCCGCTCCCCCCCCCTCAAGACCTCTGGGGCAGGGCCAACCTTAGCCACCCAAACCAGAGAAGGACACGGGCCGGGCTACGTGCCCGCTCCCCCCTCAAGACCTCTGGGGCAGGGCCAACCTTAGCCACCCAAACCAGAGAAGGGAACGGGCCGGGCTACGCGCCCGCTCCCCCCCTCAAGACCTCTCGGGTAGGGCCAACCCTACCCACCCAAACCAGAGAAGGGCACGGGCCAGGCTACGCGCTTGCTCCCCCCCTCAAGACCTCTGGGGCAGGGCCAACCCTCGCCTCCCAAACCAGAGAATGGCACGGGCTGGGCTACGTGCCCGCTCCCCCCCTCAAGACCTCTGGGGCAGGGCCAACCCTAGCCACCCAACCCAGAGAAGGGCACGGGCCGGGCTACGCTCCCGCTCCCCCCCTCAAGACCTCTGGGGTAGGGCCAACCCTAGCCACCCAAACCAGAGAAGGGCACGGGCCGGGCTATGTGACCACTCCCCCCCTCAAGACCTATGGGGTAGGGCCAACCTTAGCCACCCAAACCAGAGAAGGACACAGGCCGGGCTACGTGCCCGCTCCCCCCCCCCCTCAAGACCTCTGGGGCAGGGCCAACCCTAGCCACCCAAACCAGAGAAGGGCACGGGCCGGGATACGAGCCCGCGCCCCCCCTCAAGACCTCCGGGGCAGGGCCAACCCTAGCCACCCAAACTAGAGAAGGGCACAGGCCGGGCTACGCGCCCGCTCCCCCCCTCAAGACCTCTGGGGCAGGGCCAACCATAGCCACCCAAACCAGAGAAGGGAACGGGCCGGGCTACGCGCCCGCTCCCCCCTCAAGACCTCTGAGGCAGGGCCAACCCTCGCCACCCAAACCATGGAAGGGCACGGGCCGGGCTACGCGCCCGCTCCCCCCCTCAAGACCTCGCGGGCAGGGCCAACCCTAGCCACCCAAACCATAGAAGGGCACGGTCCGGGCTACGCGCCCGCTCCCCACCTCAAGACCTCTGGGGCAGGGCCAACCCTAGCCACCCAAACCAGAGAAGGGCACGGGCCGGGCTACGCGCCCGCTCCCCCCTTAAGACCTATTGGGAAGGGCCAACCCTAGCCACCCAAACCAGAGAAGGGCACGGGCCGGGCTACGCGCCCGCGCCCCCCCCCCCCCCCTCATGTCCTCTGGGGCAGGGCCAACCCTTGCCACCCAAACCAGAGAAGGGCACGGGCCGGGCTACGCACCCGTTCCCCCCTCCCCCCTCAAGACCCATGGGGCAGGGCCAACCCTGGCCACCCAAACCAGAGAAGGGCACGGGCCGGGCTACGCGCCCGCTCCCCCCCTCAAGACCTCTGGGGCAGCGCCAACCCTGGCCACCCAAACAAGAGAAGGGCACAGGCCGGGCTATGCGCCCGCTCCCCCCCAAGACCTCTGGAGCAGGGCCAACCCTGGCCACCCAAACCAGAGAAGGGCACAGGCCGGGCTACGCGCCCGCTCCCCCCCTCAAAACCTCTGGGGCAGGGCCAACCCAAGCAACCCAAACCAGAGAAGGGAACGGGCCGGGCTACGCGCCCGCTCCCCCCCTCAAGACCTCTGGGGCAGGGCCAACCCTAGCCACCCAAACCAGAGAAGGGCACGGGCCGGGCTACGTGCCCGTTCCCCCCCTCAAGACCTCTGGGGAAGGGCCAACCCTAGCCACCCAAACCAGAGAAGGGCACGTGCCGGACTACGCGCCCGCTCCCCCCTCAAGACCTCTGAGGCAGGGCCAACCCTCGCCACCCAAACCAGAGAAGTGCATGGGCTGGTCTACGCACCTGCTCCCCCCTCAAGACCTCTGGGGCAGGGCCAACCCTCCCCACCCAAACCAGAGAAAGGCACGGGCGGGCTACGTGCCCGCTCCCCCCCTCAAGACCTCTGGGGCAGGGCCAACCCTAGCCACCCAAACCAGAGAAGGGCACGGGCCGGGTTACGCGCCCGCTCCCCCCCTCAAGACCTCTGGGGCAGGGCCAACCCTAGCCACCCAAACCAGAGAAGGGCACGGGCCGGGGTACGCGCCCGCTCCCCCCCTCAAGACCTCTGGGGCAGGGCCAACCCTAGCCACCCAAACCAGAGAAGGGCACGGGCCGGGCTACGCGCCCGTTCCCCCCCTCATGACCTCTGGGGCAGGGCCAACCATAGCCACCCAAACCAGAGAAGGGCACGGGCTGGGCTACGCTCCCGCTCCCCCCTCAAGACCTCTGGGGCAGGGCCAACCATAGCCACCCAAACCAGAGAAGGGCACGGGCTGGGCTACGCACCTGCTCCCCCCTCAAGACCTCTTGGGCAATGCCAATCCTAGCCACCCAAACCAGAGAAGGGCACAGGCCGGGCTACACGCCCGTTCCCCACTCAAGACCTCTAGGGAAGGGCCAACCCTAGCCACCCAAACCAGAGAAGGGCACGGGCCGGGCTACGCGCCCGCTCCCCCCCTCAAGACCTCTGGGGCAGGGCCAACCCTAGCCACCCAGACCAGAGAAAGGCACGGCCCGGGCTACGCGCCTGCTCCCCCCTCAAGACCTCTGGGGCAGGGCCAACCCTCGCCTCCCAAACCAGAGAAAGGCACGGGCCGGGCTACGTGCCCGCTACCCCCCTCAAGACCTCTGGGGCAGGGCCAACCCTAGCCACCCAACCCAGAGAAGGGCACGGGCCGGGCTACGCGCCCGCTCCCCCCCTCAAGACCTCTGGGGCAGGGCCAACCCTAGCCACCCAACCCAGAGAAGGGCACGGGCCGGGCTACGTGACCGCTCCCCCCCTCAAGACCTATGGGGCAGGGCCAACCTTAGCCACCCAAACCAGAGAAGGACACGGGCCGGGCTACGTGCCCGCTCCCCCCCCCTCAAGACCTCTGGGGCAGGGCCAACCTTAGCCACCCAAACCAGAGAAGGACACGGGCCGGGCTACGTGCCCGCTCCCCCCTCAAGACCTCTGGGGCAGGGCCAACCTTAGCCACCCAAACCAGAGAAGGGAACGGGCCGGGCTACGCGCCCGCTCCCCCCCTCAAGACCTCTCGGGTAGGGCCAACCCTACCCACCCAAACCAGAGAAGGGCACGGGCCAGGCTACGCGCTTGCTCCCCCCCTCAAGACCTCTGGGGCAGGGCCAACCCTCGCCTCCCAAACCAGAGAATGGCACGGGCTGGGCTACGTGCCCGCTCCCCCCCTCAAGACCTCTGGGGCAGGGCCAACCCTAGCCACCCAACCCAGAGAAGGGCACGGGCCGGGCTACGCTCCCGCTCCCCCCCTCAAGACCTCTGGGGTAGGGCCAACCCTAGCCACCCAAACCAGAGAAGGGCACGGGCCGGGCTATGTGACCACTCCCCCCCTCAAGACCTATGGGGTAGGGCCAACCTTAGCCACCCAAACCAGAGAAGGACACAGGCCGGGCTACGTGCCCGCTCCCCCCCCTCAAGACCTCTGGGGCAGGGCCAACCCTAGCCACCCAAACCAGAGAAGGGCACGGGCCGGGATACGAGCCCGCGCCCCCCCTCAAGACCTCCGGGGCAGGGCCAACCCTAGCCACCCAAACTAGAGAAGGGCACAGGCCGGGCTACGCGCCCGCTCCCCCCCTCAAGACCTCTGGGGCAGGGCCAACCATAGCCACCCAAACCAGAGAAGGGAACGGGCCGGGCTACGCGCCCGCTCCCCCCTCAAGACCTCTGAGGCAGGGCCAACCCTCGCCACCCAAACCATGGAAGGGCACGGGCCGGGCTACGCGCCCGCTCCCCCCCTCAAGACCTCGCGGGCAGGGCCAACCCTAGCCACCCAAACCATAGAAGGGCACGGTCCGGGCTACGCGCCCGCTCCCCACCTCAAGACCTCTGGGGCAGGGCCAACCCTAGCCACCCAAACCAGAGAAGGGCACGGGCCGGGCTACGCGCCCGCTCCCCCCTTAAGACCTATTGGGAAGGGCCAACCCTAGCCACCCAAACCAGAGAAGGGCACGGGCCGGGCTACGCGCCCGCGCCCCCCCCCCCCCTCATGTCCTCTGGGGCAGGGCCAACCCTTGCCACCCAAACCAGAGAAGGGCACGGGCCGGGCTACGCACCCGTTCCCCCCTCCCCCCTCAAGACCCATGGGGCAGGGCCAACCCTGGCCACCCAAACCAGAGAAGGGCACGGGCCGGGCTACGCGCCCGCTCCTCCCCTCAAGACCTCTGGGGCAGCGCCAACCCTGGCCACCCAAACAAGAGAAGGGCACAGGCCGGGCTATGCGCCCGCTCCCCCCCAAGACCTCTGGAGCAGGGCCAACCCTGGCCACCCAAACCAGAGAAGGGCACAGGCCGGGCTACGCGCCCGCTCCCCCCCTCAAAACCTCTGGGGCAGGGCCAACCCAAGCAACCCAAACCAGAGAAGGGAACGGGCCGGGCTACGCGCCCGCTCCCCCCCTCAAGACCTCTGGGGCAGGGCCAACCCTAGCCACCCAAACCAGAGAAGGGCACGGGCCGGGCTACGCGCCCGCTTCCCCCCTCAAGACCTCTGGGGCAGGGCCAACCCTACCCACCCAAACCAGAGAAGGGCACGGGCCGGGCTACACGCCCGCTCCCCCCTCAAGACCTATGGGGAAGGGCCAACCCTCGCCACCCAAACCAGAGAAGGGCACAGGCCGGGCTACGCGCCCGCTCCCCCCCTCAAGACCTCTGGGGCAGGGCCAACCCTCGCCACCCAAACCAGAGAAGGGCACGGGTCAGGCTACGCACCCGCTCCCCCCCTCAAGACCTCTGGGGAGGGCCAACCCTAGGCACCCAAACCAGAGAAGGGCACGGGCCAGGCTACGCGCCCGCTCCCCCCGCAAGACCTCTGGGACAGGGCCAACCCTAGCCACCCAAACCAGAGAAGTGCACGGGCCGGGCTACGTGACCGCTCCCCCCCCTCAAGACCTATGAGGCAGGGCCAACCTTAGCCACCCAAACCAGAGAAGGACACGGGCCGGGCTACGTGCCCGCTCCCCCCCCTCAAGACCTCTGGGGCAGGGCCAACCTTAGCCACCCAAACCAGAGAAGGGCACGGGAGGGGCTACGCGCCCGCTCCCCCCCTCAAGACCTCTGGGGCAGGGCCAACCCTAGCCACCCAAACCAGAGAAGGGAACGGGCCGGGCTACGCGCCCGCTCCCCCCCTCAAGACCTCTGGGGCAGGGCCAACCCTTCCCACCCAAACCAGAGAAGGGCACGGGTCGGGCTACGCGCCCGATCCCCCACTCAAGACCTCTGGGGTAGGGCCAACCCTAGCCACCCAAACCAAAGAAGGGCACGGGCCGGGCTACGCGCCCGCTCCCCCCTCAAGACCTCTGGGGCAGGGCCAACCCTAGCCACCCAAACCAGAGAAGGGCACGGCCCGGGCTATGCACCCGCTCGCCCACTCAAGACCTCTGGGGCAGGGCCAACCCTAGCCACCCAAACCAGAGAAGGGCACGGGCCGGGCTACGGGCCCGCTCCCCCCCCTCAAGACCTCTGGGGCCGGGCCAACCCGCGCCACCCAATCCAGAGAAGGGCACGGGCCAGGCTACGCGCCCGCTCCCCCCCTCAAGACCTCTGGGGCAGGGCCAACCCTAGCCACCCAAACCAGAGAAGGGCACGGGCCGGGCTACGCGCCCGTTCCCCCCCTCAAGACCTCTGGGGCACGGCCAACCATAGCCACCCAAACCAGAGAAGGGCACTGGCCGGGCTAAGCACCCGCTCCTCCCTCAAGACCTCTGGGGCAGGGCCAACCATAGCCACCCAAACCGGAGAAGGGCACGGGCCGGGGTACGCACCCGCTCCCCCCTCAAGGCCTCTGGGGTAGGGCCAACCCTAACCACCCAAACCAGAGAAGGGCACGGGCCGGGCTACGTGCCCGTTCCCCCCCTCAAGACCTCTGGGGAAGGGCCAACCCTAGCCACCCAAACCAGAGAAGGGCACGTGCCGGACTACGCGCCCGCTCCCCCCTCAAGACCTCTGAGGCAGGGCCAACCCTCGCCACCCAAACCAGAGAAGTGCATGGGCTGGGCTACGCACCAGCTCCCCCCTCAAGACCTCTGGGGCAGGGCCAACCCTCACCACCCAAACCAGAGAAAGGCACGGGCGGGCTACGTGCCCGCTCCCCCCCTCAAGACCTCTGGGGCAGGGCCAACCCTAGCCACCCAAATCAGAGAAGGGTACGGGCCGGGTAACGCGCCCGCTCCCCCCCTCAAGACCTCTGGGGCAGGGCCAACCCTAGCCACCCAAACCAGAGAAGGGCATGGGCCGGGCTACGCGCCTGCTCCCCCCTCAAGACCTCTGGGGCAGGGCCATCCCTAGCCACGCAAACCAAAGAAGGGCACGGGCCGGGTTACGCGCCCGCTCCCCCCGCTCATGACCTCTTGGGAAGGGCCAACCCTAGCCACCCAAACCATAGAAGGGTACGGGCTGGGCTACGCTCCCGCTCCCCCCTCAAGACCTCTGGGGCAGGGCCAACCATAGCCACCCAAACCAGAGAAGGGCACAGGCCGGGTTACGCGCCCACTCCCCCCCTCAAGACCTCTGGGGCCGGGCCAACCCGCGCCACCCAATCCAGAGAAGGGCACGGGCCGGGTTACGTGCCCGCTCCCCCCCTCAAGACCTCTGAGGCAGGGCCAACCCTAGCCACCCAAACCAGAGAAGGGCACGGGCCGGGCTACGCGCCCGTTCCCCCCCTCATGACCTCTGGGGCAGGGCCAACCATAGCCACCCAAACCAGAGAAGGGCACTGGCCGGGCTATGCACCCGCTCCCCCCTTAAGACCTCTGGGGCAGGGCCAACCATAGCCACCCAAACCGGAGAAGGGCACGGGCCGGGGTACGCACCCGCTCCCCCCTCAAGGCCTCTGGGGTAGGGCCAACCCTAGCCACCCAAACCAGAGAAGGGCACGGGCCGGGCTACGTTCCCGTTCCCCCCCTCAAGACCTCTGGGGAAGGGCCAACCCTAGCCACCCAAACCAGAGAAGGGCACGTGCCGGACTACGCGCCCTCTCCCCCCTCAAGACCTCTGAGGCAGGGCCAACCCTCGCCACCCAAACCAGAGAAGTGCATGGGCTGGGCTACGCACCTGCTCCCCCCTCAAGACCTCTGGGGCAGGGCCAACCCTCCCCACCCAAACCAGAGAAAGGCACGGGCGGGCTACGTGCCCGCTCCCCCCCTCAAGACCTCTGGGGCAGGGCCAACCCTAGCCACCCAAACCAGAGAAGGGTACGGGCCGGGTTACGCGCCCGCTCCCCCCCTCAAGACCTCTGGGGCAGGGCCAACCCTAGCCACCCAAACCAGAGAAGGGCACGGGCCGGGGTACGCACCCGCTCCCCCCCTCAAGACCTCTGGGGCAGGGCCAACCCTAGCCACCCAAACCAGAGAAGGGCACGTGCTGGGCTACGCGCCCGTTCCCCCCCTCATGACCTCTGGGGCAGGGCCAACCATAGCCACCCAAACTAGAGAAGGGCACGGGCTGGGCTACGCTCCCGCTCCCCCCTCAAGACCTCTGGGGCAGGGCCAACCATAGCCACCCAAACCAGAAAAGGGCACGGGCTGGGCTACGCACCTGCTCCCCCCTTAAGACCTCTGGGGCAATGCCAATCCTAGCCACCCAAACCAGAGAAGGACACAGGCCGGGCTACACGCCCGTTCCCCACTCAAGACCTCTAGGGAAGGGCCAACCCTAGCCACCCAAACCAGAGAAGGGCACGGGCCGGGCTACGCGCCCGCTCCCCCCCTCAAGACCTCTGGGGCAGGGCCAACCCTAGCCACCCAAACCAGAGAAAGGCACGGCCCGGGCTACGCGCCTGCTCCCCCCTCAAGACCTCTGGGGCAGGGCCAACCCTCGCCTCCCAAACCAGAGAAAGGCACGGGCCGGGCTACGTGCCCGCTCCCCCCTCAAGACCTCTGGGGCAGGGCCAACCCTAGCCACCCAACCCAGAGAAGGGCACGGGCCGGGCTACGCGCCCGCTCCCCCCCTCAAGACCTCTGGGGCAGGGCCAACCCTAGCCACCCAAACCAGAGAAGGGCACGGGCCGGGCTACGTGACCGCTCCCCCCCTCAAGACCTATGGGGCAGGGCCAACCTTAGCCACCCAAACCAGAGAAGGACACGGGCCGGGCTACGTGCCCGCTCCCCCCCCCTCAAGACCTCTGGGGCAGGGCCAACCTTAGCCACCCAAACCAGAGAAGGACACGGGCAGGGCTACGTGCCCGCTCCCCCCTCAAGACCTCTGGGGCAGGGCCAACCTTAGCCACCCAAACCAGAGAAGGGAACGGTCCGGGCTACGCGCCCGCTCCCCCCCTCAAGACCTCTCGGGTAGGGCCAACCCTACCCACCCAAACCAGAGAAGGGCACGGGCCGGGCTACGCGCTTGCTCCCCCCCTCAAGACCTCTGGTTAGGGCCAACCCTCGCCTCCCAAACCAGAGAATGGCACGGGCTGGGCTACGTGCCCGCTCCCCCCCTCAAGACCTCTGGGGCAGGGCCAACCCTAGCCACCCAACCCAGAGAAGGGCACGGGCCGGGCTACGCGCCCGCTCCCCCCCTCAAGACCTCTGGGGCAGGGCCAACCCTAGCCACCCAAACCAGAGAAGGGCACGGGCCGGGCTACGTGACCCCTCCCCCCTCAAGACCTATGGGGTAGGGCCAACCTTAGCCACCCAAACCAGAGAAGGACACAGGCAGGGCTACGTGCCCGCTCCCCCCCCCCCCCTCAAGACCTCTGGGGCAGGGCCAACCCTAGCCACCCAAACCAGAGAAGGGCACGGGCCGGGATACGAGCCCGCGCCCCCCCCTCAAGACCTCCGGGGCAGGGCCAACCCTAGCCACCCAAACTAGAGAAGGGCACAGGCCGGGCTACGCGCCCGCTCCCCCCCTCAAGACCTCTGGGGCAGGGCCAACCATAGCCACCCAAACCAGAGAAGGGAACGGGCCGGGCTACGCGCCCGCTCCCCCCTCAAGACCTCTGAGGCAGGGCCAACCCTCGCCACCCAAACCATGGAAGGGCACGGGCCGGGCTACGCGCCCGCTCCCCCCCTCAAGACCTCGCGGGCAGGGCCAACCCTAGCCACCCAAACCATAGAAGGGCACGGTCCGGGCTACGCGCCCGCTCCCCACCTCAAGACCTCTGGGGCAGGGCCAACTCTAGCCACCCAAACCAGAGAAGGGCACGGGCCGGGCTACGCGCCCGCTCCCCCTTAAGACCTATTGGGAAGGGCCAACCATAGCCACCCAAACCAGAGAAGGGCACGGGCCGGGCTACGCGCCCGCGCCCCCCCCCTCATGTCCTCTGGGCCAGGGCCAACCCTTGCCACCCAAACCAGAGAAGGGCACGGGCCGGGCTACGCACCCGTTCCCCCCTCCCCCCTCAAGACCCATGGGGCAGGGCCAACCCTGGCCACCCAAACCAGAGAAGGGCACGGGCCGGGCTACGCGCCCGCTCCCCCCCTCAAGACCTCTGGGGCAGCGCCAACCCTGGCCACCCAAACCAGAGAAGGGCACAGGCCGGGCTACGCGCCCGCTCCCCCCCCAAGACCTCTGGAGCAGGGCCAACCCTGGCCACCCAAACCAGAGAAGGGCACAGGCCGGGCTACGCGCCCGCTCCCCCCCTCAAAACCTCTGGGGCAGGGCCAACCCAAGCAACCCAAACCAGAGAAGGGAACGGGCCGGGCTACGCGCCCACTCCCCCCCTCAAGACCTCTGGGGCAGGGCCAACCCTAGCCACCCAAACCAGAGAAGGGCACGGGCCGGGCTACGCGCCCGCTTCCCCCCTCAAGACCTCTGGGGCAGGGCCAACCCTACCCACCCAAACCAGAGAAGGGCACGGGCCGGGCTACACGCCCGCTCCCCCCTCAAGACCTCTGGGGAAGGGCCAACCCTCGCCACCCAAACCAGAGAAGGGCACAGGCCGGGCTACGCGCCCGCTCCCCCCCTCAAGACCTCTGGGGCAGGGCCAACCCTCGCCACCCAAACCAGAGAAGGGCACGGGTCGGGCTACGCGCCCGCTCCCCCCCTCAAGACCTCTGGGGAAGGCCAACCCTAGGCACCCAAACCAGAGAAGGGCACGGGCCAGGCTACGCGCCCGCTCCCCCCGCAAGACCTCTGGGACAGGGCCAACCCTAGCCACCCAAACCAGAGAAGTGCACGGGCCGGGCTACGTGACCGCTCCCCCCCTCAAGACCTATGGGGCAGGGCCAACCTTAGCCACCCAAACCAGAGAAGGACACGGGCCGGGCTACGTGCCCGCTCCCCCCCTCAAGACCTCTGGGGCAGGGCCAACCTTAGCCACCCAAACCAGAGAAGGACACGGGCCGGGCTACGTGCCCGCTCCCCCCTCAAGACCTCTGGGACAGGGCCAACCTTAGCCACCCAAACCAGAGAAGGGAACGGGCCGGGCTACGCGCCCGCTCCCCCCCTCAAGACCTCTCGGGTAGGGCCAACCCTACCCACCCAAACCAGAGAAGGGCACGGGCCGGGCTACGCGCCTGCTCCCCCCCTCAAGACCTCTGGGGCAGGGCCAACCCTCGCCTCCCAAACCAGAGAATGGCACGGGCTGGGCTACGTGCCCGCTCCCCCCCTCAAGACCTCTGGGGCAGGGCCAACCCTAGCCACCCAACCCAGAGAAGGGCACGGGCCGGGCTACGCGCCCGCTCCCCCCCTCAAGACCTCTGGGGCAGGGCCAACCCTAGCCACCCAAACCAGAGAAGGGCACGGGCCGGGCTACGTGACCACTCCCCCCCTCAAGACCTATGGGGTAGGGCCAACCTTTGCCACCCAAACCAGAGAAGGACACAGGCCGGGCTACGTGCCCGCTCCCCCCCCTCAAGACCTCTGGGGCAGGGCCAACCCTAGCCACCCATACCAGAGAAGGGCACGGGCCGGGCTACGCGCCCGCTCCCCCCCTCAAGACCTCTCGGGCAGGGCCAATCCTAGCTACCCAAACCAGAGAAGGGCACGGGCCGGGCTATGCTACCGCTCCCCCCTCAAGACCTCTGGGGCAGGGCCAACCCTAGCCACCCAAACCATAGAAAGGCACGGGCCTGGCTACACGCCCGCTAGCCCCTCAAGACCGCTGGGGCAGGGCCAACCCTAGCCACCCAAACCAGAGAAGGGCACGGGCCGGGCTACGCGCCCGCTCCCCCCCTCAAGACCTCTGGGGTAGGGCCAACCCTAGCCACCCAAACCAGTGAAGGGCACGGGCCGGGCTACGCGCCCGCTCCCCCCCTCAAGACCTCTGGGGCAGGGCCAACCCTAGCCACCCAAACCAGAGAAGGGCATGGGCCGGGCTACGCGCCCGCTCCCCCCTCAAGACCTATTGGGAAGGGCCAACCCTAGCCACCCAAACCAGAGAAAGGCACGGGCCGGGCTACGCGCCCGCGCCCCCCCTCATGTCCTCTGGGGTAGGGCCAACCCTTGCCACCCAAACCAGAGAAGGGCACGGGCCGGGCTACGCGCCCGCTCCCCCCTAAGACCTCTAGAGCAGGGCCAACCCTAGCCACCCAAACCAGAGAAGGGCACGGGCCGGGCTATGCGCCAGCTCCCCCCTCAAAACCTCTGGGGCAGGGCCAACCCTAGCCACCCAAACCAGAGAAGGGAACGGGCCAGGCTACGCACCCGCTCCCTCACTCAAGACCTCTAGGGCAGGGCCAACCCTACCCACCCAAACCAGAGAAGGGCACGGGCCGGGCTACGCGCCCGCTCCCCCCCTCAAGACCTCTGGGCCAGGGCCAACCCTAGCCACCCAAACCAGAGAAGGGCACGGGCCGGGCTACGCGCCCGCTCCCCCCCTCAAGACCTCTGGGGCAGGGCCAACCCTAGCCACCCAAACCATAGAAGGGCACGGGCCGGGCTACGCGCCCGCTCCCCACCTCAAGACCTCTGGGGCAGGGCCAACCCTCGCCACCCAAACCAGAGAAGGGCACGGGCCGGGCTACGCGCCCGCTCCCCCCTCAAGACCTCTAGGGCAGGGCCAACCCTCGCCACCCAAACCAGAGAAGGGCACGGGTCAGGCTACACACCCGCTCCCCCCCTCAAAACCTCTGGGGAGGGCCAACCCTAGTCACCCAAACCAGAGAAGGGCACGGGCCGGGCTACACGCCCGCTCCCCCCTCAGGACCTCTGGGGCAGGGCCAACCCTAACCACCCAAACCAGAGAAGGGCACGGGCCGGGCTACGCGCTCGCTCCCCCCTCAAGACCTCTGGGGCTGGGCCAACCCTAGCCACCCAAACCAGAGAAGGGCACGGGCAGGGCTACGCGCCCGCTCCCCCCCTCAAGACCTCTGGGGCAGGACCAACCCTAGCCACCCAAACGAGAGAAGGGAACGTGCCGGGCTACGTGCCCGCTCCCCCCTCTAGACCTCTGGGGTAGGGCCAACCCTAGCCACCCAAACCAGAGAAGGGCACGGGCCGGGCTACGTGCCCGCTCCCCCCCTCAAGACCTTTAAGACAGGGCCAACCCTCGCCAACTAAACAAGAGAAGGGCACGGGCCGAGGTACGCACCCGTTCCCCCCCTCAAGACCTCTGGGGTAAGGCCAACCCTAGCCACCAAAACCAGAGAAGGGAACGGGCCGGGCTACGCGCCCGCTCCCCCCCTCAAGACCTCTGGGGCAGGGCCAACCCTAGCCACCCAAACCAGAGAAGGACACGGGCCGGGCTACGCTACCGCTCCCCCCTCAAGACCTCTGGGGCAGGGTCAACCCTAGCCACCCAAACCATAGAAAGGCACGGGCCGGGCTACACGCCGGCTCGCCCCTCAAGACCGCTGGGGCAGGGCCAACCCTAGCCACCCAAACCAGAGAAGGGCACGGGCCAGGCTACACGCCCGCTCCCCCCCTCAAGACCTCTGGGGCAGGGCCAACCCTAGCCACCCAAACCAGTGAAGGGAACGGGCCGTGCTACGCGCCCGCTCCCCCCCTCAAGACCTCTGGGGCAGGGCCAACCCTAGCCACCCAAACCAGAGAAGGGCACGGGCCGGGCTACGTGCCCGCTCCCCCCTCAAGACCTATTGGGAAGGGCCAACCCTAGCCACCAAAACAAGAGAAGGGCTCGGGCCGGGCTACGCGCACGCTCCCCCCCTCATGTCCTCTGAGGTAGGGCCAACCCTTGCCACCCAAACCAGAGAAGGGCACGGGCCGGGCTACGCGCCCGTTCCCCCCCTCCCCCCTCAAGACCTCTGGGGCAGGGCTAACCCTGGCCACCTAACCAAGAGAAGGGCACGGGCCGGGCTACGCACCGCTCCCCCCCAAGACCTCTGGGGCAGGGCCAACCCTAGCCACCCAAACCAGAGAAAGGCACGGGTCGGGCTACGCACCCGTTCCCCCCCAAGACCTTTGGAGCAGGGTCAACCCTAGCCACCCAAACCAGAGAAGGGCACAGGCCGTGTTACGTGCCCGCTCCCCCCTAAAACCTCTGGGGCAGGGCCAACCCTAGCCACCCAAACCAGAGAAGGGAACGGGCCAGGCTACGCGCCCGCTCCCCCCCTCAAGACCTCTAGGGCAGGGCCAACCCTACCCACCCAAACCAGAGAAGGGCACGGGCCGGGCTACGCGCCCGCTCCCCCCCTCAAGACCTCTGGGGCAGGGCCAACCCTAGCCACCCAAACCAGAGAAGGGCACGGGCCGGGTTACGCGCCCGCTCCACCCCTCAAGACCTCTGGGGCAGGGCCAACCCTAGCCACCCAAACCAGAGAAGGGCACGGGCCGGGCTACGCGCCCGTTCCCCCCCTCATGACCTCTGGGGAAGGTCCAACCATAGCCACCCAAACCAGAGAAGGGCACGGGCTGGGCTACGCTCCCGCTCCCCCCTCAAGACCTCTGGGGCAGGGCCAACCATAGGCACCCAAACCAGAGAAGGGCACGGGCCGGGCTACGCACCTGCTCCCCCCTCAAGACCTCTGGGGCAATGTCAATCCTAGCCACCCAAACCAGAGAAGGGCACGGGCCGGGCTACACGCCTGTTCCCCACTCAAGACCTCTAGGGAAGGGCCAACCCTAGCCACCCAAACCAGAGAAGGGCACAGGCCGGGCTACGCGCCCGCTCCCCCCCTCAAGACCTCTGGGGCAGGGTCAACCCTAGCCACCCAAACCAGAGAAGGGCACGGCCCGGGCTACGCGCCTGCTCCCCCCTCAAGACCTCTGGGGCAGGGCCAACCCTCGCCTCCCAAACCAGAGAAAGGCACGGGCCGGGCTACGGGCCCGCTCCCCCCCTCAAGACCTCTGGGGCAGGGCCAACCCTAGCCACCCAACCCAGAGAAGGGCACGGGCCGGGCTACGCGGCCGCTCCCCCCCTCAAGTCCTCTGGGGCAGGGCCAACCCTAGCCATCCAAACCAGAGAAGGGCACGGGCCGGGCTACGTGACCGCTCCCCCCCTCAAGACCTCTGGGGGAGGGCCAACCTTAGTCACCCAAACCAGAGAAGGACACGGGCCGGGCTACGTGCCTGCTCCCCCCCTCAAGACCTCTGGGGCAGGGCCAACCTTAGCCACCCAAACCAGAGAAGGACACGGGCCGGGCTACGTGCCCGCTCCCCCCCCCCCCTCAAGACCTCTGGGGCAGGGCCAACCTTAGCCACCCAAACCAGAGAAGGGAACGGGCCGGGCTACGCGCCCGCTCCCCCCCTCAAGACCTCTCGGGTAGGGCCAACCCTACCCACCCAAACCAGAGAAGGGCACGGGCCGGGCTACGCGCCTGCTCCCCCCCTCAAGACCTCTGGGGCAGGGCCAACCCTCGCCTCCCAAACCAGAGAAAGGCACGGGCCGGGCTACGTGCCCGCTCCCCCCCTCAAGACCTCTGGGGCAGGGCCAACCCTAGCCACCCAACCCAGAGAAGGGCACGGGCCGGGCTACACGCCCGCTCCCCCCCTCAAGACCTCTGGGGCATGGCCAACCCTAGCCACCCAAACCAGAGAAGGGCACGGGCCGGGCTACGTGACCGCTCCCCCCTCAAGACCTCTGGGGAAGGGCCAACCATAGCCACCCAAACCAGAGAAGGACACAGGCCGGGCTACGTGCCCGCTCCCCCCCTCAAGACCTCTGGGGCAGGGCCAACCCTAGCCACCCAAACCAGAGAAGGGCACGGGCCGGGATACGAGCCCCCCCCTCAAGACCTCCGGGGCAGGGCCAACCCTAGCCACCCAAACGAGAGAAGGGCACAGGCCGGGCTACGCGCCCGCTCCCCCCCTCAAGACCTCTGGGGCAGGGCCAACCATAGCCACCCAAACCAGAGAAGGGAACGGGCCGGGCTACGCGCCCGCTCCCCCCTCAAGACCTCTGAGGCAGGGCCAACCCTCGCCACCCAAACCATGGAAGGGCACGGGCCGAGATACGCGCCCGCTCCCCCCCTCAAGACCTCTGGGGCAGGGCCAACCCTAGCCACCCAAACCAGAGAAGTGCACGGGCCGGGCTACGCGCCCGCGCCCCCCCCCCCCTCATGTCCTCTGGGGCAGGGCCAACCCTTGCCACCCAAACCAGAGAAGGGCACGGGCCGGGCTACGCGCCCGTTCCCCCCATCCCCCCTCAAGACCTCTGGGGCGGGGCCAACCCTGGCCACCCAAACCAGAGAAGGGCACGGGCCGGGCTACGCGCTCGCTCCCCCCCTCAAGGCCTCTGGGGCAGCGCCAACCCTGGCCACCCAAACCAGAGAAGGGCACGGGCCAGGCTACGCGCCCGCTCCCCCCCAAGACCTCTGGAGCAGGGCCAACCCTGGCCACCCAAACCAGAGAAGGGCACGGGCCGGGCTACGCGCCCGCTCCCCCTCTCAAAACCTCTGGGGCAGGGCCAACCCACGCAACCCAAACCAGAGAAGGGAACGGGCCGGGTTACGCGCCCGCTCCCCCCCTCAAGACCTCAGGGGCAGGGCCAACCCTAGCCACCCAAACCAGAGAAGGGCACGGGCCGGGCTACGCGCCCGCTTCCCCCCTCAAGACCTCTGGGGCAGGGCCAACCCTACCCACCCAAACCAGAGAAGGGCACGGGCCGGGCTACGCGCCCGCTCCCCCCTCAAGACCTCTGGGGCAGGGCCAACCCTCGCCACCCAAACCAGAGAAGGGCACGGGCCGGGCTACGCGCCCGCTCCCCCCTCAAGACCTCTGGGGCAGGGCCAACCCTCGCCACCCAAACCAGAGAAGGGCACGGGCCGGGCTACACGACCGCTCCCCCCCTCAAGACCTCTGGGGCAGGGCCAACCCTCGCCACCCAAACCAGAGAAGGGCACAGGTCAGGCTATGCACCCGCTCCCCCCCTCAAGACCTCTGGGGAGGGCCAACCCTAGGCACCCAAACCAGAGAAAGGCACGGGCCGGGCTACACGCCCGCTCCCCCCGCAAGACCTCTGGGGCAAGGCCAACCCTCGCCACCCAAACCAGAGAAGGGCACGGGCCGGACTACGTGCCCGCTCCCCCCTCAAGACCTCTGGGGCAGGGCCAACCCTAGCCACCCAAAACAGAGAAGGGCACGGGCCGGGCTACGCGCCCGCTCCCCCCTCAAGACCTCTGGGGCAGGGCCTACCCTCGCCACCCAAACCAGAGAAGGGCACGGGCCGGACTACGTGCCCGCTCCCCCCTCAAGACCTCTGGGGCAGGTCCAACCCTAGCCACCCAAACCAGAGAAGGGCACGGGCCGGGCTACGCGCCCGCTCCCCCCTCAAGACCTATTGGGAAGGGCCAACCCTAGCCACCCAAACCAGAGAAGGGCACGGGCCGGGCTACGCGCCCGCTCCCCCCAAGACCTCTGGAGCAGGGCCAACCCTAGCCACTCAAACCAGAGAAGGGCACGGGCCGGGCTACGCGCCCGCTCCCCCCCTCAACACCTCTGGGGCAGGGCCAACCCTAACCACCCAAACCAGAGAAGGGCACGGGCCGGGCTACGCGCCCGCTCCCCCCTCAAGACCTCTGGGGCAGGTCCAACCCTAGCCACCCAAACCAGAGAAGGGCACGGGCCGGGCTACGCGCCCGCTCCCCCCCTCAAGACCTCTGGGGCAGGGCCAACCCTAGCCACCCAACCCAGAGAAGGGCACGGGCCGGGCTACTTGCCCGCTCCCCCCCTCAAGACCTCTGGGGCATGGCCAACCCTAGCCACCCAAACCAGAGAAGGGCACGGGCCGGGCTACGCACCCGCTCCCCCCCCCTCAAGAACTCTGGGGAGGGCCAACCCTAGTCACCCAAACCAGAGAAGGGCACGGGCCGGGCTACGCGCCCGCTCCCCCCTCAAGACCTCTGGGGCAGGGCCAACCCTAGCCACCCAAACCAGAGAAGGGCACGGGCCGGGCTACGCGCCCGCTCCCCCCCTCAAGACCTCTGGGGCAGGGCGAACCCTAGACACCCAAACCAGAGAAGGGTACGGGCCGGGCTACGCGCCCGCTCCCCCCCTCAAGACCTCTGGGGTAGGGCCAACCCTAGCCACCCAAACCAGAGAAGGGCACGGGCCGGGCTACGTGCCCGCTCCCCCCCTCAAGACCTCTTTGGCAGGGCCAACCCTTGCCAACTAAACCAGAGAAGGGCACGGGCCGAGGTACGCGCCCGCTCCCCCCCCTCAAGACCTCTGGGGTAAGGCCAACCCTAGCCACCCAAACCAGAGAAGGGCATGGGCCGGGCTACGCGCCGGCTCCCCCCCCCCTCAAGACCTCTGGGGCAGGGCCAACCCTAGCCACCCAAAACAGAGAAGGGCACGGGCCGGGCTACACGCCCGCTCCCCCCTTAAGACCCCTGGGGCAGGGGCAACCCTCGCCACCCAAACCAGAGAAGGGCACGGGCCGGGCTAGGTGCCTGCTCCCCCTCAAGACCTCTGGGGCAGGGCCAACCCTAGCCACCCAAACCAGAGAAGGGCACGGGCCGGGCTACGCGCCCGCTCCTCCCTCAAGACCTCTGGAGCAGGGCCAACCCTAGCCACCCAAACCAGAGAAGGGCACGGGCCGGGCTACGCGCCCGCTCCCCCCCTCAAGACCTCTCGGGCAGGGCCAACTCTAGCTACCCAAACCAGAGAAGAGCACGGGCCGGGCTATGCTACCGCTTCCCCCCCAAGACCTCTGGGGCAGGTCCAACCCTAGCCACCCAAACCATAGAAAAGCACGGGCCTGGCTACACGACCGCTCGCCCCTCAAGACCGCTGGGGCAGGGCCAACCCAAGCCACCCAAACCAGAGAAGGGCACGGGCCGGGCTACGCGCCCGCTCCCCCTCTCAAGACCTCTGGGGTAGGGCCAACCCTAGCCACCCAAACCAGTGAAGGGCACGGGCCGGGCTACGCGCCCGCTCCCCCCTCAAGACCTCTGGGGCAGGGCCAACCCTAGCCACCCAAACCAGAGAAGGGCACGGGCCGGGCTACGCGCCCGCTCCCCCCTCAAGACCTATTGGGATGGGCCAACCCTAGCCACCCAAACCAGAGAAGGGCACGGGCCGGGCTACGCGCCCGCGCCCCCCCTCATGTCCTCTGGGGTAGGGCCAACCCTTGCCACCCAAACTAGAGAAGGGCACGGGCCGGGCTACGCGCCCGCTCCCCCCTAAGACCTCTAGAGCAGGGCCAACCCTAGCCACCCAAACCAGAGAAGGGCACGGGCCGGGCTACGCGCCAGCTCCCCCCTCAAAACCTCTGGGGCAGGGCCAACCCTAGCCACCCAAACCAGAGAAGGGAATGGGCCGGGCTACGCGCCCGCTCCCCCCCTCAAGACCTCTAGGGCAGGGCCAACCCTACCCACCCAAACCAGAGAAGGGCACGGGCCGGGCTACGCGCCCGCTCCCCCCCTCAAGACCTCTGGGGCAGGGCCAACCCTAGCCACCCAAACCAGAGAAGGGCACGGGCCGGGCTACGCGCCCGCTCCCCCCCTCAAGACCTCTGGGGCAGGGCCAACCCTAGCCACCCAAACCATAGAAGGGCACGGGCCGGGCTACGCGCCCGCTCCCCTCCTCAAGACCTCTGGGGCAGGGCCAACACTCGCCACCCAAACCAGAGAAGGGCACGGGCCTGGCTACGCGCCCGCTCCCCCCCTCAAGACCTCTTGGGCAGGGCCAACCCTCGCCACCCAAACCAGAGAAGGGCACGGGTCAGGCTACACACCCGCTCCCCCCCTCAAGACCTCTGGGGAGGGCCAACCCTAGTCAACCAAACCAGAGAAGGGCACGGGCCGGGCTACGCGCCCGCTCCCCCCTCAGGACCTCTGGGGCAGGGCCAACCCTAACCACCCAAACCAGAGAAGGGCACGGGCCGGGCTACGCGCCCGCTCCCCCCTCAAGACCTCTGGGGCTGGGCCAACCCTAGCCACCCAAACCAGAGAAGGGCACGGGCAGGGCAACGCACCCGCTCCCCCCCTCAAGACCTCAGGGGCAGGGCCAACCCTAGCCACCCAAACGAGAGAAGGGAACGGGCCGGGCTACGTGCCCGCTCCCCCCCTCTAGACCTCTGGGGTAGGGCCAACCCTAGCCACCCAAACCAGAGAAGGGCACGGGCCGGGCTACGTGCCCGCTCCCCCCCTCAAGACCTCTGTGGCAGGGCCAACCCTCGCCAACTAAACAAGAGAAGGGCATGGGCCGAGGTACGCACCCGTTCCCCCCCTCAAGACCTCTGGGGTAAGGCCAACCCTAGCCACCAAAACCAGAGAAGGGCACGGGCCGGGCTACGCGCCCGCTCCCCTACTCAAGACCTCTGGGGCAGGGCCAACCCTAGCCACCCAAACCAGAGAAGGACACGGGCCGGGCTACGCTACCGCTCCCCCCTCAAGACCTCTGGGGCAGGGTCAACCCTAGCCACCCAAACCATAGAAAGGCACGGGCCGGGCTACACGCCCACTCGCCCCTCAAGACCGCTGGGGCAGGGCCAACCCTAGCCACCCAAACCAGAGAAGGGCACGGGCCGGGCTACGCTACCCGCTCCCCCCCCTCAAAACCTCTGGGGCAGGGCCAACCCTAGCCACCCAACCCATAGAAGGGCACGGGCCGGGCTACGCGCCCGCTCCCCCCCTCAAGACCTCTGGGGCAGGGCCAACCCTAGCCACCCAAACCAGAGAAGGGCACGGGCCAGGCTACGGGCCCGCTCCCCCCCTCAAGACATCTGGGGCAAGGCCAACCCTAGCCACCCAAACCAGAGAAGGGCACGTGCCGGGCTACGCGCCCGCTCCCCCCTCAAGACCTTTGGGGCAGGGCCAACCCTAGCCACCCAAACCAGAGAATGGCACGGGCCGGGTTACATGCCCGCTCCCCCCTAAAGACCACTGGGGCAGGGCCAACCCTAGCCACCCAAACCAGAGAAGGGCACGGGCCGGGCTACGCGCCCGCTCCCCCCCTGAAGGCCTTTGGGGCAGGGCCAACCCTAGCCACCCAAACCAGAGAAGGGCACGGGCCGGGCTACACGCCCGCTACCCCCCTCAAGACCTCTGGGGCAGGGCCAACCCTAGCCACCCAAACCAGAGAAGGGCACGGGCCGGGCTACGCGCCCGCTCCCCCCCTCAAGACCTCTGGGGCAGGGCGAACCCTAGACACCCAAACCAGAGAAGGGCACGGGCCGGGCTACGCGCCCGCTCCCCCCCTCAAGACCTCTGGGGCAGGGCCAACCCTAGCCACCCAAACCAGAGAAGGGCACGACCCGGGCTATGCGCCCGCTCCCCCCCTCAAGACCTCTGGGGCAGGGCCAACCCTAGCCACCCAAACCAGAGAAGGGCACGGGCCGGGCTACGCGCCCGCTCCCCCCCTCAAGACCTCTGGGGCCGGGCCAACCCTTGCCACCCAATCCAGAGAAGGGCACGGGCCAGGCTACGCGCCCGCACCCCCCCTCAAGACCTCTGTGACAGGGCCAACCCTAGCCACCCAAACTAGAGAAGGGCACGGGCCGGGCTACGCGCCCGTTCCCCCCCTCAAGACCTCTGGGGCAGGGCCAACCATAGCCACCCAGACCAGAGAAGGGCACTGGCCTGGCTACGCACCCGCTCCCCCCTAAAGACCTCTGGGGCAGGGCCAACCATAGCCACCCAAACCATAGAAGGGCACGGGCCAGGCTACGCACCCGCTCCCCCCTCAAGATCTCTGGGGCAGCGCCAACCCTGGCCACCCAAACCAGAGAAGGGCACGGGCCGGGCTACGCGCCCGTTCCCCCCCTCAAGACCTCTGGGGCAGGGCCAACCCTCGCCACCCAAACCAGAGAAGGGCACGGGCCGGGCTACGTGCCCGCTCCCCCCCTCAAGACCTCTTTGGCAGGGCCAACCCTTGCCAACTAAACCAGAGAAGGGCACGGGCCGAGGTACGCGCCCGCTCCCCCCCTCAAGACCTCTGGGGTAAGGCCAACCCTAGCCACCCAAACCAGAGAAGGGCATGGGCCGGGCTACGCGCCGGCTCCCCCCCCCCCTCAAGACCTCTGGGGCAGGGCCAACCCTAGCCACCCAAAACAGAGAAGGGCACTGGCCGGGCTACACGCCCGCTCCCCCCTTAAGACCCCTGGGGCAGGGGCAACCCTCGCCACCCAAACCAGAGAAGGGCACGGGCCGGGCTAGGTGCCTGCTCCCCCTCAAGACCTCTGGGGCAGGGCCAACCCTAGCCACCCAAACCAGAGAAGGGCACGGGCCGGGCTACGCGCCCGCTCCCCCCTCAGGACCCCTGGAGCAGGGCCAACCCTAGCCACCCAAACCAGAGAAGGGCACGGGCCGGGCTACGCGCCCGCTCCCCCCCTCAAGACCTCTCGGGCAGGGCCAACTCTAGCTACCCAAACCAGAGAAGAGCATGGGCCGGGCTATGCTACCGCTTCCCCCCTCAAGACCTCTGGGGCAGGGCCAACCCTAGCCACCCAAACCATAGAAAAGCACGGGCCTGGCTACACGCCCGCTCGCCCCTCAAGACCGCTGGGGCAGGGCCAACCCTAGCCACCCAAACCAGAGAAGGGCACGGGCCGGGCTACGCGCCCGCTCCCCCTCTCAAGACCTCTGGGGCAGGGCCAACCCTAGCCACCCAAACCAGAGAAGGGCACGGGCCGGGCTACGCGCCCGCTCCCCCCTCAAGACCTATTGGGATGGGCCAACCCTAGCCACCCAAACCAGAGAAGGGCACGGGCCGGGCTACGCGCCCGCGCCCCCCCTCATGTCCTCTGGGGTAGGGCCAACCCTTGCCACCCAAACCAGAGAAGGGCACGGGCCGGGCTACGCGCCCGCTCCCCCCCTAAGACCTCTAGAGCAGGGCCAACCCTAGCCACCCAAACCAGAGAAGGGCACGGGCCGGGCTACGCGCCAGCTCCCCCCTCAACACCTCTGGGGCAGGGCCAACCCTAGCCACCCAAACCAGAGAAGGGAATGGGCAGGGCTACGCGCCCGCTCCCCCCCTCAAGACCTCTAGGGCAGGGCCAACCCTACCCACCCAAACCAGAGAAGGGCACGGGCCGGGCTACGCGCCCGCTCCCCCCCTCAAGACCTCTGGGGCAGGGCCAACCCTAGCCACCCAAACCAGAGAAGGGCACGGGCCGGGCTACGCGCCCGCTCCCCCCCTCAAGACCTCTGGGGCAGGGCCAACCCTAGCCACCCAAACCATAGAAGGGCACGGGCCGGGCTACGCGCCCGCTCCCCACCTCAAGACCTCTGGGGCAGGGCCAACCCTCGCCACCCAAACCAGAGAAAGGCACGGGCCGGGCTACGCGCCCGCTCCCCCCCCTCAAGACCTCTTGGGCAGGGCCAACCCTCGCCACCCAAACCAGAGAAGGGCACGGGTCAGGCTACACACCCGCTTCCCCCCTCAAGACCTCTGGGGAGGGCCAACCCTAGTCACCCAAACGAGAGAAGGGCACGGGCCGGGCTACGCGCCCGCTCCCCCCTCAGGACCTCTGGGGCAGGGCCAACCCTAACCACCCAAACCAGAGAAGGGCACGGGCCGGGCTACGCGCCCGCTCCCCCCTCAAGACCTCTGGGGCTGGGCCAACCCTAGCCACCCAAACCAGAGAAGGGCACGGGCAGGGCAACGCGCCCGCTCCCCCCCTCAAGACCTCAGGGGCAGGGCCAACCCTAGCCACCCAAACGAGAGAAGGGAACGGGCCGGGCTACGTGCCCGCTCCCCCCCTCTAGACCTCTGGGGTAGGGCCAACCCTAGCCACCAAAACCAGAGAAGGGCACGGGCCGGGCTACGTGCCCGCTCCCCCCCTCAAGACCTCTGTGGCAGGGCCAACCCTCGCCAACTAAACAAGAGAAGGGCACGGGCCGAGGTACGCACCCGTTCCCCCCCTCAAGACCTCTGGGGTAAGGCCAACCCTAGCCACCAAAACCAGAGAAGGGCACGGGCCGGGCTACGCGCCCGCTCCCCCCCTCAAGACCTCTGGGGCAGGGCCAACCCTAGCCACCCAAACCAGAGAAGGACACGGGCCGGGCTACGCTACCGCTCCCCCCTCAAGACCTCTGGGGCAGGGTCAACCCTAGCCACCCAAACCATAGAATGGCACGGGCCGGGCTACACGCCCGCTCGCCCCTCAAGACCGCTGGGGCAGAGCCAACCCTAGCCACCCAAACCAGAGAAGGGCACGGGCCGGGCTACGCTACCGCTCCCCCCCTCAAAACCTCTGGGGCAGGGCCAACCCTAGCCACCCAACCCATAGAAGGGCACGGGCCGGGCTACGCGCCCGCTCCCCCCCTCAAGACCTCTGGGGCAGGGCCAACCCTAGCCACCCAAACCAGAGAAGGGCACGGGACAGGCTACGTGCCCGCTCCCCCCCTCAAGACATCTGGGGCAAGGCCAACCCTAGCCACCCAAACCAGAGAAGGGCACGTGCCGGGCTACGCGCCCGCTCCCCCCTCAAGACCTCTGGGGCAGGGCCAACCCTAGCCACCCAAACCAGAGAATGGCACGGGCCGGGATACGCGCCTGCTCCCCCCCTGAAGGCCTCTGGGGCAGGGCCAACCCTAGCCACCCAAACCAGAGAAGGGCACGGGCCGGGCTACGCGCCCGCTACCCCCCTCAAGACCTCTGGGGCAGGGCCAACCCTAGCCACCCAAACCAGAGAAGGGCACGGGCCGGGCTACGCGCCCGCTCCCCCCCTCAAGACCTCTGGGGCAGGGCGAACCCTAGACACCCAAACCAGAGAAGGGCACGGGCCGGGCTACGCGCCCGCTCCTCCCCTCAAGACCTCTGGGGCAGGGCGAACCCTAGACACCCAAACCAGAGAAGGGCACGGGCCGGGCTATGCGCCCGCTCCCCCCCCTCAAGACCTCTGGGGCAGGGCCAACCCTAGCCACCCAAACCAGAGAAGGGCACGGGCCGGGCTACGCGCCCGCTCCCCCCCTCAAGACCTCTGGGGCCGGGCCAACCCTCGCCACCCAATCCAGAGAAGGGCACGGGCCAGGCTACGCGCCCGCACCCCCTCTCAAGACCTCTGTGACAGGGCCAACCCTAGCCACCCAAACCAGAGAAGGGCACGGGCCGGGCTACGCGCCCGTTCCCCCCCTCAAGACCTCTGGGGCAGGGCCAACCATAGCCACCCAGACCAGAGAAGGGCACTGGCCGGGCTACGCACCCACTCCCCCCCTAAAGACCTCTGGGGCAGGGCCAACCATAGCCACCCAAACCATAGAAGGGCACGGGCCAGGCTACGCACACGCTCCCCCCTCAAGATCTCTGGGGCAGCGCCAACCCTGGCCACCCAAACCAGAGAAGGGCACGGGCCGGGCTACGCGCCCGTTCCCCCCACTCAAGACCTCTGGGGCAGGGCCAACCCTAGCCACCCAAACCAGAGAAGGGCACGGGCCGGGCTACGCGCTCGCTCCCCCCCTCAAGACCTCTGGGGCAGGGCCAACCCTCGCCACCCAAACCAGAGAAGGGCACGGGCCGGGCTACGCGCCCGCTCCCCCCCTCAAGACCTATTGGGATGGGCCAACCCTAGCCACCCAAACCAGAGAAGGGCACGGGCCGGGCTACGCGCTCGCTCCCCCCCTCAAGACCTCTGGGGCAGGGCCAACCCTCGCCACCCAAACCAGAGAAGGGCACGGGCCGGGCTACGCGCCCGCTCCCCCCTCAAGACCTATTGGGATGGGCCAACCCTAGCCACCCAAACCAGAGAAGGGCACGGGCCGGGCTACGCGCCCGCGCCCCCCCTCATGTCCTCTGGGGTAGGGCCAACCCTTGCCACCCAAACCAGAGAAGGGCACGGGCCGGGCTACGTGCCCGCTCCCCCCCTAAGACCTCTAGAGCAGGGCCAACCCTAGCCACCCAAACCAGAGAAGGGCACGGGCCGGGCTACGCGCCAGCTCCCCCCTCAAAACCTCTGGGGCAGGGCCAACCCTAGCCACCCAAACCAGAGAAGGGAATGGGCCGGGCTACGCGCCCGCTCCCCCCCTCAAGACCTCTAGGGCAGGGCCAACCCTACCCACCCAAACCAGAGAAGGGCACGGGCCGGGCTACGCGCCCGCTCCCCCCCTCAAGACCTCTGGGGCAGGGCCAACCCTAGCCACCCAAACCAGAGAAGGGCACGGGCCGGGCTACGCGCCCGCTCCCCCCCTCAAGACCTCTGGGGCAGGGCCAACCCTAGCCACCCAAACCATAGAAGGGCACGGGCCGGGCTACGCGCCCGCTCCCCACCTCAAGACCTCTGGGGCAGGGCCAACCCTCGCCACCCAAACCAGAGAAGGGCACGGGCCGGGCTACGCGCCCTCTCCCCCCCTCAATACCTCTTGGGCAGGCCCAACCCTCGCCACCCAAACCAGAGAAGGGCACGGGTCAGGCTTCACACCCGCTCCCCCCCTCAAGACCTCTGGGGAGGGCCAACCCTAGTCACCCAAACGAGAGAAGGGCACGGGCCGGGCTACGCGCCTGCTCCCCCCTCAGGACCTCTGGGGCAGGGCCAACCCTAGTCAACCAAACGAGAGAAGGGCACGGGCCGGGCTACGCGCCCGCTCCCCCCTCAGGACCTCAGGGGCAGGGCCAACCCTAACCACCCAAACCAGAGAAGGGCACGGGCCGGGCTACGCGCCCGCTCCCCCCTCAAGACCTCTGGGGCTGGGCCAACCCTAGCCACCCAAACCAGAGAAGGGCACGGGCAGGGCAACGCACCCGCTCCCCCCCTTAAGACCTCAGGGGCAGGGCCAACCCTAGCCACCCAAACCAGAGAAGGACACGGGCCGGGCTACGCTACCGCTCCCCCCTCAAGACCTCTGGGGCAGGGTCAACCCTAGCCACCCAAACCATAGAAAGGCACGGGCCGGGCTACACGCCCGCTCGCCCCTCAAGACCGCTGGGGCAGGGCCAACCCTAGCCACCCAAACCAGAGAAGGGCACGGGCCGGGCTACGCTACCGCTCCCCCCCTCAAGACCTCTGGGGCAGGGCCAACCCTAGCCACCCAAACCATAGAAGGGCACGGGCCGGGCTACGCGCCCGCTCCCCCCCTCAAGAACTCTGGGGTAGGGCCAACCCTAGCCACCCAAACCAGAGAAGGGCACGGGCCAGGCTACGTGCCCGCTCCCCCCTCAAGACATCTGGGGCAAGGCCAACCCTAGCCACACAAACCAGAGAAGGGCACGTGCCGGGCTACGCGCCCGCTCCCCCATCAAGACCTCTGGGGCAGGGCCAACCCTAGCCACCCAAACCAGAGAATGGCACGGGCCGGGTTACATGCCCGCTCCCCCCTCAAGACCTCTGGGGCAGGGCCAACCCTAGCCACCCATACCAGAGAAGGGCACGGGCCGGGCTACGCGCCCGCTCCCCCCCTTAAGTCCTTTGGGGCAGGGCCAACCCTAGCCACCCAAACCAGAGAAGGGCACGGGCCGGGCTACGCGCCCGCTCCCCCCCTTAAGGCCTTTGGGGCAGGGCCAACCCTAGCCACCCAAACCAGAGAAGGGCACGGGCCGGGCTACGCGCCCGCTACCCCCCTCAAGACCTCTGGGGCAGGGCCAACCCTAGCCACCCAAACCAGAGAAGGGCACGGGCCGGGCTACGCGCCCGCTACCCCCCTCAAGACCTCTGGGGCAGGGCGAACCCTAGACACCCAAACCAAAGAAGGGTACGGGCCGGGCTACGCGCCCGCTCCCCCCCTCAAGACCTCTGGGGCAGGGCCAACCCTAGCCACCCAAACCAGAGAAGGGCACGACCCGGGCTATGCGCCCGCTCCCCCCCTCAAGACCTCTGGGGCAGGGCCAACCCTAGCCACCCAAACCAGAGAAGTGCACGGGCCGGGCTACGCGCCCGCTCCCCCCCTCAAGACCTCTGGGGCCGGGCCAACCCTCGCCACCCAATCCAGAGAAGGGCACGGGCCAGGCTACGCGCCCGCACCACCCCTCAAGACCTCTGTGACAGGGCCAACCCTAGCCACCCAAACCAGAGAAGGGCACGGGCCGGGATACGCGCCCGTTCCCCCCCTCAAGACCTCTGGGGCAGGGCCAACCATAGCCACCCAGACCAGAGAAGGGCACTGGCCGGGCTACGCACCCGCTCCCCACTAAAGACCTCTGGGGCAGGGCCAACCATAGCCACCCAAACCATAGAAGGGCACGGGCCGGGCTACGCACCCGCTCCCCCCTCAAGACCTCTGGGGCAGCGCCAACCCTGGCCACCCAAACCAGAGAAGGGCACGGGCCGGGCTACGCGCTCGTTCCCCCCCTCAAGACCTCTGGGGAAGGGCCAACCCCAGCCACCCAAACCAGAGAAGGGCACGGGCCGGGCTACGCGCCCGCTCCACCCCTCAAGACCTCTGGGGTAGGGCCAACCCTCGCCACCCAAACCAGAGAAGGGAACGGGCCGGGCTACGCGCCCGTTCCCCACTCAAGACCTCTAGGGAAGGGCCAACCCTAGCCACCCAAACCAGAGAAGGGCACGGGCCGGGCTACGCGCCCGCTCCCCCCCTCAAGACCTCTGGGACAGGGCCAACCCTAGCCACCCAAACCAGAGAAGGGCACGGCCCGGGCTACGCGCCTGCTCCCCCCTCAAGACCTCTGGGGCAGGGCCAACCCTCGCCTCCCAAACCAGAGAAAGGCACAGGCCGGGCTACGTGCCCGCTCCCCCCCTCAAGACCTCTGGGGCAGGGCCAACCCTAGCCACCCAACCCAGAGAAAGGGCACGGGCCGGGCTACGCGGCCGCTCCCCCCCTCAAGACCTCTGGGGCAGGGCCAACCCTAGCCACCCAAACCAGAGAAGGGCACGGGCCGGGCTACGTGACCGCTCCCCCCCTCAAGACCTCTGGGGCAGGGCCAACCTTAGCCACCCAAACCAGAGAAGGACACGGGCCGGGCTACGTGCCCGCTACCCCCCTCAAGACCTCTGGGGCAGGGCCAACCTTAGCCACCCAAACCAGAGAAGGACACAGGCCGGGCTACGTGCCCGCTCCCCCCCCCCCTCAAGACCTCTGGGGCAGGGCCTACCGTAGCCACCCAAACCAGAGAAGGGAACTGGCCGGGCTACGCGCCCGCTCCCCCCCTCAAGACCTCTCGGGTAGGGCCAACCCTACCCACCCAAACCAGAGAAGGGCACGGGCCGGGCTACGCACCTGCTCCCCCCCTCAAGACCTCTGGGGCAGGGCCAACCCTCACCTCCCAAACCAGAGAAAGGCACGGGCCGGACTACGTGCCCGCTCCCCCCCTCAAGACCTCTGGGGCAGGGCCAACCCGAGCCACCCAACCCAGAGAAGGGCACGGGCCGGGCTACACGCCCGCTCCCCCCCCTCAAGACCTCTGGGGCAAGGCCAACCCTAGCCACCCAAACCAGAGAAGGGCACGGGACGGGCTACGTGACCGCTCCCCCCCTCAAGACCTCTGGGGAAGGGCCAACCTTAGCCACCCAAACCAGAGAAGGACACAGGCCGGGCTACGTGCCCGCTCCCCCCCCCTCAAGACCTCTGGGGCAGGGCCAACCCTAGCCACCCAAACCAGAGAAGGGCACGGGCCGGGATACGAGCCCGCCCCCCCCCTCAAGACCTCCGGGGCAGGGCCAACCCAAGCCACCCAAACGAGAGAAGGGCACAGGCCGGGCTACGCGCCCGCTCCCCCCCTCAAGACCTCTGGGGCAGGGCCAACCATAGCCACCCAAACCAGAGAAGGGAACGGGCCGGGCTACGTGCCCGCTCCCCCCTCAAGACCTCTGAGGCAGGGCCAACCCTCGCCACCCAAACCATGGAAGGGCACGGGCCGGGATACGCGCCCGCTCCCCACCTCAAGACCTCTGGGGCAGGGCCAACCCTAGCCACCCAAACCAGAGAAGGGCACGGGCCGGGCTACGCGCCCGCTCCCCCCTCAAGACCTATTGGGAAGGGCCAACCCTAGCCACCCAAACCAGAGAAGGGCACGGGACGGGCTACGCGCCCGCGCCCCCCCCCCCTCATGTCCTCTGGGGCAGGGCCAACCCTTGCCTCCCAAACCAGAGAAGGGCACGGGCCGGGCTACGTGCCCGTTCCCCCCCTCCCCCCTCAAGACCTCTGGGGCAGGGCCAACCCTGGCCACCCAAACCAGAGAAGGGCACGGGCCGGGCTACGCGCCCGCTCCCCCCCTCAAGACCTCTGGGGCAGCGTCAACCCTGGCCACCCAAACCAGAGAAGGGCACAGGCCAGGCTACGCGCCCGCTCCCCCCCAAGACATCTGGAGCAGGGCCAACCCTGGCCACCCAAACCAGAGAAGGGCACGGGCCGGGCTACGCGCCCGCTCCCCCCCCCCCCCCCCCCCCCCCCCCTCAAAACCTCTGGGGCAGGGCCAACCCAAGCAACCCAAACCAGAGAAGGGAACGGGCCGGGCTACGCGCCCGCTCCCCCCCTCAAGACCTCTGGGGCAGGGCCAACCCTAGCCACCCAAACCAGAGAAGGGCACGGGCCGGGCTATGCGCCCGCTTCCCCCCTCAAGACCTCTGGGGCAGGGCCAACCCTACCCACCCAAACCAGAGAAGGGCACGGGCCGGGCTACGCGCCCGCTCCCCCCTCAAGACCTCTGGGGCAGGGCCAACCCTCGCCAACCAAACCAGAGAAGGGCACGGGCCGGGCTACACACCCGCTCCCCACCTCAAGACCTCTGGGGCAGGGCCAACCCTCGCCACCCAAACCAGAGAAGGGCACGGGTTAGGCTACGCACCCGCTCCCCCCCTCAAGACCTCTGGGGAGGGCCAACCCTAGGCACCCAAACCAGAGAAGGGCACGGGCCGGGCTACGCGCCCGCTCCCCCCGCAAGACCTCTGGGACAGGGCCAACCCTAGCCACCCAAACCAGAGAAGGGCACGGGCCGGACTACGTGCCCGCTCCCCCCTCAAGACCTCTGGGGCATGGCCAACCCTAGCCACCTAAACCAGAGAAGGGCACGGGCCGGGCTACGTGCCCGCTCCCCCCTCAAGACCTATTGGGAAGGGCCAACCCTAGCCACCCAAACCAGAGAAGGGCACGGGCCGGGCTACGCGCCCGCTCCCCCCCAAGACCTCTGGAGCAGGGCCAACCCTAGCCACCCAAACCAGAGAAGGGCACGGGCCGGGCTACGTGCCCGCTCCCCCCGTCAACACCTCTGGGGCAGGGCCAACCCTAGCCACCCAAACCAGAGAAGGGCACGGGCCGGGCTACGCGCCCGCTCCCCCCTCAAGACCTCTGGGGCAGGTCCAACCCTAGCCACCCAAACCAGAGAAGGGCACGGGCCGGGCTACGCGCCCGCTCCCCCCCTCAAGACCTCTGGGGCAGGGCCAACCCTCGCCACCCAAACCAGAGAAGGGCACGGGCCGGGCTACGCGCCTGCTCCCCCCCTCAAGACCTCTGGGGCAGGGCCCACCCTCGCCACCCAAACCAGAGAAGGGCACGGGTCAGGCTACGCACCCGCTCCCCCCCTCAAGAACTCTGGGGAGGGCCAACCCTAGTCACCCAAACCAGAGAAGGGCACGGGCCGGGCTACGCGCCCGCTCCCCCCTCAAGACCTCTGGGGCAGGGCCAACCCTAGCCACCCAAACCAGAGAAGGGCACGGGCCGGGCTACGTGCCCGCTCCCCCCTCAAGACCTCTGGGGCAGGGCCAACCCTAGCCACCCAAACCAGAGAAGGGCACGGGCCGGGCTACGCGCCCGCTCCCCCCCTCAAGACCACTGGGGTAGGGCCAACCCTAGCCACCCAAACCAGAGAAGGGCACAGGCCGGGCTACGTGCCCGCTCCCCCCCCCTCAAGACCTCTTTGGCAGGGCCAACCCTTGCCAACTAAACCAGAAAAGGGCACGGGCCGAGGTACGCGCCCCCTCCCCCCCTCAAGACCTCTGGGGTAAGGCCAACCCTAGCCACCCAAACCAGAGAAGGGCACGGGCCGGGCTACGCGCTGGCTCCCCCCCTCAAGACCTCTGGGGCAGGGCCAACCCTAGCCACCCAAAACAGAGAAGGGCACGGGCCGGGCTACACGCCCGCTCCCCCCTAAGACCCCTGGGGCAGGGGCAACCCTCGCCACCCAAACCAGAGAAGGGCACGGGCCGGGCTAGGCGCCTGCTCCCCCTCAAGACCTCTGGGGCAGGGCCAACCCTAGCCACCCAAACCAGAGAAGGGCACGGGCCGGGCTACGCGCCCGCTCCCCCCTCAAGACCTCTGGAGAAGGGCCAACCCTAGCCACCCAAACCAGAGAAGGGCACGGGCCGGGCTACGCGCCCGCTCCCCCCCTCAAGACCTCTCGGGCAGGGCCAACTCTAGCTACCCAAACCAGAGAAGAGCACGGGCCGGGCTATGCTACTGCTCCCCCCCTCAAGACCTCTGGGGCAGGGCCAACCCTAGCCACCCAAACCATAGAAAGGCACGGGCCTGGCTACACGCCCGCTCGCCCCTCAAGACCTCTGGGGCAGGGCCAACCCTAGCCACCCAAACCAGAGAAGGGCACGGGCCGGGCTACGCGCCCGCTCCCCCTCTCAAGACCTCTGGAGAAGGGCCAACCCTAGCCACCCAAGCCAGTGAAGGGCACGGGCCGGGCTACGCGCCCGCTCCCCCCCTCAAGACCTCTGGGGCAGGGCCAACCCTAGCCACCCAAACCAGAGAAGGGCACGGGCCGGGCTACGCGCCCGCTCCCCCCTCAAGTCCTATTGGGATGGGCCAACCCTAGCCACCCAAACCAGAGAAGGGCACGGGCCGGGCTACGTGCCCGCGCCCCCCCTCATGTCCTCTGGGGTAGGGCCAACCCTTGCCACCCAAACCAGAGAAGGTCACGGGCCGGGCTAAGCGCCCGCTCCCCCCTCAAGACCTCTGGAGAAGGGCCAACCCTAGCCACCCAAACCAGAGAAGGGCACGGGCCGGGCTACGCGCCCGCTCCCCCCCTCAAGACCTCTCGGGCAGGGCCAACTCTAGCTACCCAAACCAGAGAAGAGCACGGGCCGGGCTATGCTACCCCTACCCCCCTCAAGACCTCTGGGGCAGGGCCAACCCTAGCCACCCAAACCATAGAAAGGCACGGGCCTGGCTACACGCCCGCTCGCCCCTCAAGACCGCTGGGGCAGGGCCAACCCTAGCCACCCAAACCAGAGAAGGGCACCGGCCGGGCTACACGCCCGCTCCCCCCCTCAAGACCTCTGGGCAGGGCCAACCCTCGCCACCCAATCCAGAGAAGGGCATGGGCCAGGTTACGCGCCCGCTCCCCCCCTCAAGACCTCTGGGGCAGGGCCAACCCTAGCCACCCAAACCAGAGAAGGGCACGGGCCGGGCTACGTGACCCCTCCCCCCTCAAGACCTCTGGGGTAGGGCCAACCTTAGCCACCCAAACGAGAGAAGGACACGGGCCGGGCTACGTGCCTGCTACCCCCCTGAAGACCTCTGGGGCAGGGCCAACCTTAGCCACCCAAACCAGAGAAGGACACGGGCCGGGCTATGTGCCCGCTCCCCCCCCCTAAGACCTCTGGGGCAGGGCCTACCTTAGCCACCCAAACCAGAGAAGGGAACTGGCCGGGCTACGCGCCCGCTCCCCCCCTCAAGACCTCTCGGGTAGGGCCAACCCTACCCACCCAAACCAGAGAAGGGCACGGGCCGGGCTACGCGCCTGCTCCCCCCTCAAGACCTTTGGGGAAGGGCCAACCCTCGCCTCCCAAACCAGAGAAAGGCACGGGCCGGACTACGTGCCCGCTCCCCCCATCAAGACCTCTGGGGCAGGGCCAACCCTAGCCACCCAACCCAGAGAAGGGCACGGGCCGGGCTACACGCCTGCTCCCCCCCTCAAGACCTCTGGGGCATGGCCAACCCTAGCCACCCAAACCAGAGAAGGGCACGGGCCGGGCTACACGCCCGCTCCCCCCCTCAAGACCTCTGGGGCATGGCCAACCCTAGCCACCCAAACCAGAGAAGGGCACGGGCCGGGCTACGTGACCGCTCCCCCCTCAAGACCTCTGGGGAAGGGCCAACCTTAGCCACCCAAACCAGAGAAGGACACAGGCCAGGCTACGTGCCCGCTCCCCCCCTCAAGACCTCTGGGGCAGGGCCAACCCTAGCCACCCAAACCAGAGAAGGGCACGGGCCGGGATACGAGCCCCCCCCCCCTCAAGACCTCCGGGGCAGGGCCAACCCTAGCCACCCAAACGAGAGAAGGGCACAGGCCAGGCTACGCGCCCGCTCCCCCCCTCAAGACCTCTGGGGCAGGGCCAACCATAGCCACCCAAACCAGAGAAGGGAACGGGCCGGGCTACGCGCCCGCTCCCCCCTCAAGACCTCTGAGGCAGGGCCAACCCTCGCCACCCAAACCATGGAAGGGCACGGTCCGGGCTACGCGGCCGCTCCCCACCTCAAGACCTCTGGGGCAGGGCCAACCCTAGCCACCCAAACCAGAGAAGGGCACGGGCCGGGCTACGCGCCCGCTCCCCCCTCAAGACCTATTGGGAAGGGCCAACCCTAGCCACCCAAACCAGAGAAGGGCACGGGCCGGGCTACGCGCCCGCGCCCCCCCCCTCATGTCCTCTGGGGCAGGGCCAACCCTTGCCACCCAAACCAGAGAAGGACACGGGCCGGGCTACGTGCCCGTTCCCCCCCTCCCCCCTCAAGACCTCTGGGGCAGGGCCAACCCTGGCCACCCAAACCAGAGAAGGGCACGGGCCGGGCTACGCGACCGCTCCCCCTCAAGACCTCTGGGGCAGCGCCAACCCTGGCCACCCAAACCAGAGAAGGGCACAGGCCGGGCTACGCGCCCGCTCCCCCCCAAGACCTCTGGCGCAGGGCCAACCCTGGCCACCCAAACCAGAGAAGGGCACGGGCCGGGCTACGCGCCCGCTCCCCCCCTCAAAACCTCTGGGGCAGGGCCAACCCAAGCAACCCAAACCAGAGAAGGGAACGGGCCGGGCTACGCGCCCGCTCCCCCCCTCAAGACCTCTGTGGCAGGGCCAACCCTAGCCACCCAAGCCAGAGAAGGGCACGGGCCGGGCTACGCGCCCGCTTCCCCCCTCAAGACCTCTGGGGCAGGGCCAACCCTACCCACCCAAACCAGAGAAGGGCACGGGCCGGGCTACGCGCCCGCTCCCCTCTCAGGACCTCTGGGGCAGGGCCAACCCTCGCCACCCAAACCAGAGAAGGGCACGGGCCGGGCTACGCGCCCGCTCCCCACCTCAAGACCTCTGGGGCAGGTCCAACCCTCGCCACCCAAACCAGAGAAGGGCACGGGTCAGGCTACGCACTCGCTCCCCCCCTCAAGACCTCTGGGGAGGGCCAACCCTAGGCACCCAAACCAGAGAAGGGCACGGGCCGGGCTACGCGCCCGCTCCCCCCGCAAGACCTCTGGGACAGGGCCAACCCTAGCCACCCAAACCAGAGAAGGGCACGGGCCGGTCTACGTGCCCGCTCCCCCCTCAAGACCTCTGGGGCAGGGCCAACCCTAGCCACCTAAACCAGAGAAGGGCACGGGCCGGGCTACGCGCCCGCTCCCCCCAAGACCTCTGGAGTAGGGCCAACCCTAGCCACCCAAACCAGAGAAGGGCACGGGCCGGGCTACGCGCCCGCTCCCCCCCTCAACACCTCTGGGGCAGGGCCAACCCTAGCCACCCAAACCAGAGAAGGGCACGGGCCGGGCTACGCGCCCGCTCCCCCCTCAAGACCTCTGGGGCAGGTCCAACCCTAGCCACCCAAACCAGAGAAGGGCACGGGCCGGGCTACGCGCCCGCTCCCCCCCTCAAGACCTCTGGGGCAGGGCCAACCCTCGCCACCCAAACCAGAGAAGGGCACGGGCCGGGCTACGCGCCTGCTCCCCCCCTCAAGACCTCTGGGGCAGGGACCACCCTCGCCACCCAAACCAGAGAAGGGCACGGGTCAGGCTACGCACCCGCTCCCCCCCTCAAGAACTCTGGGGAGGGCCAACCCTAGTCACCCAAACCAGAGAAGGGCACGGGCCGGGCTACGCGCCCGCTCCCCCCTCAAGACCTCTGGGGCAGGGCCAACCCTAGCCACCCAAACCAGAGAAGGGCACGGGCCGGGCTACGTGACCGCTCCCCCCTCAAGACCTCTGGGGCAAGGCCAACCCTAGCCACCCAAACCAGAGAAGGGCACGGGCCGGGCTACGCGCCCGCTCCCCCCCTCAAGACCACTGGGGTAGGGCCAACCCTAGCCACCCAAACCAGAGAAGGGCACAGGCCGGGCTACGTGCCCGCTCCCCCCCTCAAGACCTCTTTGGCAGGGCCAACCCTTGCCAACTAAACCAGAGAAGGGCACGGGCCGAGGTACGCGCCCGCTCCCCCCTCAAGACCTCTGGGGTAAGGCCAACCCTAGCCACCCAAACCAGAGAAGGGCACGGGCCGGGCTACGCGCTGGCTCCCCCCCCTCAAGACCTCTGGGGCAGGGCCAACCCTAGCCACCCAAAACAGAGAAGGGCACGGGCCGGGCTACACGCCCGCTCCCCCCCTAAGACCCCTGGGGCAGGGGCAACCCTCGCCACCCAAACCAGAGAAGGGCACGGGCCGGGCTAGGTGCCTGCTCCCCCTCAAGACCTCTGGGGCAGGGCCAACCCTAGCCACCCAAACCAGAGAAGGGCACGGGCCGGGCTATGCGCCCGCTCCCCCCTCAAGACCTCTGGAGAAGGGCCAACCCTAGCCACCCAAACCAGAGAAGGGCACGGGCCGGGCTACGCGCCCGCTCCCCCCCCTCAAGACCTCTCGGGCAGGGCCAACTCTAGCTACCCAAACCAGAGAAGAGCACGGGCCGGGCTATGCTACCGCTCCCCCCTCAAGACCTCTGGGGCAGGGCCAACCCTAGCCACCCAAACCATAGAAAGGCACGGGCCTGGCTACACGCCCGCTCGCCCCTCAAGACCGCTGGGACAGGGCCAACCCTAGCCACCCAAACCAGAGAAGGGCACGGGCCGGGCTACGCGCCCGCTCCCCCTCTCAAGACCTCTGGGGTAGGGCCAACCCTAGCCACCCAAACCAGTGAAGGGCACGGGCCGGGCTACGTGCCCGCTCCCCCCCTCAAGACCTCTGGGGCAGGGCCAACCCTAGCCACCCAAACCAGAGAAGGGCACGGGCCAGGCTACGCGCCCGCTCCCCCCTCAAGTCCTATTGGGATGGGCCAACCCTAGCCACCCAAACCAGAGAAGGGCACGGGCCGGGCTACGCGCCCGCGCCCCCCCTCATGTCCTCTGGGGTAGGGCCAACCCTTGCCACCCAAACTAGAGAAGGGCACGGGCCGGGCTACGCGCCCGTTCCCCCCTAAGACCTCTAGAGCAGGGCCAACCCTAGCCACCCAAACCAGAGAAGGGCACGGGCCGGGCTACGCGCCAGCTCCCCCCTCAAAACCTCTGGGGCAGGGCCAACCCTAGCCACCCAAACCAGAGAAGGGAACGGGCCGGGCTACGCGCCCGCTCCTCCCCTCAAGACCTCTAGGGCAGGGCCAACCCTACCCACACAAACCAAAGAAGGGCACGGGCCGGGCTACGCGCCCGCTCCCCCCTCAAGACCTCTGGGGCAGGGCCAACCCTAGCCACCCAAACCAGAGAAGGGCATGGGCCGGGCTACGCACCCGCTCCCCCCCTCAAGACCTCTGGGGCAGGGCCAACCCTAGCCACCCAAACCATAGAAGGGCACGGGCCGGGCTACGCGCCCGCTCCCCACCTCAAGACCTCTGGGGCAGGGCCAACCCTCGCCACCCAAACCAGAGAAGGGCACGGGCCGGGCTACGCGCCCGCTCCCCCCCTCAAGACCTCTTGGGCAGGGCCAACCCTCGCCACCCAAACCAGAGAAGGGCACGGGTCAGGCTACACACCCGCTCCCCCCCTCAAGACCTCTGGGGAGGGCCAACCCTAGTCACCCAAACCAGAGAAGGGCACGGGCCGGGCTACGCGCCCGCTCCCCCCTCAGGACCTCTGGGGCAGTGCCAACCCTAACCACCTAAACCAGAGAAGGGCACGGGCCGGGCTACGCGCCCGCTCCCGCCTCAAGACCTCTGGGGCTGGGCCAACCCTAGCCACCCAAACCAGAGAAGGGCACGGGCAGGGCAACGCACCCGCTCCCCCCCTCAAGACCTCAAGGGGCAGGGCCAACCCTAGCCACCCAAACGAGAGAAGGGAACGGGCCGGGCTACGTGCCCGCTCCCCCCCTCTAGACCTCTGGGGTAGGGCCAACCCTAGCCACCCAAACCAGAGAAGGGCACGGGCCGGGCTACGTACCCGCTCCCCCCTCAAGACCTCTGTGGCAGGGCCAACCCTCGCCAACTAAACAAGAGAAGGGCACGGGCCGAGGTACGCACCCGTTCCCCCCCTCAAGACCTCTGGGGTAAGGCCAACCCTAGCCACCAAAACCAGAGAAGGGCACGGGCCGGGCTACGCGCCCGCTCCCCCCCTCAAGACCTCTGGGGCAGGGCCAACCCTAGCCACCCAAACCAGAGAAGGACACGGGCCGGGCTACGCTACCGCTCCCCCCTCAAGACCTCTGGGGCAGGGTCAACCCTAGCCACCCAAACCATAGAAAGGCACGGGCCGGGCTACACGCCCGCTCGCCCCACAAGACCGCTGGGGCAGGGCCAACCCTAGCCACCCAAACGAGAGAAGGGCACGGGCCGGGCTACGCTACCGCTCCCCCCCTCAAGACCTCTGGGGCAGGGCCAACCCTAGCCACCCAAACCATAGAAGGGCACGGGCCGGGCTACGCGCCCGCTCCCCCCCTCAAGACCTCTGGGGCAGGGCCAACCCTAGCCACCCAAACCAGAAAAGGGCACGGGCCAGGCTACGTGCCCGCTCCCCCCTCAAGACCTCTGGGGCACGGCCAACCCTAGCCACACAAACCAGAGAAGGGCACGTGCCGGTCTACGCGCCCGCTCCCCCCTCAAGACCTCTGGGGCACGGCCAACCCTAGCCACACAAACCAGAGAAGGGCACGTGCCGGGCTACGCGCCCGCTCCCCCCTCAAGACCTCTGGGGCAGGGCCAACCCTAGCCACCCAAACCAGAGAATGGCACGGGCCGGGCTACGCGCCAGCTCCCCCCCTCAAGACCTCTGGGGCAGGGCCAACCCTAGCCACCCAAACTACAGAAGGGCACGGGCCGTGCTACGCGCCCGCTCCCCCCTTCTAGACCTCTGGGGCAGGGCCAACCCTAGCCACCCAAACCAGAGAAGGGCACGGGCCGGGCTACGCGCTCGCTACCCCCCCTCAAGACCTCTGGGGCAGGGCCAACCCTAGCCACCCAAACCAGAGAAGGGCACGGGCCGGGCTACGCGCCCGCTCCCCCCCTCAAGACCTCTGGGGCAGGGCCAACCCTAGACACCCAAACCCGAGAAGGGTACGGGCCGGGCTACACGCCCGCTCCCCCCCTCAAGACCTCTGGGGCAGGGCCAACCCTAGACACCCAAACCAGAGAAGGGCACGACCCGGGCTATGCGCCCACTCCCCCCCTCAAGACCTCTGGGGCAGGGCCAACCCTAGCCACCCAAACCAGAGAAGGGCACGGGCCGGGCTACGCACCCGCTCCCCCCCTCAAGACCTCTGGGTCCGGGCCAACCCTCGCCACCCAATCCAGAGAAGGGCATGGGCCGGGCTACGCGCCCGCTCCCCCCCTCAAGACCTCTGGGGCAGGGCCAACCCTAGCCACCCAAACCATAGAAGGGCACGGGCCGGGCTACGCGCCCGCTCCCCACCTCAAGACCTCTGGGGCAGGGCCAACCCTCGCCACCCAAACCAGAGAAGGGCACGGGCCGGGCTACGCGCCCGCTCCCCCCCTCAAGACCTCTTGGGCAGGGCCGACCCTCGCCACCCAAACCAGAGAAGGGCACGGGTCAGGCTACACACCCGCTCCCCCCCTCAAGACCTCTGGGGAGGGCCAACCCTAGTCACCCAAACCAGAGAAGGGCACGGGCCGGGCTACGCGCCCGCTCCCCCCTCAGGACCTCTGGGGCAGGGCCAACCCTAACCACCCAAACCAGAGAAGGGCACGGGCCGGGCTACGCTCCCGCTCCCCCCTCAAGACCTCTGGGGCAGGGCCAACCCTAGCCACCCAAACCAGAGAAGGGCACGGGCAGGGCAACGCACCCGCTCCCCCCCTCAAGACCTCAGGGGCAGGGCCAACCCTAGCCACCCAAACGAGAGAAGGGAACGGGCCGGGCTACGTGCCCGCTCCCCCCCTCTAGACCTCTGGGGTAGGGCCAACCCTAGCCACCCAAACCAGAGAAGGGCACGGGCCGGGCTACGTGCCCGCTCCCCCCCTCAAGACCTCTGTGGCAGGGCCAACCCTCGCCAACTAAACAAGAGAAGGGCACGGGCCGAGGTACGCACCCGTTCCCCCCCTCAAGACCTCTGGGGTAAGGCCAACCCTAGCCACCAAAACCAGAGAAGGGCACGGGCCGGGCTACGCGCCCGCTCCCCCCCTCAAGACCTCTGGGGCAGGGCCAACCCTAGCCACCCAAACCATAGAAGGACACGGGCCGGGCTACGCTACCGCTCCCCCCTCAAGACCTCTGGGGCAGGGTCAACCCTAGCCACCCAAACCATAGAAAGGCACGGGCCGGGCTACACGCCCGCTCGCCCCTCAAGACCGCTGGGGCAGGGCCAACCCTAGCCACCCAAACCAGAGAAGGGCACGGGCCGGGCTACGCTACCGCTCCCCCCCTCAAGACCTCTGGGGCAGGGCCAACCCTAGCCACCCAAACCATAGAAGGGCACGGGCCGGGCTACGCACCCGCTCCCCCCCTCAAGACCTCTGGGGCAGGGCCAACCCTAGCCACCCAAACCAGAGAAGGGCACGGGCCAGGCTACGTGCCCGCTCCCCCCTCAAGACCTCTGGGGCAAGGCCAACCCTAGCCACACAAACCAGAGAAGGGCACGTGCCGGTCTACGCGCCCGCTCCCCCCTCAAGACCTCTGGGGCAGGGCCAACCCTAGCCACCCAAACCAGAGAATGGCACGGGCCGGGTTACATGCCCGCTCCCCCCCTCAAGACCTCTGGGGCAGGGCCAACCCTAGCCACCCAAACCAGAGAAGGGCACGGGCCGGGCTACGCGCCCGCTCCCCCCCTTAAGGCCTTTGGGGCAGGGCCAACCCAAGCCACCCAAACCAGAGAAGGGCACAGGCCGGGCTACGCGCCCGCTACCCCCCTCAAGACCTCTGGGGCAGGGCCAACCCTAGCCACCCAAACCAGAGAAGGGCACGGGCCGGGCTACGCGCCCGCTCCCCCCCTCAAGACCTCTGGGGCAGGGAGAACCCTAGACACCCAAACCAGAGAAGGGTACGGGCCGGGCTACGCGCCCGCTCCCCCCCCTCAAGACCTCTGGGGCAGGGCCAACCCTAGCCACCCAAACCAGAGAAGGGCACGACCCGGGCTATGCGCCCGCTCCCCCCCTCAAGACCTCTGGGGCAGGGCCAACCCTAGCCACCCAAACCAGAGAAGGGCACGGGCCGGGCTACGCGCCCGCTCCCCCCCTCAAGACCTATGGGGCCGGACCAACCCTCGCCACCCAATCCAGAGAAGGGCATGGGCCAGGCTACGCGCCCGCACCCCCCCTCAAGACCTCTGTGACAGGGCCAACCCTAGGCACCCAAACCAGAGAAGGGCACGGGCCGGGCTACGCGCCCGTTCCCCCCTCAAAACCTCTGGGGCAGGGCCAACCATAGCCACCCAGACCAGAGAAGGGCACTGGCCGGGCTACGCACCCGCTCCCCCCTAAAGACCTCTGGGGTAGGGCCAACCATAGCCACCCACACCATAGAAGGGCACGGGCCGGGCTACGCACCCGCTCCCCCCTCAAGACCTCTGGGGCAGCGCCAACCCTGGCCACCCAAACCAGAGAAGGGCACGGGCCGGGCTACGCGCCCGTTCCCCCCCTCAAGACCTCTGGGGAAGGGCCAACCCCAGCCACCCAAACCAGAGAAGGGCACGGGCCGGGCTACGCGCCCGCTCCCCCCCTCAAGACCTCTGGGGTAGGGCCAACCCTCGCCACCCAAACCAGAGAAGGGAACGGGCCGGGCTACGCGCCCGCTCCCCCCCTCAAGACCTCTGGGGCAGGGCCAACCCTACCCACCCAAACCAGAGAAGGGCACGGGCCGGGCTACGCGCCCGCTTCCCCCCCTCAAGACCTCTGGGGCAGGGCCAACCCTACCCACCCAAACCAGAGAAGGGCACGGGCCAGGCTATGCGCCCGCTCCCACCCTCAAGACCTCTGGGGCAGGGCCAACCCTAGCCACCCAAACCAGAGAAGGGCACGGGCCGGGCTACGTGCCCGTTCCCCCCCTCAAGACCTCTGGGGCAGGGCCAACCCTAGCCACCCAAACCAGAGAAGGGCACGGGCCGGGCTACGCCCCCGATCCCCCCCTCAAGACCTCTGGGGCAGGGCCAACCATAGCCACCCAAACCAGAGAAGGGCACGGGCCGGGAAACGCGCCCGCTCCCCCCTCAAGACCTCTGGGGCAGGGCCAATCCTAGCCACCCAAACCAGAGAAGGGCACGGGCCAGGCTACGCACCCATTCCCCCCTCAAGACATCTGGGGCAGGACCAACCCACGCCACCCAAACCAGAGAAGGGCCCGAGCCGGGCTACGCGCCCGTTCCCCCCCTTCAAGACCACTTGGGCAGGGCCAACCCTTGCCACCCAAACCAGAGAAGGGCACGGGCCGGGCTACGGGCCTGCTCCCCCCCTCAAGACCTCTGGGGCAGGGCCAACCCTCGCCACCCAAACCAGAGAAAGGCACGGGCCGGGCTACGTGCCCGCTCCCCCCCCTCAAGACCTCTGGGCAGGGCCTACCCAAGCCACCCAAACCAGAGAAGGTCATGGGCCGGGCTACGCACCCGCTGCCCCCCTCAAGACCTCTGAGCAGGTCCAACCCTAGCCACCCAAACCATAGAAGGGCTCGGGCCGGGCTACGTGCCCGCTCCCCCCCCTTAAGGCCTTTGGGCAGGGGCCAACCTTAGCCACCCAAACCAGAGAAGGGCACAGGCCGGGCTACGCGCGCGGCTACCCCCCCTCAAGACCTCTGGGGCAGGGCCAACCCTAGCCACCCAAACCAGAGAGGGGCACGGGCCGGGCTACGCGCCCGCTCCCCCCTCAAGACCTCTGGGGCAGGGCCAACCCTAGCCACCCAAACTACAGAAGGGCACGGGCCGGGCTACGCGGCCCGCTCCCCCTTCTAGACCTCTGGGGTAGGGCCAACCCTAGCCACCCAAACCAGAGAAGGGCACGGGCCGGGCTACGCGCCCGCTCCCCCCCTTAAGGCCTTTGGGGCAGGGCCAACCCTAGCCACCCAAACCAGAGAAGGGCACGGGCCGGGCTACGCGCCCGCTCCCCCCCTCAAGACCTCTGGGGTAGGGCCAAACCTTGCCACCCAAACCAGAGAAGGGCACGGGCCAGGCTACGTGCCCGCTCCCCCCCTCAAGACCTCTGGGGCAAGGCCGACCCTAGCCACACAAACCAGAGAAGGGCACGTGCTGGGCTACGCGCCCGCTCCCCCCTAAAGACCTCTGGGGGCAAGGGCCAACCTTAGCCACCCAAACCAGAGAATGGCACGGGCCGGGTTACATGCCCGCTCCCCCCCTCAAGACCTCTGGGGCAGGGCCAACCCTAGCCACCCAAACCATAGAAGGGCACGGGCCGGGCTACGCGCCCGCTCCCCCCCCTTAAGGCCTTTGGGGCAGGGCCAACCCTAGCCACCCAAACCAGAGAAGGGCACGGGCCGGGCTACGCGCTCGCTACCCCCCCCTCAAGACCTCTGGGGCAGGGCCAACCCTAGCCACCCAAACCAGAGAAGGGCACGGGCCGGGCTAACGCGCCCGCTCCCCCCTCAAGACCTCTTGGGCAGGGCGAACCCTAGACACCCAAACCAGAGAAGGGTACGGGCCGGGCTACGCGCCCGCTCCCCCCCTCAAGACCTCTGGGGCAGGGCCAACCATAGCCACCCAAACCAGAGAAGGGCACGGGCCGGGAAACGCGCCCGCTCCCCCCCCTCAAGACCTCTGGGGCAGGGCCAATCCTAGCCACCCAAACCAGAGAAGGGCACGGGCCAGGCTACGCACCCATTCCCCCCCTCACCTCTGGGGCAGGGCCAACCCTCGCCACCCAAACCAGAGAAAGGCACGGGCCGGGCTACGTGCCCGCTCCCCCCCTCAAGACCTCTGGGGCAGGGCCTACCCAAGCCACCCAAACCAGAGAAGGTCATGGGCCGGGCTACGCACCCGCTGCCCCCCTCAAGACCTCTGAGCAGGGCCAACCCTAGCCACCCAAACCATAGAAGGGCTCGGGCCGGGCTACGTGCCCGCTCCCCCCCTTAAGGCCTTTGGGGCAGGGCCAACCCTAGCCACCCAAACCAGAGAAGGGCACAGGCCGGGCTACGCGCGCGCTACCCCCCTCAAGACCTCTGGGGCAGGGCCAACCCTAGCCACCCAAACCAGAGAGGGGCACGGGCCGGGCTACGCGCCCGCTCCCCCCTCAAGACCTCTGGAGCAGGGCCAACCCTAGCCACCCAAACTACAGAAGGGCACGGGCCGGGCTACGCGCCCGCTCCCCCTTCTAGACCTCTGGGGTAGGGCCAACCCTAGCCACCCAAACCAGAGAAGGGCACGGGCCGGGCTACGCGCCCGCTCCCCCCCTTAAGGCCTTTGGGGCAGGGCCAACCCTAGCCACCCAAACCAGAGAAGGGCACGGGCCGGGCTACGCGCCCGCTCCCCCCCTCAAGACCTCTGGGGTAGGGCCAAACCTTGCCACCCAAACCAGAGAAGGGCACGGGCCAGGCTACGTGCCCGCTCCCCCCCTCAAGACCTCTGGGGCAAGGCCGACCCTAGCCACACAAACCAGAGAAGGGCACGTGCTGGGCTACGCGCCCGCTCCCCCCTAAAGACCTCTGGGGCAGGGCCAACCTTAGCCACCCAAACCAGAGAATGGCACGGGGCCGGGTTACATGCCCGCTCCCCCCCTCAAGACCTCTGGGGCAGGGCCAACCCTAGCCACCCAAACCATAGAAGGGCACGGGCCGGGCTACGCGCCCGCTCCCCCCCCTTAAGGCCTTTGGGGCAGGGCCAACCCTAGCCACCCAAACCAGAGAAGGGCACGGGCCGGGCTACGCGCCTCGCTACCCCCCTCAAGACCTCTGGGGCAGGGCCAACCCTAGCCACCCAAACCAGAGAAGGGCACGGGCCGGGCTACGCGCCCGCTCCCCCCTCAAGACCTCTTGGGCAGGGCGAACCCCTAGACACCCAAACCAGAGAAGGGTACGGGCCGGGCTACGCGCCCGCTCCCCCCCTCAAGACCTCTGGGGCAGGGCCAACCATAGCCACCCAAACCAGAGAAGGGCACGGGCCGGGAAACGCGCCCCGCTCCCCCCCTCAAGACCTCTGGGGCAGGGCCAATCCTAGCCACCCAAACCAGAGAAGGGCACGGGCCAGGCTACGCACCCATTCCCCCCTCAAGACATCTGGGGCAGGACCAACCCACACGCCACCCAAACCAGAGAAGGGCCCGAGCCGGGCTACGCCGCCCGTTCCCCCCCTTCAAGACCACTTGGGCAGGGCCAACCCTTGCCACCCAAACCAGAGAAGGGCACGGGCCGGGCTACGGGCCCGCTCCCCCCCTCAAGACCTCTGGGGGCAGGGCCAACCCTCGCCACCCAAACCAGAGAAAGGCACGGGCCGGGCTACGTGCCCGCTCCCCCCCTCAAGACCTCTGGGGCAGGGCCTACCCAAGCCACCCCAAACCAGAGAAGGTCATGGGCCGGGCTACGCACCCGCTGCCCCCCTCAAGACCTCTGAGCAGGGCCAACCCTAGCCACCCAAACCATAGAAGGGCTCGGGCCGGGGCTACGTGCCCGCTCCCCCCCTTAAGGCCTTTGGGGCAGGGGCCAACCCTAGCCACCCAAACCAGAGAAGGGCACAGGCCGGGCTACGCGCGCGCTACCCCCTCAAGACCTCTGGGGCAGGGCCAACCCTAGCCACCCAAACCAGAGAGGGGCACGGGCCGGGCTACGCGCCCGCTCCCCCCTCAAGACCTCTGGGGCAGGGCCAACCCTAGCCACCCAAACTACAGAAGGGCACGGGCCGGGCTACGCGCCCGCTCCCCCCTTCTAGACCTCTGGGGTAGGGCCAACCCTAGCCACCCAAACCAGAGAAGGGCACGGGCCGGGCTACGCGCCCGCTCCCCCCCTTAAGGCCTTTGGGGCAGGGCCAACCCTAGCCACCCAAACCAGAGAAGGGCACGGGCCGGGCTACGCGCCCGCTCCCCCCCTCAAGACCTCTGGGGTAGGGCCAAACCTTGCCACCCAAACCAGAGAAGGGCACGGGCCAGGCTACGTGCCCGCTCCCCCCCTCAAGACCTCTGGGGCAAGGGCCGCCACCCAAACCAGAGAATGGCACGGGCCGGGTTACATGCCCGCTCCCCCCCTCAAGACCTCTGGGGCAGGGCCAACCCTAGCCACCCAAACCATAGAAGGGCACGGGCCGGGCTACGCGCCCGCTCCCCCCCTTAAGGCCTTTGGGGCAGGGCCAACCCTAGCCACCCCAAACCAGAGAAGGGCACGGGCCGGGCTACGCGCTCGCTACCCCCCCTCAAGACCTCTGGGGCAGGGCCAACCCTAGCCACCCAAACCAGAGAAGGGCACGGGCCGGGCTACGCGCCCGCTCCCCCCCTCAAGACCTCTTGGGCAGGGCGAACCCTAGACACCCCAAACCAGAGAAGGGTACGGGCCGGGCTACGCGCCCGCTCCCCCCCCTCAAGACCTCTGGGGCAGGGCCAACCATAGCCACCCAAACCAGAGAAGGGCACGGGCCGGGAAACGCGCCCGCTCCCCCCTCAAGACCTCTGGGGCAGGGCCAATCCTAGCCACCCAAACCAGAGAAGGGGCACGGGCCAGGCTACGCACCCATTCCCCCCCTCAAGACATCTGGGGCAGGACCAACCCACGCCACCCAAACCAGAGAAGGGCCCGAGCCGGGCTACGCGCCCGTTCCCCCCCTTCAAGACCACTTGGGCAGGGCCAACCCTTGCCACCCAAACCAGAGAAGGGCACGGGCCGGGCTACGGGCCCGCTCCCCCCCTCAAGACCTCTGGGGCAGGGCCAACCCTCGCCACCCAAACCAGAGAAAGGCACGGGCCGGGCTACGTGCCCGCTCCCCCCCCTCAAGACCTCTGGGGCAGGGCCTACCCAAGCCACCCAAACCAGAGAAGGTCATGGGCCGGGCTACGCACCCCGCTGCCCCCCTCAAGACCTCTGAGCAGGGCCAACCCTAGCCACCCAAACCATAGAAGGGCTCGGGCCGGGCTACGTGCCCGCTCCCCCCCCTTAAGGCCTTTGGGGCAGGGCCAACCCTAGCCACCCAAACCAGAGAAGGGCACAGGCCGGGCTACGCGCGCGCTACCCCCCCTCAAGACCTCTGGGGCAGGGCCAACCCTAGCCACCCAAACCAGAGAGGGGCACGGGCCGGGCTACGCGCCCGCTCCCCCCCTCAAGACCCTCTGGGGCAGGGCCAACCCTAGCCACCCAAACTACAGAAGGGCACGGGCCGGGCTACGCGCCCGCTCCCCCTTCTAGACCTCTGGGGTAGGGCCAACCCTAGCCACCCAAACCAGAGAAGGGCACGGGCCGGGCTACGCGCCCGCCTCCCCCCCCTTAAGGCCTTTGGGGCAGGGCCAACCCTAGCCACCCAAACCAGAGAAGGGCACGGGCCGGGCTACGCGCCCGCTCCCCCCCCTCAAGACCTCTGGGGTAGGGGCCAAACCTTGCCACCCAAACCAGAGAAGGGCACGGGCCAGGCTACGTGCCCGCTCCCCCCCCTCAAGACCTCTGGGGCAAGGCCGACCCTAGCCACACAAACCAGAGAAGGGGCACGTGCTGGGCTACGCGCCCGCTCCCCCCCTAAAGACCTCTGGGGCAGGGCCAACCTTAGCCACCCCAAACCAGAGAATGGCACGGGCCGGGTTACATGCCCGCCACCCAAACCAGAGAAGGGCACGGGCCGGGCTACGCGCTCGCTACCCCCCTCAAGACCTCTGGGGCAGGGCCAACCCTAGCCACCCAAACCAGAGAAGGGCACGGGCCGGGCTACGCGCCCGCTCCCCCCTCAAGACCTCTTGGGCAGGGCGAACCCTAGACACCCAAACCAGAGAAGGGTACGGGCCGGGCTACGCGCCCGCTCCCCCCCTCAAGACCTCTGGGGCAGGGCCAACCCTAGCCACCCAAACCAGAGAAGGGCACGACCCGGGCTATGCGCCCGCTCCCCCCCTCAAAACCTCTGGGGCAGGGCCAACCCTAGCCACCCAAACCAGAGAAGGGCACGGGACAGGCTACACGCCCGCTCCCCCCCTCAAGACCTCTGGGGCCGGGCCAACCCTCGCCACCCAATCCAGAGAAGGGCACGGGCAAGGCTACGCGCCCGCACCCCCCCTCAAGACCTCTGTGACAGGGCCAACCCTAGCCACCCAAACCAGAGAAGGGCACGGGCCGGGCTACGCGCCCGTTCCCCCCCTCAATACCTCTGGGTCAGGGCCAACCATAGCCACCCAGACCAGAGAAGGGCACTGGCCGGGCTACGCACCCGCTCCCCCCCTAAAGACCTCTGGGGCAGGGCCAACCATAGCCACCCAAACCATAGAAGGGCACGGGCCGGGCTACGCACCCGCTCCCCCCTCAAGACCTCTGGGACAGCGCCAACCCTGGCCACCCAAACCAGAGAAGGGCACGGGCCGGGCTACGCGCCCGTTCCCCCCCTCAAGACCTCTGGGGAAGGGCCAACCCCAGCCACCCAAACCAGAGAAGGGCACGGGCCGGGCTACGCGCCCGCTCCCCCCCTCAAGACCTCTGGGGTAGGGCCAACCCTCGCCACCCAAACCAGAGAAGGGAACGGGCCGGGCTACGCGCCCGCTCCCCCCCCTCAAGACCTCTGGGGCAGGGCCAACCCTACCCACCCAAACCAGAGAAGGGTACGGGCCGTGCTACGCGCCCGCTCCCCCCCTCAAGACCTCTGGGGCAGGGCCAACCCTACCCACCCAAACCAGAGAAGGGCACGGGCCCGGCTATGCGCCCGCTCCCACCCTCAAGACCTCTGGGGCAGGGCCAACCCGAGCCACCCAAACCAGAGAAGGGCACGGGCCGGGCTACGCGCCCGTTCCCCCCCTCAAGACCTCTGGGGCAGGGCCAACCCTAGCCACCCAAACTAGAGAAGGGCACGAGCCGGGCTACGCCCCCGATCCCCCCCTCAAGACCTCTGGGGCAGGGCCAACCATAGCCACCCAAACCAGAGAAGGGCACGGGCCGGGAAACGCGCCAGCTCCCCCCTCAAGACCTCTGGGGCAGGGCCAATCCTAGCCACCCAAACCAGAGAAGGGCACGGGCCAGGCTACGCCCCCGTTCCCCCCTCAAGACATCTGGGGCAGGACCAACCCACGCCACCCAAACCAGAGAAGGGCACGGGCCGGGCTACGCGCCCGTTCCCCCCGTCAAGACCTCTTGGGCAGGGCCAACCCTTGCCACCCAAACCAGAGAAGGGCACGGGCCGGGCTACGGGCCTGCTCCCCCCCTCAAGACCTCTGGGGCAAGGCCAACCCTCGCCACCCAAACCAGAGAAAGGCACGGGCCGGGCTACGTGCCCGCTCCCCCCTCAAGACCTCTGGGGCAGGGCCTACCCAAGCCACCCAAACCAGAGAAGGTCATGGGCCGGGCTACGCACCCGCTGCCCCCCTCAAGACCTCTGCGCAGGGCCAACCCTATCCACCCAAACCATAGAAGGGCACGGGCCGGGCTATGCGCCCGCTCCCCCCCCTTAAGGCCTTTGGGGCAGGGCCAACCCTAGCCACCCAAACCAGAGAAGGGCACGGGCCGAGCTACGCGCTCGCTACCCCCCTCAAGACCTCTGGGGCAGGGCCAACCCTAGCCACCCAAACCAGAGAAGGGCACGGGCCGAGCTACGCGCCCGCTCCCCACCTTCAAGACCTCTGGGGCAGGGCGAACCCTAGACACCCAAACCAGAGAAGGGTATGGGCCGGGCTACGCGCCCGCTCCCCCCCTCAAGACCTCTGGGGCAGGGCCAACCCTAGCCACACAAACCAGAGAAGGGCACGACCCGGGCTATGCGCCCGCTCCCCCCCCCCTCAAGACCTCTGGGGCAGGGCCAACCCTAGCCACCCAAACCAGAGAAGGGCACGGGCCGGGCTACGTGCTCGCTCCCCCCCTCAAGACCTCTGGGGCCGGGCCAACCCTAGCCACCCAAACCAGAGAAGGGCACGGGCCAGGCTACGCGCCCGCACCCCCCCTGAAGACCTCTGGGGCAGGGCCAACCATAGCCACCCAGACCAGAGAAGGGCACTGGCCGGGCTACGCACCCGCTCCCCCCCTAAAGACCTCTGGGGCAGGGCCAACCATATCCACCCAAACCATAGAAGGGCACGGGCCGGGCTACGCACCTGCTCCCCCCTCAAGACCTCTGGGGCAGCGCCAACCCTGGCCACCCAAACCAGAGAATGGCACGGGCCGGGCTACACGCACGTTCCCCCCCCTCAAGACCTCTGGGGTAGGGCCAACCCTCGCCACCGAAACCAGAGAAGGGAACGGGCCGGGCTACGCGCCCGCTCCCCCCCTCAAGACCTCTGGGGCAGGGCCAACCCTACCCACCCAAACCAGAGAAGGGCACGGGCCGGGCTACGCGCCCGCTCCCACCCTCAAGACCTCTGGGGCAGGGCCAACCCTAGCCACCCAAACCAAAGAAGGGCACGGGCCGGGCTACGCGCCCGTTCCCCCCCTCAAGACCTCTGGGGCAGGGCCAACCCTAGCCACCCAAACCAGAGAAGGGCACGGGCCGGGATACGCCCCCGATCCCCCCCTCAAGACCTCTGGGGCAGGGCCAACCATAGCCACCCAAACCAGAGAAGGGCACGGGCCGGGAAACGCGCCCGATCCCCCTTCAAGACCTCTGGGCAGGGCCAATCCTAGCCACCCAAACCAGAGAAGGGCACGGGCCAGGCTACGCACCCGTTCCCCCCTCAAGACATCTGGGGCAGGACCAACCCTCGCCACCCAAACCAGAGAAGGGCACGGGCCGGGCTACGCGCACGTTCCCCCCTCAAGACCTCTGGGGCAGGACCAACCCTCGCCACCCAAACCAGAGAAGGGCACGGGCCGGGCTACGCGCTCGTTCCCCCCCTCAAGACCTCTTGGGCAGGGCCAACCCTTGCCACCCAAACCAGAGAAGGGCACGGGCCGGGATACGGGCCCGCTCCCCCCCACAAGACCACTGGGGCAGGGCCAACCTAAGCCACCCAAACCAGAGAAGGTCACGGGCCGGGCTACGCACCCGCTCCCCCCCTCAAGACCTCTGAGCAGGGCCAACCCTAGCCACCCAAACCAGAGAAGGGCTCGGGCCGGGCTACGTGCCTGCTCCCCCCCTCAAGACCTCTGGGGCAGGGCCAACCCTAGCCACCCAAACCAGAGAAGGGCACGGGCCGGGCTACGTGCCCGCTCCCCCCCTCAAGACCTCTGGGGCAGGGCCAACCCTATCCACCCAAACCAGAGAAGGGCACGGGCCGGGCTACGTGCCCGCTCCCCCCTCAAGACCTCTGGGGCAGGGCCAACCCTAGCCACCCAAACCAGAGAAGGGCACAGGCCGGGCTACGCGCCCGCTCCCCCCTCAAGACCTCTGGGGCAGGGCCAACCATAGCCACCCAAACCAGAGAAGGGCATGGGCCGGGCTACGCGCCCGCTCCCCCCTTAAGACATCTGGGGCAGGGCCAACCCTTGCCACCCAAACCAGAGAAGGGCACGGGCCAGGCTACTCGCCCGCTCCCCCCTAAAGACCTCGTGGGTAGGGCCAACCCTAGCCACCCAAACCATAGAAGGGCACGGGCCGGGCTACGCGCCCGCTCACCACCTCAAGACCTCTGGGGCAGGGCCAACCCTAGCCACCCAAACCAGAGAAGGGCACGGGCCGGGCTACTCGCCCGCTCCCCCCCTCAAGACCTCTTGGGAAGGGCCAACCCTAGCCACCCAAACCAGAGAAGGGCACGGGCCGGGCTACGCGACCGCGCCCCCCCTCATGTCCTCTGGGGCAGGGCCAACCCTTGCCACCTAAACTAGAGAAGGGCACGGGCCGGGCTACGCGCCCGCTCCCCCCCTTAAAGCCTCTGGGGCAAGGCCAACCCTAGCCACCCAAACCAGAGAAGGGCACGGGCCGGGCTACGTGCCCGCTCCCCCCCTCAAGACCTCTGGGGCAGGGCGAACCCTAGCCACCCAAACCATAGAAGGGTACGGGCCGGGCTACGCGCCCGCTCCCCCCCTCAAGACCTCTGGGGCAGGGCCAACCCTTGCCACCAAAACCAGAGAAGGGCACGACCCGGGCTATGCGCCCGCTCCCCCCCTCAAGACCTCTGGGGCAGGGCCAACCCTAGCCACCCAAACCAGAGAAGGGTACGGGCCGGGCTACGCGCCCGCTCCCCCCCTCAAGACCTCTGGGGCCGGGCCAACCCTCGCCACCCAATCCAGAGAAGGGCACGGGCCGGGCTACGCGCCCGCTCCCCCCCTCAAGACCTCTGGGACAGGGCCAACCCTAGCCACCCAAACCAGAGAAGGGCACGGGCCGGGCTACGCGCCCGTTCCCCCCCTCAAGACCTCTGGGGCAGGGCCAACCATAGCCACCAAGCCAGAGAAGGGCACTGGCCGGGCTACGCACCCGCTCCCCCCCTAAAGACCTCTGGGGCAGGGCCAACCATAGCCACCCAAACCATAGAAGGGCACGGGCCGGGCTACGCACCCGCTCCCCCCTCAAGACCTCTGGGGCAGGGCCAACCCTAGCCACCCAAAACAGAGAAGGGCACGGGCCGCGCTACACGCCCGTTCCCCCCCTCAAGACCTCTGGGGAAGGGCCAACCCCAGCCACCCAAACCAGAGAAGGGCACGGGCCGCGCTACACGCCCGTTCCCCCCCTCAAGACCTCTGGGGAAGGGCCAACCATAGCCACCCAAACCAGAGAAGGGCACGGGCCGGGCTACGCGTCTGCTCCCCCCCCCTCAAGACCTCTGGGGCAGGGCCAACCCTCGCCACCCAAACCAGAGAAGGGCACGGGCCGGGCTACGCGCCTGCTCCCCCCCTCAAGACCTCTGGGCAGGGCCAACCATAGCCACCCAAACCAGAGAAGGGCACGGGCCGGGCTACGCCCCCGATCCCCCCCTCAAGACCTCTTGGGCAGGGCCAACCATAGCCACCCAAACCAGAGAAGGGCACGGGCCGGGAAACGCACCCGCTCCCCCCTCAAGACCTCTGGGGCAGGGCCAATCCTAGCCACCCAAACCAGAGAAGGGCACGGGCCAGGCTACACGCCCGTTCCCTCCTCAAGACCTCTGGGGCAGGACCAACCCTCGCCACCCAAACCAGAGAAGGGCACGGGCCGGGCTACGTGCTTGCTTCCCCCCTCAAGACCTCTGGGGCAGGGCCAACCCTCGCCACCCAAACCAGAGAAGGGCACGGGCCGGGCTACGTGCTTGCTCCCCCCCTCAAGACCTCTGGGGCAGGGCCAACCCTCGCCACCCAAACCAGAGAAAGGCACGGGCCGGGCTACGTGCCCGCTCCCCCCTCAAGACCTCTGGGGCAGGGCCAACCCAAGCCACCCAAACCAGAGAAGGTCACGGGCCGGGCTACGCACCCGCTCCCCCCCTCAAGACCTCTGAGCAGGGCCAACCCTAGCCACCCAAACCAGAGAAGGGCTCGGGCCGGGCTACGTGCCTGCTCCCCCCTCAAGACCTCTGGGGCAGGGCCAACCCTAGCCACCCAAACCAGAGAAGGGCACGGACCGGGCTACGTGCCCGCTCCCCCCTTAAGACCTCTGGGGCAGGGCCAACCCTATCCACCCAAACCAGAGAAGGGCACGGGCCGGGCTACGCGCCCGTTCCCACCCTCAAGACCTCTGGGGCAGGGCCAACCATAGCCACCCAAACCAGAGAAGGGCACTGGCCGGGCTACGCACCCGCTCCCCCCGTAAAGACCTCTGGGGCAGGGCCAACCATAGCCACCCAAACCATAGAAGGGCACGGGCCAGGCTACGCACCCGCTCCCCCCTCAAGACCTCTAGGGCAGGGCCAACCCTAGCCACCCAAACCAGAGAAGGGCACGGGCCGAGCTACGCGCCCGTTCCCCCCCTCAAGACCTCTAGGGAAGGGCCAACCCCAGCCACCCAAACCAAAGAAGGGCACGGGCCGGGCTACACGTCCGCTCCCCCCCTCAAGACCTCTGGGGCAGGGCCAACCCTCGCCACCCAAACCAGAGAAGGGCACGGGCCGGGCTACGTGCCTGCTCCCCCCCTCAAGACCTCTGGGGCAGGGCCAACCCTAGCCACCCAAACCAGAGAAGGGCACGGGCCGGGCTACGCGCCCGTTCCCCCCCTCAAGACCTCTGGGGCAGGGCCAACCATAGCCACCCAAACCAGAGAAGGGCACGGGCCGGGCTACGCCCCCAATCCCCCCCTCAAGACCTCTGGGGCAGGGCCAACCATAGCCACCCAAACCAGAGAAGGGCACGTGCCGGGAAACGCACCCGCTCCCCCCTCAAGACCTCTGGGGCAGGACCAATCCTAGCCACCCAAACCAGAGAAGTGCACGGGCCAGGCTACACGCCCGTTCCCCCCTCAAGACCTCTGGGGCAGGACCAACCCTCGCCACCCAAACCAGAGAAGGGCACGGGCCGGGCTACGCGCACGTTCCCCCCTCAAGACCTCTGGGGCAGGACCAACCCTCGCCACCCAAACCAGAGAAGGGCACGGGCCGGGCTACGCGCTCGTTCCCCCCTCAAGACCTCTTGGGCAGGGCCAACCCTTGCCACCCAAACCAGAGAAGGGCACGGGCCGGGATACGGGCCCGCTCCCCCCCACAAGACCACTGGGGCAGGGCCAACCCAAGCCACCCAAACCAGAGAAGGTCACGGGCCGGGATACGCACCCGCTCCCCCCCTCAAGACCTCTGAGCAGGGCCAACCCTAGCCACCCAAACCAGAGAAGGGCTCGGGCCGGGCTACGTGCCTGCTCCCCCCCTCAAGACCTCTGGGGCAGGGCCAACCCTAGCCACCCAAACCAGAGAAGGGCACGGGCCGGGCTACGTGCCCGCTCCCCCCCTCAAGACCTCTGGGGTAGGGCCAACCCTATCCACCCAAATCAGAGAAAGGCACGGGCCGGGCTACGCGCCCGCTCCCCCCCTCAAGACCTCTGGGGCAGGGCCAACCCTAGCCACCCAAACCAGAGTAGGGCACAGGCCGGGCTACGCGCCCGCTCCCCCCTCAAGACCTCTGGGGCAGGGCCAACCATAGCCACCCAAACCAGAGAAGGACACGGGCCGGGCCACGCGCCCGCTCCCCCCTTAAGACCTCTTGGGCAGGGCCAACCCTTGCCACCCAAACCAGAGAAGGGCACGGGCCAGGCTACGCGCCCGCTCCCCCCCTAAAGACCTCGTGGGCAGGGCCAACCCTAGCCACCCAAACCATGGAAGGGCACGGGCCGGGCTACGCGCCCGCTCCCCACCTCAAAACCTCTGGGGCAGGGCCAACCCTAGCCACCCAAACCAGAGAAGGGCACGGGCCGGGTTACGTGCCCGCTCCCCCCCTCAAGACCTCTTGGGAAGGGCCAACCCTAGCCACCCAAACCAGAGAAGGGCACGGGCCGGGCTACGCGCCCGCGCCCCCCCTCATGTCCTCTGGGGCAGGGCCAACCCTTGCCACCCAAACCAGAGAAGGGCACGGGCCGGGCTACGTGCCCGTTCCCCCCCTCAAGACCTCTAGGGCAGGGCCAACCCTGGCCACCCAAACAAGAGAAGGGCACGGGCCGGGCTACGCGCCCGCTCCCCCCCTCAAGACCTCTGGGGCAGGGCCAACCCTGGCCACCCAAACCATAGAAGGGCACGGGCCGGGCTACGCACCCGCTCCCCCCCTCAAGACCTCTGGGGCAGGGCCAACCCTAGCCACCCAAACCTGAGAAGGGCACGGGCCGGGCTACGCGCCAGCTCCCCCCCAAGACCTCTGGGGCAGGGCCAACCCTAGCCACCCAAACCAGAGAAGGGCACGGGCCGGGCTACGCGCCCGCTCCCCCCCTCAACACCTCTGGGGCAGGGCCAACCCTACCCACCCAAACCAGAGAAGGGCACGGGCCGGGCTACGTGCCCGCTCCCCCCCTCAAGACCTCTGGGGCAGGGCCAACCCTAGCCACCCAAACCAGAGAAGGGCACGGGCCGGGCTACGTGCCCGCTCCCCCCTCGAGACCTCTGGGGCAGGGCCAACCCTCGCCACCTAAACCAGAGAAGGGCACGGGCCGGGCTACGCGCCCGCTCCCCCCCTCGAGACCTCTGGGGCAGGGCCAACCCTCGCCACCCAAACCAGAGAACGGCACGGGTCGGGCTACGCACCCGCTCCCCCCCTCAAGACCTCTGGGGAGGGCCAACCCTAGCCACCCAAACCAGAGAAGGGCACAGGCCAGGCTACGCGCCCGCTCCCCCCCTCAAGACCTCGGGGGCAGGGCCAACCCTAGCCACCCAAACCAGAGAAGGGCACGGGCCGGGCTACGCGCCCGCTCCCCCCCTCAAGACCTCTGGGGCAGGGCCAACCCTAGCCACCCAAACCAGAGAAGGGCACGGGCCAGGCTACGCGCCCGCTCCCCCCCTCAAGACCTCTGGGGCAGGGCCAACCCTAGCCACCCAAACCAGAGAAGGGCACGGGTCGGGCTACGCACCCGCTCCCCCCCTCAAGACCTCTGTGGTAGGGACAACCCTCACCAACTAAACCAGAGAAGGGCACGGGCCGAGGTACGTGCCCGCTCCCCCCTCAAGACCTCTCGGGTACGGCCAACCCTAGCCACCCAAACCAGAGAAGGGCACGGGCCAGGCTACGCGCCCGCTCCCCCCTCAAGACCTCTAGGGCAGGGCCAACCCTAGCCACCCAAACCAGAGAAGGGCACGGGCCGGGATACGCACACGCTCCCCCCCCCAAGACCTCTGGGGCAGGGCCAACCCTAGCCACCCAAACCAGAGAAGGGCACGGGCCGGGCTATGCGCCCGCTCCCCCCCTCAACCCCTCTGGGGCAGGGCCAACCCTACCCACCCAAACCAGAGAAGGGCACGGGCGGGCTACGTGCCCGCTCCCCCCCTCAAGACCTCTGGGGCAGGGCCAACCCTAGCCACCCAAACCAGAGAAGGGAACGGGCCGGGCTACGCGCCCGCTCCCCCCCTCAAGACCTCTGGGGCAGGGCCAACCCTAGCCACCCAAACCAGAGAAGGGCACGGGCCGGGCTACACGCCCGCTCCCCCCCTTAAGACCTCTGGGGTAGGGCCAACTCTAGCCACCCAAACCAGAGAAGGGCACGGGCCGGGCTACGCGCCCGTTCCCCCCCTCAAGACCTCTGGGGCAGGGCCAACCATAGCCACCCAAACCAGAGAAGGGCACGGGCCAGGCTACGCCCCCGATCCCCCCCTCAAGACCTCTGGGGCAGGGCCAACCATAGCCACCCAAACCAGAGAAGGACACGGGCCGGGAAACGCACCCGCTCCCCCCTCAAGACCTCTGGGGCAGGGCCAATCCTAGCCACCCAAACCAGAGAAGGGCACGGGCCAGGCTACACGCCCGTTCCCCCCTCAAGACCTCTGGGGCAGGGCCAACCCTCGCCACCCAAACCAGAGAAGGGCACGGGCTGGGCTACACGCCCGTTCCCCCCTCAAGACCTCTGGGGCAGGACCAACCCTCGCCACCCAAACCAGAGAAGGGCACGGGCCGTGCTACGCGCCCGTTCCCCCCCTCAAGACCTCTTGGGCAGGGCCAACCCTTGCCACCCAAACCAGAGAAGGGCACGGGCCGGGCTACGGGCCCGCTCCCCCCCTCAAGACCTCTGGGGCAGGGCCAACCCAAGCCACCCAAACCAGAGAAGGTCACGGGCCGGGCTACGCCCCCGCTCCCCCCCTCAAGACCTCTGGGGCAGGGCCAACCCTAGCCACCCAAACCAGAGAAGGGCACGGGCCGCGCTACACGCCCGTTCCCCCCCTCAAGACCTCTGGGGAAGGGCCAACCCCAGCCACCCAAACCAGAGAAGGGCACGGGCCGCGCTACACGCCCGTTCCCCCCCTCAAGACCTCTGGGGAAGGGCCAACCCCAGCCACCCAAACCAAAGAAGGGCACGGGCCGGGCTACGCGTCTGCTCCCCCCCTCAAGACCTCTGGGGCAGGGCCAACCCTCGCCACCCAAACCAGAGAAGGGCACGGGCCGGGCTACGCGCCTGCTCCCCCCCTCAAGACCTCTGGGCAGGGCCAACCCTCGCCACCCAAACCAGAGAAAGGCACGGGCCGGGCTACGTGCCCGCTCCCCCCCTCAAGACCTCTGGGGCAGGGCCAACCCTAGCCACCCAAACCAGAGAAGGGCATGGGCCGGGCTACGTGCCCGTTCCCCCCCTCAAGACCTCTAGGGCAGGGCCAACCATAGCCACCCAAACCAGAGAAGGGCACGGGCTGGGCTACGCCCCCGATCCCCCCCTCAAGACCTCTTGGGCAGGGCCAACCATAGCCACCCAAACCAGAGAAGGGCACGGGCCGGGAAACGCACCCGCTCCCCCCTCAAGACCTCTGGGGCAGGGCCAATCCTAGCCACCCAAACCAGAGAAGGGCACGGGCCAGGCTACACGCCCGTTCCCCCCTCAAGACCTCTGGGGCAGGACCAACCCTCGCCACCCAAACCAGAGAAGGGCACGGGCCGGGCTACGCGCCCGTTCCCCCCTCAAGACCTCTTGGGTAGGGCCAACCCTTGTCACCCAAACCAGAGAAGGGCACGGGCCGGGCTACATGCTTGCTCCCCCCCTCAAGACCTCTAGGGCAGGGCCAATCCTCGCCACCCAAACCAGAGAAAGGCACGGGCCGGGCTACGTGCCCGCTCCCCCCTCAAGACCTCTGGGGCAGGGCCAACCCAAGCCACCCAAACCAGAGAAGGTCACGGGCCGGGCTACGCACCCGCTCCCCCCCTCAAGACCTCTGAGCAGGGCCAACCCTAGCCACCCAAACCAGAGAAGGGCTCGGGCCGGGCTACGTGCCTGCTCCCCCCTCAAGACCTCTGGGGCAGGGCCAACCCTAGCCACCCAAACCAGAGAAGGGCACGGGCCGGGCTACGTGCCCGCTCCCCCCTTAAGACCTCTGGGGCAGGGCCAACCCTATCCACCCAAACCAGAGAAGGGCACGGGCCGGGCTACGCGCCCGTTCCCACCCTCAAGACCTCTGGGGCAGGGCCAACCATAGCCACCCAAATCAGAGAAGGGCACTGGCCGGGCTACGCACCCGCTCCCCCCGTAAAGACCTCTGGGGCAGGGCCAACCATAGCCACCCAAACCATAGAAGGGCACGGGCCAGGCTACGCACCCGCTCCCCCCTTAAGACCTCTAGGGCAGGGCCAACCCTAGCCACCCAAACCAGAGAAGGGCACGGGCCGGGCTACGCGCCCGTTCCCCCCCTCAAGACCTCTAGGGAAGGGCCAACCCCAGCCACCCAAACCAAAGAAGGGCACGGGCCGGGCTACACGTCCGCTCCCCCCTCAAGACCTCTGGGGCAGGGCCAACCCTCGCCACCCAAACCAGAGAAGGGCACGGGCCGGGCTACGTGCCTGCTCCCCCCCTCAAGACCTCTGGGGCAGGGCCAACCCTAGCCACCCAAACCAGAGAAGGGCACGGGCCGGGCTACGCGCCCATTCCCCCCCTCAAGACCTCTGGGGCAGGGCCAACCATAGCCACCCAAACCAGAGAAGGGCACGGGCCGGGCTACGCCCCCAATCCCCCCCTCAAGACCTCTGGGGCAGGGCCAACCATAGCCACCCAAACCAGAGAAGGGCACGTGCCGGGAAACGCACCCGCTCCCCCCTCAAGACCTCTGGGGCAGGGCCAATCCTAGCCACCCAAACCAGAGAAGGGCACGGGCCAGGCTACACGCCCGTTCCCCCCTCAAGACCTCTGGGGCAGGACCAACCCTCGCCACCCAAACCAGAGAAGGGCACGGGCCGGGCTACGCGCACGTTCCCCCCTCAAGACCTCTGGGGCAGGACCAACCCTCGCCACCCAAACCAGAGAAGGGCACGGGCCGGGCTACGCGCTCGTTCCCCCCTCAAGACCTCTTGGGCAGGGCCAACCCTTGCCACCCAAACCAGAGAAGGGCACGGGCCGGGATACTGGCCCGCTCCCCCCCACAAGACCACTGGGGCAGGGCCAACCCAAGCCACCCAAACCAGAGAAGGTCACGGGCCGGGCTACGCACCCGCTCCCCCCCTCAAGACCTCTGAGCAGGGCCAACCATAGCCACCCAAACCAGAGAAGGGCTCGGGCCGGGCTACGTGCCTGCTCCCCCCCTCAAGACCTCTGGGGCAGGGCCAACCCTAGCCACCCAAACCAGAGAAGGGCACGGGCCGGTCTACGTGCCCGCTCCCCCCTCAAGACCTCTGGGGTAGGGCCAACCCTATCCACCCAAATCAGAGAAAGGCACGGGACGGGCTACGCGCCCGCTCCCCCCCTCAAGACCTCTGGGGCAGGGCCAACCCTAGCCACCCAAACCAGAGTAGGGCACAGGCCGGGCTACGCGCCCGCTCCCCCCTCAAGACCTCTGGGGCAGGGCCAACCATAGCCACCCAAACCAGAGAAGGACACGGGCCGGGCCACGCGCCCGCTCCCCCCTTAAGACCTCTTGGGCAGGGCCAACCCTTGCCACCCAAACCAGAGAAGGGCACGGGCCGGGCTACGCGCCCGCTCCCCCCTAAAGACCTCGTGGGCAGGGCCAACCCTAGCCACCCAAACCATGGAAGGGCACGGGCCGGGCTACGCGCCCGCTCCCCACCTCAAGACCTCTGGGGCAGGGCCAACCCTAGCCACCCAAACCAGAGAAGGGCACGGGCCGGGTTACGTGCCCGCTCCCCCCCTCAAGACCTCTTGGGAAGGGCCAACCCTAGCCACCCAAACCAGAGAAGGGCACGGGCCGGGCTACGCGCCCGCGCCCCCCCTCATGTCCTCTGGGGCAGGGCCAACCCTTGCCACCCAAACCAGAGAAGGGCACGGGCCGGGCTACGTGCCCGTTCCCCCCCTCAAGACCTCTGGGGCAGGGCCAACCCTGGCCACCCAAACAAGAGAAGGGCACGGGCCGGGCTACGCGCCCGCTCCCCCCCTCAAGACCTCTGGGGCAGGGCCAACCCTGGCCACCCAAACCATAGAAGGGCACGGGCCGGGCTACGCACCCGCTCCCCCCCTCAAGACCTCTGGGGCAGGGCCAACCCTAGCCACCCAAACCTGAGAAGGGCACGGGCCGGGCTACGCGCCAGCTCCCCCCCAAGACCTCTGGGGCAGGGCCAACCATAGCCACCCAAACCAGAGAAGGGCACGGGCCGGGCTACGCGCCCGCTCCCCCCCTCAACACCTCTGGGGCAGGGCCAACCCTACCCACCCAAACCAGAGAAGGGCACGGGCCGGGCTACGTGCCCGCTCCCCCCCCCTCAAGACCTCTGGGGCAGGGCCAACCTTAGCCACCCAAACCAGAGAAGGGCACGGGCCGGGATACGCGCCCGCTCCCCCCCCTCAAGACCTCTGGGGCAGGGCCAACCCTAGCCACCCAAACCAGAGAAGGGCACGGGCCGGGCTACACGCCCGCTCCCCCCTCGAGACCTCTGGGGCAGGGCCAACCCTCGCCACCTAAACCAGAGAAGGGCACGGGCCGGGCTACGTGCCCGCTCCCCCCCTCGAGACCTCTGGGGCAGGGCCAACCCTCGCCACCCAAACCAGAGAACGGCACGGGTCGGGCTACGCACCCGCTCCCCCCCTCAAGACCTCTGGGGAGGGCCAACACTAGCCACCCAAACCAGAGAAGGGCACAGGCCAGGCTACGCGCCCGCTCCCCCCCTCAAGACCTCGGGGGCAGGGCCAACCCTAGCCACCCAAACCAGAGAAGGGCACGGGCCGGGCTACGCGCCCGCTCCCCCCCTCAAGACCTCTGGGGCAGGGCCAACCCTAGCCACCCAAACCAGAGAAGGGCACGGGCCAGGCTACGCGCCCGCTCCCCCCCTCAAGACCTCTGGGGCAGGGCCAACCCTAGCCACCCAAACCAGAGAAGGGCACGGGCCGGGCTACGCCCCCGCTCCCCCCCTCAAGACCTCTGTGGTAGGGACAACCCTCACCAACTAAACCAGAGAAGGGCACGGGCCGAGGTACGTGCCCGCTCCCCCCTCAAGACCTCTCGGGTAAGGCCAACCCTAGCCACCCAAACCAGAGAAGGGCACGGGCCAGGCTACGCGCCCGCTCCCCCCTCAAGACCTCTGGGGCAGGTCCAACCCTAGCCACCCAAACCAGAGAAGGGCACGGGCCGGGCTACGCACACGCTCCCCCCCAAGACCTCTGGGGCAGGGCCAACCCTAGCCACCCAAACCAGAGAAGGGCACGGGCCGGGCTACGCGCCCGCTCCCCCCCTCAACCCCTCTGGGGCAGGGCCAACCCTACCCACCCAAACCAGAGAAGGGCACGGGTCGGGCTACGTGCCCGCTCCCCCCCTCAAGACCTCTGGGGCAGGGCCAACCCAAGCCACCCAAACCAGAGAAGGGAACGGGCCGGGCTACGCGCCCGCTCCCCCCCTCAAGACCTCTGGGGCAGGGCCAACCCTAGCCACCCAAACCAGAGAAGGGCACGGGCCGGGCTACACGCCCGCTCCCCCCCTTAAGACCTCTGGGGCAGGGCCAACTCTAGCCACCCAAACCAGAGAAGGGCACGGGCCGGGCTACGCGCCCGTTCCCCCCCTCAAGACCTCTGGGGCAGGGCCAACCATAGCCACCCAAACCAGAGAAGGGCACGGGCCGGGCTACGCCCCCGATCCCCCCCTCAAGACCTCTGGGGCAGGGCCAACCATAACCACCCAAACCAGAGAAGGACACGGGCCGGGAAACGCACCCTCTCCTCCCTCAAGACCTCTGGGGCAGGGCCAATCCTAGCCACCCAAACCAGAGAAGGGCACGGGCCAGGCTACACGCCCGTTCCCCCCTCAAGACCTCTGGGGCAGGACCAACCCTCGCCACCCAAACCAGAGAAGGGCACGGGCTGGGCTACACGCCCGTTCCCCCCTCAAGACCTCTGGGGCAGGACCAACCCTAGCCACCCAAACCAGAGAAGGGCACGGGCCGTGCTACGCGCCCGTTCCCCCCCTCAAGACCTCTTGGGCAGGGCCAACCCTTGCCACCCAAACCAGAGAAGGGCACGGGCCGGGCTACGGGCCCGCTCCCCCCCTCAAGACCTCTGGGGCAGGGCCAACCCAAGCCACCCAAACCAGAGAAGGTCACGGGCCGGGCTACGCACCCGCTCCCCCCCTCAAGACCTCTGAGCAGGGCCAACCCTAGCCACCCAAACCAGAGAAGGGCTCGGGCCAGGCTACATGCCTGCTCCCCCCCTCAAGACCTGTGGGGCAGGGCCAACCCTAGCCACCCAAACCAGAGAAGGGCATGGGTCGGGCTACGTGCCCGCTCCCCCCCTCAAGACCTCTGGGGCAGGGCCAACCCTATCCACCCAAACCAGTGAAGGGCACGGGCCGGGCTACGCGCCCGCTCCCCCCTCAAGACCTCTGGGGCAGGGCCAACCCTAGCCACCCAAACCAGAGTAGGGCATAGGCCGGGCTACGCGCCCGCTCCCCCCTCAAGACCTCTGGGGCAGGGCCAACCATAGCCACCCAAACCAGAGAAGGGCACGGGCCGGGCTACGCGCCCGCTCCCCCCTTAAGACCTCTGGCGCAGGGCCAACCCTTGCCACCCAAACCAGAGAAGGGCACAGGCCAGGCTACGCGCCCGCTCCCCCCTAAAGACCTCGTGGGCAGGGCCAACCCTAGCCACCCAAACCATAGAAGGGCATGGGCCGGGCTACGCGCCCGCTCCCCACCTCAAGACCTCTGGGGCAGGGCCAACCCTAGCCACCCAAACCAGAGAAGGGCACGGGCCGGGTTACGTGCCCGCTCCCCCCCTCAAGACCTCTTGGGAAGGGCCAACCCTAGCCACCCAAACCAGAGAAGGGCACGGGCCGGGCTACGCGCCCGCGCCCCCCCCTCATGTCATCTGGGGCAGGGCCAACCCTTGCCTCCCAAACCAGAGAAGGGCACGGGCCGGGCTACTCGCCCGTTCCCCCCCTCAAGACCTCTGGGGCAGGGCCAACCCTGGCCACCTAAACAAGAGAAGGGCACGGGCCGGGCTACGCGCCCGCTCCCCCCCTCAAGACTTCTGGGGCAGGGCCAACCCTGGCCACCCAAACCAGAGAAGGGCACGGGCCGGGCTACGCGCCCGCTCCCCCCCTCAACACCTCTGGGGCAGGGCCAACCCTAGCCACCCAAACCAGAGAAGGGCACGGGCCTGGCTACGTGCCAGCTCCCCCCCAAGACCTCTGGGGCAGGGCCAACCCTAGCCACCCAAACCAGAGAAGGGCACGGGCCGGGCTACGCTCCCGCTCCCCCCATCAACACCTTTGGGGCAGGGCCAACCCTACCCACCCAAACCAGAGAAGGGCACGGGCCGGGTTACGTGCCCGCTCCCCCCTCAAGACCTCTGGGGCAGGGCCAACCCTAGCCACCCAAACCAGAGAAGGGCACGGGCCGGGCTACACGCCCGCTCCCCCCTCAAGACCTCTGGGGCAGGGCCAACCCTGGCCACCCAAACCAGAGAAGGGCACGGGCCTGGCTACGTGCCCGCTCCCCCCCCCCTCAAGACCTCTGGGGCAGGGCCAACCCTGGCCACCCAAACCCGAGAAGGGCACGGGCCTGGCTACGCGCCCGCTCCCCCCTCAAGACCTCTGGGGCAGGGCCAACCCTGGCCACCCAAACCAGAGAAGGGCACGGGCCTGGCTACGTGCCCACTCCCCCCCCCCTCAAGACCTCTCGGGTAAGGCCAACCCTAGCCACCCAAACCAAAGAAGGGCACGGGCCAGGCTACGTGCCCGCTCCCCCCCCTCAAGACCTCTTGGGAAGGGCCAACCCTAGCCACCCAAACCAGAGAAGGGCACGGGCCGGGCTACGCGCCCGCGCCCCCCCTCATGTCATCTGGGGCAGGGCCAACCCTTGCCTCCCAAACCAGAGAAGGGCACGGGCCGGGCTACTCGCCCGTTCCCCCCCTCAAGACCTCTGGGGCAGGGCCGACCCTGGCCACCTAAACAAGAGAAGGGCACGGGCCGGGCTACGCGCCCGCTCCCCCCCCTCAAGACTTCTGGGGCAGGGCCAACCCTGGCCACCCAAACCAGAGAAGGGCACGGGCCGGGCTACGCGCCCGCTCCCCCCCTCAACACCTCTGGGGCAGGGCCAACCCTAGCCACCCAAACCAGAGAAGGGCACGGGCCTGGCTACGTGCCAGCTCCCCCCCAAGACCTCTGGGGCAGGGCCAACCCTAGCCACCCAAACCAGAGAAGGGCACGGGCCGGGCTACGCTCCCGCTCCCCCCATCAACACCTTTGGGGCAGGGCCAACCCTACCCACCCAAACCAGAGAAGGGCACGGGCCGGGTTACGTGCCCGCTCCCCCCTCAAGACCTCTGGGGCAGGGCCAACCCTAGCCACCCAAACCAGAGAAGGGCACGGGCCGGGCTACACGCCCGCTCCCCCCTCAAGACCTCTGGGGCAGGGCCAACCCTGGCCACCCAAACCAGAGAAGGGCACGGGCCTGGCTACGTGCCCGCTCCCCCCCCTCAAGACCTCTGGGGCAGGGCCAACCCTGGCCACCCAAACCCGAGAAGGGCACGGGCCTGGCTACGCGCCCGCTCCCCCCTCAAGACCTCTGGGGCAGGGCCAACCCTGGCCACCCAAACCAGACCCCCCCCCCTCAAGACCTCTCGGGTAAGGCCAACCCTAGCCACCCAAACCAAAGAAGGGCACGGGCCAGGCTACGCGCCCGCTCCCCCCTCAAGACCTCTGGGCAGGGCCAACCCTAGCCACCCAAACCAGAGAAGGGCACGGGCCGGGCTACGCACACGCTCCCCCCCAAGACCTCGGGGCAGGGCCAACCCTAGCCACCCAAACCAGAGAAGGGCACGGGCCGGGCTACGCGCCCGCTCCCCCCCTCAACACCTCTGGGGCAGGGCCAACCATACCCACCCAAACCAGAGAAGGGCACGGGCCTGGCTACGCGCCCGCTCCCCCCTCAAGACCTCTGGGGCAGGGCCAACCCTGGCCACCCAAACCAGAGAAGGGCACGGGCCTGGCTACGTGCCCACTCCCCCCCCCCCCTCAAGACCTCTCGGGTAAGGCCAACCCTAGCCACCCAAACCAAAGAAGGGCACGGGCCAGGCTACGTGCCCGCTCCCCCCCTCAAGACCTCTTGGGAAGGGCCAACCCTAGCCACCCAAACCAGAGAAGGGCACGGGCCGGGCTACGCGCCCGCGCCCCCCCTCATGTCATCTGGGGCAGGGCCAACCCTTGCCTCCCAAACCAGAGAAGGGCACGGGCCGGGCTACTCGCCCGTTCCCCCCCTCAAGACCTCTGGGGCAGGGCCAACCCTGGCCACCTAAACAAGAGAAGGGCACGGGCCGGGCTACGCGCCCGCTCCCCCCCTCAAGACTTCTGGGGCAGGGCCAACCCTGGCCACCCAAACCAGAGAAGGGCACGGGCCGGGCTACGCGCCCGCTCCCCCCCTCAACACCTCTGGGGCAGGGCCAACCCTAGCCACCCAAACCAGAGAAGGGCACGGGCCTGGCTACGTGCCAGCTCCCCCCCAAGACCTCTGGGGCAGGGCCAACCCTAGCCACCCAAACCAGAGAAGGGCACGGGCCGGGCTACGCTCCCGCTCCCCCCATCAACACCTTTGGGGCAGGGCCAACCCTACCCACCCAAACCAGAGAAGGGCACGGGCCGGGTTACGTGCCCGCTCCCCCCTCAAGACCTCTGGGGCAGGGCCAACCCTAGCCACCCAAACCAGAGAAGGGCACGGGCCGGGCTACACGCCCGCTCCCCCCTCAAGACCTCTGGGGCAGGGCCAACCCTGGCCACCCAAACCAGAGAAGGGCACGGGCCTGGCTACGTGCCCGCTCCCCCCCCCTCAAGACCTCTGGGGCAGGGCCAACCCTGGCCACCCAAACCCGAGAAGGGCACGGGCCTGGCTACGCGCCCGCTCCCCCCTCAAGACCTCTGGGGCAGGGCCAACCCTGGCCACCCAAACCAGAGAAGGGCACGGGCCTGGCTACGTGCCCACTCCCCCCCCCTCAAGACCTCTCGGGTAAGGCCAACCCTAGCCACCCAAACCAAAGAAGGGCACGGGCCAGGCTACGCGCCCGCTCCCCCCTCAAGACCTCTGGGCAGGGCCAACCCTAGCCACCCAAACCAGAGAAGGGAACGGGCCGGGCTACGCGACCGCTCCCCCCCTCAAGACCTCTGGGGCAGGGCCAACCCTAGCCACCCAAACCAGAGAAGGGAACGGGCCGGGCTACACGCCCGCTCCCCCCCTCAAGACCTCTGGGGCAGGGCCAACCCTAGCCACCCAAACCAGAGAAGGGCACGGGCCGGGCTACGCACCCGTTCCCCCCCTCAAGACCTCTGGGGCACGGCCAACCATAGCCACCCAAACCAGAGAAGGGCACGGGCCGGGCTACGCCCCCGATCCCCCCTCAAGACCTCTGGGGCAGGGCCAACCATAGCCACCAAAACCAGAGAAGGGCACGGGCCGGGAAACGCACCCACTCCCCCCTCAAGACCTCTGGGGCAGAGCCAATCCTAGCCACCCAAACCAGAGAAGGGCACGGACCAGGCTACACACCCGTTCCCCCCTCAAGACCTCTGGGGCATGACCAATCCTCGCCACCCAAACCAGAGAAGGGCACGGGCTGGGCTACGCGCCCGTTCCCCCCTCAAGACCTCTGGGGCAGGACCAACCCTCGCCACCCAAACCAGAGAAGGGCACGGGCCGGGCTACGCGCCCGTTCCCCCCCTCAAGACCTCTTGGGCAGGGCCAACCCTTGCCACCCAAACCAGAGAAGGGCACGGGCCGGGCTACGGGCCCGCTCCCCCCCTCAAGACCTCTGGGGCAGGGCCAACCCAAGCCACCCAAACCAGAGAAGGTCACGGGCCGGGCTACGCACCCGCTCCCCCCCTCAAGACCTCTGAGCAGGGCCAACCCTAGCCACCCAAACCAGAGAAGGGCTCGGGCCGGGCTACGTGCCTGCTCCCCCCCTCAAGACCTCTGGGGCAGGGCCAACCCTAGCCACCCAAACCAGAGAAGGGCACGGGCCGGGCTACGTGCCCGCTCCCCCCCTCAAGACCTCTGGGGCAGGGCCAACCCTATCCACCCAAACCAGAGAAGGGCACGGGCCGGGCTACGTGCCCGCTCCCCCCCCCTCAAGACCTCTGGGACAGGGCCAACCCTAGCCACCCAAACCAGAGTAGGGCACAGGCCGGGCTACGCGCCCGCTCCCCCCTCAAGACCTCTGGGGCAGGGCCAACCATAGCCACCCAAACCAGAGAAGGGCACGGGCCGGGCTACGCGCCCGCTCCCCCCTTAAGACCTCTGGGGCAGGGCCAACCCTTGCCACCCAAACCAAAGAAGGGCACGGGCCAGGCTACGCGCCCGCTCCCCCCCAAAGACCTCGTGGGCAGGGCCAACCCTAGCCACCCAAACCATAGAAGGGCACGGGCCAGGCTACGCACCCGCTCCCCACCTCAAGACCTCAGGGGCAGGGCCAACCCTAGCCACCCAAACCAGAGAAGGGCACGGGCCGGGTTACGCGCCCGCTCCCCCCCTCAAGACCTCTTGGGAAGGGCCAACCCTAGCCACCCAAACCAGAGAAGGGCACGGGCCGGGCTACGCGCCCGCGCCCCCCTCATGTCCTCTGGGGCAGGGCCAACCCTTGCCACCCAAACCAGAGAAGGGCACGGGCCGGGCTACACGCCCGTTCCCCCCCCAAGACCTCTGGGGCAGGGCCAACCCTGGCCACCCAAAACCAGAGAAGGGCACGGGCCGGGCTACGCGCCCGCTCCCCCCCTCAAGACCTCTGGTGCAGGGCCAACCCTGGCCACCCAAACCAGAGAAGGCCACGGGCCGGGCTACGTGCCCGCTCCCCCCCTCAAGACCTCTGGGGCAGGGCCAACCCTCGCCACCCAAACCAGAGAAGGGCACGGGCCGGGCTACGCGCCAGCTCCCCCCCAAGACCTCTGGGGCAGGGCCAACCCTAGCCACCCAAACCAGAGAAGGGCACGGGCCGGGCTACGCGCCCGCTCCCCCCCTCAGAGAAACACCTCTTGGGCAGGGCCAACCCTACCCCACCCAAACCAGAGAAGGGCACGGGCCGGGCTACGCGCCCGCTCCCCCCCTCAAGACCTCTGAGCAGGGCCAACCCTAGCCACCCAAACCAGAGAAGGGCACGGGCCTGGCTACGTGCCCGCTCCCCCCCCCCTCAAGACCTCTGGGGCAGGGCCAACCCTGGCCACCCAAACCCGAGAAGGGCACGGGCCTGGCTACGCGCCCGCTCCCCCCTCAAGACCTCTGGGGCAGGGCCAACCCTGGCCACCCAAACCAGAGAAGGGCACGGGCCTGGCTACGTGCCCACTCCCCCCCCCTCAAGACCTCTCGGGTAAGGCCAACCCTAGCCACCCAAACCAAAGAAGGGCACGGGCCAGGCTACGCGCCCGCTCAACACCTCCCCCCTCAAGACCTCTGGGCAGGGCCAACCCTAGCCACCCAAACCAGAGAAGGGAACGGGCCGGGCTACGCGACCGCTCCCCCCCTCAAGACCTCTGGGGCAGGGCCAACCCTAGCCACCCAAACCAGAGAAGGGAACGGGCCGGGCTACACGCCCGCTCCCCCCCTCAAGACCTCTGGGGCAGGGCCAACCCTAGCCACCCAAACCAGAGAAGGGCACGGGCCGGGCTACGCACCCGTTCCCCCCCTCAAGACCTCTGGGGCACGGCCAACCATAGCCACCCAAACCAGAGAAGGGCACGGGCCGGGCTACGCCCCCGATCCCCCCTCAAGACCTCTGGGGCAGGGCCAACCATAGCCACCAAAACCAGAGAAGGGCACGGGCCGGGAAACGCACCCACTCCCCCCCTCAAGACCTCTGGGGCAGAGCCAATCCTAGCCACCCAAACCAGAGAAGGGCACGGACCAGGCTACACACCCGTTCCCCCCTCAAGACCTCTGGGGCATGACCAATCCTCGCCACCCAAACCAGAGAAGGGCACGGGCTGGGCTACGCGCCCGTTCCCCCCTCAAGACCTCTGGGGCAGGACCAACCCTCGCCACCCAAACCAGAGAAGGGCACGGGCCGGGCTACGCGCCCGTTCCCCCCCTCAAGACCTCTTGGGCAGGGCCAACCCTTGCCACCCAAACCAGAGAAGGGCACGGGCCGGGCTACGGGCCCGCTCCCCCCCTCAAGACCTCTGGGGCAGGGCCAACCCAAGCCACCCAAACCAGAGAAGGTCACGGGCCGGGCTACGCACCCGCTCCCCCCCTCAAGACCTCTGAGCAGGGCCAACCCTAGCCACCCAAACCAGAGAAGGGCTCGGGCCGGGCTACGTGCCTGCTCCCCCCCTCAAGACCTCTGGGGCAGGGCCAACCCTAGCCACCCAAACCAGAGAAGGGCACGGGCCGGGCTACGTGCCCGCTCCCCCCCTCAAGACCTCTGGGGCAGGGCCAACCCTATCCACCCAAACCAGAGAAGGGCACGGGCCGGGCTACGTGCCCGCTCCCCCCCCCTCAAGACCTCTGGGACAGGGCCAACCCTAGCCACCCAAACCAGAGTAGGGCACAGGCCGGGCTACGCGCCCGCTCCCCCCTCAAGACCTCTGGGGCAGGGCCAACCATAGCCACCCAAACCAGAGAAGGGCACGGGCCGGGCTACGCGCCCGCTCCCCCCTTAAGACCTCTGGGGCAGGGCCAACCCTTGCCACCCAAACCAAAGAAGGGCACGGGCCAGGCTACGCGCCCGCTCCCCCCCAAAGACCTCGTGGGCAGGGCCAACCCTAGCCACCCAAACCATAGAAGGGCACGGGCCAGGCTACGCACCCGCTCCCCACCTCAAGACCTCAGGGGCAGGGCCAACCCTAGCCACCCAAACCAGAGAAGGGCACGGGCCGGGTTACGCGCCCGCTCCCCCCCTCAAGACCTCTTGGGAAGGGCCAACCCTAGCCACCCAAACCAGAGAAGGGCACGGGCCGGGCTACGCGCCCGCGCCCCCCTCATGTCCTCTGGGGCAGGGCCAACCCTTGCCACCCAAACCAGAGAAGGGCACGGGCCGGGCTACACGCCCGTTCCCCCCCCAAGACCTCTGGGGCAGGGCCAACCCTGGCCACCCAAACCAGAGAAGGGCACGGGCCGGGCTACGCGCCCGCTCCCCCCCTCAAGACCTCTGGTGCAGGGCCAACCCTGGCCACCCAAACCAGAGAAGGCCACGGGCCGGGCTACGTGCCCGCTCCCCCCCTCAAGACCTCTGGGGCAGGGCCAACCCTCGCCACCCAAACCAGAGAAGGGCACGGGCCGGGCTACGCGCCAGCTCCCCCCCAAGACCTCTGGGGCAGGGCCAACCCTAGCCACCCAAACCAGAGAAGGGCACGGGCCGGGCTACGCGCCCGCTCCCCCCCTCAACACCTCTTGGGCAGGGCCAACCCTACCCACCCAAACCAGAGAAGGGCACGGGCCGGGCTACGTGCCCGCTCCCCCCCTCAAGACCTCTGGGGCAGGGCCAACCCTAGCCACCCAAACCAGAGAAGGGCACGGGCCGGGCTACGCGCACGCTCCCCCCCTCAAGACCTCTGGGGCAGGGCCAACCCTAGCCACCCAAACCAGAGAAGGGCACGGGCCGGGCTACGCGCACGCTCCCCCCCTCAAGACCTCTGGGGCAGGGCCAACCCTAGCCACCCAAACCAGAGAAGGGCACGGGCCGGGCTACGCGCCCGCTCCCCCCCTCAAGACCTCTAGGGCAGGGCCAACCCTCGCCACCGAAACCAGAGAAGGGCACGGGCTGGGCTACGCGCCCGCTCCCCCCCTCAAGACCTCTGGGGCAGGGCCAACCCTCGCCACCCAAACCAGAGAAGGGCACGGGTCGGGCTACGTACCCGCTCCCCCCCTCAAGACCTCTTCGGAGGGCCAACCCTAGCCACCCAAACCAGAGAAGGGCACGGGCCTGGCTACGCGCCCGCTCCCCCTCAAAACCTCTGGGGCAGGGCCAACCCTAGCCACCCAAACCAGAGAAGGGCACGGGCCAGGCTACGCGCCCGCTCCCCCCCTCAAGACCTCTGGGGCAGGGCCAACCCTAGCCACCCAAACCAGAGAAGGGTACGGGCCGGGCTACGCACCCGCTCCCTCCCTCAAGACCTCTGTGGTAGGGACAACCCTCACCAACTAAACCAGAGAAGGGCACAGGCAGAGGTACGCGCCCGCTCCCCCCCTCAAGACCTCTCGGGTAAGGCCAACCCTAGCCACCCAAACCAAAGAAGGGCACGGGCGAGGCTACGCGCCCGCTCCCCCCCTCAAGACCTCTGGGGCAGGGCCAACCCTAGCCACCCAAACCAAAGAAGGGCACGGGCGAGGCTACGCGCCCGCTCCCCCCCTCAAGACCTCTGGGGCAGGGCCAACCCTAGCCACCCAAACCAGAGAAGGGCACGAGCCGGTCTACGCACACGCTCCCCCCTAAGACCCCTGGGGCAGGGGCAACCCTCGCCACCCAAACCAGAGAAGGGCACGGGCCGGGCTATGCGACTGCTCCCCCTCAAGACCTCTAGGGCCGGGCCAACCCTAGCCACCCAAACCAGAGAAGGGCACGGGCCGGGCTACACGCCCGCTCCCCCCTCAAGACCTCTGGGGCAGGGCCAACCCTCGCCACCCAAACCAGAGAAGGGCACGGGCCGGGCTATGCGCCCGCTCCCCCCTCAAGACCTCTGGGGCAGGGCCAACCCTAGCCACCCAAACCAGAGAAGGGCACGGGCCGGGCTACGTAACCGCTCCCCCCCTCAAGACCTCTGGGACAGGGCCAACCCTAGCCACCCAAACCATAGAAGGGCACGGGCCGGGCTACGCGCCCGCTCAACCCTCAAGACCGCTGGGGCAGGGCCAACCCTAGCCACCCAAACCAGAGAAGGGCACGGGCCGGGCTACGCGCCAGCTCCCCCCCTCAAGACATCTGGGACAGGGCCAACCCTAGCCACCCAAACCAGTGAAGGGAACGGGCCGGGCTACGCGTCCGCTCCCCCCTCAAGACCTCTGGGTCAGGGCCAACCCTAGCCATCCAAACCAGAGAAGGGCACGTGTCGGGCTACGCGCCCGCTCCCCCCTCAAGACCTCTGGGTCAGGGCCAACCCTAGCCATCCAAACCAGAGAAGGGCACGTGTCGGGCTATGCGCCCGCTCCCCCCTCAAGACCTCTGGGGCAGGGCCAACCCTAGCCACCCAAACCATAGAAGGGCACGGGCCGGGCTACGTGCCCGCTCCCCCCTCAAGACCTCTGGGGCAGGGCCAACCCTAGCCACCCAAACCAGAGAAGGGCACGGGCCGGGGTACGCGTCGTCTCCCCCCCTCAAGACCTCTAGGGTATGGCCAACCCTCGCCACCCAAACCAGAGAAGGGTACGGGCCGGGTAACGCACCCGCTCCCCCCCTCAAAACCTCTGGGGTAGGGCCAACCCTAGCCACCCAAACCAGAGAAGGGCCCGGGCCGGGCTACGCGCCCGCTCCCCCCCTCAAGACCTTTGGGGCAGGGCCAACCCTATCCACCCAAACCAGAGAAGGGCACGGGCCGGGCTACGCGCGCGCTCCCCCCTCAAGACCACTGGGGCAGGGCCAACCCTAGCCACCCAAACCAGAGCAGGGCACGGGCCAGGCTACGCGCCCGCGCGCCCGCTCCCCCCCTCAAGACCACTGGTGGCAGGGGGATCCCTAGCCACTCAAACCAGAGAAGGGCACAGACCGGGCTACGTGCCCGCTCCCCCCTCAAGACCTCTGGGGCAGGGCCAACCCTCGCCACCCAAACCAGAGAATGGCACGGGCCGGGCTACGCGCCTGCTCCCCCCTCAAGACCTCTGGGGCAGGGCCAACCCTAGCCACCAAAACCAGAGAAGGGGACGGGCCGGGCTACTTGCCCGCTCCCCCCTCAAGACCGCTGGGGCAGGGCCAACCCTAGCCACCCAAACCAGAGAAGGGCACGGGCCGGGTTACGCGCCCGCTCCCCCCTCAAGACCTCTTGGGAAGGGCCAACCCTAGCCACCCAAACTAGAGTAGGGCACGGGCCGGGGTACGCGCTCACTCCCCCCTCATGACCTATGGGGCAGGGCCAACCCTCGCCCCCCAAACCAGAGAAGGGCACGGGCCGGGCTACGCGCCCGTTCCTCCCCTCAAGACATCTGGGGCAGGGCCATCCCTCGCCACCCAAACCAGAGAAGGGCACTGGCCGGGGTACGCACCCGCTTCCACCCCCGCAAGACCTCTGGGGTAAGGCCAACCCTAGCCACACAAACCAGAGAATGGCACGAGTCGGGCTACGCGCCCGCTCCCCCCCTCAAGACCTCTGGGGCAGGGCCAACCATAGCCACCCAAACCAGAGAAGGGCACGGGCCGGGCTACGCGCCCGCTCCCCCCTAAGACCCCTGGGGCAGGGGCAACACTCGCCACCCAAATAAGAGAAGGGCACGGGCCGGGCTATGCGCCCGTTGCCCCTCAAGACCTCTGGGGCAGGGCCAACCCGAGCCACCCAAACCAGAGAAGGGCACGGGCCGGGCAACACGTCAGCTCCCCCCCTCAAGACCTCTGGGGCAGGGCCAACCCTCGCCACCCAAACCAGAGAAGGGCACGGGCCGGGCTACGCGACCGCTCCCCCCCACAAGACCTCTGGGGCAGGGCCAACCGTAGCCACCCAAACCAGAGAAGGACACGGGCCGGGATACGCAACCTCTCCCCCCCTCAAGACCTCTGGGGCAGGGCCAACCTAAGCCACCTAAACCAGAGAAGGGCACGGGCCGGGCTACGCGCCCGCTCCCCTCCTCAAGACCGCTGGGGCAGGGACAACCCTAGCCACCCAAACCAGAGAAGGGCACGGGCCGGGCTACGGGCCCGCTCCCCCCCTCAAGACCTCTGGGGCAGGGCCAACCCAGCCACCCAAACCAGAGAAGGGCACGGGCCGGGCTACGCGCCCGCTCCCCCCCTCAAGACCTCTGGGGCAGGGCCAACCCTAGCCACCCAAACCAGAGAAGGTCACGGGCCGGGATACGCAACCTCTCCCCCCCTCAAGACCTCTGGGGCAGGGCCAACCTAAGCCACCTAAACCAGAGAAGGGCACGGGCCGGGCTACGCGCCCGCTCCCCTCCTCAAGACCGCTGGGGCAGGGCCAACCCTAGCCACCCAAACCAGAGAAGGGCACGGGCCGGGCTACGGGCCCGCTCCCCCCCTCAAGACCTCTGGGGCAGGGCCAACCCAGCCACCCAAACCAGAGAAGGGCACGGGCCGGGCTACGCGCCCGCTCCCCCCCTCAAGACCTCTGGGGCAGGGCCAACCATAGCCACCCAAACCAGAGAAGGGCACGGGCCGGGCTACGCCCCCGCTCCCCCCTCAAGACCTCTGGGGCAGGGCCAACCCTAGCCACCCAAACCAGAGAAGGGCACGGGCCGGGTTACACGCCTGCTCCCCCCTCAAGACCTCTGGGGCAGGACCAACCCTCGCCACCCAAACCAGAGAAGGGCACGGGCCGGGCTACGCGCCCGCTCCCCCCTCAAGACCTCTTGGGCAGGGCCAATCCTAGCCACCCAAACCAGAGAAGGGCACGGGCCGGGCTACGCGCCTGCTCCCCCCCTCAAGACCACTGGGGCAGGGCCAACCCTAGCCACCCAAACCAGAGAAGGGCACGGGCCGGGCTACGCCCCCGCTCCCCCCTCAAAACCTCTTGGGCAGGGCCAACCCTAGCCACCCAAACCAAAGAAGGGCACGGGCCGGTCTACGCGCCCGCTCCCCCCTCAAGACCTCTGGTGCAGGGAAAACCCTCGCCACCCAAACCAGAGAAGGGCACGGGCCGGGCTACGCGCCCGCTCCCCCCCTCAAGACCTCTGGGGCAGGGCCAACCCTAGCCACCCAAACCAGAGAAGGGCACGGGCCGGGCTACGCGCCCGCTCCCCCCCCCTAAGACCCCTGGAGCAGGGCCAACCCTCGCCACCCAAACCAGAGAAGGGCACTGGCCGGGCTACGCGCCCGCTCCCCCCCTCAAGACCTCTTGGGCAGGGCCAACCCTAGCCACCCAAACCAGAGAAGGGCACGGGCCGGGCTACGCGCCCGCTCCCCCCTCAAGACCTCTGGGGCAGGGGCAACACTCGCCACCCAAACCTGAGAAGGGCACGGGCCGGGTTACGCGCCTGTTCCCCCCTCAAGACCTCTGGGGCAGGGCCAACCCTAGCCACCCAAACCAGAGAAGGGCACGGACCGGGCTATGCGCCAGCTCCCCCCCTCAAGACCTCTGGGGCAGGGCCAACCCTCGCCACCAAAAACAGAGAAGGGCACGGGCCGGGCTACGGGCCCGCTCCCCCCCTCAAGACCTCTGGGGCAGGGCCAACCCTAGCTACCCAAACCAGAGAAGGGAACGGGCCGGGCTACGCGACCGCTCCCCCCCACAAGACCTCTGGGGCAGGGCCAACCGTAGCCACCCAACCCAGAGAAGGGCACGGGCCGGGCTACGCGCCCGCTCCCCCCCTCAAGACCGCTGGGGCAGGGCCAACCCTAGCCACCCAAACCAGAGAAGGGCACGGGCCGGGCTACGTGCACGCTCCCCCCTCAAGACCTCTGGGGCAGGGCCAACCCAGCCACCCAAACCAGAGAAGGGCACGGGCCGGGCTACGCGCCCGCTCCCCCCCTCAAGACCTCTGGGGCAGGGCCAACCCTAGCCACCCAAACCATAGAAGGGCAAGGGCCGGGCTACGCGCCCGCTCCCCCCCTCAAGAACTCTGGGGCAGGGCCAACCTTTGCCACCCAAACCAGAGAAGGGCACGGGCCGGGCAACGCGCCCGCTCCCTCCTCAAGACCTCTGGGGCAGGGCCAACCCTAGCCACCCAAACCAGAGAAGGGAACGGGCCGGGCTACGTGCCCGCTCCCCCCTCAAGACCTCTTGGGCAGGGCCAATCCTAGCCACCCAAACCAGAGAAGGGCACGGGCTGGGCTACGCGCCTGTTCCCCCCCTCAAGACCTCTGGGGCTGGGCCAACCCTAGCCACCCAAACCAGAGAAGGGCACGGGCCGGGCTTCACGCTCACTCCCCCCCTCAAGACCTCTGGGGCAGGGCCAACCCTAGCCACCCAAACCAGAGAAGGGCATGGGCCGGGCTACTTGCCCGCTCTCCCCCCTTCAAGACCTCTGGGGCAGGGCAAACCCTAGCCACCCAAACCAGAGAAGGGCACGGGCTGGGCTACGCGCCCGTTCCCCCCTCAAGACCTCTGGTGCAGGGCAAACCCTCGCCACCTAAACCAGAGAAGGGCACGAGCCGGGCTACGCGCCCGCTCCCCCCTCAAGACCTCTTGGGCAGGGCCAACCCTAGCCACCCAAACCAGAGAAGGGCACGGGCCGGGCTACGCGCCCGCTCCCCCCCTAAGACCCCTGGGGCAGGGGCAACACTCGCCACCCAAACCTGAGAAGGGCACGGGCCGGTCTATGCGCCCGCTCCCCCTTAAGACCTCTGGGGCAGGGCCAACCCTAGCCACCCAAACCAGAGAAGGGCACGGGCCGGGCTACGCGACCGCTCCCCCCCACAAGACCTCTGGGGCAGGGCCAACCGTAGCCACCCAACCCAGAGAAGGGCACGGGCCGGGCTACGCGCCCGCTCCCCCCCTCAAGACCGCTGGGGCAGGGCCAACCCTAGCCACCCAAACCAGAGAAGGGCACGGGCCGGGCTACGTGCACGCTCCCCCCTCAAGAACTCTGGGGCAGGGCCAACCCAGCCACCCAAACCAGAGAAGGGCACGGGCCGGGCTACGCGCCCGCTCCCCCCCTCAAGACCTCTGGGGCAGGGCCAACCCTAGCCACCCAAACCATAGAAGGGCAAGGGCCGGGCTACGCGCCCGCTCCCCCCCTCAAGATCTCTGGGGCAGGGCCAACCTTTGCCACCCAAACCAGAGAAGGGCACGGGCCGGGCAACGCGCCCGCTCCCTCCTCAAGACCTCTGGGGCAGGGCCAACCCTAGCCACCCAAACCAGAGAAGGGAACGGGCCGGGCTACGTGCCCGCTCCCCCCTCAAGACCTCTTGGGCAGGGCCAATCCTAGCCACCCAAACCAGAGAAGGGCACGGGCTGGGCTACGCGCCTGTTCCCCCCCCCCCCCTCAAGACCTTTGGGGCTGGGCCAACCCTAGCCACCCAAACCAGAGAAGGGCACGGGCCGGGCTTCGCGCTCGCTCCCCCCCTCAAGACCTCTGGGGCAGGGCCAACCCTAGCCACCCAAACCAGAGAAGGGCATGGGCCGGGCTACTTGCCCGCTCTCCCCCCTTCAAGACCTCTGGGGCAGGGCCAATCCTAGCCACCCAAACCAGAGAAGGGCACGGGCTGGGCTACGCGCCCGTTCCCCCCTCAAGACCTCTGGTTCAGGGCAAACCCTCGCCACCCAAACCAGAGAAGGGCACGAGCCGGGCTACGCGCCCGCTCCCCCCTCAAGACCTCTTGGGCAGGGCCAACCCTAGCCACCCAAACCAGAGAAGGGCACGGGCCGGGCTACGCGCCCGCTCCCCCCCTAAGACCCCTGGGGCAGGGGCAACACTCGCCACCCAAACCTGAGAAGGGCACGGGCCGGTCTATGCGCCCGCTCCCCCTTAAGACCTCTGGGGCAGGGCCAACCCTAGCCACCCAAACCAGAGAAGGGCATGGACCGGGCTACGCGCCAGCTCCCCCCCTCAAGACCTCTGGGGCAGGGCCAACCCTCGCCACCCAAACCAGAGAAGGGCACGGGCCGGGCTACGCGCCCGCTCCCCCCCTCAAGACCTCTGGGGCAGGGCCAACCCTAGCCACCCAAACCAGAGAAGGGCACGGGCCGAGCTATGCGACCACTCCCCCCTCAAGACCTCTGGGGCAGGGCCAACCTTAGCCACCCAAACCAGAGAAGGGCACGGGCCGGGCTACGCGCCCGCTCCCCCCTCAAGACCGCTGGGGCAGGGCCAACCCTAGCCACCCAAACCAGAGAAGGGCACAGGCCGGGCTACGTGCCCGCTCCCCCCTCAAGACCTCTGGGGCAGGGCCAACCCTAGCCACCCAAACCAGAGAAGGGCATGGGCCGGGCTACGCGCCCGCTCCCCCCTAAGACCCCTGGGGCAGGGGCAACACTCGCCACCCAAATAAGAGAAGGGCACAGGCCGGGCTATGCGCCCGCTGCCCCTCAAGACCTCTGGGGCAGGGCCAACCCGAGCCACCCAAACCAGAGAAGGGCACGGGCCGGGCAACACGTCAGCTCCCCCCCTCAAGACCTCTGGGGCAGGGCCAACCCTCGCCACCCAAACCAGAGAAGGGCACGGGCCGGGCTACACGCCCGCTCCCCCCCTCAAGACCTCTGGGGCAGGGCCAACCCTAGCCACCCAAACCAGAGAAGGACACGGGCCGGGATACGCAACCTCTCCCCCCCTCAAGACCTCTGGGGCAGGGCCAACCTAATCCACCTAAACCAGAGAAGGGCACGGGCCGGGCTACGCGCCCGCTCCCCTCCTCAAGACCGCTGGGGCAGGGCCAACCCTAGCCACCCAAACCAGAGAAGGGCACGGGCCGGGCTACGGGCCCGCTCCCCCCCCCCTCAAGACCTCTGGGGCAGGGCCAACCCAGCCACCCAAACCAGAGAAGGGCATGGGCCGGGCTACGCGCCCGCTCCCCCCCTCAAGACCTCTGGGGCAGGGCCAACCCTAGCCACCCAAACCAGAGAAGGGCACGGGCCGGGCTACACGCCCGCTCCCCCCCTCAAGACCTCTGGGGCAGGGCCAACCCTAGCCACCCAAACCAGAGAAGGGCACGGGCCGGGCTACACGCCCGCTCCCCCCCTCAAGACCTCTAGGGCAGGGCCAACCATAGCCACCCAAACCAGAGAAGGGCACGGGCCGGGCTACGCCCCCGCTCCCCCCTCAAGACCTCTGGGGCAGGGCCAACCCTAGCCACCCAAACCAGAGAAGGGCACGGGCCGGGCTACGCGCCCGCTCCCCCCTCAAGACCTCTGGGGCAGGACTAACCCTCGCCACCCAAACCAGAGAAGGGCACGGGCCGGGCTACGCGCCCGCTCCCCCCCTCAAGACCTCTTGGGCAGGGCCAATCCTAGCCACCCAAACCAGAGAAGGGCACGGGCCGGGCTACGCGCCTGCTCCCCCCCTCAAGACCACTGGGGCAGGGCCAACCCTAGCCACCCAAACCAGAGAAGGGCACGGGCCGGGCTACGCCCCCGCTCCCCCCTCAACACCTCTTGGGCAGGGCCAACCCTAGCCACCCAAACCAAAGAAGGGCACGGGCCGGGCTACGCGCCCGCTCCCCCTTCAAGACCTCTGGTGCAGGGAAAACCCTCGCCACCCAAACCAGAGAAGGGCACGGGCCGGGCTACGCGCCCGCTCCCCCCCTCAAGACCTCTGGGGCAGGGCCAACCCTAGCCACCCAAACCAGAGAAGGGCACGGGCCGGGCTACGCGCCCGCTCCCCCCCTAAGACCCTTGGGGCAGGGCCAACCCTCGCCACCCAAACCAGAGAAGGGCACTGGCCGGGCTACGCGCCCGCTCCCCCCCTCAAGACCACTTGGGCAGGGCCAACCCTAGCCACCCAAACCAGAGAAGGGCACGGGCCGGGCTACACGCCCTCTCCCCCCTCAAGACCTCTGGGGCAGGGGCAACACTCGCCACCCAAACCTGAGAAGGGCACGGGCCGGGTTACGCGCCTGTTCCCCCCTCAAGACCTCTGGGGCAGGGCCAACCCTAGCCACCCAAACCAGAGAAGGGCACGGACCGGGCTACGCGCCAGCTCCCCACCTCAAGACCTCAGGGGCAGGGCCAACCCTCGCCACCAAAACCAGAGAAGGGCACGGGCCGGGCTACGGGCCCGCTCCCCCCCTCAAGACCTCTGGGGCAGGGCCAACCCTAGCCACCCAAACCAGAGAAGGGCACGGGTCGGGCTACGCGACCGCTCCCCCCCACAAGACCTCTGGGGCAGGGCCAACCGTAGCCACCCAACCCAGAGAAGGGCACGGGCCGGGCTACGCGCCCGCTCCCCCCCTCAAGACCGCTGGGGCAGGGCCAACCCTAGCCACCCAAACCAGAGAAGGGCACGGGCGGGCTACGTGCACGCTCCCCCCCTCAAGACCTCTGGGGCAGGGCCAACCCAGCCACCCAAACCAGAGAAGGGCACGGGCCGGGCTACGCGCCCGCTCCCCCCCTCAAGACCTCTAGGGCAGGGCCAACCCTAGCCATCCAAACCATAGAAGGGCAAGGGCCAGGCTACGCGCCCGCTCCCCCCCTCAAGATCTCTGGGGCAGGGCCAACCTTAGCCACCCAAACCAGAGAAGGGCACGGGCCGGGCAACGCGCCCGCTCCCTCCTCAAGACCTCTGGGGCAGGGCCAACCCTAGCCACCCAAACCAGAGAAGGGAACGGGCCGGGCTACGTGCCCGCTCCCCCCTCAAGACCTCTTGGGCAGGGCGAATCCTAGCCACCCAAACCAGAGAAGGGCACGGGCCGGGCTACGCGCCTGTTCCCCCCCTCAAGACCTCTGGGGCTGGGCCAACCCTAGCCACCCAAACCAGAGAAGGGCACGGGCCAGGCTTCGCGCTCGCTCCCCCCCTCAAGACCTCTGGGGCAGGGCCAACCCTAGCCACCCAAACCAGAGAAGGGCATGGGCCGGGCTACGCGCCCGCTCTCCCCCCTTCAAGACCTCTGGGGCAGGGCCAACCCTAGCCACCCAAACCAGAGAAGGGCACGGGCTGGGCTACGCGCCCGGTCCCCCCTCAAGACCTCTGGTGCAGGGCAAACCCTCGCCACCCAAACCAGAGAAGGGCACGGGCCGGGCTACGTGCCCGCTCCCCCCTCAAGACCTCTTGGGCAGGGCCAATCCTAGCCACCCAAACCAGAGAAGGGCACGGGCCGGGCTACGCGCCTGTTCCCCCCCTCAAGACCTCTGGGGCTGGGCCAACCCTAGCCACCCAAACCAGAGAAGGGCACGGGCCGGGCTTCGCGCTCGCTCCCCCCCTCAAGACCTCTGGGGCAGGGCCAACCCTAGCCACCCAAACCAGAGAAGGGCATGGGCCGGGCTACGCGCCCGCTCTCCCCCCTTCAAGACCTCTGGGGCAGGGCCAACCCTAGCCACCCAAACCAGAGAAGGGCACGGGCTGGGCTACGCGCCCGCTCCCCCCTCAAGACCTCTGGTGCAGGGAAAACCCTCGCCACCCAAACCAGAGAAGGGCACGGGCCAGGCTACGCGCCCGCTCCCCCCCTCAAGACCTCTAGGGCAGGGCCAACCCAAGCCACCCAAACCAGAGAAGGGCACGGGCCGGGCTACGCGCCCGCTCCCCCCCCCCTAAGACCCCTGGAGCAGGGCCAACCCTCGCCACCCAAACCAGAGAAGGGCACTGGCCGGGCTACGCGCCCGCTCCCCCCCTCAAGACCTCTTGGGCAGGGCCAACCCTAGCCACCCAAACCAGAGAAGGGCACGGGCCGGGCTACGCGCCCGCTCCCCCCTCAAGACCTCTGGGGCAGGGGCAACACTCGCCACCCAAACCTGAGAAGGGCACGGGCCGGGTTACGCGCCTGTTCCCCCCTCAAGACCTCTGGGGCAGGGCCAACCCTAGCCACCCAAACCAGAGAAGGGCACGGACCGGGCTACGCGCCAACTCCCCACCTCAAGACCTCTGGGGCAGGGCCAACCCTCGCCACCAAAACCAGAGAAGGGCACGGGCCGGGCTACGGGCCCGCTCCCCCCCTCAAGACCTCTGGGGCAGGGCCAACCCTAGCCACCCAAACCAGAGAAGGGCACGGGCCGGGCTACGCGACCGCTCCCCCCCACAAGACCTCTGGGGCAGGGCCAACCGTAGCCACCCAACCCAGAGAAGGGCACGGGCCGGGCTACGCGCCCGCTCCCCCCCTCAAGACCGCTGGGGCAGGGCCAACCCTAGCCACCCAAACCAGAGAAGGGCACGGGCCGGGCTACGTGCACGCTCCCCCCCTCAAGACCTCTGGGGCAGGGCCAACCCAGCCACCCAAACCAGAGAAGGGCACGGGCCGGGCTACGCGCCCGCTCCCCCCCTCAAGACCTCTGGGGCAGGGCCAACCCTAGCCATCCAAACCATAGAAGGGCAAGGGCCGGGCTACGCGCCCGCTCCCCCCCTCAAGATCTCGGGGGCAGGGCCAACCTTAGCCACCCAAACCAGAGAAGGGCACGGGCCGGGCAACGCGCCCGCTCCCTCCTCAAGACCTCTGGGGCAGGGCCAACCCTAGCCACCCAAACCAGAGAAGGGAACGGGCCGGGCTACGTGCCCGCTCCCCCCTCAAGACCTCTTGGGCAGGGCCAATCCTAGCCACCCAAACCAGAGAAGGGCACGGGCCGGGCTACGCGCCTGTTCCCCCCCTCAAGACCTCTGGGGCTGGGCCAACCCTAGCCACCCAAACCAGAGAAGCGCACGGGCCGGGCTTCGCGCTCGCTCCCCCCCTCAAGACCTCTGGGGCACGGCCAACCCTAGCCACCCAAACCAGAGAAGGGCATGGGCCTGGCTACGCGCCCGCTCTCCCCCCTTCAAGACCTCTGGGGCAGGGCCAACCCTAGCCACCCAAACCAGAGAAGGGCACGGGCTGGGCTACGCGCCCGGTCCCCCCTCAAGACCTCTGGTGCAGGGCAAACCCTCGCCACCCAAACCAGAGAAGGGCACGAGCCGGGCTACGCGCCCGCTCCCCCCTCAAGACCTCTGGGGCAGGGCCAACCCTAGCCACCCAAACCAGAGAAGGGCACGGGCCGGGCTACGCGCCCGCTCCCCCACTAAGACCCCTGGGGCAGGGGCAACACTCGCCACCCAAACCTGAGAAGGGCACGGGCCGGTCTATGCGCCCGCTCCCCCTTAAGACCTCTGGGGCAGGGCCAACCCTAGCCACCCAAACCAGAGAAGGGCATGGACCGGGCTACGCGCCAGCTCCCCCCCTCAAGAACTCTGCGGCAGGGCCAACCCTCGCCCCCCAAACCAGAGAAGGGCACGGGCCGGGCTACGCGCCCGCTCCCCCCCTCAAGACCTCTGGGGCAGGGCCAACCCTAGCCACCCAAACCAGAGAAGGGCACGGGCCGAGCTATGCGACCGCTCCCCCCTCAAGACCTCTGGGGCAGGGCCAACCTTAGCCACCCAAACCAGAGAAGGGCACGGGCCGGGCTACGCTCCCGCTCCCCCCTCAAGACCTCTGGGGCAGGGCCAACCCTAGCCACCCAAACCAGAGAAGGGAACGGGCCGGGCTACGTGCCCGCTCCCCCCTCAAGACCTCTTGGGCAGGGCCAATCCTAGCCACCCAAACCAGAGAAGGGCACGGGCCGGGCTACGCGCCTGTTCCCCCCCTCAAGACCTCTGGGGCTGGGCCAACCCTAGCCACCCAAACCAGAGAAGGGCACGGGCCAGGCTTCGCGCTCGCTCCCCCCTCAAGACCTCTGGGGCAGGGCCAACCCTAGCCACCCAAACCAGAGAAGGGCATGGGCCGGGCTACGCGCCCGCTCTCCCCCCTTCAAGACCTCTGGGGCAGGGCCAACCCTAGCCACCCAAACCAGAGAAGGGCACGGGCTGGGCTACGCGCCCGGTCCCCCCTCAAGACCTCTGGTGCAGGGCAAACCCTCGCCACCCAAACCAGAGAAGGGCACGGGCCGGGCTACGTGCCCGCTCCCCCTTCAAGACCTCTTGGGCATGGCCAATCCTAGCCACCCAAACCAGAGAAGGGCACGGGCCGGGCTACGCGCCTGTTCCCCCCCTCAAGAACTCTGGGGCTGGGCCAACCCTAGCCACCCAAACCAGAGAAGGGCACGGGCCGGGCTTCGCGCTCGCTCCCCCCCTCAAGACCTCTGGGGCAGGGCCAACCCTAGCCACCCAAACCAGAGAAGGGCACGGGCCGGGCTACGCGCCCGCTCCCCCCCTCAAGACCTCTGGGGCAGGGCCAACCCTAGCCATCCAAACCATAGAAGGGCAAGGGCCGGGCTACGCGCCCGCTCCCCCCCTCAAGATCTCGGGGGCAGGGCCAACCTTAGCCACCCAAACCAGAGAAGGGCACGGGCCGGGCAACGCGCCCGCTCCCCCCCTCAAGACCGCTGGGGCAGGGCCAACCCTAGCCACCCAAACCAGAGAAGGGCACGGGCCGGGCTACGCGCCTGTTCCCCCCCTCAAGACCTATGGGGCTGGGCCAACCCTAGCCACCCAAACCAGAGAAGGGCACGGGCCGGGCTACGCGCCCGCTCCCCCCCTCAAGACCTCTGGGGCAGGGCCAACCCTAGCCATCCAAACCATAGAAGGGCAAGGGCCGGGCTACGCGCCCGCTCCCCCCCTCAAGATCTCGGGGGCAGGGCCAACCTTAGCCACCCAAACCAGAGAAGGGCACGGGCCGGGCAACGCGCCCGCTCCCTCCTCAAGACCTCTGGGGCAGGGCCAACCCTAGCCACCCAAACCAGAGAAGGGAACGGGCCGGGCTACGTGCCCGCTCCCCCCTCAAGACCTCTTGGGCAGGGCCAATCCTAGCCACCCAAACCAGAGAAGGGCACGGGCCGGGCTACGCGCCTGTTCCCCCCCTCAAGACCTCTGGGGCTGGGCCAACCCTAGCCACCCAAACCAGAGAAGCGCACGGGCCGGGCTTCGCGCTCGCTCCCCCCCTCAAGACCTCTGGGGCACGGCCAACCCTAGCCACCCAAACCAGAGAAGGGCATGGGCCGGGCTACGCGCCCGCTCTCCCCCCTTCAAGACCTCTGGGGCAGGGCCAACCCTAGCCACCCAAACCAGAGAAGGGCACGGGCTGGGCTACGCGCCCGGTCCCCCCTCAAGACCTCTGGTGCAGGGCAAACCCTCGCCACCCAAACCAGAGAAGGGCACGAGCCGGGCTACGCGCCCGCTCCCCCCTCAAGACCTCTGGGGCAGGGCCAACCCTAGCCACCCAAACCAGAGAAGGGCACGGGCCGGGCTACGCGCCCGCTCCCCCACTAAGACCCCTGGGGCAGGGGCAACACTCGCCACCCAAACCTGAGAAGGGCACGGGCCGGTCTATGCGCCCGCTCCCCCTTAAGACCTCTGGGGCAGGGCCAACCCTAGCCACCCAAACCAGAGAAGGGCATGGACCGGGCTACGCGCCAGCTCCCCCCCTCAAGAACTCTGCGGCAGGGCCAACCCTCGCCCCCCAAACCAGAGAAGGGCACGGGCCGGGCTACGCGCCCGCTCCCCCCCTCAAGACCTCTGGGGCAGGGCCAACCCTAGCCACCCAAACCAGAGAAGGGCACGGGCCGAGCTATGCGACCGCTCCCCCCTCAAGACCTCTGGGGCAGGGCCAACCTTAGCCACCCAAACCAGAGAAGGGCACGGGCCGGGCTACGCGCCCGCTCCCCCCTCAAGACCTCTGGGGCAGGGCCAACCCTAGCCACCCAAACCAGAGAAGGGAACGGGCCGGGCTACGTGCCCGCTCCCCCCTCAAGACCTCTTGGGCAGGGCCAATCCTAGCCACCTAAACCAGAGAAGGGCACGGGCCGGGCTACGCGCCTGTTCCCCCCCTCAAGACCTCTGGGGCTGGGCCAACCCTAGCCACCCAAACCAGAGAAGGGCACGGGCCAGGCTTCGCGCTCGCTCCCCCCCTCAAGACCTCTGGGGCAGGGCCAACCCTAGCCACCCAAACCAGAGAAGGGCATGGGCCGGGCTACGCGCCCGCTCTCCCCCCTTCAAGACCTCTGGGGCAGGGCCAACCCTAGCCACCCAAACCAGAGAAGGGCACGGGCTGGGCTACGCGCCCGGTCCCCCCTCAAGACCTCTGGTGCAGGGCAAACCCTCGCCACCCAAACCAGAGAAGGGCACGGGCCGGGCTACGTGCCCGCTCCCCCCTCAAGACCTCTTGGGCAGGGCCAATCCTAGCCACCCAAACCAGAGAAGGGCACGGGCCGGGCTACGCGCCTGTTCCCCCCCTCAAGACCTCTGGGGCTGGGCCAACCCTAGCCACCCAAACCAGAGAAGGGCACGGGCCGGGCTTCGCGCTCGCTCCCCCCCTCAAGACCTCTGGGGCAGGGCCAACCCTAGCCACCCAAACCAGAGAAGGGCATGGGCCGGGCTACGCGCCCGCTCTCCCCCCTTCAAGACATCTGGGGCAGGGCCAACCCTAGCCACCCAAACCAGAGAAGGGCACGGGCTGGGCTACGCGCCCGCTCCCCCCTCAAGACCTCTGGTGCAGGGAAAACCCTCGCCACCCAAACCAGAGAAGGGCACGGGCCGGGCTACGCGCCCGCTCCCCCCCTCAAGACCTCTGGGGCAGGGCCAACCCAAGCCACCCAAACCAGAGAAGGGCACGGGCCGGGCTACGCGCCCGCTCCCCCCCCCCCTAAGACCCCTGGAGCAGGGCCAACCCTCGCCACCCAAACCAGAGAAGGGCACTGGCCGGGCTACGCGCCCGCTCCCCCCCTCAAGACCTCTTGGGCAGGGCCAACCCTAGCCACCCAAACCAGAGAAGGGCACGGGCCGGGCTACGCGCCCGCTCCCCCCTCAAGACCTCTGGGGCAGGGGCAACACTCGCCACCCAAACCTGAGAAGGGCACGGGCCGGGTTACGCGCCTGTTCCCCCCTCAAGACCTCTGGGGCAGGGCCAACCCTAGCCACCCAAACCAGAGAAGGGCACGGACCGGGCTACGCGCCAACTCCCCACCTCAAGACCTCTGGGGCAGGGCCAACCCTCGCCACCAAAACCAGAGAAGGGCACGGGCCGGGCTACGGGCCCGCTCCCCCCCTCAAGACCTCTGGGGCAGGGCCAACCCTAGCCACCCAAACCAGAGAAGGGCACGGGCCGGGCTACGCGACCGCTCCCCCCCACAAGACCTCTGGGGCAGGGCCAACCGTAGCCACCCAACCCAGAGAAGGGCACGGGCCGGGCTACGCGCCCGCTCCCCCCCTCAAGACCGCTGGGGCAGGGCCAACCCTAGCCACCCAAACCAGAGAAGGGCACGGGCCGGGCTACGTGCACGCTCCCCCCCTCAAGACCTCTGGGGCAGGGCCAACCCAGCCACCCAAACCAGAGAAGGGCACGGGCCGGGCTACGCGCCCGCTCCCCCCCTCAAGACCTCTGGGGCAGGGCCAACCCTAGCCATCCAAACCATAGAAGGGCAAGGGCCGGGCTACGCGCCCGCTCCCCCCCTCAAGATCTCGGGGGCAGGGCCAACCTTAGCCACCCAAACCAGAGAAGGGCACGGGCCGGGCAACGCGCCCGCTCCCTCCTCAAGACCTCTGGGGCAGGGCCAACCCTAGCCACCCAAACCAGAGAAGGGAACGGGCCGGGCTACGTGCCCGCTCCCCCCTCAAGACCTCTTGGGCAGGGCCAATCCTAGCCACCCAAACCAGAGAAGGGCACGGGCCGGGCTACGCGCCTGTTCCCCCCCTCAAGACCTCTGGGGCTGGGCCAACCCTAGCCACCCAAACCAGAGAAGCGCACGGGCCGGGCTTCGCGCTCGCTCCCCCCCTCAAGACCTCTGGGGCACGGCCAACCCTAGCCACCCAAACCAGAGAAGGGCATGGGCCGGGCTACGCGCCCGCTCTCCCCCCTTCAAGACCTCTGGGGCAGGGCCAACCCTAGCCACCCAAACCAGAGAAGGGCACGGGCTGGGCTACGCGCCCGGTCCCCCCTCAAGACCTCTGGTGCAGGGCAAACCCTCGCCACCCAAACCAGAGAAGGGCACGAGCCGGGCTACGCGCCCGCTCCCCCCTCAAGACCTCTGGGGCAGGGCCAACCCTAGCCACCCAAACCAGAGAAGGGCACGGGCCGGGCTACGCGCCCGCTCCCCCACTAAGACCCCTGGGGCAGGGGCAACACTCGCCACCCAAACCTGAGAAGGGTACGGGCCGGTCTATGCGCCCGCTCCCCCTTAAGACCTCTGGGGCAGGGCCAACCCTAGCCACCCAAACCAGAGAAGGGCATGGACCGGGCTACGCGCCAGCTCCCCCCCTCAAGAACTCTGCGGCAGGGCCAACCCTCGCCCCCCAAACCAGAGAAGGGCACGGGCCGGGCTACGCGCCCGCTCCCCCCCTCAAGACCTCTGGGGCAGGGCCAACCCTAGCCACCCAAACCAGAGAAGGGCACGGGCCGAGCTATGCGACCGCTCCCCCCTCAAGACCTCTGGGGCAGGGCCAACCTTAGCCACCCAAACCAGAGAAGGGCACGGGCCGGGCTACGCGCCCGCTCCCCCCTCAAGACCTCTGGGGCAGGGCCAACCCTAGCCACCCAAACCAGAGAAGGGCACAGGCCGGGCTACGTGCCCGCTCCCCCCTCAAGACCTCTGGGGCAGGGCCAACCATAGCCACCCAAACCAGAGAAGGGCACGGGCCGGGCTACGCGCCCGCTCCCCCCCTCAAGACCTCTGGGGCAGGGCCAACCCTAGCCACCCAAACCAGAGAAGGGCACGGGCCGGGTTACGCGCCTGATCCCCCCTCAAGACCTCTGGGGCAGGACCAACCCACGCCACCAAACCAGAGAAGGGCACGGGCCGGGCTACGCGCCCGCTCCCCCCCTCAAGACCTCTGGGGCAGGGCCAATCCTAGCCACCCAAACCAGAGAAGGGCACGGGCCAGGCTACGCGCCTGCTCCCCCCCTCTAGACCTCTGGGCAGGGCCAACCCTAGCCACCCAAACCAGAGAAGGGCACGGGCCGAGCTACGCGCCCGTTCCCCCCCTCAAGACCTCTGGGGCAGGGCCAACCCTTGCCACCCAAACCAGAGAAGGGCACGGGCCGGGCTACGCACCCGCTCCCCCCTCAAGACCTCTGGTGCAGGGCCAACCCTCGCCACCCAAACCAGAGAATGGCACGGGCCGGGCTACGCGCCTGCTCCCCCCTCAAGACCGTTGGGGCAGGGCCAACCCTCGCCACCCAAACCAGAGAAGGGCACGGGCCGGGCTATGCGCCCGCTCCCCCCTCAAGACCTCTAGGGCAGGGCCAACCCTAGCCACCCAAACCAGAGAAGGGCACGGGCCGGGCTACGCGCCCGCTCCCCCCCTAAGACCCCTGGGGCAGGGGCAACACTCGCCACCCAAACCAGAGAAGGGCACGGGCCGGGCTATGCGCCCGCTCCCCCTCCAGACCTCTGGGGCAGGGCCAACCCTAGCCACCCAAACCAGAGAAGGGCACGGACCGGGCTACGCGCCAGCTCCCCCCCTCAAGACCTCTGGAGCAGGGCCAACCCTCCCCACCCAAACCAGAGAAGGGCACGGGCCGGGCTACGCGACCGCTCCCCCCTCAAGACCTCTGGGGCAGGGCCAACCTTAGCCACCCAACCCAGAGAAGGGCATGGGCTGGGCTACGCGCCCGCTCCCCCCTCAAGACCACTGGGGCAGGGCCAACCCTAGCCACCCAAACCAGAGAAGGACACGGGCCGGGCTACGTGCACGCTCCCCCCCTCAAGACCTCTGGGGCAGGGCCAACCCAGCCACCCAAACCAGAGAAGGGCACGGGCCGGGCTACGCGCCCGCTCCCCCCCTCAAGACCTCTGGGGCAGGGCCAACCATAGCCACCCAAACCAGAGAAGGGCACGGGCCGGGCTATGCGCCCGCTCCCCCCTCAAGACCTCTGGGGCAGGCGCAACACTCGCCACCCAAACCTGAGAAGGGCACGGGCCGGGTTACGCGCCTGCTCCCCCATCAAGACCTCTGGGGCAGGGCCAACCCTCGCCACCCAAACCAGAGAAGGGCACGGGCCGGGCTACGCGCCAGCTCCCCCCCTCAAGACCTCTGGGGCAGGGCCAACCCTCGCCACCCAAACCAGAGAAGGGCACGGGCCGGGCTACGTGCCCGCTCCCCCCCTCAAGACCTCTGGGGCAGGGCCAACCCTAGCCACCCAAACCAGAGAATGGCACGGGCCGGGCTACGCACTCGCTCCCCCCCTCAAGACCTCTGGGGCAGGGCCAACCCTAGCCACCCAAACCAGAGAAGGGCATGGGCCGGGCTACGCGCCCGCTCCCCCCTCAAGACCGCTGGGGCAGGGCCAACCCTAGCCACCCAAACCAGAGAAGGGCACGGGCTAAGCTACGTGCCCGCTCCCCCCTCAAGACCTCTGGTGCAGGGCAAACCCTCGCCACCCAAACCAGAGAAGGGCACGGGCCGGGCTATGCGCCCGCTCCCCCCCTCAAGACCTCTGGGGCAGGGCCAACCCTTGTCACCCAAACCAGAGAAGGGCACGGGCCGGGCTACGCGCCCGCTCCCCCCCTAAGACCCCTGGGGCAGGGCCAACCCTCGCCACCCAAACCAGAGAAGGGCACGGGCCGGGCTATGCGCCCGCTCCCCCTCAAGACCACTGGGGCAGGGCCAACCCTCGCCACACAAACCGGAGAAGGGCACGGGACGGGCTACGCGTCAGCTCCCCCCCTCAAGACCTCTGGGGCAGGGCCAACCCTCGCCACCCAAACCAGAGAAGGGCACGGGCCGGGCTACGCGCCCGCTCCCCCCCTCAAGTCCTCTGGGGCAGGGCCAACCCTAGCCACCCAAACCAGAGAAGGGCACGGGCCGGGCTACGCGACCGTTGCCCCCTCAAGACCTCTGGGGCAGGGCCAACCTTAGCCACCCAAACCAGATATGGGCACGGGCCGGGCTACGCGCCCGCTCCCCCCCTCAAGACCGCTGGGGCAGGGCCAACCCTAGCCACCCAAACCAGAGAAGGGCACGGGCCGAGCTATGCGACCGCTCCCCCCTCAAGACCTCTGGGGCAGGGCCAACCCTAGCCACCCAAACCAGAGAAGGGCACGGGCCGAGCTATGCGACCGCTCCCCCCTCAAGACCTCTGGGGCAGGGCCAACCTTAGCCACCCAAACCAGAGAAGGGCACGGGCCGGGCTACGCGCCCGCTCCCCCCTCAAGACCGCTGGGGCAGGGCCAACCCTAGCCAACCAAACCAGAGAAGGGCACAGGCCGGGCTACGTGCCCGCTCCCCCCTCAAGACCTCTGGGGCAGGGCCAACCCTAGCCACCCAAACCAGAGAAGGGCTCGGGCCGGGCTCAGCGCCTGCTCCCCCCTCAAGTTCTCTAGGGCAGGGCCAACCATAGCCACCCAAACCAGAGAAGGGCACGGGCCGGGCTACGCGCCCGCTCCCCCCTCAAGACCTCTGGGGCAGGGCCAACCCTAGCCACCCAAACCAGAGAAGGGCACGGGCCGGGTTACGCGCCTGATCCCCCCTCAAGACCTCTGGGGCAGGACCAACCCGCGCCACCAAACCAGAGAAGGGCACGGGCCGGGCTACGCGCCCGCTCCCCCCCTCAAGACCTCTGGGGCAGGGCCAATCCTAGCCACCCAAACCAGAGAAGGGCACGGGCCTGGCTACGCGCATGCTCCCCCCTCTAGACCTCTGGGCAGGGCCAACTCTAGCCACCCAAACCAGAGAAGGGCACGGGCCGCGCTACGCGCCCGATCCCCCCCTCAAGACCTCTGGGGCAGGGCCAACCCTAGCCACCCAAACCAGAGAAGGGCACGGGCCGGGCTACGCGCCGTCTCCCCCCTCAAGTCCTCTGGTGCAGGGCCAACCCTCGCCACCCAAACCAGAGAATGGCACGGGCCGGGCTACGCGCCCGCTCCCCCCTCAAGACCGTTGGGGCAGGGCCAACCCTCGCCACCCAAACCAGAGAAGGGCACGAGCCGGGCTACGCGCCCGCTCCCCCCTCAAGACCTCTGGGGCAGGGCCAACCCTAGCCACCCAAACCAGAGAAGGGCACGGGCCAGGCTACGCGCCCGCTCCCCCCCTAAGACCCCTGGGGCAGGGGCAACACTCGCCACCCAAACCAGAGAAGGGCACGGGCCAGGCTATGCGCCCGCTCCCCCTCCAGACCTCTGGGGCAGGGCCAACCCTAGCCACCCAAACCAGAGAAGGGCACGGACCGGGCTACGCACCAGCTCCCCCCCTCAAGACCTCTGGAGCAGGGCCAACCCTCGCCACCCAAACCAGAGAAGGCCACGGGCCGGGCTACACGACCGCTCCCCCCCTCAAGACCTCTGGGGCAGGGCCAACCTTAGCCACCCAACCCAGAGAAGGGCATGGGCCGGGCTACGCGCCCGCTCCCCCCTCAAGACCTCTGGGGCAGGGCCAACCCTAGCCACCCAAACCAGAGAAGGGCACGGGCCGGGCTACGTGCACGCTCCCCCCCTCAAGACCTCTGGGGCAGGGCCAACCCAGCCACCCAAACCAGAGAAGGGCACGGGCCGGGCTACGCGCCCGCTCCCCCCCTCAAGACCTCTGGGGCAGGGCCAACCATAGCCACCCAAACCAGAGAAGGGCACGGGCCGGGCTATGCGCCCGCTCCCCCCTCAAGACCTCTGGGGCAGGGGCAACACTCGCCACCCAAACCTGAGAAGGGCACGGGCCGGGTTATGCGCCTGCTCCCCCCTCAAGACCTCTGGGGCAGGGCCAACCCTCGCCACCCAAACCAGAGAAGGGCACGGGCCGGGCTACGCGCCAGCTCCCCCCCTCAAGACCTCTGGGGCAGGGCCAACCCTCGCCACCCAAACCAGAGAAGGGCACGGGCCGGGCTACGTGCCCGCTCCCCCCCTCAAGACTTCTGGGGCAGGGCCAACCCTAGCCACCCAAACCAGAGAATGGCACGGGCCGGGCTACGCACTCGCTCCCCCCCTCAAGACCTCTGGGGCAGTGCCAACCCTAGCCACCCAAACCAGAGAAGGGCATGGGCCGGGCTACGCGCCCGCTCCCCCCTCAAGACCGCTGGGGCAGGGCCAACCCTAGCCACCCAAACCAGAGAAGGGCACGGGCTAAGCTACGTGCCCGCTCCCCCCTCAAGACCTCTGGTGCAGGCCAAACCCTCGCCACCCAAACCAGAGAAGGGCACGGGCCGGGCTACGCGCCCGCTCCCCCCCTCAAGACCTCTGGGGCAGGGCCAACCCTAGCCACCCAAACCAGAGAAGGGCACGGGCCGGGCTACGCGCCCGCTCCCCCCCTAAGACCCCTGGGGCAGGGCCAACCCTCGCCACCCAAACCAGAGAAGGGCACGGGCCGGGCTATGCGCCCACTCCCCCTCAAGACCTCTGGGGCAGGGCCAACCCTCGCCACACAAACCGGAGAAGGGCACGGGACGGGCTACGCGCCAGCTCCCCCCCTCAAGACCTCTGGGGCAGGGCCAACCCTCGCCACCCAAACCAGAGAAGGGCACGGGCCGGGCTACGCGCCCGCTTCCCCCCTCAAGACCTCTGGGGCAGGGCCAACCCTAGCCACCCAAACCAGAGAAGGGCACGGGCCGGGCTACGCGACCGTTCCCCCCTCAAGACCTCTGGGGCAGGGCCAACCTTAGCCACCCAAACCAGAGATGGGCACGGGCCGGGCTACGCGCCCGCTCCCCCCCTCAAGACCGCTGGGGCAGGGCCAACCATAGCCACCGAAACCAGAGAAGGGCACGGGCCGGGCTACGCGCCCGCTCCCCCCCTCAAGACCTCTGGGGCAGGGCCAACCCAGCCACCCAAACTAGAGAAGGGCTCGGGCCGGGCTACGCGCCCGCTCCCCCCCTCAAGACCTCTAGGGCAGGGCCAACCCAGCCACCCAAACCAGAGAAGGGCTCGGGCCGGGCTACGCGCCCGCTCCCCCCCTCAACACCTCTGGGGCAGGGCCAACCCTAGCCACCCAAACCAGAGAAGGGCACGGGCCGGGCTACGCGCCTGCTCCCCCCTCAAGATCTCTCGGGCAGGGCCAACCATAGCCACCCAAACCAGAGAAGGGCACGGGCCGGGCTACGCGCCCGCTCCCCCCTCAAGACCTCTGGGTCAGGGCCAACCCTAGCCACCCAAACCAGAGAAGGGCACGGGCCAGGTTACGCGCCTGATCCGCCCTCAAGACCTCTGGGGCAGGACCAACCCTCGCAACCCAAACCAGAGAAGGGCACGGGCCGGGCTACGCGCCCGATCCCCCCCTCAAGACCTCTGGGGCAGGGCCAACCCTAGCCACCCAAACCAGAGAAGGGCACGGGCCGGGCTACGCCCCCGCTCCCCCCCTAAGACCTCTGGGATAGGGCCAACCCCAGCCACCCAAACCAGAGAAGGACACGGGCCGGGCTACGTGCCCGCTCCCCCCTCAAGACCTCTGGGACAGGGCCAACCCTTGCCACCCTAACCAGAGAAGGGCACGGGCCGGGCTACGCGCCCGCTCGCCCCTCAAGACCACTGGGGCAGGGCCAACCCTAGCCACCCAAACCAGAGAAGGGCACGGGCCGGGCTACGTGCCCGCTCCCCCCTCAAGACCTCTGGGGCAGGGCCAACCCTAGCAACCCAAACTAGAGAAGTGTACGGGCCGGGCTACGTGCCCGCTCCCCCCTCAAGACCTCTTGGGAAGGGCCAACCCTAGCCACCCAAACCAGAGAAGGGCACGGGCCGGGCTACGCGCCCGCTCCCCCCCTCAAGACCTCTGGGGCAGGACCAACCCTCGCCACCCAAACCAGAGAAGGGCACGGGCCGGGCTACGCGCCCGCTCCCCCCCTAAAGACCTCTAGGGCAGGGCCAATCCTAGCCACCCAAACCAGAGAAGGGCACGGGCCGGGCTACGCGCCTGCTCCCCCCCTCAAGACCTCTGGGGCAGGGCCAACCCTAGCCACCCAAACCAGAGAAGGGCACGGGCTGGGCTACACGCCCGCTCCCCCTCAAGACGTTTGGTGCAGGGCCAACCCTCGCCACCCAAACCAGAGAAGGGCATGGGCCGGGCTACGTGCCCGCTCACCCCCTCAAGGCCTCTGGGGCAGGGCCAACCTAGCCACCCAAACCAGAGAAGGGCACGGGCCGGGCTACGCGCCCGCTGCCCCCTAAGACCCCTGGGGCAGGGGCAACACTCGCCACCCAAACCTGAGAAGGGCACGGGCCGGGCTATGCGCCCGCTCCCCCTCAAGACCTCTGGGGCAGGGCCAACCCTAGCCACCCAAACTAGAGAAGGGCACGGACCGGGCTACGCGCCAGCTCCCCCCCTCAAGACCTCTGGGGCAGGGCCAACCCTCGCCACCCAAACCAGAGAATGGCACGGGCCGGGCTACTCGCCCGCTCCCCCCCCTCAAGACCTCTAGGGCAGGGCCAACCCTAGCCACCCAAACCAGAGAATGGCACGGGCCGGGCTACGCGACCGCTCCCCCATCAAGACCTCTGGGGCAGGGTCAACCTTAGCCACCCAAACCAGAGAAGGGCACGGGCCGGGCTACGCACCCGCTTCCCCCTCAAGACTGCTGGGGCAGGGCCAACCCTAGCCACCCAAACCAGAGAAGGGCACGGACCGGGCTACGTGCCCGCTCCCCCCCTCAAGACCTCTGGGGCAGGGCCAACCCTAGCCACCCAAACCAGAGAAGGGCACGGGCCGGGCTACGCGCCCGCTCCCCCCCTCAAGATCTCTAGGGCAGGGCCAACCATAGCCACCCAAACCAGAGAAGGGCACGGGCCGGGCTACGCGCCCGCTCCCCCCTCAAGACCTCTGGGGCAGGGCCAACCCTAGCCAGCCAAACCAGAGAAGGGCACGGGCCGGGCTACGCGCCTGATCCCCCCTCAAGACCTCTGGGGCAGGACCAACCCTCGCCACCCAAACCATAGAAGGGCACGGGCCGGGCTACGCGCCCGCTCCCCCCCTCAAGACCTCTGGGGCAGGGCCAATCCTAGCCACCCAAACCAGAGAAGGGCACGGGCCAGGCTACGCGCCTGCTCCCCCCTCAAGACCTCTGGGGCAGGGCCAACCCTAGCCACCCAAACCAGAGAAGGGCACGGGCCGGGCTACGCGCCTGCTCCCCCCTAAGACCCCTGGGGCAGGGGCAACACTCGCCACCCAAACCATAGAAGGGCACGGGCCGGGCTATGCGCCCGCTCCCCCTCAAGACCTCTGGGGCAGGGCCAACCCTAGCCACCCAAACCAGAGAAGGGCACGGACCGGGCTACGCGACCGCTCCCCCCCTAAGACCCCTGGGGCAGGGGCAACACTCGCCACCCAAACCAGAGAAGGGCACGGGCCGGGCTACGCGACCGCTCCCCCCCTCAAGACCTCTGGGGCAGGGCCAACCCTAGCCACCCAAACCATAGAAGGGCACGGGCCGGGCTACGCGACCGCTCCCACCCTAAGACCCCTGGGGTAGGGGCAACACTCGCCACCCAAACCAGAGAAGGGCACGGGCCGGGCTACGCGACCGCTCCCCCCTCAAGACCTCTGGGGCAGGGCCAACCCTAGCCACCCAAACCATAGAAGGGAACGGGCCGGGCTATGCGCCCGCTCAACCCTCAAGACCGCTGGGACAGGGCCAACCCTAGCCACCCAAACCAGAGAAGGGCACGGGCCGGGCTACGTGCCCGCTCCCCCCCTCAAGACCTCTGGGGCAGGGCCAACCCTAGCCACCCAAACCAGAGATGGGCACGGGCCGGGCTACGCGCCCGCTCCCCCCTCAAGACCTCTGGGGCTGGGCCAACCCTAGCCACCCAAACCAGAGAAGGGCACGGGCCGGGCTACGCGCCCGCTCCCCCCCTCAAGACCTCTGGGGCAGGGCCAACCCTAGCCACCCAAACCAGAGAAGGGCACGGGCCGGGCTACGCGCCCGCTCCCCCCCACAAGACCTCTGGGGCAGGGCCAACCCTAGCCACCCAAACCAGAGAAGGGCACGTGCCGGGCTACGCGCCCGATCCCCCCTCAAGACCTCTAGGGCAGGGCCAACCCTAGCCACCCAAACCATAGAAGGGCACGGGTCGGGCTACGTGCCCGCCCCCCTCAAGACCTCTGGGGCAGGGCCAACCCTAGCCACCCAAACCAGAGAAGGGCACGGGCCGGGCTACGCGACCGCTCCCCCCCTCAAGACCTCTGGGGCAGGGCCCACCCTAGCCACCCAAACCATAGAAGGGCACGGGCCGGGCTACGCGCCCGCTCCCCCCCTCAAGACATCTGGGACAGGGCCAACCCTAGCCACCCAAACCAGTGAAGGGAACGGGCCGGGCTCACGCCCGCTCCCCCCCTCAAGACCTCTGGGGCAAGGCCAACCCTAGCCACCCAAACCAGAGAAGGGCACGGGCCAGGCTACGCGCCCGCTCCCCCCCCCCCCTCAAGACCTCTGGGGCAGGGCCAACCCTAGCCACCCAAACCAGAGAAGGGCACGTGCCGGGCTACGTGCCCGCTCCCCCCTCAAGACCTCTGGGGCAGGGCCAACCCTAGCCACCCAAACCATAGAAGGGCACGGGCCGGGCTACGTGCCCGCTCCCCCCTCAAGACCTCTGGGGCAGGGCCAACCCTAGCCACCCAAACCAGAGAAGGGCACGGGCCGGGGTACGCGTCGACACCCCCCCTCAAGACCTCTGGGGTAGGGCCAACCCTCGCCACCCAAACCAGAGAAGGGTACGGGCTGGGCAACGCACCCGCTCCCCCCTCAAAACCTCTGGGGTAGGGCCAACCCTAGCCACCCAAACCAGAGAAGGGCACGGGCCGGGCTACGCGCCCGCTCCCCCCCTCAAGACCTCTAGGGCAGGGCCAACACTCGCCACCTAACCAGAGAAGGGCACGGGCCGGCTACATGCCCGCTCCCCCCTCAAGACCTCTGGGGCAGGGCCAACCCTAGCCACCCAAACCAGAGAAGGGTACGGGCCGAGCTACGTGCCCGCTCCCCCCTCAAGACCTCTTGGGAAGGGCCAACCCTATCCACCCAAACCAGAGAAGGGCACGGGCCGGGTTACGCGCCTGCTCCCCCCTCAAGACCTCTGGGGCAGGACCAACCCTCGCCACCCAAACCAGAGAAGGGCACGGGCCGGGCTACGCGCCTGCTCCCCCCTCAAGACCTCTAGGGCAGGGCCAATCCTAGCCACCCATACAAGAGAAGGGGACGGGTCGGGCTACGCGCCTGCTCCCCCCCTCAAGACCTCTGGGGTAGGGCCAACCCTAGCCACCCAAACCAGAGAAGGGCACGGGCCGGGCTACGCACTCGCTCCCCCCCTCAAGACCTCTGGGGCAGGGCCAACCCTAGCCACCCAAACCAGAGAAGGGCACAGGCCGGGCTACGCGCCCGCTCCCCCCCCCCCCTCAAGACCTCTGGGGCAGGGCCAACCCTAGCCACCCAAACCAGAGAAGGGCACGGGCTGGGCTACACGCCCGCTCCCCCATCAAGACCTCTGGGGCAGGGCCAACCCTCGCCACCTAAACCAGAGAAGGGCACGTGCCGGGCTACGTGCCCGCTCCCCCCTCAAGACCTCTGGGGCAGGGCCAACCCTAGCCACCCAAACCATAGAAGGGCACGGGCCGGGCTACGTGCCCGCTCCCCCCTCAAGACCTCTGGGGCAGGGCCAACCCTAGCCACCCAAACCAGAGAAGGGCACGGGCCGGGGTACGCGTCGACACCCCCCCTCAAGACCTCTGGGGTAGGGCCAACCCTCGCCACCCAAACCAGAGAAGGGTACGGGCTGGGCAACGCACCCGCTCCCCCCTCAAAACCTCTGGGGTAGGGCCAACCCTAGCCACCCAAACCAGAGAAGGGCACGGGCCGGGCTACGCGCCCGCTCCCCCCCTCAAGACCTCTGGGGCAGGGCCAACCCTAGCCACCCAAACCAAAGAAGGGCACGGGCCGGGCTACGCGCCCGCTCCCCCCCTAAGACCTCTAGGGTAGGGCCAACCCCAGGCACCCAAACCAGAGAAGGACACGGGCCGGGCTACGTGCCCGCTCCCCCCTCAAGACCTCTGGTGCAGGGCCAACCCTCGCCACCCCAACCAGAGAAGGGCACGAGCCGGGCTACGCGCCCGCTGCCCCCCTCAAGACCTCTGGGGCAGGGCCAACCCTAGCCACCCAAACCAGAGAAGGGCACGGGCCGGGCTACACGCCCGCTCCCCCCCTCAAGACCTCTGGGGCAGGGGCAACCCTAGCCACCCAAACCAGAGAAGGGCACGGGCCGGGCTACGCACCCGCTCCCCTCCTCAAGACCTCTTGGGCAGGGCCAACCCTAGCCACCCAAACCAGAGAAGGGCACGGGTCGGGCTAGGCGCCCGCTCCCCCCCTCAAGACCTCTGGGGCAGGGCCAACCCTCGCCAGCCAAACCAGAGAAAGGCACGGGCCGTGCTACGCGCCAGCTCCCCCCCTCAAGACCTCTGGGGCAGGGCCAACCCTAGCCACCCAAACCAGAGAGGGGCACGTGCCGGGCTACGCGCCCGCTCCCCCCCTCAAGACCTCTAGGGCAGGGCGAACCTTAGCCACCCAAACCAGAGAAGGGCACGGGCCGGGCTACGCGCCCGCTCCCCCCTCAAGATCTCTTGGGAAGGGCCAACCCTAGCCACCCAAACCAGAGAAAGGCACGGGCTGGGCTACGCGCCCGCTCCCGCCCTCAAGTCCTCTGGGGCAGGGCCAACCCTCGCCACCCAAACCAGAGAAGGGCACGGGTCGGGCTACACGCCCGCTCCCCTCCCACCCGCTGCATCTCCACGACCTCCGATAGGATATTCCCCTTACAAATGGATAGCCAATAGGATATTCCACTTACACACGGGAAATCCACCTTTCACTCCTCCGTCTATTATAAACAGGACGAGACGGAGAAAGGTAGGCATCCGCTCCCCGCCGGCAGGAAATGCAAAAGCCCCCCAAGGCTTGCAGGCCTACACCTCCTCGCCGTCGACCTCTGGACGGGGACCTAGGTAAGGCTGCATCCCCGACAAACCCAAAAGGCGAGTCATGGCGTGTCAGCCCGCCCCGGAACAACCGAGCCCTGACGAACCCCCGCCCTCAAACCCAAATAGCGAGGCGTGGAGGGAGATGACAAAGCAATGGAGGGGAGGCGGCCCGGTCGTCAGGATCCCCCCGGACAAACGCCACAGCAAGACAGCTTCCCTACTACATCCACCTGGCCTAAGAGACCTTGCAACCCGTCAGCACGGAGGAAGGGCGCTCACATAGGCGCCAAGAACAACTGAAGATAAAAAGACCCACCCGGCAGAGGGTAACCCATAAATCCTGAGGTAGTTCACCGCAGGCAAGCACAGCTCCACAGCCCGCCCTAGGGCCGGATCTTACCCCCCAACGGTAGATAATCTAAGTACTCGTGTACGAACCATAGAAGAGTTCCTGTAAATTTAAATGAAAACATTTATCCCTCTCAAAGTCTCTTTAACCTTCTGAGAATGCCCTAGCGTGAAACGACCCCCCTGCCAAGGGCCGGGCAGGCTCACGAAACATGGCCACCCCTCGCAGCGGGGAAAGGTGGGACATAGTATCGCACTCCCCCCGTACTAACTTAGGACGCCCCGTAAGCATATACCCGCAGTTTGAACCCCCCGATACCAGGAAGGACCGACGCTTCAAAACGAGACCCCTCACCAACTAGAATCAGTGATACCTTTCAGACAAAGGGGAAAGGGTTGAACTGAGGCCTGCTCTGCAGGGCCACCTCCCCCGAGGCACAATCCACTCGTGACAGACACCCAGGGGTCGACCATACTAGGGTTAGCCCCTGTTCATGATAGGGCAGAATGTCTCATCCCGAACTTATCCGGTGATTCCCATTCCCGCCCAAAGACAACACATAGACCATCAACATCCCCTTTCCCCAGACCTCGCGCTCTCGGACAAGGGAATGTTGGGGGCAGTAATTGTGTACTCATGCAAGAAAACAAAATATGTAACACCAGCGATAAAACACGACAAAGACCGGCTTCCCAACGGCGACTCGCTCGCCTCGGTAGGGGCTAACCGGTTCGGACCGCACAGCGACCAATTACCTGGGGCCGGCCTCCCAAACCACATCTAGATTCCCCTGCCCGGATTAGGCCCACGATCCTCGAACCTGGGAATAAGGACAAGGACACGTAAACCGGGGGGGACCAGTCGCAAACCAGAAACCGCGAAACAATGCCTATCGGGTATACGCCTGGTCCCGATAAGGCAGCGCTACGATGCGACTCGACGAAACGAAAGGACGCTCGGAAAACACGCCCCCCGAGAGACCAGGACAGACGAACCGTGTCAGGTGCCACCAGGAAAAAGCGGTTCCCAAAGCGCGTGATTCGACGTTGCCCATTAATGGCACTAGTCCCTCACATTATCCAAGTCGAACCCTTCCGCAGAATCCCTCTATAAGTACCCCCCTTCAGAGTTTAGGGAGGAGGAGAAGATACACGAGAGGGAATCGCATCCCCTCACACCGGGTATGAAAAAGCCCTGGGTGCCCCACCGAGCTACGGAGAAAGCTGATGTCCACCTACGGGCCTCACTTCCCCCACCGGTGACCGCCTCCACTCCGCGACCTCTGATGGGATATTCCCCTTACACATGGGAGGTCCCGGCTGCCAGCCTTCCTCCTGCTCTTAATCAGATGAAACAGCAGGTCCAGAAGACTAGCAGCGGGCCGCCACACCCCAATTAACATCCACCCCACGGCGATCCCTACCGGGTGTGAGGGTGGAAACGCCCAACGGGTCTCCTAACGACCCACCTGCCTGCCCCCAACCTTCCCCGCGAGGCTGGCCCGCCGGACTCCCCTCCGGGAGGGCGACGCCACCACCTCCACCTCGTCCCCCGCCTCCTCCAGTGTTCCCCCTCGATGTACGGGATCCCCGACGAGGCCGGGCGACCATCCAGCACGGCGACGACGAGACAGAACGTGATGAAGCAAGGGAGGGGAAGGAAGGAGGTCCACCCGACAAACAAGGGTCAGCCCTCCCGAGGGGGGTCACCGCAGGGCTGCATCCCCGATGAAGCCAAACCGTGATTCATGGCACGTCAGCTTGCCCCCAGACAGTGAGGCAGAAGGAGTTCAGCGGTCAGTTGAAAGGAAGGCTCACCCCGATGCAGCGGGCGACAAGTTAAAACAACCTCCTGACCCATCCACAGGTTTGGTCACACCTGCCCTATTGTTGTAAATACCGTCTAGATCTCCTGTAAAGGCTGATGAATAATATTCCTCCTTACGGACTCCTCACCCTAAGCCCAAGCGCACAATTGCTAGGAATTTCACCAGACACAGTGCGGCTAGTGTAGGATCCTGTCCAAAACAGAGTTAGGATCGATAATATGAAGTTTAGACTTACGCTTGCGTACGCTGCACGGTAGTCTACGAACTTCGCCTTCGGATTCGCCACGACGGATCGAGTCTACTCACGAACGGAGTAAGGCTACTAAATCCACAATCTAAATCTCTACTTTAGATTAAGAACTTGGATAGAGGGAGAGGAAATATTTCTGCAGAGCTTCGCTAGGATGAAGATGCATGCATGAATTTCATGCAAAAGGTGTTAGGAAAATGGCTACCCTTGGGTCTTATTTATAGCCCCCAAGGTAGTTATTTTAGGGTAAGTTGTTCCTTTGGAACAACTTAATTAAGGTGTACCATGATGCATGGCACATTATAAGCTTAAGTTGTACCATATGCATGGTACAACATAAGCTTAAGATATTCCCCCTTTATTAGCCATATGTCGCATGCATTTATGCATATATAATGCGACTTTCCCACTCATACAGAGATCCTCTCCGCAAGGGAACAGATTCCCTTTGCACACGACTTCGTGTGCGCGACGTTCGAGGTCCGTATTCCTTGTACATCCCCCACAAGGGTGTATAAACGTCTTCCATATCCAACATCTCCCACTCACACTTGAGGGGATTGTAAGAGAACGTCTTTCCCTTAGTTCTTTCATCTATCATACCGAGAAATAGACCGTGCGACCGTCATGCGCGTAGAGTCTATTGTTGTGCACTTGTTAGAGATACACAACGACCTCGAAGGTGCAAAGTTGAGTAGTTCAACGCATGCTTTACCCTAGATTATTTCTTCACATTTTCTTGTACTTTATATTCAACAATTGAATCCCATCTGGATTACAATTGGCTGGCCAGCTTTGAATCACTAAAGTCCAAATGCGAATATGAAATCAATCTTCCTCTTCTTGCGAACCTTCTGATCTTGACTTGATTCGCTTTTCTAACGTGCCCCGCCGAGCCGAATTACCATAGCCCATTAGTAACACGCTAAGATAGCGATCATCTCGTCAAATCTAAAGGAACCAATTGGAGTCCTTGAGGGTAAGAGTTAAGACCCGTATGGCCTTTGAGTCTCACATAATAGCAAACACTATTGCTACTAACTCAGTGGTCGAAATGCATACGTGGTATGAACACGTATTACAACATCACTCCTTTCCCAGGGAGAGTATGTCTTAATGATGTTGTACGGATGAAAGATCAGACACCACAGTGCCTATCTTTTTGAGTCCCCTTACTACTCGTGAAATATTCACGGACTCTCATCCTGCATAAGACAGATAGGATTTAAAAAATCCTATGAGATCTTTATATCCTTGTGATACAGATCTCAGATCTTTTGTAAGCATCCATATGATGCAGATTATCTTGTTAAAGTCATGACTCTAAATCATTCGTCTAATGATTTTGACTTTAAACTAGTCTCATCTCTATCTTATCCATCTGATAAGATAAGGCGGTTGCTCATGTGAGAGAGCCAACCTTAATCTGTCCGACATACACACAATTCAGCTGAGATTTCAAAAATGTACACAAACATTTCTTAAGAAATTCATATGCAATGTTGGAAAAAGAACTTATTCTTTTATTAATTTTGATCATTTCTTAGACATGGGAATATATATTTGGTACAACTCAGCCCATACGCAATCCTTGAGATGATAAGTGTTTATAAAACACATTTCTGGGGATCGCTTTCGTAAGCTGATCCTCTATCATCTCATGCGTAGATATGTACCTTATGTCTACCTTCTTGGTTTTATCATAGTCTTTTGCAAATCTGCAGTTCCTTTAAGATACTGCATTATCCTCTTAACCGCTTTCCAGTGTTCTTGCCCTGGGTTGGATTGGTAACAGCTTACCATTTCCAACGGCAAAACAGATGTCCGGTCTCGTACACACCATAGTGTACATAAGACTATCAACTGCACTGGAATATGGAACTTTTTCCATAATTTCCTTTTCCTTTTTGGTTCTTTGGACACGATTCCAGATATAAATTATCGCATATGCTTATATGAATATCAATGGACTTGCAGTCCTGCATATTAAATCGTTCTAGAACCTTCTTTATATAAGTCTCCTGTGAAAGAGAAAGAAGTTTCTTCGAACGATTCCTTGAAATCTTAACTCCAAGGATATATGCGGCTTTTCCTATGCCTTTCATCTCAAATACTGATGAAAGCCAAGCCTTGATACTCATTACAAAGCCCTTGTCATTTCTGGCTATTAAAATGTCATCTACATATAGAGACATGATAATATACTTGCTTTTAATCCTCTTGATATATACTTAGTTATCTTCATCAAGCATGGAAAAAATCCATTTGATAAGACAACTTCTTGAAATCGTATATACCATTGCCTCGAGGATTATTTAAGACCATATATGGACTTACGAAGTTTACAAACCTTATGTTTGTTTCCTTCTTTTACAAACCCTGTTGGTTGTTCCATATAGATCTCCTCGTCCAATTCTCCATTGAGAAAGGCAGTCTTTACATCCATCTGATGTAATTCGAGGTATAAGCAAGCTACCATCGCCAGAATCAGGCGAATCGAGGTAAAACGCACAACAGGTGAGAAGGTCTCTTCGTAGTCTATCCCTTCCTGTTGCGTAAAACCTTTCGCGACAAGGCGAGCTTTATATCTATCTATAGAGCCATCAGCCTTATGCTTGATCTTGAGAACCCATTTGTTCCCAATTGCTCTATGTCCTCTGGGTGAGTTAACTAAGTCCCAGACTTGGTTAACTTTCATGGATTTCAATTCCTCCTTCATCGCTTCCATCCATTTGTCTTTTGCAGGGCATGATGTGGCATATTTGAGATTCTTCAAGTCCTTGTTGACTCGAATTTAGATCAATTCTAATATCACTCCCACTTGAAATGTTGTTAGAATTGCTCCCACTTGGATCATTATTCCCGTATGGAATAGGATAATCGTCATTCGTATAATCCATTGGTGAAGGTTGAAAAATATTTTTGTTTTCACCAAGAATTCTCCCACTCGAATGAGGTAATCCTTCTTGATCACAAATCTCAAATAGAGATAAGTCCTGACTTATCTCGCCCTGTCTTGGAAACTCGTTTTCCAAGAAAGTGACATCCCTCGACTCAAACTCAATTAGCACACCATTGTCTTCCTGACTAACAAAAAAAAACATAACCTTTGGAGTTTAATGCGTATCGTTTAAAGATACATTTCCTTCCACATGGCCCAAGTTTGCCATACTTATGGGAGGAAATATGTGCGTTGAATGCACAAACTCAAGGTAAAATGTTTAAGTCAGGAGACCTTTGGTTCCACAACTCATAAGGAGTGGAGCTAACTGATTTCGAGGGTACGCGGTTTAAAATGAAAACGGTTGTCAATAAGGCATCACCCCGAAAGGTGATTGGCAAGTTAGCTTGCGCCATCATTGAACGGACCATTTTTCATTAAAGTCCTATACCTGCAACACCAATTTGTTGAGGAGTATATGGCATAGTTACCTGATGTACTATGCCTTTTTCATCACAAAGTTCCTTTAAACTTGTTGATTGATATTCACCGCCCCTATCGGTTCGCACGACCTTAATCTTGCGATCTAATTGATTCTCCACTAAACTCATATAGTTTTTAAAGCAGGTTTAGTGCTTTCACTTTTGTGGGATATCAAATAGATATGACCGAATCGGGTGAAATCATCAATTAAAAGTGATGAAATAGGACTTCCCGCGTCTTGTCTTAACATTCATCGGACCACATATGTCCGAATGGATAAGCTGTAATGGAACCTTGGCCCTTGTGCCGGTTCCAAAACGGCTTGCGATAAGATTTCCCCACAAGGCAATGTTCGCAGGTTGACATTTCAACCTTTGAAACATTGGATAGAAGGCCACGTTTGGCAAGTCTATCCATACGCGTTGGTCCAATATGACCAAGCCTTGTGTGCCAACAAATTATATTAGACTCATTAGTCAAAGAATTTGTCACAAGGAAATTTTCATTACATGAGGAATCATATGTTGTACTTATTACAATAAATCCTTTGAAATACATAACCCAGAACCAATAAAAGAATTATTACAAAATAGGTCCATTTTAAAATCATGAAGGAACCAACTATTACAAAGACCCATTAAATTGACCACAGTTTTAATATTCCTTTGAATATATGGAATGAAGAGACCATCATGTAGTAGGAGAGTGAGGCCGTTGTCCAAGTCTAGCTTGCAATTCCCAACGCCTTTCTCTACAACACGTGAGTTGTTTCCTACATCGATCCACTTCATTCCATGGTGTATCCGGTGATACTCCACGAAGGACCGTCTGTCCTTTGCTATGTGGTCGGTGGCACCTGAATCAATTATCCCAAAATGGATTAGATTCCACAAGAAATAGTGAACTAGAAACACATATGTAACTAGTATTACAAGTTACCTCGTCACTTCCACTCGTACACGAACGAGCATAGTGACCGAGCTTGTTACACTTGAAGCACTTGATCCTTTTCAAGTCTTTCTTCTTGTGCCATTTCTTGTGCCCACCCTTATGTTTGGGTTCCTTGGTAGACTCAGGTTGCTTATTACGTTCATTTAGAAGACTTCGAACGATCTTTACGTTTCTTTCCCCCGTGTGAGGAACTAGCAACCATGTGCACTTCTGCACTTGGCTTGGCAGCCGCAAGCCGCTCTTCCTCTAATTTGAGGTGCTTGGAAACGTCGTTGAAGGTCTTGATGCTCTCATTGTAAGTGAGATGCATCTTCATTTGATCCCACCCATTTGGTAGGGAACGTATGACTGCTTGGATTTGTTGCTCATCAGTGAGCATATGACCTGCGTCCTTTAACTCCGAGATAAGGTTCGCCATATGTCGCAGATGTTTCCCCATGGAATGATCTGGACGTTTCTTATATGTATCGAACCTTATAGTTAAGGCGCGAAGTTTGGACACCGATGTGCCACCGAACTTCTCTTCTAGCTTGGACCATATGTCCATGGCTAGGTCATATTCTCGGAAGATGCGCATTATGTCATCAGCCATACTGCTTAATAACGTAATGCGCGCTATCTTATTCTTCCGAGACCAAGCATCAAAAGCTTCCTTGTCTCGTCTGTGTTGGGCCGTAGTGCCCAACTCGGGTTCAATCATTACGTTCTTTAGAGTTTCGAGCACTTCTTGCTCCTCTAAAACGTATTGTATTTTAATGGACCAAAGTTTGTAATTATCGCCGTTGAGTTTTTCACCTTTGTTTAACTCAGCGACGATATCTTTTGAAGCGGAAGACATTTTACTTTTAAAATGCTGCAAAAAACACAAAACCGAAGGTTCGATCAAAACATTGCATAAAAAATTCTTAAAATATAACTCCCACTTGAAATGATAATAGAGTATCCCATTTGGATAGTTCTAAAAATTCAAATCCCACTTGGAATTATATTATATTTGATAAGTTACTTTCGAAAAATATTGAAGATGTTGTTCTAGAATCGAAAAGGTCTCTATGATTCCAATCACCATCTAGAACAACCTTCAATATTCCCCCATCACTTATCAAATAATAGTACTCTTAGAGTACTAGCAGCGGAAAACGAGTATTTGATAAGTTACTTTCGAAAAATATTGAAGATGTTACTCTAGAATCGGAAAGGTCACTATGTTTCCAATCACCATCTAGAGTAACTTTCAATATTTCTCCCTCACTTTATCAAATGTTAGTACTCTTATAGTACTTTGCAGCGGAAAAGCGTTTTTGAAAACTTATTTTTCAAAACGTATGAAAACGTATTTTTCAAAAAATGAATATTTCATCTTAGTACTCTTATAGTACATTGGCTAATCTCCGTAGAGTAGAGCACAACGTCATAAGTTCATTGGCTAATCTCCGTGGAGTAGAGCACAATGACATGGCTAATCTCGCATGAAGTAGAGCATTACGGCTAATCTTCAAGGAGTAGAGCACAATTACATAAGTACATTGGCTAATCTCCGTAGAGTAGAGCACAATGACTTAGCTAATCTCGCATGAAGTAGAGCACTATGGCTAGTCTTCAAGGAGTAGAGCCCAAGTTAAAAAAAACTTCATTAAAATGTTAGTTCCGTATGAACTAGTCGGCACTGTGGTTAGCCCCGTATGGGCTAATCGACACATTCGAGTTTGACCAATGCCTTTTGTCACCCCGTATGGGTCAGTTGGCGAGTTTGCAGTCGATCCAGACCTTCTGCCAGATTGGTCGACCAAAAACACCAAATTGGTCGACCAATATTCAAACTGCAACTTCTCCCGGCCAGGGCCTCTGCCCTGGCCGGTGCCTGGCCAAGGGCCGGCCAGGGGCCCTGGCCCCCTCGGCCAGGGCCGGCCAGGCCACTGGCCGGGGCCAGGGCTCCTGCCCTGGCCTCGGCCAGGCCCTGGCCTGAGGCCAGGGCGCTGCCCTGGCCGCTGGCCGGGGCCAGGGCTCCTGCCCTGGCCTCGGCCAGGCCCTGGCCTGAGGCCAGGGCGCCGGCCCTGGCCTCTGCTTGGGCCGGCAGGCCGCTGGCCGGGGCCAGGGCTCCTGCCCTGGCCTCGGCCAGGCCCTGGCCTGAGGCCAGGGCACCGGCCCTGGCCACTGCCAGGGCCGGCCTGGCCCTGGCAGTGGCCAGGGCACCGGCCCTGGCCACTGCCAGGGCCGGCCTGGCCCTGGCAGTGGCCAGGGCGCCGGCCCTGGCCACTGCCAGGGCCGGCCTGGCCGGCAGGGCTTGGCCAAGGCCGGCCACTGCCGGCCTGGCCTTGGCCGGCCACTGCCGGCCTGGCCATGGCCGGCCATGGCTTGGCCATGGCCGGTCATGGCCAAGGCCATTCGGTGTTGGCCGACCATGGCCCCTTTGGCCATGGCCGGCTACCCCCTTTAAATGGGGTTGCCGCACTCATTCCTCCCCCTTGATGGGGTGGTCGTCGGTGGTTATTGGCCGTAGCCAACCCCCTCCGCATGGGGAGAGGGGGTGCATGGCCTTCATAGCCCATTTGGCCATGGTGCACATGCACCAAATTTTCCTCTTACCCGATGGAAATAACTTCCATCATCTTCCTCGATGAAGCACCCGTTCGTCGATGAAGCACCCGTTCGTCGAGAAATTAGTTATTTCCTAATGGCCGTGTGCCAAAAATGAATAACGTACTACGTGAACGGTCGGTTCTTCCCGTCACGGAGAGTTCCTACCATATCCGTAATGATAGGAGACCCTAACGTGAAAAGAACAACCGCTGCGTTCTCTCCGTCACGAAGCGTTCCTACTATATCCGTAATAGTAGGAGACCCATTCGTGAAAAAGACAACGACTCGTTCGTAGTTTCGACGGGGCGGTGGATTGACCGGGGCGAACCCATATGGCTCTGATACCAATGTAGGATCCTGTCCAAAACAGAGTTAGGATCGATAATATGAAGTTTAGACTTACGCTTGCGTACGCTGCACGGTAGTCTACGAACTTCGCCTTCGGATTCGCCACAACGGATCGAGTCTACTCACGAACGGAGTAAGGCTACTAAATCCACAATCTAAATCTCTACTTTAGATTAAGAACTTGGATAGAGGGAGAGGAAATATTTCTGCAGAGCTTCGCTAGGATGAAGATGCATGCATGAATTTCATGCAAAAGGTGTTAGGAAAATGGCTACCCTTGGGTCTTATTTATAGCCCCCAAGGTAGTTATTTTAGGGTAAGTTGTTCCTTTGGAACAACTTAATTAAGGTGTACCATGATGCATGGCACATTATAAGCTTAAGTTGTACCATATGCATGGTACAACATAAGCTTAAGATATTCCCCCTTTATTAGCCATATGTCGCATGCATTTATGCATATATAATGCGACTTTCCCACTCATACAGAGATCCTCTCCGCAAGGGAACAGATTCCCTTTGCACACGACTTCGTGTGCGCGACGTTCGAGGTCCGTATTCCCTCGTACATCGCCCACAAGGGTGTATAAACGTCTTCCATATCCAACAGCTAGAGCCCCGCAAAAATAACAAACACGTCCGGTTAACACATCACAACGAAAACCATGGCCTTCTCAAAAAAGCCGGGCTCCCCCAAAGTCCGACCCAGCCGCCACATACAACGGCACGTCGCTAAGGGGCAACGCCCCTCCCCAAATCGCAGTGTCCCACCTCCGCGCTTGGCTCCCACTCGGGACAAGGTCTCGCGATCCCGCAACAGCGGGCAATACTCCGCGGGAGCCGCGTCGCCACTCCTGAGCGTGGACCCAAGTCCGAACCATGCTAGAAGGGAGGTAGTGTTACGTCATCCGAGCCGAGCTGGGCTTCCGCCTCGCACTCGAATGCCGGGGCAATTGTTACGACCTAAAGATCGTGGGAGTCCGACTCCCGCCCAAATCCGCTGACATACCTCATTGAATCACCCTTTTGCGAAAGGGCCGTCGTCCCGGAGGTCCGAGGCTACATGGAAATGGGCGCACCTCACAGCACTCCCCCCTCCCGGCCGAGGCGTACAACCGCGGTCGCTCGGCCCGCCAGGGGCAGTGCGTCTGGGGAGCACCCAGACAGTGCCACCGGGGATGCTGACAGAGGCACGTGCATATCCCTCCCTGCCAGCGATCCACGACCTGCGACCGAAAAGGTGCACGGCCAGGCTAGACAACCCCCGAACAGGACGACCCGGCGGGACCCCACGAACCACGCCGCCGGGGATAGCATCGTCGGACCTTCAACTCCTCACGCATGACAAACAACATAGTGTAAGGACACGACTGACACTAGCGCCGCCCGACCATCTGACAAAGCACCCCTTGGCCGCTGAGCCCCCTGACACTTAATTCTTTCGGCCCTGACACCCTGACAAAAGTGCCCTTGGCCGTTGCGCCATCTGACAAAAGCAAGGCAGACACTCCTGTTCCTGACATCCTCGTCCGAAGCTTCTGCTGACAGCCGGGCCAGCTCAGCATATCGAGTCAGCATACCAGGTCAGCCCCACCTAATCATCTCCCACCAGGTATAAATACCCCCTCACTTCTTATGGTGAGGGGGTTGGAAAATTCTCTCTGAATCCATTACCCACACACGAGAGCAAAGGTCGTCCATATCTTTGTTCTCCCACATATAGCTCGTCACGTACGGTCGACACACCCTCAGTCTGACCTCATGCCTAGCCCCCGCTTTAAGTCCAGTTACTAACTTAGGCATCGGAGGGGCTAAGGGTTGGACCCCAACCCAGCCCTTCTGACGAGTTGCTCGTGGTGCAAGGTAGCTCGCCCCTCGGCCGACATCCGCCTTCGGCTCCCGCCGCCCGATCCTCCTCCGCCGCGTCCGGTGAGATTTGACCCCGTGGTCTCCCCCGGCGGTAAGTTCAGCCTCTTCACCCCACTAATCACTTGTTAAATAGCCCACCAAAACCCTCTCATCATTATAACCACCGTGCCCTTGGTTTCCCTCAATACAAATTCATTGTACGCGAGTTCCATCCCGCAACAGGTTTCATTGTTCCAAACAGCCCCTTGTTGGACAGTTGAGTTTCAGCAAACAAAACAACTTTTGTTTTGGTCGCATGAAATTTGTTCAACTATTTTTGGTTGAAGAAAATATTAGTCGTAGTGGGAAACGAAACAGAAAATCAAATGAACAATACTCGTTCATCCACCCATTGCAATTTTAACGGGTTCACAACAATAGGCTTCTTGCTAAGCAAACCATCCAGTTTTCACTAAAATTTGGTGTTTTAAGATTTGAAGATCAAGTCTCCAGTTCACATCTCAATATCTCATCAACAATCACAGCAATTCTCATGTTTTAATTTGTTTTGTTTATTTTGTTGGTAGTGTTGTTAGGGCCTGAAGAGCAAAATAGGGGCTGAATTAATGCTATGTTCGACTACAAGTTGAAATAAAAGTAGTGATGAGATTTACAAATTGGCAATGCACAAGATGATGCGATGTTCAAGTTTCATCTTTGTTTAAGTAGACTAATGGTTATCAGAGCTCAAATAGGGTTTTATGCATTTTTATGTTAGTTTTATGCATTTTTCATATTACATGGTAATGTTTTGAAAGCAAAGCAAAACTCATTCTAATTTTCGGAAATTTAGCTTTAAAATCCATCACATCCTAAATTGCCATGTATTCTCCAAAAGGTTGCCTTGGTTAGGGTTTTCCCCCTCATCTTGCATTTTCAATAAATTTTTTTAAACAATGTGAAACTTTCATACCTCAAATCTCATTCCTTTTTCTTGCAAGTTAATGGATGAGATGGCCTCATATTTTGAATGCTGCTTCCATCAAATATACCTAAACCCACTGAGTAATTACATAACTCATCGATATAATGGTATTCCTTAATCTAAATGCATACAGTAAACATTTGATTGGATGCCCAAATATAGTTTATTGTATTTTGACATAAGATAAGATGCACATAAACTATTGTACGACACTCACTTAACGTTTAACTTTTATGAAAGCCTGTTTCAAATCTGGATATCGTATTATCTTAGATTAAAGCCTTGCTTCATCGATTCTGTTGCCGAACTACGCCTTATAATTCATTGAGCTTCCATCCAAATTCAAACTTGGAGTTCTACAGTACATTATTACTTCTAGTCCACACCAAACTTGCAAATGAGATAACGCTGAAATTGAACTAAGGGCCCGCTAAACTTCTCGTAGCGAGGAAAAAAAATTAAATTTACTTCTTAGCAACATAACTCTCCATTGTTCTTTTTTCTCGGCATATTTTTGGGTAATGTTTGATTTTTTTCTCTTGAATTGGAATTACTTTTCAGCATGTGGACAATGAGCTTTTAATGAGAAATACTTTTTCCAACATGCTATGATCTACACACTTCTTTACACGTACAGATTTAGGTGACTTAACTATGGCCCCCGTCAAGAGAAAGCCGAAAATGATCTTTTCAAGACAAAGTCAAGAGGGTGGAATATCATCTGTACCTACAAGAGATGAACCTGTATTATCTGGACCTCCACTTGCACCCGTGCCAACTGTGCCTGCACTGACACGGGCTGCTCCAACACATCATGCAGACGTGCCACTAGCACCTATAGCTGTAGCATCTTTTTTGGCAACGTCATCATCTACTACACCTTCATCATCTACTACACCTGCTACTGGTCAGTCACATCTTCATCACTTGAAATATTATATTTGTCATGCTGTAGCTACCTTATGGATTTAACACATTTTTTGTAGATAAGAATACAAGAGGCAAAACAATGATGAAAGACATCTGCACTCTGCCAGAAGAAAAGCGAGTACATGTCATGACAAACAGTCATGCTCCACCGATTTCTGTAACTACATCGTTAATAATAAACTACCTTGGCACTTTAGTACGGAGTAATGCAATAATTCTTTTTCGTGCAAAGTCATGGCGCAATGTTGATCAGCCATACAAAGATCGTCTTCTTACTCTTTTAAAGGTATGTCTCTCATTTGGCCAATGTATATTTTGATTTTAAAAATGATGAAACCATATATTGCTTGATGCATGATATTGTTTTCGTTTTTTTATAACAGAAAAAATTTGAATACAACACGAACATGGATGAATTCATTCTAAAAATCAGCCGGTCATAAATTACGCGATTATAGATGTGAGATGAAGCGTGATTATTATGCAAAAAACAAGCGGCCAACGGAAATTCCTGAGTATGTGTAACGGTCCGTATTTTTTCAATACACCTATTCACGTATTTTCAGTTTTTAAACTATTTTATAATGGTTCGTCGGGAGTTTTACGATTTCAAAAAATTCTTATAAAAATATTTTGAAGTATCAGGCTAGTTATAAAGTATTTTAGTACGTTCGGGTTCCATCAAATACCTCTAAATAATCTGGTAAAAATTCATTTTCAATTATTGCTGTTTTGGCTTAATGAATTTATTTTCTAAACAAACATCGTCAAAACGTTTCCAAACATTACAGTATCCTTCTATGATCAATTAGGGCTTTCCACATTAATTTCGTAATTTTTTGAAGTCAAATCGATAGAGATCCCGCAAACCCGCTTCCTAAACGTTTTGATTAAAAACTAGTATCCCCGTAGCTCAAACACTGAAATGGATCTCGTATTCGCGATCCTCGCGATGATACGAACCCGTGGTTATGTTTTCGTAATTTTTCGGACACGTTTACTAGTAGGGGAAAAATCGTAATTTCGTTACAAATTTTACTAATTACCGTCACTAATTACCTTAACCTTAATTAACTTACCTCTCATCTAACCCCGATGATTAGCAACCCATGTGAAGCTCACCGTGGGATTTAGTCTACCCTTAGTCAAAAAGAAAACCTACCCCATTAATCCCCTTGACTAAGTATTAAATACAAACTAATTTTTAATTAATTTAATTACCTATTTAAACTCTACCCTCATCCCTCTTCCCCGTTCAAAACCCAGACCCGAACCCGTATCACTCTCCCTCCTCTTCCCTTTGGTTTTGAACCCAGGGCAAGCCCAACTCTATCTCTCTCTTCTCCCTAGCTCTCACTCCAACCCATACCCATTCGAAACACCCATCAGCCCTAACGAAACCAAGCCCCAGGCTAAACCCCGTTCAAATTCCCCCTTCCCACTCTCCCTATCTCGACTCCCTCTCCGGTGAGCTCGACCGCCGCCCCTCTCGTCGCCTCACCACCGTACACCGCCCGATGCCCGACAAGCCCGCTCGGAAGCCCCGCACCCTCACCGTAGCCTTGTCCGCCACTCCGAGAGCTCCCCCGTGCTCTCTCTCCACCGCCGTCGGGATCAGTCTGCCTCCGACATCCCCCATGAGCCCTGCACACCGGCGACCCCGCACTGCCACCCTCCTCGACGTCGCCATGCGCCCACGTCTCCGACCACCACCGGAGCTCACCCCATGGCCATCGACAGCACCCGTACAAGCCCCCACACTCGCTGCAAGCCGTCTCCTCCGTGTTGCCGTCCCACGCCGCCTCCGACCGCCATGCTCCGACCCGCCGCCGTCGCCGTGCACCCCCGCACCCATCGCCTTCGTCGACCGCCCGCGCGAACAGATCCCCGCCACTGCACACGTAAGAACAAAGAGCGGGAGGAGAGTATCTCATACGTGTTAAATTTAATACGTATCCGTATATTAAGAAATACGGTATTTTATAAATTATTATATAAGGTTTAATGGTTTTAAATTTATAATAAATAATATAGGCCTCAGAAAAATGTGAGGCCAGCTCCAGAAAATCGAAAATAATGTTCTGGATCCAATGGCACTAGTTTCATCTAAATCAGATGCTTAGATTTTCCGTAATAAAATTTTTAGCCGAAAACTTAAATGCGTAAAATTCTTTCTAAAATACGTAACTCTTTATTTTCACATATACGACTACGTGATAAAAATATATGTTAAAGAACTCTTCGAGACGGTCATTTTGACTTCTCACTTGAACAATTCCGACTAGTATTGCCCCCGAAATAAATTACGGAAGGTTTACGTTACTTAAGTAAATTGGGGTTTTAACGTGATTTTTGAGCTTCTGAAAATTATAACATTAACCAATGACTTCTGAAAATATTTTCCTTTTACAGTAAAATAATATATTCATTTTCAGCCTAAATAAAAATTTAGAACTTTTTCCGACACCGTTTCAGCCAGTTTTGAAAATCAGAACGATCGGATTATTTAGATAGGAATGTCGTGTGTTTTAATCGATTGTTTTTGTGTTGCATGTACAAATTCTTGTGCACCAACTTCAGAGGAAGCCACAGATCCATTCCCAGCCTGCTACGAAAATCTCGAATTTGGTAAGTCACGACGAATTCTAAAATTAGAAAATTAGTTAGTGTCCCGTATGAACTTAGGAACACTACCTATAGCCTCAGAACTGCTACTTGACTTAAACCGAACTAGAGACCTAATCTAATAGGGAAGTAATCAACTACAGATTGCTTTTGCCAATTTTCAACTTTGGTGGTTGTAACAGAAAATTATCAACTTGGGTAAATTGTGTGCTTGGACTTGTCTTTATCCTCACTTTGCTTGGCCAGCTTGCTTTGGAAAGAAGTTCTGACTTTCTGGTTTTCAATAAGAAAGTCAACCAGTTGCCTTGACTTGACTAGTAACATGTGGAACATCTTGTGGAACATCCTGTAAAGAACTTGTACTTGACACATCACTGGGGTTTGGGGTAACTCATAGTTTGAGAGAGTGCGGGAGTGACTGGAGTTCCAGTGGCGTAACCAGGAATATTTTTTGCACTGGGCAAAAATAAAGATGGTGTAAGGAATATTTGTAAGAAATAAAAAATTTTACTGCATTAACATATGAATCAAAATCAAATCTAATGTAAGAAATTTTTAATGGTAAATTTATAATTATTGTAAGGAAAATATAATTATTGTAAGGAAAAAATTTCTTCACTTGAAATCAAACCGATAACTAACCAGTTGGTAAATTGTTGCATGTAAAATACATAACAAATGCGACTTGCCCTTGCTGGGAATTGAATCCGAGCCCGTTGGTAAATTGTTACAGGTAAAATACATTAAAAAGTGCAACTTGCCCTTGCTTGGAATTGAACTTGAGCGGGTTGCCCAATGCACACAACGTCTTTGCCAATGGGTTTCAAAGGAGTGATGCTTCAATGTAATGTTAATTTCCTTTTAAAGTTTTTGCCCTGGGCAGCTGCCCAGGGCAATTTACATGTAGTTACGCCTCTGGTTATGTCTTTATATATAAATCTAAATATGATTTAGATATTATATTGAAGTATACAACCAGGTAATTCTTAAAGTAAGTGGGAGCCAGCTCGTATACTTAGTTCCGGTTTTTCGGACTAAGTAAAAAGGATTTCCAACTTATAAATCATCTATATAAAACATTGAATCTGTTATAAACGGGATTTTGGTGGGCCTACCCGTTAGTGGGTATCCACCCATTATGTAACCCTACCACTATAAATACAGGGCTATGGATTCCATAGCCACCACGTTTACAACACGTTATCAGCACGCTCGAAGCTGAGCCAAACCCCTGCCGACGGACGAACGCGACGCGAACGGGCTTCCTTCACCGAACGTCGCTAGATCCGGCGGGTAGGATCTAGAGGTAATCCTGAAACCCTAGATCTAAAATTTCATATGCGCATATGTAGAGATCCAATTTCTTGAATCAATCGCTCAAGATTCTATCGTTTTTATTGTTAAAAATCAACCTTTTACAATAAAAAATGACTTTTGGAGATTAAAACACTTTTTTTCTAGTAAAAATTAGATTTTTATCCCCAAAAACCATCAAACCCTAGGGGATCTTCTCGCCGGAACGCGAATCCCCCCTAGAACTCGCGCCAAACCCCCGCCCGCCGCCCGAAGCGGCGGCAACCCCCCACACCGCCGCTGCGACGGCGGGCTCGACCCGCCGCCAGCAGCGGCGGGCGGCCCCGCCGCTGCCAGTGACGGGCCAACCCGCCGCCAGCAGCGGCGGGCGGCCCCGCCGCCAGCGACGGGCCAAACCTGCCGCCTGTAGTGGCGGGCGGCCCCGCCGCCGCAGCGGCGGGCCCCCCATCCCCCGCCGCTGGCAGGGGCGGGCCCCGCCGCCCGCAGCGACGGGCCCCCAACCCCCCTGGAATCCGCTCGTATCGCCCCCCCCCCCCCCGGTGCGCGCTCGTGTCCAGAAACCCTAGCCGCCTGAAGCCACAATCCGCGCGACCAAAAACCCTAATTAGGGTTTGACCCCGAAAATTTTTCGATTTTCAAAACTTTTTCAGATTTAATTGTGATTTCTTCTCGTCAAAATCTGGACCAAATTACATGTGATTTTATTCATCGCTTTTTATTCGGATTATATGATTTTTCTAAACGTTTAAAAATTAAGAAGATCCTGCGACCGCTCTGCCGTTAGTCAACTAACCTAACGGTGTATGACGTTGCCTAGTTGTCCAATAATTTTTAAACGTAAGATTTCATTTTCCATTTTAAACTGCCTGTGATGATTAAATTGCCTGTAATGAATAAACTGCATGTGATGATTAAATGCCTGCTGCATTTTATCTACCTGCGATGAATGTCAATATTTGATGTGGTTTTGGATCGGCTAGGGATCACCATTTTATTTTCCCGCATTTTTTTTTCTTTTGAGAGAAATATGTAGCGAGGATAATTTTGTAATATTACAAGACCGACGGACGCCTCAAGAAGATGAAGGACTATTCCAGAAGAATAGGGGCCCCACGGGGGTTCCCGAGTTGTACTTTCATTTCTTTTTGGGACTGTAATGGACTGTAATTAATATGGTGATTAGCCGATCCACGCAGCAAATATCTGTGTCTGATGTGCTTAATTATTTTTTTTTTCTGCAAAAATATCTAATTATTGCCTATCTTTTTACATGCTAGAGTGATAAATGGCCAAAATTGTGAGCGTCGATTTCGACGTTTTGGATGCTTCAGGCAAGAACTACTTAAGCTGGCAGTTGGACATAAAATTCCATCTGCGAGCACAGGGACTGAGCCACGCCATCGCTGTAGGCGATAAGGTTTCTGATATAGATAAAGCGAAAGCAATTATCTATATCAGACGCCATATCGATCGGACCCTGAAGGCCAAGTACCTCACGGTGGAAGACTCGTATGAGTTATGGACCGCCCTCGAGGATAGGTATAAACATCAAAGAGATGTTATACTTCCTCGAGCGCGATATGAATGGGAAAACCTCCGTCTCCAAGACTTTAAGTCTATTGCCGAGTACAACTCGGCACTCTTTAGCATCACCTCACACCTGAAGTTGTGTGGTGAAAAGGTGACGGATGAGTGCATGTTAGAGAAGACGTATACATCCTTCCACGAGAAGGATGTTATACTAATGCAACAGTATCGTGAACGCAAGTTCACGAAATACTCAAAGCTTCTCTCATGCCTTCTGATGGCAGAGCAGAATCGTGACCTTCTTCTGGCCACCCATAACTCACGCCATACCGGCACTGCTCCTGCGCCTGAAGCACATCACAGCTCCTCCCAGAAGAAAAGGAGCAACTTCAAAGGCAACCCCCAGAAGGGTAAAGCAATGAAGAAGTAGGCTAGAGGACCCCCTCCCAGAAGCAACAATGAGGGGAGGAAGAAGAATAATGTCACGCCCCGCTTCCCAAAAACGTGGAGGCGAGACGTGAGAAGGTCCGCTCAGACTTGAAGCTGCAAAGCTCCAAGTCCGATAAGCGTCAATAAACATCAAATGGCAGGTCCTTGCAATTGCGATACGAAACAAAAATAATAAACAAGGAAATGAGACAAAAGAATTCTCAGAATGTCCATTGAATTAAATTACAATATCACAGAAAAAGCCACCAGGCTTACAGAGAAAGAAACTAAGGGCCCCAGCATGGCCAAACAAAAGTACAAGGTACATAAAAACATAGTACAGGTGCCACGCACCGACAACTTAACAAAATCTAAACAAAAGGAAACTCAGCAGAGGTCACTAAGAATAGTCACCGGAAGCATCGTACTCAACGTCAACAACGGCTCGGGCACGTACACCACGGACACGTCACCCTCAACTGCAATCTCTGGCTCAGCAACTAACATGCGTCACCCAAAGAGAAGGGGCACATGTCAGCAAGTCTAAAAAGACTTGTGCAAGGAAACTATAAAAAGGAAGCAACCTAACAGTTCTAAAGTAAAGTATGACATGATATAGCATGGCAAATAGCATGGCATGGCAAGTAACATGGCATGGAAAGTAAACAAGTAAAAGACAAGTACTGGAATTGTAATCACGTCGTGCACAGAGATTCCGCCCTTTGGCTAGAGTGGCTGTACGGGCCAACTCTTACGCTCAAGTGATCGTTTATCCCTACCCCTCCACGTGTGTCGAGCCAGGGCATTACCCCCGAACACGGAATGCTCGCTTCTGGATCACGAGCCAGGAAGTGTTTTTAACACGGATGGCGTAGGGTTATGCCCACATAACGGGTGCCTAGCCGGTAACACGGAAACATGGATTGTACAAGTAGTGTAGCGTGTGCTACGATGCAAGTTTAACTAGGATAACATGTATGATGCAATGCATGGCAGTTAACAATTCAAATGCGTACAGTTAAGGAATTTAAACATGACAGATATCAATGCATAAATGGTAGGGCAAGGTGTCGGATCTAGCTTCGTTGTCAAGCTAGATCACAAAGTTGCGCCTAGATCGCTATCATTTCACGATCTAGTCTCTTTCACGCTAGTACGAGGAATTGGCCTAAAGACATGGCCTAAAGAAAGTTGGCAAGTTTCACTTGCCTGATCCTGAAGTTCTTGGTGTCGACGAGTCCGTACAGAAAGCGCAAACGTTTTCTGCGTTATCGGATTTCGATATCAGATTTAAATGAAAAATGACCGTTAATCAACAAACTCAACTCATCCAATTACTTCACAAAAATGCTGTTTTATTACTAATACTCCTAATTTCCCCTATGAATCATTAGCAACTAACTTGGTCACTGGAATAAAACCGGGTATAGGTTAGTAGTACTAAACTGAGACATTATATAATATAAGTGCGTAGGCATCCATGGCTACCGGAAGAAACTGAGATTTTACATATGCTATCATAATAACATGTGTACACGGGAGTACCCATACCCTATCTTATGTATCCATAGTTACACCTACCATCAGATAACTAACATTAGCACTCAAATGACCAAGTATGTATATAAGTAAGTCAGCTGGGTATAAATGAATTTCATAGGCCGACACGAGGATTACCACAGTAATATCAAAACATGAACCCGAGTTACTAAAAACAATGCTACTGATAACCGTCATGTACTCAAAACTTTAAGGATATGGGAAAACATTTAACACCTTTGGAAAATGCTCAAAACAATAATCTTCTAACCCAAAATACATAGAAAAATTTGCAGTTTATAGGTTTAGCCTTTAAGATAGGTTAAAGTTCAGTTACGCAGGGTCCCCAGGTTCAAAACTCTACCCTATATACCGAACTTAACTTGTGTAGTATCCATGTTGTCACTTTGAAACATCCCATATTAAGGTCTCCATGTCACGGTTAATCACTTAACATTTATAGAGAAACTGCTAACCTAACAAATAATACACAAGTGCTTGCAAGTTAGCATAATTAATGTTGGTCTAATATATAACTTCTGTAACAACCAATGTTCATAAAAGAATATATATCCGCATGCCACAACTCACGCCCACAAGAGGGTACTCACCGCGATGTTTTGCAGGCGGGGCACGGACTGGCGACTATGGGAGGGTCACGGCGGGGCTAGGGGCGGAGGAAGGTCAGAAGGCCGCTGTGCGTTAGCCTACGGATGCGAAGAGCAGCAGCTGCTGCAGTTAGGCGCGCTGCGCTCGCTAGGAGATGATCCCGGCGGCCTGGAGGGGATCCCGGCGGCCTGGAGGGGATCTCGGCAGGGTACGCCGGCGTGGGAGACCGGAGGAAGGTCCGGCGGTATTGCTCGGCCGTCGTGCGAGGGTAAAGGTCGGAGGAACGGGTTAAGGCGCAGGAGAAGAGTGCGCCGCCTGGAGTTTCGTTGTGTACGAAGGAAAAAATACGGGCGGCGACTTTGTTTTTGTTTGCTGGGAGAGAGAAGTTAAACCTAGGTTGCCTATTAAATAGGGTAGATGGCTGCTATCACGTGAAAGGGAGAGAGGGGAACGTGGGGAGAGGGGAACATGGGCCGCAATGATTTGAAATAGGATTAGATAAAAATTTAAAAACTGTTGATTACCCAGAATTCCCAATGTCACTTAATTCGAAGTGCAGTATCAATTTCAAACATGAAATCATCCAAAATGGTTAACATTTAGATTATAAAAGTAATTAATTTGGTTTCAAATAATTTGGTTTCAAAAAAACCAATACGTACAGAACTTGAGATCTAAAAATATATATATATAAGTTTATAAGTTGTAATGAGATAAAGTAAATTGATGACTCTACATCCAAAAATTACAAAGGAAATACCGAGGCGATCGCGCCTCAGAGAGGGTCATGAATACGGGGTTCGGTCGCCCGTCGGAACTACGGAATTACAATAATAAAACCAAATACGGAAATACGCACACAAATCAACATACGCACAAGAAAACGTACGACAAGAAGTGGCCGTTACATCCTACCCACCTTAGAATAAAGTCCGTCCTCGGACTTTCTAACTATAAATATAACTCTAGCCAGTCTAGTAGCTATCCCCATCACATCACACTATAATTCAACCAGATATAGTCATCACAAACGCTTATATATACTCTAGGTAGTCAAACAATAACTCTACTATCATGTATATATATATATATATTCACGCACATTATACACTTATACCTATCATAGACAATCCAGTTCATCCACCTACTTCAAACATTCGTATAGTCGCGTACATCCTTATATAGCTATTACACTCTATCACATAACCATGTTACACATGCTTACAATAAGAATAATAAATAAATAAATAAATAGTCTCATACCAACAAATACAACCGGAGTACTCCACGTATAGATAACTACCTACCAACAAGCAATAATGATACACCACCCCCCCCCCCCCCTATATCTCCTAGTGTACATCCAATGCCAACTTATCGACACAAGTAACCATACCACTCATTACTAAAGCGTGTTATTATATCTAAGATACACTTACCACTACTATAATTTCACAATTATATAGTCATTCAAATGTATGCGAATATTTCACCACAAATTCACGTCACATACGGTCCTATAACTATAATCACGATACGCCACATATACCATAGTCGCCAACACCTATAACTAAGCACATACTTACCCGTGCATGGTGCACACCCACACACGCTAACATTTCATTCATATATACCAATCGTACCACTATATACTCAGCACATCTACACACCTAGTTTAGCTAGCACACATACGTTCACACATGCAAGTCCTTAGTAGTTAACTAGACCACAATACCAACACCTATAACTATATACTGGTATAGCGACCCACAATCCTGTGCGTAACACAACCAGGCACAAACAATCCTATCAATATACATACATCATCCATCGCTATATTCATGGTACTACACGCAACCACAGACACATGTAACAATATACTTAAAGTATACCCACTCAAGCTTGAGTGAGACTCAAAACACATATCAGAATACTCTATATACGTAACACGGTATCTATACATATACCACTACCACTCCAAAGTATACACATCTACCAATATAATCATATACATACTACAATGTCAATCACACATAATTTTTAGTCAGGTAACACCACGTAGTTCAATCACTTTATTTACCTTATTAATATTACAGACATCAGCACACGTATAATTATAACCTTCCATAATACATGCATTCATCGTATATTCACACACATGTAACATATATATTCACACCATATCCTTTTACCTATAACTAGTATACCAACACATCTACTTCATACAAAGATAAGATATGCAATAGTCGTGTTTACCTCATGGTATACACGCACACTCACAACATCTCGTAAAGGAAAGCAATACCAAACAAAATTACATTCCTATTACCATACGTATATCACATATATACTCATGCAGCAATTACATAACTACTTACATTTAAGTACAATACATATCTACGTACGAGCACACACTCACACGTATTAACATATAGGTCATATAAAAGGCCTACTCACTTAACTATAAGTACACATATTATCATTACACCTAACATACACACGACTTACTAATATATTATATACCAAGCATCAACAAGTATCTTCAAGCTACTCACACTACTAGTATATACTCCAATACAATTTCCATTATCTATACAGACATCCCTAAAGTGGTATAGCTATCCGCACATATATAACTAATTTCATCCATACAACTTCATATACATCATGAATAGCACTGAGTATGTATATATCACACAATAGGAAAACATTAATATACTACAGGGAAGTACACTCATACGTGAGTGTTGCGCCGGGTTCACACACACGGATCCACACACCTTATTTATAAGCATACGCTACAATGACATAACAACTTATACTAATGGGCCCACCAAACTATACTAAATTTGACACAGGCAACGACAAGCACTAATGGCTAAACAATAGGAAGGAAACCGAAGCCAAAGCGTAACGAAGGAAGATCGAAAAGCACGAGTTCAGCTAGGACGAAGATAAGGAGCCAGATTGGTTAGGTGAATCAGGGGTATAATTGTGAATGATTAGGGGGAAAAGAAAGATGTAATGATACTCTTATATGATACAGGAAATAGGACGTAAAAGATATAAGTTAAAACACTAAAAGTATAAAACGGTCATACTTGAAAAGTTGGAGTTCTCTTTTGCATAGAAAAATATTTAGGAGTTGGTAAAATAAGTTGTTGAATTAAACTTGTGTAGTTTATATATAGTAGAGGAGGAAAAGGTATTTTGAATTATCGAACTGTCATTATATGAAGAAATTAGGATATTTACGCGAGTGTGGAAGACATAGGTTAGTAAATATGATAAGATAATAATTTTAAAGATTTCAGCGAAAAATCTTGAAATTCGGAGAATATATGAAGTCTTAAATGCATGTTGAATATTTTCAAATAACTTAAAACGGAAAAGAAATTCAAAATAGATAACATTGAAAATATCCATCGAATGGTCAGGATAGTAATGGAGAAGTTTTAACGATTGACGACGGTGACAAGTAAATTCACGTGATTCGAAAGGAAGGAAGTGAATCGAATAAAACGTAAATATGAAGGAAATAATTTAGTGAAAATGCTACGATGGAGTTCTACGGTCGATAACATGAAAGTGTAATGATCAGGAAAAATGATAGAAGCAGGGTTCTAATTGCCGAGTCGACTGAAGATCAAGAGAATCTTAACATTAAGACTCTCTAATGAACTAAACTGTAATAGAGATCTCTGGAAAGGGTCCTAAGAGAAATTAAAATTACGTTCTGCTGGGCCCGAAATCGATGAACCCAAGCGAACGACTAAAGAATTTCTAGGAGTCTATTATGGTCAGAGCTAGACAGAAACCACTAAAGTAACCCCTAAGACAATTATATAAATTTCTAGCATGGAGTCTATCTAACAATCAGGGACCTCTAACTAACCAGCACAGACGTCTAACTAAGTCTTACTATAGTCCTGATCTAATGGATTTCCTATCAGGCTGGGACAAGTGCTCTAACACGTCTACTAGCCACCTAAGACATAGGAACGCTAAAACCCCGACTCCGGGCTTATAATTTGGATGTTCTAATTTATTTAATGGACATTCTATATTTATTATCGTTGTTCCGATAGTTCGCATTTGCAAATGGACCTGCATGGGCCACCAACAAAACCTGTCACGCCCCGCTTCCCAAAAACGTGGAGGCGAGACGTGAGAAGGTCCGCTCAGACTTAAAGCTGCAAAGCTCCAAGTCCGATAAGCGTCAATAAACATCAAATGGCAGGTCCTTGCAATTGCGATACGAAACAAAAATAATAAACAAGGAAATGAGACAAAAGAATTCTCAGAATGTCCATTGAATTAAATTACAATATCACAGAAAAAGCCACCAGGCTTACAGAGAAAGAAACTAAGGGCCCCAGCATGGCCAAACAAAAGTACAAGGTACATAAAAACATAGTACAGGTGCCACGCACCGACAACTTAACAAAATCTAAACAAAAGGAAACTCAGCAGAGGTCACTAAGAATAGTCACCGGAAGCATCGTACTCAACGTCAACAACGGCTCGGGCACGTACACCACGGACACGTCACCCTCAACTGCAATCTCTGGCTCAGCAACTAACATGCGTCACCCAAAGAGAAGGGGCACATGTCAGCAAGTCTAAAAAGACTTGTGCAAGGAAACTATAAAAAGGAAGCAACCTAACAGTTCTAAAGTAAAGTATGACATGATATAGCATGGCAAATAGCATGGCATGGCAAGTAACATGGCATGGCAAGTAAACAAGTAAAAGACAAGTACTGGAATTGTAATCACGTCGTGCACAGAGATTCCGCCCTTTGGCTAGAGTGGCTGTACGGGCCAACTCTTACGCTCAAGTGATCGTTTATCCCTACCCCTCCACGTGTGTCGAGCCAGGGCATTACCCCCGAACACGGAATGCTCGCTTCTGGATCACGAGCCAGGAAGTGTTTTTAACACGGATGGCGTAGGGTTATGCCCGCATAACGGGTGCCTAGCCGGTAACACGGAAACATGGATTGTACAAGTAGTGTAGCGTGTGCTACGATGCAAGTTTAACTAGGATAACATGTATGATGCAATGCATGGCAGTTAACAATTCAAATGCGTACAGTTAAGGAATTTAAACATGACAGATATCAATGCATAAATGGTAGGGCAAGGTGTCGGATCTAGCTTCGTTGTCAAGCTAGATCACAAAGTTGCGCCTAGATCGCTATCATTTCACGATCTAGTCTCTTTCACGCTAGTACGAGGAATTGGCCTAAAGACATGGCCTAAAGAAAGTTGGCAAGTTTCACTTGCCTGATCCTGAAGTTCTTGGTGTCGACGAGTCCGTACAGAAAGCGCAAACGTTTTCTGCGTTATCGGATTTCGATATCAGATTTAAATGAAAAATGACCGTTAATCAACAAACTCAACTCATCCAATTACTTCACAAAAATGCTGTTTTATTACTAATACTCCTAATTTCCCCTATGAATCATTAGCAACTAACTTGGTCACTGGAATAAAACCGGGTATAGGTTAGTAGTACTAAACTGAGACATTATATAATATAAGTACGTAGGCATCCATGGCTACCGGAAGAAACTGAGATTTTACATATGCTATCATAATAACATGTGTACACGGGAGTACCCATACCCTATCTTATGTATCCATAGTTACACCTACCATCAGATAACTAACATTAGCACTCAAATGACCAAGTATGTATATAAGTAAGTCAGCTGGGTATAAATGAATTTCATAGGCCGACACGAGGATTACCACAGTAATATCAAAACACGAACCCGAGTTACTAAAAACAATGCTACTGATAACCGTCATGTACTCAAAACTTTAAGGATATGGGAAAACACTTAACACCTTTGGAAAATGCTCAAAACAATAATCTTCTAACCCAAAATACATAGAAAAATTTGCAGTTTATAGGTTTAGCCTTTAAGATAGGTTAAAGTTCAGTTACGCAGGGTCCCCAGGTTCAAAACTCTACCCTATATACCGAACTTAACTTGTGTAGTATCCATGTTGTCACTTTGAAACATCCCATATTAAGGTCTCCATGTCACGGTTAATCACTTAACATTTATAGAGAAACTGCTAACCTAACAAATAATACACAAGTGCTTGCAAGTTAGCATAATTAATGTTGGTCTAATATATAACTTCTGTAACAACCAATGTTCATAAAAGAATATATATCCGCATGCCACAACTCACGCCCACAAGAGGGTACTCACCGCGATGTTTTGCAGGCGGGGCACGGACTGGCGACTATGGGAGGGTCACGGCGGGGCTAGGGGCGGAGGAAGGTCAGAAGGCCGCTGTGCGTTAGCCTACGGATGCGAAGAGCAGCAGCTGCTGCAGTTAGGCGCACTGCGCTCGCTAGGAGATGATCCCGGCGGCCTGGAGGGGATCTCGGCAGGGTACGCCGGCGTGGGAGACCGGAGGAAGGTCCGGCGGTATTGCTCGGCCGTCGTGCGAGGGTAAAGGTCGGAGGAACGGGTTAAGGCGCGAGAGAAGAGTGCGCCGCCTGGAGTTTCGTTGTGTACGAAGGAAAAAATACGGGCGGCGACTTTGTTTTTGTTTGCTGGGAGAGAGAAGTTAAACCTAGGTTGCCTATTAAATAGGGTAGATGGCTGCTATCACGTGAAAGGGAGAGAGGGGAACGTGGGGAGAGGGGAACATGGGCCGCAATGATTTGAAATAGGATTAGATAAAAATTTAAAAACTGTTGATTACCCAGAATTCCCAATGTCACTTAATTCGAAGTGCAGTATCAATTTCAAACATGAAATCATCCAAAATGGTTAACATTTAGATTATAAAAGTAATTAATTTGGTTTCAAATAATTTGGTTTCAAAAAAACTAATACGTACAGAACTTGAGATCTAAAAATATATATATATAAGTTTATAAGTTGTAATGAGATAAAGTAAATTGATGACTCTACATCCAAAAATTACAAAGGAAATACCGAGGCGATCGCGCCTCAGAGAGGGTCATGAATACGGGGTTCGGTCGCCCGTCGGAACTACGGAATTACAATAATAAAACCAAATACGGAAATACGCACACAAATCAACATACGCACAAGAAAACGTACGACAAGAAGTGGCCGTTACAAATAATGTGTGGAAAAGAAAGGACGACGGCCAGACATCTGCCCCCAGAAAGGACTGGGAAGATAAGTGCCACAGGCGTGGCATGACTGGACACTGGTCCAGGAATTGTCGGACTCCACGCCACCTGCAGGACTTGTACAAAGCAAGCCAGAAGCAAGCTGAGACAAACCTGGTGGTTCAAGAAGACCTGGCACCAATCAGGTTCATCGCTGAGGACTTCTCAAACAATGACCTGCTCGACTGAGGACATTATCCATTTTCTATGCATTGTAGCTTTCCTTTTTGAGAAACTATTTATCTGCTTGTTTTTTCTTCTCTAGCATGTTGAAGTACTTTTCAGACATTTAATTGATTATCAGTAGTATATTTTTCTCTGTGTACCTTATACTGCGATATTTTCTTTTACAATAGATGGACTTTAAATGCCTAGTGGACAGTGCCTCTACGCACACGATCCTACAAGACATCTGCTTTTTTCAAAGCATTAATAAATACGATGGCACCGTAAATACAATTTCCGGTCCATCAGGTATTATTGAAGGATCAGGGGAAGCACAATTTATGCTCCCCAACAAAACAAAACTACTTATAAAAGATGCACTTCTCTCCCCTAGCTCACATAGAAACCTGTTAAGCTTTAAAGATATCCGCTTAAACGGATACCACCTTAAAATGGTGAGCAAACAAAACAGAGAATACCTTGATGTAACGTCTCATAAAAACGGTGCTAAAAACACCATCGAGCGTTTTGAGGGACTCCCGTCGGGTCTCTATCATACAAGGATCAGAGCAATGGAAACAAACAAACTAGAGCACCAGAAGTGCCATAATCAACCAGAATTCAAACTCTGGCACGATAGACTAGGACACCCTGGGAGGAATATGATGCGTCGCATCATATCACAATCCCGTGGAATTGACCCGAAAAGACTGACGCTACTTCGGAAGGGTGCAAATCCTTGTCCCCCTTGTTACAAAGGGAAATTGATTACGAGACCATCCACCCTGAAGGTGGACTCTGAGTCCCCAAGTTTCCTAGAGAGAATACATGGTTACATTTGCGGGCCTATTCACCCCGCAAGTGGACCATTTTGGTACTACATGGTACTGATCGATGCATCTTCAAAATGGTCGTATGTGTGCCTCCTATCCACCCGCAACGTAGCCTTTGCAAAGCTACTTGCACAAATTATAAAGTTGCGGGCACATTTCCCAGACAACCAGATCAAGAAATTACGTCTGGACAATGCTGTGGAATTCACATCACAAGTCTTCCTAGACTACTGCCATGCAACCGGCATAGAAGTTGAACATCCTGTAGCTCATGTTCACACCCAGAACGGGTTAGCCGAATCTCTTATAAAGAGACTACAATGGATCGCTCGACCATTGTTGATGCAATGCCAGTTGCCGGTTAGTGCATGGGGACATGTCATACTGCACGCTGCATCGCTGATAAGATTACGACCGTCAGGTAGTCAATCTTATTCTCTGATGCAACTTGCATATGGGAACCCGCCCGATATCTCTCACTTGAGGATATTCGGATGTGCTGTCTATGTCCCCATAGCACCACCGCAGAGAACCAAGATGGGTCCTCAACGGCGTCTTGGTATCTATATTGGTTTCGACTCACCATCGATCATTAGATACCTCGAACCCCTTACAGGGGACGCCTTTAAAGCACGTCTAGCAGATTGTGAGTTTGATGAAAGCACTTTTCCGAAACTAGGCATTAACACACAGAAGCCAGAAGCTTCAAAGACCATTACATGGGACACAAAGACTCTATCCCATTTTGATCCGCGTACAAATCAATGTGAAGAAGAGATCCTGAAGATCCTTCAAATCCAAAACACAGTTCACATTTTACCGGACAAATTCACTGACAACCAGAAGATTGTCAGATCACACGTCCCTGCTGCAAATATGCCAGCTAGGGTTGACATACCCAAAGATGGATGCAATCCACCTGCAACAGAAGCGGCCTTACCTCAACAAAAAAGAGGACGACCCCCAGGCTCCAAAGATAAGAACCCTTGAAAGAGGAAAAATCCTGGAGCAACAATAACGATACCACCATAGGATGCTGAGCTCAGCCCAGCTACCTCTTCCCTCCTAACAACCCCTGAATAGGAAAATATAGGAGAAATAACATTAAATTATGTACGCACTGGGGAGGTACTGGACAGAAAAAGCACAATCATCGATGATAACTTCACGCTCATTATTGCCACTCACATCACTGAATACGACGATGAAACCGATCCACGCTCTCTAGGAGAATGTAAACATAGATAGGATTGGCCAAAGTGGAACGAGGCAATAGGAGTAAAGCTGGACTCACTCTCGAAGCGCAAAGTTTTTGGACCTGTAGTCCTAACACCAAAGGGTGTTAAACCTGTGGGATACAAGTGGGTATTCGTGAGAAAAAGAAACGAGAAAAATGAGATCGTGCGTTACAAAGCGCGCCTTGTTGCACAAGGCTTTTCCCAACGACCAGGAATAGACTATGAAGATACCTATTCCCCAGTCATGGACGCGATCACTTTCTGTTTCATTATAGGCCTATCCACAAAGAAAGGTTTGGATATGCAGCTCATGGACGTTGTGACGGCATACCTATATGGAAATATAGATAAGGACATCTATATGAAAATCCCAGATGGATACAAACTACCGACAAAAATGACAGAAAGACCTCGGGACGTCTACTCTGTCAAACTTCAGAGATCGATGTATGGTCTAAAACAGTCAGGTAGAATGTGGTACAACAGACTCAGTGAATTCCTAGTGCAACAAGGATTCACAACAAATGAAGTCTGCCCTTGCATCTTTATAAGAGCAAAGGGAACAGGATTCGTGATTATTGCCGTCTACGTAGATGACCTGAACATCATCGGATCTCCTGAAGAGATAGGTGAGATATCCAAAAGTCTCACACAGACTTTTGAGATGAAGGACCTCGGCAAAACGAAGTTCTGCCTAGGCCTACAAATTGAACACTTAAGCGGAGGAATCCTGTTACACCAATCGACATACACAAAGAAAGTGCTGAAAAACTTTCTTATGGACAAATGTCATCCGCTTAGCACACCAATGGTCGTTCGATCATTGGAGGTTGACACAGACCCCTTCCGACCGCTGGAAGAGGGGGAGGAAACACTGGGTCCTGAAGTACCCTACTTAAGCGCAATTGGAGCACTCCTATACCTGGCAAACTGCACGCGTCCTGATATAGCGTTCGCAGTTAACTTACTAGCCAGATACAGTTCTGCGCCCTCAAAGCGCCACTGGAACGGAGTTAAGCAACTTCTGCGCTACCTCCAAGGGTCTGTGGACATGGGACTATACTTCAAGAAAGGTGTATCCTCTGACTTGGTCGGTTATGCAGATGCAGAATACAGGTCCGACCCATATACCGCAAAGTCCCAGACCGGTTTTGTGTTCACATACGGTGGGACGGCTATCTCATGGAGATCCGTGAAGCAGACATCGACAGCAACCTCATCCAACCACTCCGAGCTCATTGCGATCCACGAAGCCAGCAGAGAATGCTTTTGGCTTCGATCAGTCATCAACCACATCCTCAAGACCACCGGCCTGAAGACGGGAGATCTTGGACCTACCACCATGTATGAAGACAATGCTGCCTGCATCGCTCAACTACGGGGTGGCTACATCAAAGGTGACAGGACGAAGCACATATCCCCCAAGCTCTTCTGGACGCATGAACAGCAAGTGGACAACCAGATCGACATCCAGCAGATCCAGTCTTGCGACAACCTGGCAGACATGTTCACTAAAGTTTTGCCTCGCAGCACCTTTAGAAAACTTGTACTAGGAATTGGGATGAGATAGTTGAGAGATTTACAAGCCTGAAGCTTGTACTTATCAGGGGGAGTTAATGTTGTGATGTACTCTTTTTCCTTGGCTACTGGTTTTTCCCACTGGGTTTTCCATAGCCAAAGGTTTTAATGAGGCAGCCACATCAACTCTGGATCTAGAAGTATCCACCTCTGATGTTATCCATCGATCAGGGGAAGTTACAGAGACTTGTACTCTTTTCCCTTAGCCACTGGTTTTTCCCACTGGGTTTTCCTTGGCAAAGGTTTTAATAAGGCAAGTACTCTTAAACTTAAGGATCCAGAAGTATCCATAGACCCATGATCAGATAAGCTATATGAACCCTGAAGCGTTCATCACGGCTTACAATAATGGATGGATAAGGGGAAGTGTTATAAACGGGCTTTTGGTGGGCCTACCCGTTAGTGGGTATCCACCCATTATGTAACCCTACCACTATAAATACAGGGCTATGGATTCCATAGCCACCACGTTTACAACAGAATCAAAATTGTTTTGCTTTAATCGTATATATAGAGACTTAGGGTGTCATGTATGTACTCGACATATTGACACAAGATAAGTGGAATGAGCTGAGACTGACTTATAGAAATGTTAGACCCTACATCTAGATTGTATAAAGCTAATTGTTAGCTATACAAAGAAAGGAAAAATTGATTCAAATCATTTTTCAAAGGATCAACCTAGTGTGATCAAGAGATGTATATATAAATAATCCATTAAAATACATTGTAGATACTCGTTAGTAAATCCACTCTTAGGTTTGTCATATAAATGTCAAAGTGACAAATATGCTATAACGTTATGAGATACCGTGATAAATAGCCTAAGTGCAAGTGGGAGATGTAGGAGGATATATGCCCATAAGGCGATTTATCCTAAAGTATATGGTACCTATTATCCTAAGTATAAAATCGTTCGTATTAATATACTTAGATAATATCCATAGACTTATAGTTAGGTCCTTACGTATCTAGATAAGATCTCGATTATGAGTAAGTAAGCGACCGAATAGAAACGTAAGTCTTAAACGGTTCGTGGTCATAGATGTGTCGAGAACTGGATATCGACACATCTGATAGACCATTGTGTCTTAGTCTTACCTTAGGGTAATGATGATCTCATAGTCATTTGACTTGGTGAAGTCGGAGACGAGACACAGGTGCTCATTGGAGAATGAGTTCACTGAACGACCAAATTAGAGTTATTAAATGGTTAACTTTAACTAAACTATCTATAATAACTCGAGGGTGATGATAGGTTAACTGGTCCTTATGACCTGAAGTCATTTGTACGAACCTGTGAGCGAACGGTGTAGCCTAGACCCCATGATCTAGCTTCGAGGCTAGGCCTGCTGAAAGATCTTAGGTTGGGTTGCACCTGAAGCTCTCGAGGTGAGTAAATGACTAAGATGGGATTCGTCACTTCCATTAAAGGGAAGTTAGTGTTACAGGCTCAGTACGATCTTTGTGTTAATCCTCGGCCTGGGTACGTTGTAAGAAGTACAACGTGTATACAACAAAGACCGCCGTATACTGACCAATGTTGTCTAATAGGGTTGACAGTGAACCATACCCTAGGCCAACAGGAACACAGTCTTGACGAAGGGACTATAGCTAACAGAGTTCATCAGTGACACAGCCAATGTAAACCCAATGATGCTTTTGTCAAAGGGTCGATCACGTTATGATGATTCTGAAACAGGGATGACATCTACTACTCGTGGTGATCGTCGTCTAGGGGTTCCGAGCCCCAACCTGTAGTAAGGTCATGCTGTAGGGTGTCACACCGAGTAGCGTTCGTGTCTTAGTAATAGGAAGATTTATTAAGAGAGATTCATTTGATGATATTGAATAGTTAATATTCACAAAGCTTGTTGTGAAAATTACTCGTAATAGCAATAGGGACAAAAGTTGTATCTGATGCAAACAATGATTAAACGTGTCGTAAATTGGTTACGAAAAATTTAGTAGGAACAAATATGTTGGAAAGGGTTACTTAGCTGACGGGATCGTCCCGGTCTAAACACAGGTTCAAACCGCGTCCAAATCGGAGCTCAAATGAGCCCAGAAACGCGAAAACAGTCTAAGGCAAGGTGGGTTAGACCCATTGGGCTAACAAGCCCATCCGCAGAGGCAAAACGGGCGCGGCCCGCTGGCCGCAGCGGGATAACACCCGCTGTTGTCTGCAGCACGCCAGCGCCCGCTGTTCGCAGCGGGCCCGGCCCGCTGCAGCAGCGGGCGCATGCTTGCTGCCTAGCAGGCGAGCGGCCCGCCTCCCATGCCTTGGGCGGGTGCGCCCGCTAAGCTTAACGGGCGCGCCCGCAACTTAAGTTATTTTAGGGTTTTTGAAACCCCAAAAGACGGCTACGAAAGTTGATTTTTTGCCCAACTTTCGGCAATTGTTTGAGAGGTCAAACGAAATCGAAATTCGTCGCCGTTGGTTCCTATGTGTTCACCATTCGAAGCCCTTCAGATTGATAGCTTGGTTGGTGTCTAAAGTTTAATGAGCGAAGAGAATTAATTAGTTGAAGTTTGCTTTTATGAAAAGCTCTCTAACTTCAAATTAAGCTAAATTAGCTTAACTGAATTCTCTTCAATTTAGCTATTGTCCCACGTTGCTCGCAACGAAAGAAGGAGTGCCGACTCCCTATATAAATAGGGGTGCACTCCCTTCGTTGAAAGATGCACCAAGTCCTCGATCGAGTAGCTCCAGACTTTTAGAGCAAGCTCGATCGGCGACTAAACCTCTCTCTCTCTCTCTCTCTCTCTCTCTCTCTCTCTCTCTCTCTCTCTCTCTTCCTATTCTCTGGAGTAGTCCTAGCAAGACTACGAAGGGGGTTTGGATTCGGATCCAGACGTCTAAGACGCGGGTCCTACTCAAGTGAAACTTTCTACACGTGTGATCGGCTTGGAGGCAAAAGTCGGCTCGGGCGGATCGGTTCGAGGGTGTGAGGCGGCTCAGGCGGATCGAGTCAAGGCGGCTCGGCTACGAGGAACTTCAGAAGACGGTGCAGTACATCTTGCCTGCTCCAGGGCCAATATTCCGGGTATGTGGTTAAGTAATTTTAGTGTAGATTTAATTTTGTCGCTGTAGAGTAGATCCCTCTTGGGGTGGTCAGGTCCACCCCAAGTAGGCATAGATCGGGCTAGGTTCTGGCTCCCTCAGAGCCTAGCTAAAATGTTTAGCTAGATTAAAAGGTTTGTTTTCGTTTTTTCGTTGCGTTTTAAGCCCTTGTGGTCCGTCTGACTTAGGACGGACACAGACCCGAGCTCTAAGGGTCCGCCAAAACCCCAACAATATATGTATATATATGAGAATAATGAATATCATACGCCATATGAGAGGGTCTCTTATATTCCCTCTCACATAAAGGAGGCAAGTACAAGCTCACATGGGCTTGTACTTGTTGTACTTGCGCCCTTTATGTGAGAGGAAATATGAGAGACCCTCTCATATGGTGTATGATACCCATTATTCTATATATATATATATATATCATATATATATGATATATCAATTAAAATCAAAAAATTTATAAAAATTTATCATACTCTACCCAAATTTAGTATACTCCCACGAATTAATGCTTCACTTAGCATTTCTCCATCTTTGACATCACCAAAAATGGGAGTCACATTAATTGTTGAAATTTCCTACATAAATTATTAATATGTTTCTCCTTTTTATATTGGGTACTTAAAAGATAAATATTAAACTTTTGCACCTTTTTTTATATTGTATCATTGGGGTTAGTTATTAGGAACCCAAATCCATTTAGGATTTGATTTCATAGAATGCATATAAGAATAATTATTTGAATAATGCACTTTTTTAAAAAACAATTAACATATACATTCTTGTTATATTTACATGCATCGTTAGGTATCACATAATAATCATGTACGTTTTGCCATATGATTTGTCAAAATGATGTTCATGATGCACTCTATGTGAATGAGTTGCATGTGTATTATACTTATAAGCATGACTTTTAGTTTTTTTTCTCATGCATGTTTTATGAACCTTTCTTTTGCTTATTATAACATAGTCCAAGCTTATAATTAGAAACATGTTGATTAGACAATAAGTATGCAAAATTTTTTTGCTTTTACTAAACTTATCCAAATTTCTAGTAATACTTTCCTATTTAAGTTTAACATAACAAATATCTTTATTACTGTCTATAAATCTTGTATTTAAAACAAGACATTTTGTTTTAAGAATAACATTCTCATTTTTAAATTATTATTATTTTCAATTAATTTTGCATTAATTAGAAGAAAATTATCAAAATTTGAATGATTTTATAAAGAAGTCTCATGATCATTTATTTATAAGACATGTTCAGTTTATTTATAAGTCTCATGATCATTTATTTATAAGTCATGTTCAGTTTTCAATGTTTTATACATGCTATTTAATTTCTTGTATATAATATAAAGTTCATTAAAGACAATTAACAACTCATTATCATCTGAGTTAGAGATTACCTCATCCTCGTGTGTCATAGAGCACGTGTTGGCATTTTTTGTTAGTCTTCTTCTTCATTATATGATGAATCTTCATGATTTATCTCAAAAGTGTGTCATATTTGATGCATCGATCTAGAAGTTGAGACACGGTTGTGTTGAATATTGGATCCACCAATGTGGTTTTGATGATAAACAAACATAATTAATTGTGGCTAATACCCATATTTTGTAGTTAAGAAATCATTATCAATATAGATAAAGTCATATTAAATGAAGATGATGACTCGGATCATTGATGCAAGGGCATCAATCAATGAAGCATGGAAATCAAGGAATGAACACAAGAAAATCAAAGTGTTGGACTCAACAAGCTCAATGGAAGTCTTCAAGGAATTCAATAGGAAGTGAAGATGACTAATATGTAAATCTTTCTCTTTATTTACTTCATTGTTGACTTAGCATGTTAAGCCTTGAATAGACTTGATAGAATATCATTCATAACACTCACAACACTTTAGATCATATATCATTGAGTCTCATAGGGTTAGAACTTACATAAGCTTGAAGAAAAGATTTTCAGCCTACCCAGGCGCCTGGTGGTTGGTCTTCAAATGCCTGGTGATCACGCACAGTCAGTTCTCCAAAACCTTACCATTTACAGACGCCTGATGTTCTCATTCCAAACGTCTGCAGAAGTGTGTCAGCCGCCTGGATGATGAACTCCAGACGTCTGAATAACTCAAACCAAACTTTCAGTATCTCGGCCTCTAATGTCTGACAGAAATCAGACGTCTGAATTTATGCTTCTAGACATCTGTACAATGTGTCAGGTGCCTGGATAATATACATCAGACGCCTGGTTATTTATGAGTAAAATTTCTAGTAGCTCAAACTCAGTAGTCAGTCATGTTCATGCGTCTGGAGGTGTGTTACCAGACGCCTGTATAGTTTACCAGACGTCTAGATGATGTACATCAGACGTCTGGGTATTCGGACCCAATATTTCCAGTAACTCAGTTCATCACTGTCAGTTTGATCAAGCGCCTGATGCCTTTGAGCCAAACATTTAGACGGTGGACCAAGCGTTTGGAAAGTCTTCTTCAGATGTCTGCCAAGTGTACGTTAGACTGTATTTATGACCCAGTCAGAACAGTACAATAGGCGTCTGGTATGTCTACTTCAGGCACCTGGTGACTAGGATTTCTGCCTGTTAATAGTCGTTTCTAGCATTTAATGCTTAGGATTTTTATCCGATTTTGGACAGTGTTTGGTGGGTTATTTATATGGCTGTAATGTCTTGACTTGAGAACTTCTTAGACACCATTGAATACACTCCCAAGTTATTACATGTGATTAATTCTTCTCGAGAGCATTCAAGAGCATTCAAAGCCATTTATACTCAAGCTCTAAGTTTCAACTTGTCTCCAAAGCTTTTAAGATCAAGTTTATAGCATTCATTGTTGTTAAGGCCAAAAATGGCGTTAACTGTATGAGGGCTGACGTGGGGTTCTCCTGTTGAGGTGGAGCCTCGTCAGCTAGTTACGTGGGACCTTGGTTAGTAGAACTGGGGTCGTTGATAGACAGAATCAGAATGGGATGGTCGATCGCCCCACTGAATAGATCGATACTTAAATGAACGTCGATAGATATATGACCTTCTTGTTGAGACACTCCACGAGCTTATTGTATCACAAAGGAGTGTCAGGGGGGTCGGATATAGGTCCCGACCCAAATCCCCTCCCATTCTTAAGTTAGTATGGGAACTTAAGGGAGAAAGCTTGGAGCTGTCAAGATCGACCCACGGAGGCTCATCTCGAGTCAGGCCTTGCAAGCTATTTAGAGTAAGAAATAGTAAGTGGAGTATAGAATGTGAAAGTATAGAATCACCTACTGTTGAGTATTGATTCCCCGGATTTAGTTTTGATGATGAGCAAACATAAATATTGTGAACTAACTGTTTGTGGGCGCAGTAATGGAGATCGTCGCCAAAAGAATATGTACATCAAAAGCGACGTCTCAAGACTTCTCAATATGCGTGATCGTGTGCCTGAAGCTCCGTTGAAGCTCAAGGATCATTATTGAAGTCAAGAATGAAGATTGAAGCTTTGAAGACGGTTCGTCATGTTTAATTTAATGTCTTCTAGCTTCATAGAATAGAATGTTAAGCCTTGAGTATGACTTACATTATAATCTTCATTTCGCTCATATCTTAGAGCTAGGATTATCTTAGAAGCCATTAGAAACTTTCCCGAAGCATATCGCTTCTTCCCTCGGCTTCTAGTGCATCTTAGTTGGTTCAAGTAGAAGAACCAACCGACTAGATGACGATCTAGTCGGTCGGCAATTCCTCTTGAACCGACTAGATGCCCTTGCTCAATTCAGCCTGGCACTGTCGATCAATTAGTCGGTCAAAGAAGGTTCATCGACCGACTAGATGACGATCTAGTCGGTTAAGAATCCTTCTCTGACCAACTAGTTATCATTGCCTCTGTACAGCCTATCTTACTGTTTACAGTTAGTCGATCAAAGCACAACTACCGATCGACTAGTTGAGAAACTAGTCGGTTAGAAGTTGTTCTTAAACCGACTAGCTGTATTTGAATTTAGCATATTCTATTTCAGCTGTTAGTCGGTCAAAGAACACTCACCGACCGACTAGTTGTGAAACTAGTCGGTTGGCAAGTCTTCTTAGACCGACTAGTTCTATATTCCCTAAATTCTCTATTGACTGTTCACCTCTTAATCGGTACATGTTGTTTCACCGACCGACTAGTTGATGAACTAGTCGGTCAGTGATCCTTCTTTGACCGACTAGTCTGCTTCAGAATAGAGCCGTTGGAGCATTTATTGCACGAATTTCTCTCCTCTCTTTCCTCTATCCTATATATACTTGGAGGGGTTCTTTCATAGTATCCAAGGCTGCATATTTTGGGTTTTAGAGAAATCAAAGAGAAGCAAATCAACTCCATTCTAAAGCTATCTCTTCTCACTAGAATCTCTCTCTCTCACTCTTATTTCCAAAGAGAGATTCATTGATTGTAAGCATTCCAAGCCAAAGAGCTTGAATCAAGGTCATCAACTCTACCCTAGGCCTCCATTGCTGGTCAACTTCTTGGAGCTAGGGTTTGGTGACATCTTCTTCCTCAAAATCCCTCTTTGCCCTAATTTGGTAAGTATACTCAAGGCATAGGATTTTGTGGTAAGTGTTTCATTATTTCATCACATTTGATATTTGAATTGTTCTCTCGGTTGTGAGAGAAGTATGTGATCCCGGGTTGTGGGAGTCACATTTTCATTGTGTATGATTTGGTCTTGTAAAGGTTTTTCTACAAGAATTTCATAGTGCTAAATCTTGGGTTAGAGGATTCTAACTCAAGTATCCAGAGGGGATCCAGGTGGTTGGGACGTAGGATCACCGGGAACAAGTTGGGGAGACTTGGGTGGATCCGAACCCGTTACATGCTTTGTTGGCGTTTGTTAATTCTTGTCGATTGTTGTTTATTCCGCATTGTTGTTTGTGTTTTGCACAATAGTTAGGAATAACGTTCTTAATTATTTTAAAGTACTATTCACCCCCCCCCCCCTCTAGTACATGTGCAGTAGCTTCACAGGGCATTACATTTGGTATCAGAGCGAAGGTCAAAGCTATGACAAACAACGGCTACAACGTCTTCAAGGATCATCAAGGATCTTCTTCAGTTATGGAAGGACAATCCTCAGTCAGGCCTCCTCACTTCAACGGTACCAACTATGGGTACTAGAAATACCGGATGGAAACCTTCCTCCGGAGCGCTTCACTTTGGAGAGCCACGATGACGGAGTATGTCGAGCCCGCCGAAGAAGATTTCGCAAAGTGGACTACCGCGGAGGTCGCCGCAGAGGTAAAGAATGCCAAGGCGATGAATGCCTTGCAATGTGCGTTGGAGCCCGAAGACTTCAACAAGATATGCACATATAAGAGTGCATATCAAGTATGGAACCAACTCCTCATCTTGCACGAAGGAACGAGTACGGTATAAGATTATAAACTCGTTGTCGCTAACAAAGAATTCGAGTTGTTTCACATGGAACAGGGTGAAACTATGAAGGACTACTATGCTCGCTTCGTGGACATATCCAACGAATTGGAAGCTCTTGGGAAGATCTACACCCAAAAGGAGAAAGTCACGAAGATCATTGACGGACTTCCTTCTTATTGGGAAAAGCGTACCTTCGCCATCGAGGAAGGTAATGATATGAATAAGTACAGTGTTGTACAACTAATGGGTACCTTGTTGTCTTACGAGGTACACAAGGAAAGTAAGATCAAGATGAAGGAGAAGATGAAGGCGTACTTGAAGCAAGAAGAGCCAAAGAAAAAGGCGATTGCGTACAAGGCCGCTCCATCTACCGATGATGAAGAATCGGAAGACGAGTTGGACATAGAAGCTTTGGCTGATTTGGCATAGAAGTTCGACCGATTCTTCCGAAAAGGTAACTTTAGGAATAAATCTAGAGTTAGTCCGACTAATGCTTCTACTCCCGTGTGTTATAAATGCAACAAGCCAGGACACATCAAGTCGGATTGTCCTCTCAACAAACACAAGGAGAAGTGGAAGGCATCCAAGTACGACAAGTCAAGAAAGTACAAGAAAGGGTACAAGAAAGGACTTGTCGGCTCATTCACGGACTCCGAAGAGGACTCCTCTAGTGGAGAGTCGGATGATGAACAAGTGGAGAAAGCACACACGTGCTTCATGGGAAAAGAGGAACAGCCTCAAGAGACCTCCTCCGATGAAAGCGAGGATGAAAGCGAGGATGAAGGCAAAGAGGTAACTATGGATGAACTTAGATTAGCTAACGAACAACTTTGGTCTAAGTTTTCTAAATTAGCTAATAGATATATTAAGACTAAAGATGAGTTAACTAGTCTCCAAACCTCACCTAAGCTTATCATCATCAACGACACCGTTGTTGAAGGGTTGAGAAATGAGATTGAAAAACTCAAATCTCAACTTGAGCATGTTCATATCAAGGATTCGGATGAACATGTGATAGCGGATTTGACGTCTCAAAACTCAACTTTGAGTATTGAGAATAAAAATCTCAAGTCACATGTTTGTGCACTCACATCGCAAGTGTCCACCTTGGATGCTTCGATGCATTCTCTCACCGAGAAGTATGAGTGCACATTAGACCGAATCAATGAATTCAATAAAGGTAAGGGCCATTTGGATAATATCCTAAATGACTTACTTCCGGCCAATCATCACATTGGCTTGGGGTATAAGATGGGAGATTCATCCAAATCGTCCGCCACCTTTGTTAGGCCAACATCCGATGCTTCTACTAAAGGGAGTAAACACTTCATGGGTAGTTCTTCTACCAATGGTGCTTCTGCTACGAACACACCCCCATTTGGAAAGAAACCCACTTTGGGTGGACCTCCAAAGAAGGGTCATGCTTTCATGTATACCTTGCCACGTAGGAACATACATCCTACTCCACATGTTAGCACGTATGATGATTTTTATTCTCCGCAACCATGAGCACGTGCACACCATGTGAGACACACTCATGCACGTGTTCCTCCACATGCATATGTTCATCCTCATGACTATATGAATGATTATCATCATGCACCATTTCATCATATGTCATATGCCTATCCACGACATACATCACATAGAAATCAATAACGTATGCATGTTCTCAATAGGAATTGGGCTCCTAAAATCTTCACTATTTGGAGTTCGAAGGACACAAATATGCATGAGAAACAAGCTTACATGAATTCTTACTTTATGCATGTCGTGAACAATGATGATTATGTTGGGAAGTCTAAGTCCAATTGGACTTGGCTTCTAAAGGTCTAATCTCTTAGGACCCAATGTCCTTGGGTACCATGGAATGATATGTTTATCTTCAGGTACTCAAGAATAAGAGAAGTAGCAACCAATTAAATTTTAGCTCCATGAATTATGTTTTCTAGGTTCAAGCCACCGTGGGATACCAACCCTACCAACTCCGTGATTTGCAAGGATTTTCACTCAAATGGAGTTGATGGTGCTTAAAGCGATGCACCAAAGTAGGGGGAGCGTAATGGTGTAAGTATATTCTTACATTTGATATACATTAGGTATCCATGTGGGTTGAATGCATGCATTGTTAGAATATTCACATTGGTATCATTTTGTTTCAATTAGTATGCTAGAATTGCATATGCCATTGTTCTATGATGTTCTATCTATTTTTGGCTTAACATTTTTGCATATTACTTTTGGTATCAATTTGCTACATTTGGTTTTCACATCGGATTATTTTTGTCTCTGATGTTGATTTCGTAGTTCGACGATTTTATTGGATTAAATAGAATTCTTTCTATGGAAACATAGAATTGTTTTCCATGCACTCTATTTAACTAAGAATGTTGATATTGGAGAGTATTTTCCATAACTCAATAAGTGAAATTGATTTGAGTTTTGATGATTTCGCTTTTCGATTTTCAACTATGGTTTGATGATTTCGTTTTTCGATTTTCGCCTATGGTTTGATGATTTCGTTTTTCGATTTTCGCCTATGGCTTGATGATTTCATTTTTCGATTTTCGCCTATGGTTTGATGATTTCGTTTTTCGATTTTCGCCTATGGTTTGATGATTTCGTTTTTCGATTTTCGACTATGGTCACGTTGGCACGCTTTGAGTTTCTTCGGTATTTTACATTGGTGTCATTTGGACCGTGGTCGTATTCTTCGAATCTCGTGCTTTGATTTTTTAACCATTGTATTTGTCGTTGATCTCCTCCCGCTCTTTTTGCTTATGCCAAAGGGGGAGAGAATTAATAATGACGATGTGCTAATTAATAATAAAAAAGAAATTTACCATGAATCTAATTTGATATGTTAGATTCAGGGGGAGTAAAGATATAAAAATGTATTTAGATCCTATATGTCAATAATTGGTTCATATTTCACATCTTCCTCATCTGCTTGATGCGTATGATTAATATTTAATACGAGACTAACGTGTCATCAATGCAGGGGGAGTAAGTAAATTTCAATTGAATCATTATTATTGATTATTATTTATGTTGGTTTGTCATCACCAAAAAGGGGGAGAATGTTGAGTATTGATTCCCCGGATTTGGTTTTGATGATGAGCAAACATAAATATTGTGAACTAACTGTTTGTGAGCGCAGTTATGGAGATCGTCGCCAAAAGAATACGTACATCAAAAGCGACGTCTCAAGACTTCTCAATACGCGTGATCGTGTGCATGAAGCTTCGTTGAAGCTCAAGGATCATTATTGAAGTCAAGAATGAAGATTGAAGCTTTGAAGACGGTTCGTCATGTTTAATTTAATGTCTTCTAGCTTCATAGAATAGAATGTTAAGCCTTGAGTATGACTTACATTATAATCTTCATTTCGCTCATATCTTAGAACTAGGATTATCTTAGAAGCCATTAGAAACTTTCTCGAAGCCTATCGCTTCTTCCCTCGGCTTCTAGTGCATCTTAGTTTGTTCAAGTAGAAGAACCAACCGACTAGATGACGATCTAGTCGGTCGGCAATTCCTCTTGAACCGACTAGATGTCCTTGCTCAATTCAGCCTGGCACTGTCGATCAATTAGTTGGTCAAAGAAGGTTCACCGACCGACTAGATGACGATCTAGTCGGTTAGGAATCCTTCTCTGACCGACTAGTTATCATTGCCTCTGTACAGCCTATCTTACTGTTTACAGTTAGTCGGTCAAAGCACAACTACCGACCGAATAGTTGAGAAACTAGTCGGTTAGAAGTTATTCTTAAACCGACTAGATGTATTTGAATTCAGCCTATTCTATTTCAGCTGTTAGTCGGTCAAAGAACACTCACCGACCGACTAGTTGTGAAACTAGTCGGTTGGCAAGTCTTCTTAGACCTACTAGTTCTATATTCCCTGAACTTCTTTATTGACTGTTCACCTCTTAGTCGGTTCATGTTGTTTCACCGACCGACTAGTTGATGAACTAGTCGGTCAGTGATCCTTCTTTGACCGACTAGTCTGCTTCAGAATAGAGCCGTTGGAGCATTTATTGCACGAATTTCTCTCCTCTCTTTCCTCTATCCTATATATACTTGGAGTGGTTGTTTCATAGGATCCAAGGCTGCATATTTTGGGTTTTAGAGAAATCAAAGAGAAGCAAATCAACTCCATTCTAAAGCTATCTCTTCTCACTAGAATCTCTCACTCACTCTTATTTCCAAAGAGAGATTCATTGATTGTGAGCATTCCAAGCCAAAGAGCTTGAATCAAGGTCATCAACTCCACCCTAGGCCTCCATTGCTGGTCAACTTCTTGGAGCTAGGGTTTGGTGGCATCTTCGTCCTCAAAATCCTTTTTTGCCCTAATTTGATAAGTATACTCAAGGCATAGGATTTTGTGGTAAGTGTTTCATTATTTCATCGCATTTGATATTTGAATTGTTCTCTCGGTTGTGAGAGAAGTGTGTGATCCCGGGTTGTGGGAGTCACATTTTCATTGTGTATGATTTGGTCTTGTAGAGGTTTTTCTACAAGAATTTCATAGTGCTAAATTTTGGGTTAGAAGATTCTAACTCAAGTATCCAGAGGGGATCCGGGTGGTTGGGACGTAGGATCACCGAGAACAAGTCGGGGAGACTTGGGTGGATCCGAACCCGTTACATGCTTTGTTTACATTTGTTAATTCTTGTCGATTGTTGTTTATTCCGTATTGTTGTTTGTGTTTTGCACAATAGTTAGGAATAACGTTCTTAATTATTTTAAAGTACTATTCACCCCCCCCTCTAGTACATGTGCAGTAGCTTCACAGGGCATTACACCTACCTCCCTTGTTCTGTTCATCTCCAATGTATTTGTACACTTTCCAGGTCTCTTCAGTGACGTTGGGAGGATGACGGTCACAAATTATGGCGCCATGATCCTTTCCCCTTAATAGGGGTAAATGTCGCCCACATCCCCGCTATTTGTGAGCTCCTTCAATCCCCCATTCTATGGGTGGAAGTTCAATGGGCGAATGGCATGTGGGCTTTGACTGAGTTTGCTTCAGGTTGCTTTCATGAGCTTTGTGGGCTTTGGTCTCTCGTTGAATGAGTCCCTCGAGAGTCGGCACAATGAAGCAACAATGGCCCCCATTGCTCGATCTCAGATTGTTCATCTGTTGGGATCAAGTGACGCTACATCTCATTAATGGGGCACGACAGTCGAGGAACTAATACTCGAGTTTTAGGCGCCAAAGTGCTTGCTCTACTAATTTGGACGATGTGCCGGTTTGAAATCAAAGATACTAGGAGGTCCGGATCTTCGACACATGTCCCAACATGAAGAGGTCGCCTTGTTTAAATAAGACGGTTCTGGATGGAAAGATTGAAATCATCATCTTTGTCATTCCTAACTTAGATTTTCTTCTTTGAAAATGGCTTCATCATCTGTTCATGCCTTTGGTAGGAGCTCAGATTCAATCGCACAGAAGAGTAAGGAGGAAGCCGATGTGCCCAGCCTGATCGCCAACCAAATCTCCAAAGTGGGCACGGACCAAATCCCTGAATTCTAGGAAAAATATATCCAGCTCGACTACCATTACCAATTACACAAACTTAGTTTTAATAAATTGAGACTAAACCACTATTAAAACATAAGAGTAAACCTTTCCTCCCTTAACACCTGATGGAAACCCTTTGCATAAAAAAAGTAGAAACTCTCATATAGCATTGAATTCATATGCATGTAGAACAAAGAAAGGCTAGGAGTGTTGTTTTATTCTATAAGATTGGATCTTTGAAGAACAGAAAAGAATGGATAGAATTTTAGCTTTCTTGCCACAAGAAGAGATAAGAAATCAAAGTTTTACATTTACTAAAGTGTTGTTAAATTCTGAGGTTTAATTCATATTTATAGAGATGAAATTTCTCTTTCATGATTACAAAAATAGACTTTCCAAATAGATCAAACTGTTTATATTCTGAAAGTCAAAACTAGCCAACTAGACTATTAGTCGACTGACATTGTCTATTAGATGACTGTTGACACGAGAGTGTGCACCACCAAAAAGGTACGCACACCCTCACCCCCAAGTGTATGGGTGTCAAATTAATATAATCCCGATGTGTTCGGGGTCGAATCCAGGGAGGTGGTGAATCTGAGTACCGGCGAATCTGAGTACCGACGAATCAGATGATGGTTTATTTGACTACGGTTTTATTAGTGGAGATGGATTTCGAAGGGAGTCGTAATGGTGATGGAAACGAAATGCAAGGGCGTCACGTCAGCAAAACACGACTTATCTACTCCATAAAAGATTACTGTCACTAAAATGATGAATCACTAGGATGTCGGTATCCCCAGTTACGACGTAGCGATGCCGATATCTCGGATCACCACTACATCAATCTAGATCCGCTGCCAATATCTTGGATAACTGTCGCTAGATATAGATTCGGCGCCAATTTCTTGGATCGCCTCCTCTAGCATAAAGAGTAGCCCTAGACGGTAGGTTCAACTTAATCCGAGCAATCAATATACTCAAACATGGCAAAAGCGATATAAAATTCAATAGATTTCATTGCAATCATCTCAAGCATGTATAAAAGGTATTTAATAGCTATTCAAGAACAAATATAAATAAATAGATGATAAACAAGAGATTACTTGGCAAAATCAAACCAATGACGGCCAAATCCGCGTACAAATCCCCAAGAGGGGGCATATGGCATAGCTTAGCCTCTGAAAAATACTCTAAAAGGTCTTAGAAAAAGGATTTAGAAATAATCTGAGTACCCCTAAAAGACGACTACAACCCCCCTTTACATAGGACCCTAAACCTTAGCCATGCAAATGGGTCAATGGGCTGAAAACCGAGTTGACTCGACCGAGTCAAATCTGGAAGAGAGCTGCTGCAGGAATTTAGCACTGCATAGTCATCTTGTAAGCATTCCACAGATTTCATCCGACCTCTGTTTTGCTCATTCTTGGGACGATTGGAACCTTCATGAAGTCTACTATCCATGAAAAATATTAGAAAAATACTTTGCTTCTTGGATGACATCAGATCTTCAAAGAGTGAGAGGTTGTCATCAAATCTGAGCGCTTTACTTCACTTGAACGAGTGTGGTTGCACTCGGTCCGAGTGGCCTTCGTGCTCGATCGAGTAGCCTTCGACATTCCATTGTCCTTGATCTGAAGCAGTAGTCGCTCGGACTGAGTGGCTAGTCCACTCAGTTGAGTTTAGAGGGTCGAAATGTGCTTGAAAATGGCCTTCTGCCATAATTCTTACTCGGCCGAGTAGCAAAGCTACTCGGCCCGAGTGACTTTTTGCGCTTTGAGCTACGAAGTTTTGAAGCCATCTTCTCTTCTCTCACACCCACTCGGACTAAGTGGCAAGTCCACTCGGTCCGAGTGAACTGGAAAAAGCTGATAGATATGATAGCTTGCGTCTCTTTCTCTTCTTATTCGTTCCTTTTCTTCTTCATTCCTCTTCTTTGGCCTTCTTCTTTGGCACCTTAAGCATGTCATCATAAGTCTTCTTGGTGCTCATGCATCGCCGATCAACCGCTTGACTCCAAATTGCTCCGATTTCACTCCAAATCCCTGAAATCAACCAAACGCTCTCAAAGTCAAATAGTTCCAATTATCAACATAAAAGCGTAAAAAATCGGGATTTAAGCAACCAAATATGATGTGGATGTGGGGTATAAAACATGTAAAATACAGACACATCAATGACTAATTTTACAATCCTTAAAATAACTTACATTCTGTATTAGTCGACTAGTATTGTAATTAGTTAACTAGTAATTGCATTAATCTACTAGTAAATGGATTAGTCAACTAATCAATACACTGATGAAATAATACATTTAAGTATTAGTCGAGTAAATATCATATTAGTCGGCTAATGTTCAAATTAGTAAAATCATATTATTCTGTATTAGTCAACTAGAAAAGAAGATTAGTCGACTAAAGGAATCTGAATTTGAATCTTTAAGCACCTTGAGATATATTGAATAGGAATCATATTAGTTGACTAACTCAAACTTGAATGAATAGACACTTAGAATTAATGTAAATTGATCATATTTAAGGTCATTGATATGGAAAGTCTTAAACCTATTAGTTTAAGTGTGTGTTTGTGTGTGTTTTCAAGGCTTGACCATCATTTGTAAGATAAAGAAAAAAAGATACATCATACATACTAAATACAATAATATAAGCTTATTGATTTCGATTACATTCATATCTCTGTCAAAGATATTGTTATCCAATCTTGAGCCGACACCAGATCAAATGATTTCTATAGTTGTACAAATAATATTATTGTAAGCATATCGTTCAAACACATATTGGAATAAACCAATATATAACAATCTGAGCTTGTCAGCAACATCTACCATGCAATCCAGTCGCTTCGTTAAGACTATGTTATTAACATGTCTATGATATGAAAATATATCAAACTCCAATAACATATTAATATCATAAGTTGAGTATGCGATACCATAGCCAAGATGGATCAACTTATTACATTAAGAAGTTTGTCCATTCCGCTTTGGCCATTGACTTACTATATATCCATAATATACTATTGGGGATCTTGTAGATAGCAAACAATCACTAGAAGATGGATTGAACAATGTTATCAAAAAATTATGCACTAATTAAAATCTTAAACCTTCTATGAATGCTAAGTCTCCTATGAAACTTACCTTCTATGATCTTAGTCCACTAACTCAAATACTTGCAATTAAAGATTAAATACACAGTAGAAATAAGCAACACAAAGCAAAGTGTAAGAGAGACAATTAATCCCAAAGACAATATGTATCCTGGGTTACCCACTCGGACGCTGGTCATGTCCCAAGCACCGCTTAGATTTCCACTACAATGCCTCTTTTCAACTAAGAGGGCTTCCAACTAATTTGCCTCAATTCTCTGAGGGCTTATACAATTTTACATATTTAACAAGATGACCTATCTCAAGAGGATTTCCAACTAAGTACAAAAACCAAATACAAGTACTTACATGTAACGCCCTGCTCCCCGGGATACCCGGAAAGTACGAATCATGTTGGATCCTGTGGATGGCAAACAACACTAGAAGGGTGGTTGAATAGTGTTGTGCAAATAGTAAAATTTTTTTGATCATTAATAATAACATAATTATAACCCTTATAATGTTGCCGAAGAAACCAAGTAGAGTGATCTACGCTTGGTTCTTAATCAACAAGTTAATCTTAAAAAGAATAAGTTACAAGCAAATAATTCTTTATACACAAGGAGAATTATTACACAGCGGAATTAAAAGAATGATCTTTGTAATAATAAATGAAGAGTTACAAAGATATAATATTAACAAATGAATAAAAAATGCTTGTGCAAAGAATATAGACAATCACAGAAAAGCAAACACAGAGACAAGCGATTTTTATCCTGGTTCCCCGCAACCTGGGTACGTCCAGTCTCCGACCAATCCGGTAGGAGATTAATCCACTATTGCCTTGGTAATACAATTACCTAACTCCACTTGTTAGGATTTCCAACAACCCAGCCTTAACAAGGATTTTCCAACCAACTAGACTTGTCTAGGATTTATTCGTCCCTTAACACCAAGGGAAAACCACAAAGAACAAAGTTTCAATTCACCACAATATTGGTGGAGATTGGTTTACACCCGATATTCTATAACCAAGATAAATATTGCAATTGTGCGTTACGTGGCTAAAAGAATTTAAATGGATCTTTAGATCACACAAAGAATATGAAATGATTCGTTGTGATCTAGATATCTGGTTTTCAAAATCCTTTCGAGAATGAAAAATAAGGAATAAGGAATTTTTTAAAACCAAAATAAAATAGCCAAACTATAAAACGGATCTCGAAAGAATTTCAGAATGAGAACTGAGATCAGAAATTCAAACCAGAAATTTGGATATAACTTTAAGAGCAGTAAAAGCAAATGAGAGATCTTTAGAACAGAATTTTAGCTCAATAAAAATAGAGAGATTGGTTTTTTTTAAAATGATCTCTTAGGGGCTCTATTTATAGAGTTTCAGAGGTGATTTCAAAATTCAAAATGATTGACTTTTAGTCCAATAAAAAGAAAGTAGAATGAAATCGGGAAGCAGAATCGCAGAAGAAAACAACAGCTGGTAGTCGACTCCCATTACGAGGTAGTCGACTCCCAAAGAGATATCATTGAAAATTTGCTCACAGCTGGTAGTCGACTCCCTCCTTTGGTAGTCGACTCCTAGAGCACTTTTTCACTGAAACTCGGCTAAGGAATGTGTAATCAACTCTTGGGTGTTTGGAGGTTGACTATGAAGATTAAATCAACTACCTAATGCTCTCAAAGAGTTTAAAAAATGATTTAAAACGTTTTTGTTTCGAAAACATTTTGTGTGTATGCAATAATACTTGGCTTTAACATAATACTAACGAGACCAACTCACACACTAAAATTAGACAAGAACTTCTTGAAGCCGATCAGATGTTGATGTAGACAAGTGCTTCTCTTGAATTTGAGCTCCTCTAACATTAAGCTTGGGCACTTGCATAAGCTTCAATATTGAGCTACACTTGTTCTTGACGTAGAGCTATCAAATTCGTCTCCGTCTTCTAAGTGTGGTTGAGCTTCTTCGGAGTATGCATAAAGCTATCGATCACACCACCTGCACATCTTTGATATAGTGTTATTAGTACACTAACATCATTTGGTGTGATCATCATCAAAACTACTTAGGGGTGGGATTCGATTTCCCATCACTCTCCCCCTTTTTGATGATGACACCTAAATGAAAAATAAAATAAATAATAACTCAATGAGATACCAAGTAAGATAACTTAAGTAAGATAACTTACTCCCCCTGCATCTAAGCCGGTTAATATATAGCAATTTATTCATTTTCATGTTTTGCATTTACCAAAATTTCTCCTCCTTGTCATCAGTCAAAAAGATGATAACCAGAGATATCATGCGTAAAAGGATTTACTCTTTACTCAATTCCTTCTCCCCCATGATACCCAAATCTCGACGAAGTTTTGTAAATACGTCCTTTTTCAAGGGCTTCGTGATTATATCTATAACTTGATGCTCAGATGGTACATATTTAAGTTCAACATCCTTTTTGACACAGTGATCATCTATGTCTAATATCTATATGTTTTGTTCTAGGATGAAGAACGGAATTTTTTGTGAGATTAATAGCGCTTTGATTATCACAATAAATTACACATGTAGATAAATTAATACCATAATCTACTAAGACTTGTCTCATCCAAAGTACTTGAGCACAAGCAAGTTCGACAGCTATATACTCTTCCTCAATAGTAGATAGTGAGACTGAACTTTGCTTCTTGCTAAACCGCAAAACAAGGGAGTGTCCAAGAAAATGACATGGTCTACTTGTGCTTTTTCTAGTGGCTTTACAACCAGCATAGTCTGAGTCACTATAAGAAATTAAATCAAATGTGCTACCTATGGGATAAAACAGTCCAAAGTCAGAAGTGGTTTTAAGATATCTAAATATGTATTTTACTATTTTTAGGTGTGATTCCTTTGGATCACATTGGAATCGAGCATAAGCAAATACCCTAAACATTATATCAGATCGACTTGCGGTTAAGTAAAGCAAAGAACCGATCATACCTCGATATGTTTTCTGATAAACCTTTTTACTTGCTTCATCTTTGTCTAAAGAAGTGGATGTTGCCATAAGTATATTCTTCCCCAATGCATTCTCCATCCCGAACCATTTGATTAGGTCTTTTAGCATAATTCGTTTGATGAATGAAGGTTCCTTCTTTTGATTGATTTATTTGTAATCCGAGGAAGTATGTAAGCTCGCTCATGTGGCTCATTTCAAAATCTTCCTGTATTAACTTAGCAAACTCTTAACAAAGATCGTCGTTAGTAGATCCAAAAATAATGTCATCTACATAAATTTGAATAAGAATGTTATCATCATGAATTTTCTTAACAAATAATAATGTAGTATCTATCTTTCAAACATTATATCCTGAGTTGATTAAGAATTTTCCTAATCTTTCATACCAAGCTCTTGGAGCTTGTTTTAGGCCATATAATGCTTTATTTAGCTTATACACATGTTCTATTTTCTTATCATGTTCAAAGCCAGGAGGTTGTTCAACATAGACTTCATCCTTTATACAACCATTTAAGAATGCATTTTTACATCCATTTGGTACAATTTAAAATTTTTATATGATGCGAATGCAAGTAACATCCTAATGGATTCTAGTCTAGCAACAGGAGCGAAAGTTTCGTCGAAATCAATACCTTCTTCTTGTGAATATCCCGGTGCCACTAACCTTGCCTTATTTCTTACCACTTTTCCATCTTCGTCAAGTTTGTTTCGGTACACCTATTTCTAAGGATCGCCTTACCCTTGCAATACTAACAACAACACACTAGAGGGGGAGTAATAGTGTAATGGCAATAAATTGTCCAATTAAAATTAAACTTGCAAATGCGGAATAATAAATGCAAGAGGAAATAATTGACACATTCAATTCAAACGCAAACACAAGAATATACACTCGTTCCCCAAACTTGGGTACGTCCAGCCACACCAATATTCACTATAATCCCATAAAGAGAAGTGAATACAAATCCCACAAAGAGATACCTCACCAAGAGGATTTTGCCCTACACAAGGACCCAACCAACCCTACACATGGGTCAAACTTCCACCTAGAGAATTACTAACTCCCACTCAGAGAATTAGGGTTAGCACTACACTAGGACACCAAACTCCCACTAAGAGAGTTACTCCCACAAAGAGAGTTATTCCCACTAAGAGAATATCCTAATCCCACAAAGAGATAAACTCCCACAAAGAGAGAAAGACTAATTCCCACAAAGAGAATTAGTGTTACAAAGAAACACCAAGTAAAATAAATACTCTTACCTATGCCTGAGATGCTTACTCATAGATGAATGCAAGGCATGGAAGAGGATCTTCAAGTGTTGAGAGTTGCTTGAAAGCACTTGGATAATTTCCCTTGAGCTAGACTTCAATGCATGAAGAGGAATGAGAACTCAAAGAGGGAAATGAGAGAGTTTGAGAGTGGCTTAATCAATCTCTAATGATTTGCAATAGCATCAAGAAGTTCCGATGAACTCATCCCTCTCATATATATAGGAACCCAATATAAACCCTCAAAACAACAGGAAACAGCTAAAAACAAAAAGTTGCAACGGCTAGTTTCTGGGCAGAAACGTCACTGAGAGTCGACTGATGAACAAATGACAGTCGACTGTCCAACGGATAGAAAATATCCAACGGCTATAATCTGATCCACGACAGTCGACTGATGAAGTCAACACAGTCGACTGTAAACAGGACAGGCACCTATAAAAACCTTCAGCAGGCGACTGCTGCAGGGGATGGAATAAAACAGAGAGCTGCACTCTTTCTCCAGAAAGCATACATGCGATTGATGAAAATAATGCAGTCGACTGTAAAATAGACAAGCGACTGTAAATCCTTCATCAGTCGGCTGCTGCAGGAGATGGAGAAAAACAGAAAGAGGCAGAAATTGCACTTACGCTACTCAGACGACTGTTGACCATTTCACATGTGACTGTAAATATACATGCGAATGTAAACTGAGCATCAGTCGACTGATGCGAAAAGCTCAAGTAGAGTCAATAGAAATGTTGACTTGAGCCGTGCATCAGATTCGACTGTAGAAGGATCGACAGGCGACTAGAAATCACCTAGTCGATTGTGAATCCTTCAGCAGGCGACTGTTGGAGAACCAAAGACTCCAAATGAGTCTTTGGTCAAGATGAGCCTATTGGGTTGGATTCTATTATAATCCTAAGGCTCACTAAGATAGTTAAATTCATATGCATGTATGAGTAGACCATCTATCAAGGCACTACATAAACCTAGACTCAAATGAGAGAGAAAGCAATAAAGGAAATATTACATGGATTACATTGCTTTCCTTAGAGTCTATGGCTTCAATCTTGATGCCTTGATGCTCTCCATCATCTCCAAGCTTTGACACCCCTTGAGCCCTAGCTTTGGCCCTTCTCCACTTGATGTACATCCTTGCACCAAGTGTTTAGTCTCCAAAAATGATATTCTTGAAATGAACTATGAGACTAAAACAAGAGAGTCATTAGCAACAACATAATGTTGTGATCATCATCAAAATAACATTAGTATAAACCACCAATACTTAACAATCTCCCCCTTTTTGATGATGACACACATTATGTAAAACATAAAGAAATAAAGAACAATGCTAATGAGCTCCCCCTACTTATATGCACCAAGTGTAAAATGAGATACACAATAGTAAATACTCATTATACCAAATGAAATAATGAGACATCAAGGTGACATATAATAGGTATGCATGGATTACATAAACCAATTGTAATTGACAATATCATGCAAACATGAATGGGTTATACAATCCCATATATCTCTCCCCAAAGATATATCTCTCCCCAAATGCATATGGATGAAATACAAGAATTACATTTTACATAATACATATATCTCTCCCCTTGACATCGTCAAAAAGGTGGACATCATAAATATCCCTCTTTGTCATCTTAATCAAAGATGTGACAATATGCAAGATATAAGGAGATGTATGATACCAAATTGTAAAAATTTAGTGGGTATCAATCACTATCCCATGCTCCCCTTAGATCATATAAAAGGTCAAATTTTGACATCTAGGATCTAATACCAATTGTAAAGTAGAAGATAAACAATCTCTAACAATTGAGGTAATACCAATTGTAGACAATGAATCTCAGAATAATCCTCTTTACCAATTGATATACATATATTGGAGCCATGGGTCCAAAGTGTATCAAAGCAATAGATATGAAAAAATCAAGCTTCAAAGATACACAATGACATTGCCAAAACAAAATAAAACATGAAACATGTTGACAATATCTAAGGAGTTTAGTTTGAGACCAAAAATACCCAATTGTAAACAATGATCTCAAACACACCCCGAAATGAGAGTCAAATATGTTTTAAAATATTTTAATCATACTACATATTAACTCCCTCATTGACATACATATGGATCAACAAATGCATGTATGTCAATGTATTCCCCAAGATTCCCATTTTCATGAAAAAAAATAAATTTGAAAACATTTTCAAAATCATGAAACACAAACAAACAATGGGTATGCTAAAATAAACATTTAAGCACAATACCCATGCAATATGCATATGTGTGAGGAACCTAAACATTAGGGAACCAAACCCAAGAGGAGTTTCATTTCCTAATGTAATCACATGAGGTGATCACATCCCTAACTAGAGAGTTGATGTAACTATCCCTCTCTTGCACACTAACCTTAGTGGGAATCGATAAACTCAAGGATTTCCTAGGCAAGGGTTTTGCCTTTGCAAGAAGGGTGGATGTGGCATGCTTAGGTGTAGAAACGAATTTCTTGGCATGCATAGAATGAGGATTTTGCTTCTTAGCAAAAAATGAAGAGTTTTCATTCTTCCTCATTACCTTGTGATTTACATGCTTCTTGTTGGTGTTATTGTTATACAAGAAGGCATGGTGATTCTTCTTAGGTGCTTTAGCAATATTTCTTGTATTAGCACCATAAGAGGAATTAGAGGTGGGTTTAGATACCACATTTTGAATATATCCCAAGCCTCCTCTATGATTTGCCGAATGTTGTTTTTCAAGCAAATCGTGGAGTGAATCCCTAGAATACATAAACCTTTTAAGCTTATGGGATTCCTCTTCACATTTCAACGTAAGTTGTTGAATACGAGTTTCTAAGCTAAGGTTTGACAAACTCAATTCCTTAACTTAAGAGAGAAGTGTGTCTCTCTCACTAGTGTCACAATCATGCATTTCACCATGGATTACACTAGCAATTTCTAGTTCATGCAATTTACTCTTAGTAATCTTATATTTTTCTTTTAATTTATTGTAAGAGTTGATGCACTTACTAGCGTTTTCGGAAACCATACCGAAACGATATTCAAGCTCCTCGTATGAGATCTTCTCCTCAATCTCATCATCGTCTTCTTCCTTGCTAGAGCTTGATGATGACTTCCCACCGATTGCCATGAGGCACGATTCCTCATAGGAGTTTAGACATGCTTCCAACTCATCTTCATTTGAGCCAGAGGGAATTGTTGTAGGAACATCAATTGCTACAAAGCACGCGTGAGCATCCTCCTTTGCATCTTCTTCTTCGTTACTTGATGTATCCTCACTCGAATCATCAAATGTCCAGACAAGCCCCTTCTTGTGGTTTTTGGACTTGGACTTCCTTTCCAATGCTTCTTTCATTTACCCTTGTAAGTCTCTTTGTTGAGTTTGGAGGGGCATTCGGTGGATAGGTGACATTTTCCACTGCAAGTGTAACAAGTAGGAGCCTTGTTAGAATTGGAGGCAAACTTTGACAAAGACTTACCTTGCTTGCACTTGAGGAATGCCTTGAATTGCTCGGCAAGATCCTCAATTTCTTCTCCACTCGCCTCTTCTAGCTCATCTTCTTCACTAGGAGCTTCTCGATTTCTTCCTCCATTTGATTGGCTCCTCATTGGCATGGAATGCAACCCCCTTGTGCTTCTCCGGCTTCTCGGGCTTCGATGATTGAATCTCCTTCTTGTGTTGAAGCTTCACTTTGTATGCCATGAGATTTCCAATGCACTCCTCAACGGTGTATTTGGACGTGGCATATGACTCCAAAATTCCGTTGGCCTTTGACTCCCAATGAGATGTGTGAGAGTCAAGGATCTTCTCTACACAATCCTCTTGGGAAATCATCTTCCCAAGTCCCTCCAAAGCGGTCACGGTATTAGTGAACCTTGTGAACATCTCTGAAATGCTTTCTCCTTCCTGTATCTTAAACATTTCATATTTAGATCTAAACACAGTTTGTTTAGATTTCTTTACCTTTGTAGTCCCTTCATGACATATCTCCAAAGTATGCCAAATTTCGTTGGCCGTTTTGCACATGAAGATGCGGTTGAACTCATTTGCTGAGGGGGCACAATGGAATGCATTCATAGCCCTCGCATTGAATTTGATCGAGTCCTTCTCCGCCCTTGTCCTTGAAGCCGCAGGTGTAGTGGGCTTCTCAAATGGCACCTCCGTGATGTCCCAAAGGTCTTGACCCTCCATGTAGATCATCATCCTGATCTTCCAACTTGGCTAGTTAGTTTTGTTAAAGAGCGGGGGTCGAACGGTTGAATGACCTTCTTCATGAGACGTGGATGAGGCGTTGAATGCCATCGTTGCAGTATGCTATAACCTCGCTCCGATACCAATTGTAAGTATCGCCTATCCTTGTAATACTAACAACAACACACTAGAGGGGGAGTGAATAGTGTAATGGTAATAAATTGTCCACAAATGCGGAATAATAAATGCAAGAGGAAATAATTGACACAATCAATTCAAACGCAAACACAAGAATATACCCTGGTTTCCCAAACTTGGGTACGTCCAGCCACACCAATATTCACTATAATCCCACAAAGAGAAGTGAATACAAATCCCACAAAGAGATACCTCACCAAGAGGATTTTGCCTACACAAAGACCCAACCAACCCTACACATGGGTCAAACTTCCACCTAGAGAATTACTAACTCCCACTCAGAGAATTAGGGTTAGCCCTACACTAGGACACCAAACTCCCACTAAGAGAGTTACTCCCACAAAGAGAGTTATTCCCACTAAGAGAATATCCTAATCCCACAAAGAGATAAACTCCCACAAAGAGAGAAAGACTAATTCCCACAAAGAGAATTAGTGTTACAAAGAAACACCAAGTAAAATAAATACTCTTACCTATGCCTGAGATGCGTACTCATAGATGAATGCAAGGCATGGAAGAGGATCTTCAAGTGTTGAGATTTTCTTGAAAGCACTTGGATGATTTTCCTTGAGCTGGACTTCAATGTATGAAGAGGAATGAGAGCTCAAAGAGGGAAATGAAAGAGTTTGAGAGTGGCTTAATCAATCTCTAATGATTTGCAATAGCATCAAGAAGTTCCTATGAACTCAGCCCTCTCATATAAATATAGTAACCCTATACAAACCCTCAAAATCCAAGGAAACAGCTAAAAACAAAAAGCTGCAACAGCTAGTTTCTGGGCAGAAACGTCACTGAGAGTCGACTGATGAACAAATGACAGTCGACTGTCCAACGGCTAGAAAATATCCAATGGCTATAATTTGAGCACGACAGTCGACTGATGAAGTCAACACAGTCGACTGTAAACAGGACAGGCGATTGTAAAACCTTCAGCAGGCGACTGTTGCAGGGGATGAAATAAAACAGAGAGCTGCACTCTTTCTCCAGAAAGCATACAGGCGACTGATGACAATAATACAGTCGACAGTAAAATAGACAAGCGACTGTAAATCCTTCAACAGTCGGCTGTTGCAGGAGATGGAGAAAAACAGAAAGAGGCAGAAATTGCACTTACGCTACCCAGACGACTGTTGACCAATTCACAGGCGACTATAAATATACAGTCGACTGTAAACTGAGCATCAGTCGACTGATGCGAAAAGCTCAAGTAGAGTTAATAGAAATGTTGACTTGAGCCGTGCATCACAGTCGACTGTAGAAGGATCGACAGGCGACTGGAAATCACCCAGTCGACTGTGAATCCTTCAGCAGGCGATTGTTGGAGAACCAGAGACTCCAAATGAGTCCTTGGTCAAGATGAGCCTATTGGGTTGGATTCTATTATAATCCTAAGGCTCACTAAGATAATTAAATTCATATGCATGTATGAGTAGACCATCTATCAAGGCACTACATAAACCTAGACTCAAATGAGAGAGAAAGCAATAAAGGAAATATTACATGGATTACATTGCTTTCCTTAGAGTCTATGGCTTCAATCTTGATGCCTTGATGCTCTCCATCATCTCCAAGCTTTGACACCCCTTGAGTCCAAGCTTTGGCCCTTCTCCACTTGATGTCCATCCTTGCACCAAGTGTTTAGTCTCTAAAAATGATATTCTTGAAATGAACTATGAGACTAAAACAAGAGAGTCATTAGAAACAACATAATGTTGTGATCATCATCAAAATAACATTGGTCTGAAACACCAATACTCAACACTATTTTGTGCCGATGACTAGACGACCTTCGGGTCTGGGAACTAGCTCACATACTGATTTCTCTCAAATCGGAGAAGTTCTTCTTGCATGGCTTCAATCCATGCTTCATCTGCAAAAGCCTCATCTACCTTTTGCGGCTTAATGTTAGAAACAAATGCAACATGTGACATGTGTTCTATTTGAGATCTAGTTTTAACACATGCATCAATATCACCAATAACTGGGGTGTATGGGTTATGTGTAACTTCAGGAAAAGATTTCGGTAAAGAATTTGAAGTGTTTACATCAGAAATAGGTGACATATCAAAAATAGGTGTAACATCATCATCAATATTAATGCGAGCATTATTTGTAAAGGATTCATCAAATGTTACATGCATGGTTTCAACAACATCATTGATGCTTTTGTTATAGATTCTATATGCTTTACTCCGAAGAGAATAACCGATAAATATGCCTTCATCCGCTTTGGAGTCAAATTTATCTAAGTTATCTTTTGTATTAAGAATATAGCACTTACAACCAAAAACTCTAAAATAAGATACTTTTGGAATTCGTTGGAGCAACAATTCATAAGGAGTTTTTTCAAAAGGTTTTCTTATTAAAACTTTGTTTTGAATATAGCACGCGGTTGCTACAGCTTCCGTCCAAAAATATTTTGGAATGTTTCTTTGGAACAACATTGTTTGTGCACACTCTTGGAGTGTTCTATTTTTCCTTTCAACTACCACATTTTGAGGAGCAGCTCTAGGAAAAGCAAAAGTATGCGAAACACCTCGTTTTTCACAAAATCTTTTAAAAGGTTCATTTTCAAATTCACAGCCGTGATCACTTTTTATAGAAATAATTTTCAAAGAGTATAATCGTTCAATTCTTTTGAAAAATATTTTAAACTCACGAAAGGCATGATTCTTATTGATTAAGAATAATACCCACGTGTATCGTGTGAAATCATCAACTATGACAAATACGTATTTGGAGTCATAAAGAAATGAAGTTCTAGCCAGGCCAAACATGTCCATATGAAGTAGTTCAAGCGGCCTTTTCAAGCTAAGGGCTCCAATACTCTTAAATGTACTTTTATGCATTTTGCCAAGTTGACATGAGTCACACATTTTATCTAATTAAAATTTAATTTTGGAAGTCCATGTACCAACTCTTTCCTAGATATCTTACTCATGTTTTTGATGTTTACATGACCAAAACGTCTTTACCATAGCAACGTGTCATTTGTTGAAACAATCAAACAAACATTTGAATCATGATCATTTAATTTAAGCATATAAATATTTTCTACTCGCTTACCTATACCAAGAATATTTTTCATATCATTATCATAAACTAAGCCAGCATCAAGAGTGAAAATGACTTTCAAACCGTTATCGCATAGTTGACTTATGTTTATTGTGCTTTAGCCCACTTACCAAACTTACATCTTTGATAAGAAGTTTTGAAGGGTCGCCGATGTTGCCTATGCCAATGATTTTACCTTTCTTATTGTTACCAAAAGTTATCATTCCTCCATCATACATTTTTAAAGTGTTAAGCAATTTTGCATTCCAGGTCATGTGTGTGAAGCATCTGCTATCCATTATCCATATGTCCTCACTCTTGTTGTCTTGATGAGCCATCATGCATATTTCTTTTCCAAATCTTTCATCGTTTAATTGGATTGTCTCCATGGGTGTTTGAATCATATTTGAACTCTATCCGAATCTTTCGTCCAATATGTTGAGAATTTGATGTGCGGTATCTGCCTCTTCTACAAAATCTAACATCTTATCAGTTAAACCAGTATAAAGTAGGCTTCTTCTTGATCCAGATTCATTGAGTTTGAGGAGTGGTTGAAATCTCATATGGTTCTTTAAGAAATCGTGCGTGTATATTTTGTGCCTCAATGTAGATCTCCATCCTTCTCTTCGATTGGGAATAGGAAGTGCCGTCGAAGGTTGGTGGATTACGAATGATATATCCAGAAGGACAGAACGTTGTTGATTCCATCGTCTTTGACCTTGCTCTGATACAAAGTATTGGATCCTGTGGACGGTAAACAACACTAGAAGAGGGGGTTGAATAGTGTTGTATAAATAGTAAAAAAAATTTATCGTTAATAATAACACAATTATAACCCTTCTAATGTTGCCTAAGAAACCAAGTAGAGTGATCTACATTTGGTTCTTAATCAATATGTTAATCTTAAAAAGAATAAGTTACAAGCAAATAAATGTTTAGACCCAAAGAGAATTATTACACTGTGACATTAAAAGAATGATCTTTGTAATAATAAATGAAGAGTTACAAAGATATAATATTAACAAATGAATAAAAAATTCTTGTGCAAAGAATATAGACGATCACAGAAAAGCAAACGCAGAGACAAGCGATTTTTATCATGGTTCTCCGTAACATGGGTACGTCCAGTCTCCGACCAATCCGGTACGAGATTTAATCTACTATTGCCTGGAAATACAATTACCTAACTCCACTTGTTAGGATTTCCAACGACCGAGCCTTAACTAGGATTTTCCAATCACCTAGACTTGTCTAGGATTTACACCAACCCTTAACACCAAGGAGAAGCCACAAAGAACAAAGTTCCAATTCACCACAATATTGGTGGAGATTGGTTTACACTCGAAATTTTATAGCGAAGATAAATATTGCAATTATGCGTTACGTGGCTAAAAGAATTTAAATAGATCTTTAGATCACACAAAGAATATGAAATGATTCGTTGTGATCTAGATCTCTGGTTTTCAAAATCCTTTCAAGAATGAAAAATATGGTATAAGAAATTTTTTTTAAAACAAAACAAAATAGCCAAACTATAAAATGGATCTCAAAAGAATTTCAGAATAAGATCTGAGATCAGAAATTCAAACCAGAAATTTGGTTATAACTTTAAGAGCAGTAAGAGCAAATGAGATATCTTTAGAACAGAAATTTAGCTCAATGAAAATAGAGAGATTGGTTTTTTTGAATGATCTCTTATGGGCTCTATTTATAGAGTTTCAGAGGTGATTTCAAAATTCAAAATGATTGTCCTTCAGTCCAATCAAAAAAGGAAGTAGAGTGAAATCGGGCAGCAGAATCGCAGAAGAAAATGACAGCTGGTAGTCGACTCCCATTATGAGGTAGTCGACTCCCAGAGAGATTTCATTGAAAATCTGCTCACAGCTGGTAGTCATCTCCCTCCTTTGGTAGTCAACTCCCAGAGCACTTTTTCACTGAAACTCGGCTATGGAATGTGTAATCAACTCCTCAGTGTTTGGGGTTGACTATGAAGATTAGATCAACTAGCTAAAGCTCTCAAAGAGTTTAAAAAATGATTTAAAACGTTTTTGTTTCGAAAACATTTTTTGAGTTTGCAATAATACTTGGCTTTAACATAATCCTAAAGACACCAACTCACACATTAGACTTAGACGAGAACTTCTTGAAGCCGATCAGATGTTGATGTAGACACGTACTTCTCTTGAATTTGAGCTCCTCTAATATTAAGCTTGAGCACATTCATGAGCTTCAATATTGATCCACGCTTGTGCTTGACGTAAAGCTATCAACTTCGTCTCCGTTTTCTGAGTATGATTGAGCTTCATCGGAGTATGCATAAAGCTATCGATAGCACAACGTGCACATCTTAGATATAGTGTTATTAGTACACTAACATCATTTGGTGTGCTCATCATCAAAATTACTTAGGGGTGGGATTCGATTTCCCATCAAATCCGTCCTTGGAGATCCCAAAGAGGCGGGTGTGAAAAAAAAGTAGAGGGAAGAGAGAGTACAACAAGGACGATGCAGGTCCACTGTGTACTGCTGTGTAGTACCTGTAATATTCCCAAATTTAAACAACCCAGACAAGACATAGAAGGAACCAAACCCAACAACTACAATACAACAGCACAGAGGAAACAAAGGCAAACACTGTATTTATATATAACAGTCCATTGTACATCAACTTATACAGACATCAAGTACATCATCTTCTCGCCCTCAAAAGATACCCCAAAGAAACCTAAATAAGTACAAAACTCTCGTCATCTCCCCTCTTCACCCAACTCACAACCTAAACTCCTCAACCATAAACTCCAACTCCATCTCACAGCCTCCAGCTCCATAAACCTGAAACCACAAATAAGAGCACATCAAAGCGTGTTCAAGTAGGAAACCCAACTCATGCAGTAAATAAATATTAATTTGGGAATGTTGTTTTGAATCACAAACTAGTACATGGCAGGAAAATAAACGTTGTCTCATCAGGCAAGGAAAAAGAAACAAACTGCATATAGGGAATTTACAGCAATTAAACGTTTAATTACATTTTATTTGGAGATCTGGGCGTGTCGTTGAATATAAGGGACTAGACTCCACCCCAAGGTAGGGCGGTAAGGAGTACCCGCCAGTGGTACACGAGCACTGTTTCCTTAACGGAGCCTCTCACTCAACCCATTCCCTCGCATCAGAGTGCGAGTGAGGAAAACTCCACTATATCACAATACTTCGTACCTGAAACAAAGCACGGTACGGAGATACCCACAAAGTACCCGAAACTGGGCAAGATATATAACATCATCACACATAGTCTAGCCCTCATACCCTACTAGTACCCAGTTCTCCCCCCACCCCTTTCTAGGGTGCTCACCCTCCTTAAGGCAGACCGAGGCATCCCTATACTTCATTAGCATTAAGTAAAGTAAACTGATGTACAAAGTTAAAGATGTGAACCACATTTAAAAGACAAGACTTGCATACAAAATTAAGGTGAACACAAGGGAAAATAACAAGTAGCATGCATTTAATTGAAAGGGCTAGCATACAACATGAATCATTATGAAAAACAAACTAGTAAGCAAGATGAACTCTATTGACCCACATGGACTTTATTCCATAGCAACATGGTCCATCATTTTCCATTCTACAACAAAATGAATCATGTTCCAAAACACATCATTGTGAAACAGAGACCATTCTCCAAGCAATGTACCCCATTCTCCATTAACATAAACCATTCCCCATGCAACATTATTAATCATCCTCCATGCAACATTTAGTTAAAGCTTAAGCAATTCTATATCAAGAATGCAACATTAAAAAGCTACTAACATTAACTTAAAGACAAGCTTAAAAAACTACCAACATTAAATTCTTACATGGAAAATACAACATTTGATACAAGCTTATGTCCACATTAAAAAGGCTACTAGATTAACCAAAGTTACAAAAAATGCAACCAACTTTAACTTGAAGATTGCAATCTTATAAAATTACACATGGAGCTTCCAACAAGTAACTTTAACCAATTCATGGAGACATATCAAGATAATCTCAAAGACACTAACTTTAGTTAGCAAAGCCAAGAAAGACATCACCTTTAGCACAATTATGACAAAGTGATTAAGAAAGATGCTAACTTTCATTAGGAACTCAACTAAAACCACAACTTTTCCACTAAATAGTGCTATAACTAACACAACAATCCAAATTAAAATTTATTTCACAAGTAGGGAATCCTAACTTAAAAGCTTCCTCCTAAATGTCCCAACTTTCCTTCATGAATCCTCTATAACTCCCCCTTTAAGGCCCCTTTAATCCTCCTCCTTTAATGTCTCCTTTCCTTAAATTCCTCCTTTCCTCTTAATATCATTATTGGCAATTTATATTAGGAACGAGAGAAAATAGGGGGATAGAAGAGAGAATGGGCTCACGACAAGAAGGTGGAGAGAAAGAGTGGGGAGAGAGAGACTTAATGAATGGGAAGTTTCTCTAAATTACTAGAATTCTCCTATCCTTATCTCTTAGATACGCATACCCCAAAGAAATGACTAATATACCCTCACAAGCCCAAATAACTAAACTACCCTTCCCCCTTCTAAGGAAGTACAAGAATGCGACTCACCCCTAACCCTTTTCATACTTACCCACTTCCTAATACATAATAATAATACATACCCTCTTCTAATTAATAACGGGCCCTCACTCTACACACGCCCTTATGAATCCATGCATCCAACTCACATGCAACCTTAACATCATGCTTAAACACCCAATTAATATTACTAACACTAATTATTAAGAACAATAGCAATACTAATAATAAAATAGTAATACTATTAATAACACCAATTAATAATCATCCTAACAATAATAATGACACTCACATGACTTACTAATTACACATCAATAGTAATACTAATATACTACAAATAATACATAACACAATATCAAATATAGCCATGCCATGTGTATATGACACGAGGGCCATTACATTCTACCCACTTTAAAATAAAGTCTGCTCTCGGACTTTCCAACTAAGTGTCTAACTAGAGTGGACAGACCTAGACATTAAGGTAAATCTATCACAGGCATACATACACTAAATCAGAAAGCAATGCATACGTAAAAACATAACCTATCATACATAAAATACACAACACCTAGACATACTCAGGCGCGCGCACACATTTATCCAAGTACACTCCTAAGTGCTCAAGTATGCATACAGATAGATATAAACATATGAGGGTAATCACACCCACGCAGCCATACATGCATGCACCTTGCACATACAGACTCATGTTGTAGGTACGTCCACGTGCGCCACGATATACATAAGGATATACTCACATATACATATCTATCTAGTGATGCACCCATATACATATGCACAATCCGATAGCCTAGCCTCGCATATATCTACATAAACACATACACTTATGCATATCTCTCCCAACAATACATAATGACACCGAGTATAACTACTCATGTCATATGCAACTTACTTAAATCCCAATAAACATAGATAGCTATGTAACTATGCACATAAGAAATATGCATCTAAATAATCATACATACTCTTACGTATACTAACACTGTTACACCAATATTACTATTACTCCACATAAAGACGATTAATCTCAGACCATGATAATATACACACTAGTAATAATAATAATAAATGTAAGCCCAACAGTTTCACACAATAAAATCTAGCATCAGACAATAATATCATGATGCAATTATACTACAGAATTAATATCCTCTAATCATTATACAAGATCTGATCCAATACATGAAATCCATATTTACATATATAACAATATATATGTCTAATTAAATTCATACCAGTAAGCTATATAGTTAGGATATACGCAATGCAACCATGTTTATACAGACATATGATATACCTAGAGACACATAAGACTACATAAAACCACCCTATATCCAAGGGCACATATCAATCTAGTATACTTAACATATAATACCATGTATACATACCTATGACATCGCATATACACATAACACCACACATATAGCACCAAATATAACACTACCCTAATACAATACCACATATACACATATCATGGAGCCATATATAATGATATACACATAAGTCATTCTTACACTTATTATGTATACAAGCACGTACAACTAAGCACATACATGTTCAAGTATGGGCACACCTATATATAGATCATACCAATACATATACACCCAACTGATACATGACATCCAATTTACACACAATATCACTAGCACACACATACACATAAGTACCTTCTTCTAGTTGATATACACATATAGTAGGTAGTCATATACCAACAGTTATATACACAGATGTTTGATATACACATACACACACATACTCATGCACATACCATTACGCACTATCACAAATGAAATGTATAGTATCAATACAATTCAATATCATATATGTACTCAACTATAATATCAATATAGGTAATCGCACTACATTATGAGGTCACTCCACAGACATACGAGCCACACAAATATAGTCACAACATATACGCTATTATATATATGACTTCATCCAGATAGATACATACAGATATACTCACAAGATATACACAAGCATGTATCCACACATAAACTATCAGTCCTAAGACTCCATACACATATGATACAACATACTACAATCTATAAATTCCTACACCGATACAATACGACTAAACATGTCGATATGCACACAACCATATTCACCCATTCACTTATAGTCACTATACTAATTTCAACTTTAATATACATGTCTACGCACAACAAACTATAGGCACACATATCATTATTAATAGATATATAATACAACCGGTAGGTATGCATACCACTATATATCGAACATCCAATGTACAAACAATCTTACCAGTATACAAATACAAATAGTCACCGACAGATATATGTACTCATATGACAGATATATGTACTCATATAACAGATAATCAGACACCGATATTTATGCCATCAAAAACTATGCACACTCATGCAGCAAGATCCATATAAATATATCACTTTCGTACAAAAAACATAAGTATACATACAATTATACATAAGTAAATCCATAAGTGGTATACATAGATCCAAGCATAGCTCTACACATTATATATACAGTACATACACTTCCATCTATACGATAGTCCTACTATACACATATCTTACATAGATAACATATGTCATATATAAAATCAACTACACCCACTTACTACTGCACACCAGGATCTATACCTTTATAACATATGCACTGGCATAGTATTACACAATATATGTTCAAGCATACATGCCATCATCAGAATCCACATATGGGTATACGGAGATACATACATTCGAGTACGAAGTCACACAACACTCCTTATAGGTATACATACATATATTTACATATATGGTCACACTATATTCAATCATACAACAATCACTCCATAAGACATCGGGTTAACATACTCATACTTAAAGTTATACACCCAAGACATTCAAATCTACTAGCATTACACAATCAAACACCATACATAAAACCATATACTAATTATAGTCAGAGACAAACACTTGTACACATATACATATCGCTATATCTAACCATGGCTGTATACTGGATTTACAACACATACGGTATACATGACAACACTTACCATACATTCATACATACGACTCTACTATAGAAAATTATACACCCACGTATCCTAGTATCTCACACTTAGAAGTGACACTACGGCTAACAGGTCCTAGGCACCTACCCATCTTAAGACTCGACTACCTTCTACGAAAACATTATAGGCACAACCCTTACGTAGTCGCAGTGCGGGAACCTGCATGAGCCACCAAATGTAACGCTCCGCTCCCCAGGATACCCGGGAAGTACGAATCCGTCCCTGGCGATCCCAATGAGGCGTGTGTGGAAAAGAAATTAGAGGGAAGAGAGAGTACAACAAGGACGTTGCAGGTCCACTACGCACTACTGGGGTAGTACCTGTAATGTTCCCAAATTTAAACAAACCAGACAAGACACGGAAGGAACTAAAACCAATAACTACAATACAACTGCACAGAGGAAACAAAGGCAAACACTGTATTTATATATAACAGTCCATTGTACATCAACTTATACAGACATCAAGTACATCAGCTTCTCGCTCCAAAAGATACCCCAAAGAAACCCATATAAGTACAAAACTCTCGTCCTCTCCCCTCTTCACCAACTCACAACCTAAACTCCTCAACCATAAACTCCAACTCCATCTCCCTACCTCCAGCTCCATAAACCTGAAACCACAAATTGGAGCACGTCAAAGCGTGTCCAAGTAGGAAACCCAACTCGTGCAGTAAATAAATATTAATTTGGGAATGTTGTTTTGAATCACAAACTAGTACATGTCATGAAAAGAAACGTTCTCATCAGGCAAGGAAAAAGAAACAAACTGCATATAGGGAATTTACAGTAATTAAATGTTTAATTATATTTTATTTGGAGACCTGTGTGTGTCGTTGAATATGAGAGACTAGACTCCACCCCAAGGTGGGACGGTAAGGAGCACCCGCCAGTGGTACACGAGCAATGTTTCCTTAACAGTGCCTCTCACTCCACCCATTCCATCGCATTGGAGTGAGAGTAAGGAAAACTCCACAACATCACAATACTTCGTACCCGAAACTGAGCAAGGTACGGAGATACCCACAAAGTACCCGAAACTGAGCAAGATACATAACATCATCACACATAGTCTAGCCCTCATACCCTACTAGTACCCAGTTCTCCCCCAACCCCTTATTAGGGTGCTCACCCGCCTTAAGGCAGACCGAGGCATCCCAATACTTCATTAGCATTAAGTAAAGTAAACTTATGTACAAAGTTAAAGATGTGAACCACATTTAAACTACAAGAGTTGCATACAAAATTAAGGTGAAAACAATGGAAAATAACAAGAAGTAGCATGCATTTAATTGAAAGGGCTAGCATACAACATGAATCATTATGAAAAACAAAATAGTAAGCAACATGAACTCTATTAACCCACATGGACTTTATTCCATAGCAACATGGTCCATCAATTTCCATTCTACAACAACATGAATCATGTTCCATAACACATCATTATGAATCAGAGACCATTCTCCAAACAATGTACCCCATTCTCCATTAATATAAACCATTCCCCATGCAACATCACTAATCATCCTCCATGCAACATTTAGTTAAAGCTTAATCAATTTTATATCAAGAATGCAAAATTAAAAAGCTACTAACATTAACTTAAAGACAAGCTTAAAAAAACTACCAACATTAATTTCGTACATGAAAAATAAAACATTTGATACAAGCTTATGTCCACATTAAAAAGGCTACTAGATTAACCAAAGGTACACAAAATGCAACCAACTTTAACTTGAAGATTGCAATCTTATAAAATTATACATGGAACTTACAACAACTAACTTTGACCAATACATGGAGACATATCAAGATAAACTCAAAGACACTAACTTTAGTTATCAAAGCCAAGAAAGACATCACCTTTAGCACAATTATGACAAAGTGATTAAGAAAGATGCAAACTTTCATTAAGAACTCAACTAAAACCACAACTTTTCTACTAAATAGTGCTATAACTAACACAACAATCCAAATTAAAATTTATTTCACAAGTAGGGAATCCTACCTTAAAAGCTTCCTCCTAAAATTTGCCAACTTTCCTTCATGAATCCTCTTTAACTCCCCCTTTAAGGCCTCTTTAATCCTCCTTTCTTAATGTCTCCTTTCCTTAAATTCCTCCTTTCCTCTTAATATCATTATTGGAAATTTATATTAGGAAAGAGAGAAAATAGGGGGATAGAAGAGAGAAGGGGCTCACGGCAAGAAAGTGGAGAGAAAGAGAGGGGGGAGAGGGGGGGAGAGAGAGAGTTAATGAATGGGAAGTTTCTCTAAATTACTAGAATTCTCCCATCCTTATCTCTTAGATATGCATACCCCAAAGAAATAACTAATATGCATTCACAATCCCAAATAACTAAACTACCATTCCCCTTCTAAGGAAGTACAAGAATGCCACTCACCCCTAACCCTTTTCATACTTACCCACTTCCTAATACATAATAATAATACATACCATCTTCTAATTACTAAAGGGCACTCACTCTGCACACCCCCTTATGAATCCATACGTCCAACTCACATGCAACCTTAACATCATGATTAAACACCCAATTAATATTACTAACACTAATTATTAAGAACAATAGCAATACTAATAATAAAAATAGTAATACTACTAATAACACCAATTAATAATCATACTAACAATAATAATGACACTCACATGACTTACTAATTACACATCAATAGTAATACTAATATACTACAAATAATACACCACACAATACCCAATATAGCCATGCCCTGCGCATATGACACTAGGGCCATTACATTCTACCCACTTTAAAATAAAGTCCACCCTCGAACTTTCCAACTAAGGGTCTAACTAAGAGTGGACAAACCTAGACATTAAGGTAAATCTATCCCAGGCATACATACACTAAATCAGAAAGCAATGCTTACTTAAATACATAACCTATCATACATAAAATACACAACACGTAGACATACTCAGGCACGCGCACACATTTATCCAAGTACACTCCTAAGTGCTCAAGTATGCATACAGATAGATATAAACATACGAGGGTAATCACACCCACGCAGCCATACATGCATGCACCTTGCACATACAGACTCATGTTGTAGGTACGTCCACGTGCGCCACGATATACATAAGGATATACTCACATATACATATCTATCTAGTGATGCACCCATATACATATGCACAATCCGATAGCCTAGCCTCGCATATATCTACATAAACACCTACACTTATGCATATCTCTCCCAACAATACATAATGACACCGAGTATAACTACTCATGTCATCTGCAACTTACTTAAATCCCAATAAACATAGATAGCTATGTAACTATGCACATAAGAAATATGCATCCAAATAATCACACATACTCTTACGTATACTAACACTGTTACACCAATATTACTATTACTCCACATAAAGACGATTAATCTCAGACCATGATAATATACACACTAGTAATAATAATAATAAATGTAAGCCCAACAGTTTCACACAATAAAACCTAACATCAAACAATAATATCACGATGCAATTATACTACAGAATTAATATCCTCTAATCATTATACAAGATCTAATCCAATACATGAAATCCATATTTATACATACAACAATATATATGTCTAATTAAATTCATACCAGTAAGTTATACAGTTAGGATATACGCAATGCAACCATGTTCATACAGACATATGATAGACCTAGAGACACATAAGACTACATAAAACCACCCTATATCCAAGGGCACGTATCAATCTAGTATACTCAACATATAATACCACATATACATACCTATGACATCGCCTATACACATAACACCACACATATAGCACCAGATATAACACTACCCTAATACAATACCACATATACACATATCATGGAACCATATATAATGCTATACACATAAGACATTCATACACTTATTATGTATACAAGCACGTACAACTAAGCACGTACATGTTCATGTATGGACACACCCATATATAGATCATACCAATACATATACACCCAACTGATACATGACATCCAATTTACACACAATATCACTAGCACACACATACACATAAGTACCTTCTTCTAGTTGATATACACATATAGTAGATAGTCATATACCAACGGTTATATACATATATGTTTGATATACACATACACACACATACTCATGCACATACCATTACGCACTTTCACAAATGCAATATATAGTATCAATACAATTCAATATCATATAGGTACTCCACTATAATATCGATATAGGTAATCGCATTACATTATGAGGTCACTCCACAGACACACGAGCCACACAAATATAGTCACAACATATACGCTATTATAGATATGACTTCATCCCGATAGATACATACAGATATACTCACGAGATATACACAAGCATGTATCCACACATAAACTATCAGTCCTAGGACTCCTTACACATATGATACAACATACTACAATCTATAAATTCCTACACCGATAGAATACGACTAAACATGTCGATATGCACACAACCATATTTACCCAGTCACTTATAGTCACTACACTAATTTTAACTTTAATATACATGTCTACGCACATCCAACTATCGGCACACATATCATTATTAATAGATACATAATACCAACGGTAGGTACGAATACCACTATATATAGAACATCCAATGTACACACAATCTTACTAGTATACATATACAAATAGTCATCGGCCGATATACGTACTAATATAACAGATAATCAGACACCGATATTTATGCCATCAAATACTATGCACACTCATGCAGCAAGATCCATATAAATATATCACTTTCGTACAAAAAAACATATGTATACATACAATTATACATAAGTAAATCCATAAGTGGTATACATAGATCCATGCATAGCTCTACACATTATATATACAATACATACACTTCCCTCTATACGATAGTTCTACTATACACATATCTTACATAGATAACATATGTCATATATAAAATCAACTACACCCACTTACTACTGCACACCAATATCTATACCTTTATAACATATGCCCTGGCATAGTATTACACAATATATGTTCAAGCATACATGCCATAATCAAAATCCACATATGGGTATACGGAGATACATACATTCGAGTACGAAGTCACACAACACTCCTTATAGGTATACATACATATATTTACTTACATGGTCACACTATATTCAATCACACAACAATCACTCCATAAGACATCGGGTTAACATACTCATACTTAAAGTTATACACCCAAGACATTCAAATCTACTAGCATTACACAATCAAACACCATACATAAAACCATATACAAATTACAACCAGAGACAAACACTTGTACACATATACATATCGCTATATCTAACCATGGATGTATACTGGATTTACAACACATACGGTATACATGACAACACTTACCATAAATTCATACATACGACTCTACTATAGAAAATTATACACCCTCGTATCCTAGTATCTCACACTTAGAAGTGACACTACGGCTAACAGGTCCTAGGCACCTACCCCACCTTTGGACTCGACAACCTTCTACGGAAACATTATAGGCACAATCCGTACGTAGTCGCAGTGCAAGGACCTGCATGAGCCATCAAATGTAACGCCCCGCTCCCCAGGATACTCGGGAAGTACGAATCAGTCCCTGGTGATCCCAAAGAGGTGTGTGTGAAAAATAAAGTAGAGGGAAGAGAGAGTACAACAAGGACGTTGCAGGTCCACGGCGCACTGCTGTGGTAGTACCTGTAATGTTCCCAAATTTAATCAAACCTGACAAGACACAGAAGGAACCAAAACCAACAACTACAATACAACTGCACAGAGGAAACAAAGGCAAACACTGTATTTATATATAACAGTCTATTGTACATCAACTTATACAGACATAAAGTACATCAGCTTCTCGCCCCAAAAGATACCCCAAAGAAACCCATATAAGTACAAAACTCTCGTCCTTTCCCCTCTTCACCAACTCACAACCTAAACTCCTCAACCATATACTCCAACTCCATCTCCCTGCCTCCAGCTCCATAAACCTGAAACCACATATTGGAGCACGTCAAAGCGTGTCCAAGTAGGAAACCCAACTCGTGCAGTAAACAAATATTAATTTGGGAAAGGTGTTTTTGAATCACAAACTAGTACATGTCATAAAAAGAAACGTTGTCTCATCAGGCAAGGAAAAAGAAACAAACTGCATATAGGGAATTTACAGCAATTAAACGTTTAATTACATTTTATTTGGAGACCTGGGTATGTCGTTGAATATGAGGGACTAGACTCCACCACAAGGTGGGGCGGTAAGGAGCACCCGCCAATGGTACACGAGCAATGTTTCCTTAACATGGCCTCTCACTCCACCCATTCCATCGCATCATAGTGCGAGTGAGGAAAACTCCACAACATCACAATACTTCGTACCTGAAACTGAGCAAGGTATGGAGATACCCACAAAGTACCCGAAACTGAGCAAGATACATAACATAATCACACATAGTCTAGCCCTCATACCCTACTAGTACCCAGTTCTTCCACAACCCCTTTCTAGGGTGCTCACCCGCCTTAAGGCAGACCGAGGCATCCCTATACTTCATTAGCATTAAGTAAAGTAAACTGATGTACAAAGTTAAAGATGTGAACCACATTTAAACTACAAGACTTGCATACAAAATTAAGGTGAACACAAGGGAAAATAACAAGAAGTAGCATGCATTTAATTGAAAGGGCTAGCATACAACATGAATCATTATGAAAAACAAACTAGTACACAACATGAACTCTATTACCCCCACATGGACTTTATTCCATAGCAACATGGTCCACCATTTTCCATTCTACAACAACATGAATCATGTTCCATAAACACATCATTGTGAAACAGAGACCATTCTCCAAGCAATGTACCTCATTCTCCATTAACATAAACCATTCCCCATGCTACATCACTAACCATCCTCCATGCAACATTTAGTTAAAGCTTAAGCAATTCTATATCAAGAATGCAACATTAAAAAGCTACTAACATTAACTTAAAGACAAGCTTAACAAAACTACCAACATTAATTTCTTACATGAAAAATACAACATTTGATACAAGCTTATGTCCACATTAAAAAGGCTACTAGATTAACCAAAGTTACACGAAACGCAACCAACTTTAACTTGAAGATTGCAATCTTATAAAATTACACATGGAGCTTCCAACAACTAAATTTGACCAATACATGGAGAATATCAAGATAATATCAAAGACACTAACTTTAGTTATCAAAGCCAAGAAAGATATCACCTTTAGCATAATTATGACAAAGTGATTAAGAAAGATGCTAACTTTCATTAGGAACTCAACTAAAACCACAACTTTTCCACTAAATAGTGCTATAACTAACACAACAATGCAAATTAAAATGTATTTCACGAGTAAGGAATCCTATCTTAAAAGCTTCCTCCTAAAATGAGCAAACTTTCCTTCATGAATCCTCTTAATTCCCCCTTTAAGACTCTTTAATCCTCCTTCCTTAATGTCTCCTTTCCTTAAATTCCTCATTTCCTCTTAATATCATTATTGGCAATTTATATTAGGAAAGAGAGAAAATAGTGGGATAGAAGAGAGAAGGGGCTCACGACAAGAAAGTGGAGAGAAAGAGGGAGGGGTGAGAAGGGGCTCACGACAAGAATGTGGAGAGAAAGAGGGGGGAATAATGAATGGGAAGTTTCTCTAAATTACTAGAATTCTCCCATCCTTATCTCTTAGATATGAAATGACTAATATACCCTCACAAGCCCAAATAACTAAACTACCCTTCCCCCTTCTAAGGAAGTACAAGAATGCCACTCACCCCTGACCCTTTTCACCTTTACCCACTTCCTAATACATAATAATAATACATACCCTCTTCTAATTACTAATGGGCCATCACTCTACACACTCCCCTTATGAATCCATACATCCAACTCACATGCAACCTTAACATCATGCTTAAGCACCCAATTAATATTACTAATACTAATTATTAAGAACAATAGCAATACTAGTAATAAAAATAGTAATACTACTAATAACAACAATTAATAATCATACTAACAATAATAATGACACTCACATGACTTACTAATTACACATCAATAGTAATACTAATATACTACAACTAATACACAACACAATACACAATATAGCCATGTCTTACGTATATGACACTAGGGCCATTACATTACCCCCACACCCTCGTGTGGATTTACACTTACTCTTTTGAAGATAAGTTGTAATAACCAATACAACAAACAATGTAATTATCATCAATTTTTTTGTATTTAGCGTCGGTTATAACCGACGCAAATGCTAAATTGCATCGGTTGGGGAGCCGACACTATCCTAAGTGTCACCAATGCACTAGCGTCAGTCACCGTCGTGAATACACTACACTAGCGTCAATTTTGAACCGACACAAATGTAACGAGTTTACTGGCATCGGTTATAAATCGATGCAAATATGCACATTCAGTGTTTCTCCTTCTGCATTTACGCCAGTTTTTAACCGATGCCAATACACTCGTTACATTTGCATCTATTCTCAAGTGACGCTAGTGTGTGGTATTTACTTCGATTTATAACCAACTCTATATGCTTTTTTAAATTTATTTTTTAATATTTTTTAATTTACAAATATAATTTTTTGGAAATAATTTGATTACTCTAATGAATAAAAAAATTACTTTTCCATGAAAATAACAAAAACCTTAATGACAACCAAATCTCAAAATTTACTTTAGATATAACATTATAAAAAATCTTAGGTACAAAAAAAGATTATAAAAAATATGTATATACAAACTATAAAAATCCAAAGTAGCTATAAACATCTATGAAAGTCTAAACCTATCTAGTAACCTACTTAGTTAAATATACTCCTAATGTGTACTCATGTGGATCCACAAGATGTGGCTCTTTCTCCTATGACTTCATAAGTGATGCTGACATATACTTAAAGACAACATAAGCTCGTGTTGTAATCTCCTTGGCTCACCTGCAAATAATAATTAAAGGAGATAATTAACCAATGATCATCATTACAAGTAAACAAATAACAATTAAAGGAGATTATTAACCAATGATCATCATTACAAGTAAAGGAGATTATTAACCAAACGATTAATTTAGAGAGCTCATGTACAAATGCAGCTCTGTGTCAACTGGGAAATGCATCTTGAACGCAGATTAGTGTCATGTGTACTTATTGTAACATTATACTTGAAATATAGAAATGAAGAGTTGTCAAAAAGTAATTATATTCATCTCGAATCAGAGGAGACAAGCCATTCCATACTTTTCTGCCATTTACAGAATTAAAGCAACAAGAATCAAGTGAGTTAAAAAAAGAATCAAGTGAGGTCTGCTTCTAGCCTTACAAAAGAAAGTACGTTCTACTTCCAAAGTAACGAAGCCATAAGTATGTGCCAATAGCAAACAAAATACAAATCTTGCTTAAGCTAGAGGAACACAATCATGTGCATCAAGCTTATGAAAACTCAATATATAATTCCATATACATTAAGAGCAAAAAGGCAAAGATGATTACCCCACTACCTGAGCATTTCGACGAATTCAGCCACCCAAGCAAGCATAGTGATAAGAATCGTTAGTTTCACATTATTTCAAAATATACTAAGCATATATATATATATATATATATATATATATATATATATATATATATATATATATATATATATATATATATATATATATATATATGGGTAAAGTGTTCCTAGGGTGCCTCCTTAGATTCAATCTAAGGAGTCGCCCCCATTTTCACTCATATCCCACATTTTTATTGGATTTAATCTTTAATGAGGTTGTTGTTCACATCATAGATGGTCAACATACCAAAACTCAAGTCATTCCAATACTTTTAAAGCCCCCATCTACCCCTTGCAATTTCAACGGTCTGAAAACGTGCTGAAAAACCCACGAAGTTGCAAGGGATAGATGTGGGCTCAAAAAGTATTGGAATCCCTTGAAATTTGGTATGTTGATCATCCATGAGGTGAACAACAACCCCATGAAAAAAAATCCGAAAAAAAACGTGGGAGATGTGGGGAAATGGGGGCGACTCCTTAGATTGAATCTAAAGAGGCACCCTAGGAACACTTTACCCTATATATATATATATATATATATATATATATATATATAATGGCTATCATACGCCATATGAGAGACTCTCTCATACGCCCTCTCACATAAAGCACCCAAGTACAAGCCCACATGGGCTTGTACTTGGTTGTACTTGGTTGCTTTATGTGAGAGGGAGTATGAGAGAGGCTCTCATATGGCGTATGATACCCATTAATCCCATATATATATATATATATATATATATATATATATATATATATATATATATATATATATATATATAGGAAAATTTTCAAATGCGAACGTTTCGCACTGTGCGAAAATGTTTTTATCTTTTTTTTGAAATTTTTTTTTCAAAAATTCTTTTTTCCACCCTCATTATATGTTGTTATACCCCCCTCAAAAAATAATGGTTGAGAAATAATGTCATTTGGCCTTCGATCAAGGCATTTCATCAAATTCGCACGTTTTGAGACCGTTAAATTTGTAACGGTTGGATGGGTGCTCTAATGCCCAACGGGTTCACCCATTATTTTCCCTGGGGTATATAATTGTATGGATTAAACATCAAAAAAAGAATTTTTGAAAAAAAAAATTTCAAAAAAATAAAAAAAAGTTTTCGCACCGGCTTTCGCACGGGTTTTTTCGCACCCGAAGATTGCCTATATATATATATATATATATATATATATATATATATATATATATATATATATATATATAACCACCTCATCAGACCAGACCATCAAATTTATATATTTTTCCTTAAGGTCATGTTAACTCTAATTAGTAATTTTTAAAGTTGATTAATAATTATTAATCGACAATCTCATATAGTTTAAACAATCAATACTTTAAATTGGCCCGAGCAAACTATAATTCCTAGCTCCATCCATGCTGGAATTAGCTGTATTTTGGCATTACTATGAGTTCTACTATCTCTCTTCGACATGAACTATGATAGTATACAAATAACATTAAGTTTAAAACACAAATTTACTGAGAATGCAATAGGATAATATGCAAAAAAAACAAATTCGCAAAAGGTGACATTTGCAACTGTATCATGCCGAGTCAAGTAACTTACGAGCAAGATTCTATATTTCTTAATTAAGCTTTCTTGTATTCAGTAACGTGTGCTGGACGCAGCCTTGTGTGTGCCAGCCGTGGCTGCAGAGATTAGGAAGAAACAACATAAGAATGTAAACTTATTGAATTATATCACTACCTAACATCACCATCATAATCAGAAATTTATTTGACCAAAATAAAATTGATTTTATTGATGCATTAAATGAAATTAGTCTGTTTGTTGTGACATCCTGATTCTGATCCTGCAAAAGGCACTGATCTGAGGACCAATGACATTGTGATGGTGCTCTTTCTAATGGTGCTAGAGGGCTTGAACCAAGTAAAAATTTTCAGTTTTAACCACTGATGCTAGGATAATATTACATTTTAAACCCCTCGTTTAGACTGTATTTTGTGTATATTTAATATCCATTTGATCTCTAATAAGTGTATTTTTGTAATATCATTTAATAATAGAGTATATCACTTGTTTATACACAAAATACAACTTTATGGTCTAAATTTGTCTCAATTTTATTTTTCAGGTGAAGCTTGCAATTTTCCCAATCCAACGGCTATTTTTCCATATTTTTCGGAGGTCGGAACAAATTTCTATGAATTAAAATGCCAGAAATGGGGTTGTAAAAAAGCAGAAAACAAAAATAAAAAATAAAAAATAAAAATAAATAGCGGCCCTCCCACTTAGTCAAAGCGGGTAGCCGCCCACTTTGAATGAGCAGGCAGCCGCCCGCGTGGACCATGCGGGCCGCGCCAGCATCGGCTGAATAATGCAGGTGCCCGCCCGCTTTCACCACGCGAGTGGCGCCCGCCTTTGCTGAAGGATCCGCAGACCCGTTTGCCTATAAATATTGGTTTTGGGCATAACTTCTTCATCCAACCCCCGATTTGAGTGATTTTCGTTTCGTTTCGAAGCTGAGAACATCCTCTTCATATTCCAGAGAAGTTTTCTCAGCTCAAGGAGAAGTTTGGAGGTGTTTGGGCTTCAAAAGTGGTAAAAACCTCCCTTTTTTCCTTGTTTTTATTATATTTGTATTACGTTTTGTAATTAAACGATATTTGTATTAATGAAAATTGTCGTTTTTGTTACAATACTTGGTTAAGGTACTGTGGATGTGTTGTGTGGAAGTTAGTGTTGCTAGGATCTTTGCTTTCATGTCTCCATAATTTTTGCAATTATCGAAACCGTTAAAACGTTGATTTCTTCATTTGTTGAAATATGCACAATCTGTAGAGGAATCCGCTTAGGATGACATGCCATGAGGCATCGTCTACATGCATCAATCTGAAGAGGAGACTAAAGAAGGTAATGAACCGTGATGTTCATCTTTTATATTTTATTACTCAAAGAAATCAATTGTTTTTACGATTATTTTTTAATTGAAAATCATCGTTTTTAAAGCTTTATCATCTGATCCCCATACCATGGCATGGAGGCGGGGTTGAGAATCTATGGAGAATGAATAGCATATAACCTACTGTAACACTAACAAAAACACAACACACGCGTGTGCGCTTGTTATAAATCATATTTTCACGCTCACGTTATTTCATTTTCGTAAAATCTTAAAACGACTTTTACCTCACGTAAAACCCAACCAAAAAAATTTCGCCTTCGAAGGGTGGTTCACCTCTCATCAAATAATTTTTCTCACTTAATTTCAAATTGTGAAACTTGCAGGCTATTTTGTCCTTGAGGAATACGATCCTGGACTCACCAGGTTTACTACTTGACCGACTTCCTTTACTTGGGAATATCAGTGCATCTTTTTGGACCAGTCAAGTTTTTGGTGTCGTTGTTGGGGACAACGGTTTACATCTTTTACGGTTTCCAATAAACTTGGAAAATTCGGTGAAATCGTTCCACTTTTTGTTTATAAAAACTCTATATATCCACTTTTGATTTGAATTTTTTTGTTTTGTTTTGTTTGTTTACTTTAATTTCGCATTAATATTTTCAAAACCCATAAAAATTAGCTTAAGATAAAACAAAAAACAAAAAAATCATCTTTTGTGTTCTTATTGGTTTATATGGCTTAGAACCCCTAGGACACATAGATTGTTAGACACATGAATATGGCACATAACACAAATAACATCAGTGGGAATGACACTGATGACCACTCTCAAACTTTTGTAGATATTTCGCTTAGAGATGTGCTCAGACCTACTAGGTCTGCTTCTGTCTCATGCATCGTCCTCCCTGCCGATGCCAATTTCTTTAGTCTAAAATCAGGAATGGTTCAACTTCTCCCTACCTATCACAGTATGGAGAGGGAGAATACATACTAACACATAAAGGAATTTGAGGATGTTTGCCTAACCTGTGTGGATGAGAAGACGAGTAACGAAACTATATATCTTAAACTATTTCCATTTTTACTAAGAATAAGGCGAAGAACTGGCTCAACGCTTTACCTTCGCATTCTATTACTTCATGGGTAAATTTACAAGCTGAGTTTCTTAAAAAGTTTTTTCCTTTGCACAGGACTCAAGGGCTGAAGAAACATATAGTGAACTTCTCGCAGAAGGGAAATGAATCATTTGATGCTGCATGGGAGAGGTTTAAAGACTTGTTGCTTGCATGCCCCCACCATGGATTCGATAAGTACCACTTCATAGGCTTCTTCTACGATGGGCTTCCACCTTCCATGAAGCAGTTTGTGGAGATGATGTGCAATGGAGAATTCTTCGACAAAAAGCCAGCTGAGGCATGTGATTACTTGGAATCTATAGCTGAGAGTGCACGGACATGGGAAGCGACTACTGAATATGATCGTACAGACTAGAAGCCCGCTCCGCACCCGAAGCCGCTCCGCACCCCGCTCCGCTGCCAGCTTCGTCCAAGCGCCCGATCGACAAGATCTGTCGGTCTGACCGACAGAAACCCTCGCATCCGCCGCTGCAACCGAGCCCCCCGCATCGCCGGTGCACGACCGAGAGCTTCTCTCGGTCTGACCGAGAGAAACCCTCGCACCGAGGGTGAACGACCGACGGCCTAGTGTCGCAAGTGGGTTTCTCCCACACCTACTTCTGTGGTGGGCCCTCCAAGTGCTCCTGAGGTGTTGTGGGCCCCCTTGGACCCCTAGCACTGTTGTGGGCCCCACTTGGACGTGCTACTTCGCGGATTTGCCGTCTACGACGTTACGACACGTCGTAGGCCTTCGTCGCAAGTTCCAGCTTTTGGAGAATCGTGCGAGGACCAGATCTGAAGCTGTGGAGTGCTCCGATCAGACACGACATCCATTCTACGACAAACTCCGGTTCAGGTTGGTTCCCCGAAACTCGTAGAAACCCCCACAATAGCTGACTGAACCCTAAACTAAAAACCGACAACTTGAACTAAATTTACTTTCCAGCTCCTGTAAAACGTTGTACGAACATAGAAAATCGACGAACGGACTATTTTGACTGTGCACATAGGATAGATCGTCGATTAGGCTGAAACATCAAAAAGTGACTTTTGACGAATAGGATAGTCCCGATAACCTAGAACGAAACCTAATAGGATTTGATGAATTTGAGACCTGACATCGTCGCCGTGGCGATATTTCAGACGGACTTCTGCGGACGAGACGCTTGGACGAGACGCTTCGAGAGGACGACGCACTCGCCGTTTCAGGCAAGTGTATCCACTTGCACTTTTGGCCGTGTTTAGGCCTTAGTTGGTTAGAACTGTTAAATGTGAACAAATAGAACCGGACGTGAAATGATAGCGTCTGGGACGACTCTTGACGGCTCAGACTTGACGACGAAGTCTGAGCCTGACAACAACAACTTTTTCATGCTATAGGGCTATCATGTGTGTGCGTGTGTGTGGACACCCTAGAATAACCCTTCCCGTCGTGTCACGTCACGTCCCGTCTTGCACAGCCCGCTGGGCAATAGGGCACTCAGCCTGCGGGCAATAGGGCACTCTCCAAGTTGAGAGGGTGATCCCTTGTACTGATACACAGCCCGAGGGCAATAGGGCACTCTCCAAGCTAGAGAGAGTGATCCCTTGTACTGATTCTCAGCCTGCGGGCAATAGGGCACTCGCCAAGCTAGAGCGAGTGATCCCTTGTACTGGTGTCTTGTCTTGTCTTGTCTTGTCTTGGAGTTTGGGGTTGGGTTGAGCGTGCGCACGGCAAGAGGGTCTGATCCCCCTCGAACCGTAAGGCGTGAACCCTTTCGTGTCTCACTTGTCTTGTCCTGCCTTGCTTCCGTCACGTCACGTCTTGTCTTGACACCTGTAGGTTAGTCCCGTAGTTGGTAGCACACGCTACGACTACTACTTGTCCCGTTTTACTTTCCTGCTGCGTTACTTCCTGTCGTGTTACTCTGTTATAACCACAGCATGTTAATCAACCAGTAAACTGTTGTGTAAAAGAACCTCAGCATGCTAATCAACCAATAAACCGTTGTTTAAAGTTCGGTGCACTTGCAGTAAAGTCTAACCCTTCTTGTAGACTTTACCTGACGTACAGTTCCTTTTTCTTGGGTGATGTACGTCAGGTGTTCAGCCAGAGATCGTGGACGAGGCAGACTCGCTGGAGTACGTGGAGCCGAGGACGACGACCCAGAGCACGCGCCTGACGAGGACCAGACCTTGAGGTCTTTTAGTCGCCACTTTCAGAGGTTACTACTTTCCGTTTTCTTTTAGATAGTTTGTTGCCACGCTTAGGCTTCTTTTAGACTTTGTACTGTTGGATATCATATCTCTAATTTAATGAATGCAAATTTCTTTTCTGTACTTTTGTTGTTTCGAACTATAAAAATGCAAGAACCTAAAAAGTCTTTTAAAATGGTACCCCTACAGACGCTTATTGGGTCCGAGCTTCTAAAGCTCTGGCCTAAGCGGGCCTCGTCACGTTTCGCTTCCGTCCATTTTGGGAAGCGGGGTGTGACAGGTTTTAGTGGTGGCCCATGCAGGTCTTGCAAAAAATTCGGAACAATAAAAGTACCGCATTCATTTGATATCCACGTGCAAGTCTTAATTAGTTTCTCAGCCTTAGATAGTAAGAAGACTTAGGTAGACGTCCCAGGTTGATAGTCGGATGCCTTGGTTAAGATTTAGTCGTCCTCGTCCTAGACTATTTTAGCATCCCCATTTGATCCTGATCGTATTAGATATTTAGAGTCCTTCTTTTAGTTAGTCGCTCGCCCAGCTCCATCGACTTCGGGCCCAGCAGAACGTAACCTCGATTCTTTTAGGAACCCTCTCTTTAGATCCTGATTATATTCTAGCTCATAGGAAGTCTTAGAGCTGAGTTATCCTAAATCTCTAGACGACCCGATGATTAGAACCTTTGTCCTCTAGCATCCCTCTGATCCTTGCAAATTTTTGTGCTATCGACCATAGGGTCCCATCGTAGCTCCTCACGATTCATATCTTACGCGTAATCTTCATGCGATCATTTTTCCTTTCTCTCGATTCTCGTGATCGTTTCCTGACGATCATCATCAATCCTTCGAATCCCTTCCCTGACCAATTCTACCTTCTCTAAAATTATTTTCGACTTTCCTTATTAAGTTTTCGCTCCAGATTGATTTTACTGTTTTGGATCGAGTTAAAACTTTTAATTGACTTGGAGTTTTCTTGGACGTAAAAATTTTAAGTCAATATCTCGCACTCGTTTTAAATCATTATTCCTCAAATTCAGTTTTTATTTGCCTTGTTTCTAAAATATATATATTACTTTTATAAACTACACAATTTATTTCTACTATCTTGTACTTATTTTCGAATTTTTTTCCCTTTCCCAAAACCTGCTTCCTTTAAAAGTATTTTCGAAATTCATTATTAAATTCTCCGCCCAATTTGACTTCTTTGAAAACTTTTTATTTAAAAATTTCTTACTTTCGGTTGAGTTAAAATTCTTTCGCAAATTTTGAAACCTTTCGGTCGTAAAAGTTTTAAGTTACGACCTCGTACTTATTTTCGAATCAGTATCCATCGAATTTTAGTTTTAAAACTTTGTTATCATTTCGGGAATTCAATATATCATTTTTTCTACCTACGAAATTTATTTTAACCATTACGTACGTCCTTTAGAATATATTTCTAAAACAAAGGGGGATTTTAAATTTCTTACATATAAACATCTCTATGTTCATCGTGCTCATACTTCAAGAACCTTTGTTTAAATTCATTTTCATTTACAAAACAATCGCTACCTCATCCCACTTTTATTTCTTTTATTTCTTGTTTTCGAAACTCATTACTAAATTTTTCGCTCGGTTTAACTTCCTTGAAAACCCCTTATTATATATATTTAAAATTTATTGCTTTTTGATTGAAAGTTCCTTCTTAGATTTTGAAATCTCCTTGGTCGTCAATTTTCAAGCTACTATCCGGTAATTATTTCAAATCGGTATCTTTCATATTTTCATTTTTAAAACCGTGTTAACATTTTGATAATTCAATTTATATTTTTCTGGGCTACAAGATCTATTTCTAAATCACTTACCTTGCATACTTTTAAAATATTTTTCTAAACTAGGGGGAACTTCAATTATTTTATTATTATTATATCTGTTCTATGTTTCTCGTGACCACATTTCAAAATCTTTGTGTAAACTTATTTCTCATTTGCAAAACAATCGTTTTACACCCAACCAACTACCTCTTTATCTTGCCTTATTTGAACTCGTTCCTTCCGATCTTATTTCGTTCCGCTTTTGATTTAGTTTTCTTTCCTTCTGTTATCTAGACATTAGACCTTGTAGTTATCCATGTTATCTCCGGTTTAGGAGTAGGCCTCTGGTAGGTGATGTCGTTGCAGTGCCTGAGTATAGGTAGAGCGTGTAGACCTGTAGGAGTGTGTCATCTTTAGGATCCTGATGATTGTCTCCTGTGTCTTGAATGTGTACCCAGTGTTAACCATGGTAAGCTGGAAGTTGTCTGAGTGACTGTATTCATACTTATATGAATGGTGTCATCGCAGGCAGATCCTTAGAATGAGTTTTAATTTTAAATGAATGGTTTATCTTGGTTGTATGTGAATCATATCAAAACTTTGTTTTTTTTAAAAACCTAATCTTTAAAGTTTTAAAACTAGCTCACAAAATCACAAATCACTTAATCTCCCTCATCCATTACCGCAACACCACACGTTTTTTTTTTCAAATGTTTTTAAAATATTTCCTTGGCCTTAAGCCTCTCTTTCTCTTCCCTTCCTTCTTCCTTAAACAAAATTTTCGTGTTTATGATTGTTATATTAATTGGGCCTAACTATTATCGTTATAGGATTTTGTTTGCAGGTAGGCTTGGAGTGAGATGAGTTTTATTATGTCAATGATTAATTGATTTTGGGGAATGCAAGGATGATGGATTAGAATATTTTTTTTGGATGAAAAGAATGAACTGTCTCAGACTTAATTATAAAACCGAAGTGTGGTGGACTCAATGGAGAATTCTGTTTGAATGAGATTAAATGCGAGGAGATGATGACTTATCAGACTTGAGGCTTAGACGGGTAGTAGATAGGAGTAACTGCGGAGAATAGTATGAGTTAGGGTGATCATGAGATTGAGTAGAGCTTATATTAGCATTGAGACGGATTGATGAATTGACGTGAGAAGACTTTGAGAATAACACGACGTGTGGAGATAAATGGATGATTAGGCAGTCGGACTTAATGTTAGTTGGGATTAGTTATAGTGAGTAGGATGAAGGGTAATTCTGACAGATCAAAATATTTGGTGGATGAATTTATGGGGAGATATGACGAGAATGTATTGAAGACACGACGATTGCTGATTGGTGAAGGTATTATAGGATAGACAAATGTTTTTGTCTTGGATTGGTGGATGGCTAGAATCTCTTTTTGGAGATTTATTAATGTTGGGAAAAGATTTAGAAATTCAAAAGATATTAATGAGTGATGATGATGTTTGGTGAAGTGGTACGATATCAGAAGATGATTATTTTTTTTTATGAGAACTTGGAGTTGGGAATTTGAGCAGTAATGACGGGTCTATAGTTAAGTAATAGGAAGAGAGTTTAGTCGTGGCTTGCCCAGTGAAAAGATGGATTATGGGGTATTATTGAGGAACGTTGTTCGAAGTTACAGGATTAGAAATCTTTATGAGTAGATATGATAGTTGCGGGTATAAGGTTATATGAGTAATTATAACTAGTGTGAGTGATTCCGAGGGCGGAATCATTTCTAAGGTGGGTAGAATGTAACGGCCGGTTTCTATCGTACCTTCTTCGTGCACGTGCTTTTGATCGTGCACGTGTTTATTTTAGACTTTATTTGTTTTTGAACGTTTTTGTGTGATATGTCGTCGTGATCGTCTCTGAAAGTATTAGATTGCGGAACAACTTTGGAACGATATATCTCGAGTCGTTCTTCCGCGATACTAACTTATTTGACGTGACGTCGCGACTTTCTGTTTTGACGCGAGACGTTACTATTTTTAGTTTCGTCTCTCGACGTCGAAATTTAGATCCGTCTTCTCCACTCTCTTTCTTTAGTCGTCCCGAACACCCCAGAATTATTTTATAATTTTTGGACTTAATTTGACCTATTTTCTATTTTTTTGAAATCTTTAAATAATTTTAAAACCTATTTTTATAAAAGTTTTAATTACAATAAAATTACTATATTATAATAACGTATTAAAGAATTTTCTGGCAAAGTTTCAGAATTTTTGGCCGAACCCATCTTGCGTAAGGGAGAGGAGAGCAATTTTAAATTATATTAATTATTTTAATTATTTTAATTACGATTTTCTTAACCCAAACCCTAACCCTAACTCTTTTATATTTAAATAAACCCTAGGCTAGGTTATTTTCGCAGCCACACAAACCCTAGCCGTCAAAAACCCCTCCCGACGTTCGTCGCAACGTTGCGACGATCGCAACGTGCACGACCGACGGCCACCCCCGCAAATCTCAGCGCACGACCGGAGCAAGCCCCCGCATCGCCGCTTGCAGCGCCCGCTGCATCGCCCCCCGCTGTCGCCCGCTCCGACCGAGAGCACCGCTCGGTCAGACCGAGCGCCCGCTCCGCACAGCCGCCCGCTCCGCTCCGCTCCGCATCGCCAAGCGCTGACCGACCCGCCCCGTCGGTCTGACCGAAGCCCGCTCCGCACCCGAAGCCGCTCCGCACCCCGCTCCGCTGCCAGCTTCGTCCAAGCGCCCGACCGACAAGATCTGTCGGTCTGACCGACAGAAACCCTCGCATCCGCCGCTGCAACCGAGCCCCCCGCATCGCCGGTGCACGACCGAGAGCTTCTCTCGGTCTGACCGAGAGAAACCCTCGCACCGAGGGTGAACGACCGACGGTCTAGTGTCGCAAGTGGGTTTCTCCCACACCTACTTCTGTGGTGGGCCCCCCAAGTGCTCCTGAGGTGTTGTGGGCCCCCTTGGACCCCTAGCACTGTTGTGGGCCCCACTTGGACGTGCTACTTCGCGGATTTGCCGTCTACGACGTAACGACACGTCGTAGGCCTTCGTCGCAAGTTCCAGCTTTTGGAGAATCGTGCGAGGACCAGATCTGAAGCTGTGGAGTGCTCCGATCAGACACGACATCCATTCTACGACAAACTCCGGTTCAGGTTGGTTCCCCGAAACTCGTAGAAACCCCCACAATAGCTGACTGAACCCTAAACTAAAAACCGACAATTTGAACTAAATTTACTTTCCAGCTCCTGTAAAACGTTGTACGAACATAGAAAATCGACGAACGGACTATTTTGACTGTGCACATAGGATAGATCGTCGATTAGGCTGAAACATCAAAAAGTGACTTTTGACGAATAGGATAGTCCCGATAACCTAGAAACGAAACCTAATAGGATTTGATGAATTTGAGACCTGACATCGTCGCCGTGGCGATATTTCAGACGGACTTCTGCGGACGAGACGCTTGGACGAGACGCTTCGAGAGGACGACGCACTCGCCGTTTCAGGCAAGTGTATCCACTTGCACTTTTGGCCGTGTTTAGGCCTTAGTTGGTTAGAACTGTTAAATGTGAACAAATAGAACCGGACGTGAAATGATAGCGTCTGGGACGACTCTTGACGGCTCAGACTTGACGACGAAGTCTGAGCCTGACAACAACAACTTTTTCATGCTATAGGGCTATCATGTGTGTGCGTGTGTGTGGACACCCTAGAATAACCCTTCCCGTCGTGTCACGTCACGTCCCGTCTTGCACAGCCCGCTGGGCAATAGGGCACTCAGCCTGCGGGCAATAGGGCACTCTCCAAGTTGAGAGGGTGATCCCTTGTACTGATACACAGCCCGAGGGCAATAGGGCACTCTCCAAGCTAGAGAGAGTGATCCCTTGTACTGATTCTCAGCCTGCGGGCAATAGGGCACTCGCCAAGCTAGAGCGAGTGATCCCTTGTACTGGTGTCTTGTCTTGTCTTGTCTTGGGGTTTGGGGTTGGGTTGAGCGTGCGCACGGCAAGAGGGTCTGATCCCCCTCGAACCGTAAGGCGTGAACCCTTTCGTGTCTCACTTGTCTTGTCCTGCCTTGCTTCCGTCACGTCACGTCTTGTCTTGACACCTGTAGGTTAGTCCCGTAGTTGGTAGCACACGCTACGACTACTACTTGTCCCGTTTTACTTTCCTGCTGCGTTACTTCCTGTCGTGTTACTCTGTTATAACCACAGCATGTTAATCAACCAGTAAACTGTTGTGTAAAAGAACCTCAGCATGCTAATCAACCAATAAACCGTTGTTTAAAGTTCGGTGCACTTGCAGTAAAGTCTAACCCTTCTTGTAGACTTTACCTGACGTACAGTTCCTTTTTCTTGGGTGCTGTACGTCAGGTGTTCAGCCAGAGATCGTGGACGAGGCAGACTCGCTGGAGTACGTGGAGCCGAGGACGACGACCCAGAGCACGCGCCTGACGAGGACCAAACCTTGAGGTCTTTTAGTCGCCACTTTCAGAGGTTACTACTTTCCGTTTTCTTTTAGATAGTTTGTTGCCACGCTTAGGCTTCTTTTAGACTTTGTACTGTTGGATATCATATCTCTAATTTAATGAATGCAAATTTCTTTTCTGTACTTTTGTTGTTTCGAACTATAAAAATGCAAGAACCTAAAAAGTCTTTTAAAATGGTACCCCTACAGACGCTTATTGGGTCCGAGCTTCTAAAGCTCTGGCCTAAGCGGGCCTCGTCACGTTTCGCTTCCGTCCATTTTGGGAAGCGGGGCGTGACACAAGGCAAGAGTAGCCAAGCTACTAACAATCTCAATCAATTCACTATTCACGTTTCACGTTGTTTTGTAGATGTTTACGCCCTTCAGCTGAATGGTACAACATTCACACCGATCGGCACTAAACACTACCCCACCCCAGAGTTTACGCCTTACAACTGCAGTTGCTGATCGGGCAGACTCCCAGTTGAATGACCGCTTAACTCTTACCCCATCCCACACGTAAACAAGCCAGGGTCCATGTACATGAGCCCAGCAAGTGAGCCAGGGTTGCCCCGCACGGGAGCTTGTTTCTTAGTTCACAATTCAATATCGAGCGTTGGGGTTAGCAACTCATTATGCTCGCTTCTGGTCACGAGCCAGGAAACACAAGCATTGTAGCGAAGCTACGCATTCACAGAAACACTTAAAGGATGCAATGACATGACAATTAATTTGTGTACCGTTAATGGAAGGTAAACGTGACATGGTAATTGTGCAACATGCTAAATGTAGGAACTAGCTTCGTTGTCAAGCTAGTTCCCCAAATTTGCGCCTACGCGAGTATCATTTCGCCGCCTAGCCTCTTTTACGCCTACAACAAGCAAAATGGCCTAAAACATGGCCTAAACCCTAAGTGGCAAGTTTCACTTGCCTAGCATCGGGGATGACGATCACGAAGGTTCGTCTCGCGGATGCTAATCTACGGGGGAAATCGCTGTTTTGGGGAAACAATCATCAAAACAACATTCATTCATTAGGGTTTCATAAAAAATACAAATAGGTTATGAAAACATCAAGAGGTCGATTTCTTACCGAGGGGAGGCGGAAGAAACACTCCGGAGAACCCTAGGACCAGATCTGGAAACCAATGGAGAATTTTGAAGAATTAGGGTTTTTGGGGGATTTTGGGGATTTGATGGAGATTTGGGGAAAATGAGAGGTAGAAGGAGTTGATGGAGGGTTTAGATGATGGATCTAGGGCTTGGAATGAAGGAATAAGGCTTGGAGGAAGATGGGGGCTCAATGGGGGAGAAACTAGGGTTTTGGGTCGAGTGGAGGAAGAAGAAACGTTTGGGATGGGTATAAATAGGTTGGTCTGGCGGCTGCCCAGAAATTAGGGTTTTAACACAGATTAGTCGGTCAAAGAGCAACCACTGACCGACTAGTTTGGCAACTAGTCGGTCGGTCGACCAACGCAGACCGACTAAGTGTAAACAGTAACTTCTGAACGAAAATAGGATTTAGAATTAGTCGGTCCATGAACAAATACTGACCGACTAGTTTAACATCTAGTCGGTCGATGAACGTTCTTAGACCGACTAAGAGTGAACAGTATTGATACTAAAATTAAGTTGAAGAGTTAGTCGGTTAAAGAAGCATTGCTGACCGACTAGTTTGCAACCTAGTCGGTCAACCAACGTTCTTAGACCGACTAACGATAAACAGTAACTCCTGAATAATTTAGAAATCAAACTAGTCGGTCCAAGAAGGATTGCCCACCGACTGGATCGTCATCTAGTCGGTCGGTGCCCCTTCTTACACCGGCTAATAAGCACCAAAAGTTCCGATACGGAGCGCGGAGCCCCGGGATCGATTCCTAAGACTCCTAGGCTTGATCTAATAGTAAGATACGACCGTTATGAAGCCAGTCACGAATGACTTGCTTCGAAATCGACGATCCTAAGGAAGAAACGAGAAAACACGACGAAACGATCGGAAATGAAAGTTACGGAGACGAAAACAACACATGAGGAGAAAATCCACCAAATCATATATTATATTATAATAAATCCAGATACATGAAAAGCAGTCGTTACAGTATTGACGATAAATCTTTTTACAGAAAGTTGGAGAGGTGTCTCGCACCACCTGGGTGCCACGCTTTGAGCCACTACTATTAGAGACACTGTGCCAAATGCCATCTGATCTTGAGCATCCATTGCTGGAGCTCAAACCATTGCCATCATATTTAAAGTACGCTTATCTTGGAGACAACTGTACATTTCCTGTGGTAATATCTTCCAACCTCTCTTTAGATCAGTAAAATGAATTATTAGTTGTTTTGAAAAAACATAAGGGGCAATCGGATGGAAAGTTGCTGATATTAAAGGTATTAGCCCTCTTGTGTGCACGCACCATATATATTTAGAAGATGATACCAAACCTACCCGTGAACCACAACGAAGGTTGAACCCAACCTTAAAAGAAGTAGTTAAGGGTGAGGTCCTTAAATTGCTTGATGCGGGTATCATATACCCCATTTCTGATAGTAGGTGGGTTAGTCCAACCCAAGTTGTACCAAAGAAATCTGAGTTAACTGTTGTGAAAAATGAAAATAATGAATTGATACCCATGAGAGCCGCCACTGGATGGAGTTTGTGCATAGACTTTAGGAAGCTTAACTCCAAGACACGAAAAGACCACTTCCCTCTTCCCTTCCTAGACCAAATTTTGGAGAGAGTGGCTAGACATGAGTTTTACTGCTTCCTAGATGGATACTCCGGTTACTACCAAACAGAAATAGCCCTAGAGGATCAGGAGAAGACCACCTTCACTTATCCCTTTGGAACTTTTGCTTTTCGGAGGATGCCATTTGGTTTGTGCAACACTCCTACAACTTTTCAACGGTGTATGTTAAGTATATTTGATGATATGGTTGAAAAGATTGTAGAAGTATTTTATGGACGATTTTTCAGTATATGGTAACTCATTTTCTGATTTTTTTGACTAACTTGGTTTGTGTGTTGAATAGATGCATCAGAAATAACCTGCTTTTTAACTGGGAAAAATGTCACTTCATGACTACTGAAGGTATCGTCCTTGGTCACATAGTCTCCAAGGACGGAATACAGGTAGACAAAGACAAGGTGGAAGTCATCGAAAAATTACCTACTCCCAAATGCATTAAGGACATTCGGACCTTCCATGGTCATGCCGGATTATACAGGCGGTTCATAAAGGATTTTAGTTTGATTTCACGTCCTTTATGCACACTTCTTATACATGACACTGAAATTTATTTGGACAGAGGATCGTAAAAATTCTTTTAATACTTTAAAACATGTTGAGTATTGGACTTCTCCCTACTTGGTGTTAATGATGAGCAAACATAAATACTTGTGACTAATCCCCTATTTTGCAGTTAATCCATTGCCTAAGCTTATTATGAAGATCAACTAGCAATGGATGACTCTGAAACGTCATTGAAGGAAAATGACATGAATTGGATGATCGTAGATTGATGATTGAAGCTCCGTAAAGACTTCAAGCTCATACGAATGAAAGAAGAGATTATTCGTCAATGTAATTTTTCTTTTATCTCTTTTAGTATGTAGCTTAGAAGTAGAACTTTGATGGAGCACTCACACACATCTACATTCTGTCATAAGGACTTCATTAGACCTATTGTCCTTTGATCCCAATTCAATTCTCTTTTGTTTGTGCTAGGATTGTTTATAACAGCCGACTACTGAACAGTTTACAGTCGACTGTCTCAAAAACAGTCGACTGTGTTTTGTTCTACAGTCGCCTATTATGCACAGACTATTACAATATAGTTTTGGGCCTTCTCTGATTATTTCGCACAGGCTACTATTGAAAGATTCACAGGCGCCTGTCCTAGTGACAGTCAACTGTGTATTGTAAATCAGTCGCATGTCTATCCTTGTCCAAACTCTGTTTGATCTGAATTCTATGGCCAGTCGACTAATGCTGTAAATACAGTCGACTGTCTATGCTGCAACAGTCGCCTGTCTGTAAGTCATTTCTTTGACTCAGCTCTCTGGAAATTTCTCTTGCTTTTGACAGTCGTCTGTTTAAGGTTTTACAGTCGCCTGTTCTGATTAACAGTCGACTGTATTACTTGAATCAGTCGTATGTCCTGTATCTTGTGAGATTTCCAGTATTTGTCTAACTTACTCTTCTCTCGGCCAGTCGCCTGTCGAAGAAATTACAGTCGCATGTTGTTTTAACAGATGACTGTCTTTGCTTCATCAGTCGACTGTCCACGTGGTAAGTTACCGTTATGAATTCTCACCTACCCTTGCTGACTGTGCAATAGTCGACTGTGGATTGTTCAACAGTCGACTGTCGCGAGTTCAGATTATATCCGTTGAGATTTTTCTCACGGATTCCAATTGGGTTTTTGCCTAAACTGTTTTGTGGATTTGAGAAAGCTATAAATAGAGCTTCTATTGTTCCATTGGAAGGTTACTCATTCAATTGCAAAATCTCTCAAGCTTTCATTTCCAAAGATCAAAGCTCTCAAATCCAAAGCCTTAAGTATTTCCAAATCTTGTTCTCTTGCTCTCCAACCTAGAACCAAAGATTGATCTTCTAGGCAATTGGTGCAGTCAAGAGAAAGGGCTTTCTCCTATCTTCCAAGAGAGTTCTTCAACACACATCACACTTGACCTTCAAGTTCTACTTCAACGCATAGGTGATTGTAAGTGTTGCTTTCATATTTCATAACTTTCGTTATTTGAATTGTGCTCTCGGTTGTGAGAGTGGTTTTGCTTGCTCCCTGGTTGTGGGAGTCAAGGACATCGATTGTATTCGATTGCACTTGTAGAGTTGCTACAAGTGGGCTTTAAGGAAACCTCAAGTTAGGGTTCTAACTTGAGTATCCGGTGGTATCCGGGTGGTAGGGACGTAGGATTACCGGGAACAAGTCGGGAGTTGACTTGGGTAATCCGAACCCTTGAAACATCTCTGCGTTTGCGTGTGTTTCACTTTGGGTCGTTTTTCTATTCCGCACTATTTGTTGGATTGCATTTTATTTGGCGTAAATTCCTCTAAATTTGCATAAACACTATTTAACCCCCCTTCTAGTGTTTTCCCCATAGACAGGGTCCTTACAATTGGTATCAGAGCACAAGGTTTTATCTATGGCATCCAACAACAACAACGTTCCTCCGCCGCCTACGTACAACAATCACGACCGTGATGGAGCGTCCACACTTTTCGAAGGTCAATCTACGGTACGTCCTCCACGTTTCAATGGTACTAATTTTGGCTATTGGAAGTGTAGGATGGAGACATTCCTTAGGAGTGCTTCTCTTTGGAGAACTCTCCACAAGGAGTACGTCGAGCTCGTCGAAGAGGATTTCGAGAAATGGACGACTTCCGAGAAGTCCGCCGAAGTCAACAACGCTAAAGCAATGAACGCTCTTCATTGTGCGTTGGACCCGAATGAGTTCAACAAGATATGCACATGTAAGAGTGCATATCAAATTTGGAACCATCTCATCGTTACCCATGAGAGAACGAATAAGGTAAAGCTTTCAAAGTTATATGTTGTCGTGCAAAACTTCGACTTGTTTCATATGCAGAAAAATGAGAGCATTGCCTCGATGTACGGACGCTTTACCGACATCACAAATGAATTGGAAGCCCTTGGCCAAATCTACACCGAACCTGAAAAGGTAAGGAAGATCATCATGGGGATGACCTCCAAATGGGAAAGAAGAGCAATCGCCATCGAGGGGATCAATGACTTGAAGAACTACACCGTGGTGAATCTCATCGGGACTCTTATGTCTTACGAAGTAAGACGGGATAACCGATTGAAAATTCGAGCCATGATGAATCCCTCGGAGGCCAAGAAGAAAGCTTTGGCATTCAACGCCAATTCATCATCCTCCGAAAGTGATGAATCCGAGAACGAAATGGATTTGGGTGAAATGGCCCAAATGGCGAAGAAGTTCCAAAGCTTCTTTCGCAAAGGTAAATTTCCCTCAAACAAACGTTTTGAGTCTACTAATGCTACTTCCTCTCTTTGTTATAAGTGTAATAAGCCATGGCACATCAAGAGGGATTGCCCAATGCTAAACAACAAAGAAAAATGGAAGGCACCAAAGTACCACAAGTCCGACAAGAACAAGAGATACAAGAAGAAAGGACTCGTAGGTACCTTTGATGACTCAAGTGATGACTCATCAAGCGATTTCGATGATGAGAAGGGTGAGAGCGCCCACATGTGTTTCATGGCACTTGAAGATCCACTCTCAGATGAGAGTGATTCTGACACGGATGACACCGAGGTAACAATGGATGAACTTCGTATTGCTAATGAAGAACTATTTGCTAAATACCAATCTTTAATGCCAAGATACACTAGCTTAAAGAAATCAAATGTTAGCAAGTCATCCATTCCATGCATTATCAACAATGACACCATTGTTGATACTTTAAATCTTGAGAAAGCAAACTTAGCTTCTCAAAATGTCACATTGAGAGATGAGGTGAACTCCCTCAAATCTCAACTAGATCAAACACATCATAAGGATAATAGTGATCTAGTTACACGTCACACGCAATAGGGGTTAGAGAATGATTCTCTTAAAACCCAAGTGCACGAGCTCAAAGCACGGGTGTTCACCTTGGATACCAACATTTCTTCTTTAAAGGAGAAATATGAGCTCATGTCCTCCCGTATTGTGAGATTCAATAAGGGAAAAGGATAATTGGATGATTTGCTTGCAAACCAATTTCCGGCCACACATCATGTTGGCCTTAGATTTGTAAAAGCGAATGCATCTAATGCTCGCACCTCCTATAGTGGTGTCACTATAGATTTTGTGAGGCCTTCCTCCGGTGCATCCACAAGTGGTGTCAAAGACACTATAGGTAGCAATCCTACCAAGAATGTCACCACATCACCTTCTCTTCCTTTTGGCAAGAAACCCACTAAGGGTGGAAACCAAAAGCAAGGCCATGCTTATATGTACACTAACACTCATCCACGTAGGAAACATCCTACTTCACAAGTGGATAATCATGACACATTCTATGCTCCGCACCCACAGACACGTACACAACCACACATGAGAAATACTCATGTACGTGCTCCTATACACCAGTATGCACATACGCATCATTCTTTCATGTATGCTCATCCTCCACATGTCATGCATGATCAATATGCTTCATATAATATGCATGTTCCTAAGCATACATATCATCCTAGAATGTACAATGCATATCCTCCACCACATCTCTATGCTAGAAATCATGTTCCTAAGAAGCATGCACCACATAGAAATCCAACACATATGCATGCAACTACTTATAGGACTCCCAAGATGTACACTATTTGTCACGACCCGCTTCCCTAAAATGGAGGCGAGACGTGAAAAGGTCCGCACGAGAGTGGAGCTGTGAAGCCCCAAACCCGATAAGCGTCAATAAAACATAAGCAGGTCCCTGTAACCACAAACGGAACAACAACAATAACACAAGAAGAGACAGAAATAAAATCTCATATCTCATGATTTGTCCAACATGAAAATTAAGTTCAACATCCAGAAAAGCCACCAGGCTAAAAGAAAGAGTCTAAAGGCCCAGAACAAGGCCAACAAAAGGAACAACGTAACAAAGTATAGGTGCTACGCACCGACAACAAAACAGCAGTCTAAACAAAAGGGAAAGCTCAACGAAGACACTAGGACTGGTCCCCAGTGTCCACGTACTCCTCGCCAAACACAGGCTCAGGCTCGACGTTAGCAAACACCTCGTCCTCAACAAAGTACTCATGCTCAGGATCTAACATGTGTCACCCAAAAGAGTAAAGGGGCACATGTCAGCAAGTCTAAAAGACTTGGGCAAGGAAACAGAAAAGGAAGGCAACTAGCAACCTAGCAGTTATAGTATGCATGACATGGCAGTTATGGTATGAGTGCACAAGCAAGACATGGTGAAACAATAAGTACACGAGAACAATTATCGGGACAAGTCAAGAGTAGCCAAGCTACTAACAATCTCAATCTTTTCACTAGTCACGTTTCAAGTTGTTTGTAGATGCTTACGCCTTACAGCTGAACGGTTTGGCATTCACGCTGATTGGCCGATTAACACTACCCCAGAACCCAGAGTTTACGCCTTCCCACTGCAGTTGCTGATCGGGCAGACTCCCAGTTGATTGGCCGCTTAACTCTTACCCCCAATACCCACATGTGAACGAGCCAGTGTCCCTGCACACGAGCTCAGTAAATGAGCCAGGGTTGCCCCGCACAAGAGCTCGTTTCCTGGATCACAACCAGGAGCGTATTCCATTTGGCATAGGGGTGCACCTAGCCTCAATCATTTCACAAGATGTAGCGAAGCTACGCAATCACGGGAACACTTAAAGAATGCAATGACATGACAATTAGTTTGCGTACCGTTAATGGAAATTAAACATGACTTGGTAGTTGTGCAACATGGTAAATGTCGGATCTAGCTTCGTTGTCAAGCTAGTTCCTAAAATTACGCCTAGGCGAGTATCATTTCGTCGCCTAGTCTCTTTTACGCCTACAACAAGCAAATGGCCTAAGACATGGCCCAAAACCCTAAGTGACAAGTTTCACTTGCCTAGCACCGAGGATGACGATCAACGAGGGTTCATCTCACGGACGCTAATCTACGGGGAAGTCGCTGTTATGGAGAAACAATCATCAAAACAACATTCATTTCATTAGGGTTTCACAAAAACACAACGGGTTATGAAAACATTAAGAGATCGATTATTACCGTATCGGAGCGGAAGAATGATGACGAGCAAGCATGGCAACGGAAGAAACGCTCCGGGGAACCTAGGGTTCAGATCTGGAATAGATGGGGAAAATCTGGAGAAATAGGTTTTGATATGGGTTTTGGGGGTTTGATGAAGGTTTGAGGAAGGTGGAAGGTGGAAAGTGTTAAGTGAGGGTTTGGATGATGGAGGATGAGCTTGGAATGAAGGTTTGAGGGTTTGGGGAAGATGGGGGCTCAATGGGGGAGAAATTAGATTTAGAGTTGAAGAAGAAGAAGAAGAAAACGTTTGGAGGGGTATTTATAGAGTTTGGTGGAGGCTAGGGCAAAACTAGGGTTTCCTGTACTGTTTAGTCGGTCAAAGAGCAACCACTGACCGACTAGTTTGGGAACTAGTCGGTCGGTTGATCAACGCAGACCGACTAAGTGTAAACAGTAACCCCCGACGAAAACCTGAACTAAGAGTTAGTCGGTCAAAGAACAACTACTGACCGACTAGTTTCGAATCTAGTCGGTCGATGAATGTTCTTAGACCGACTAAGAATGAATAGTACTTGGTATCAAAAATGATCATAGAGCTAGTCGGTTAAAGAACATTTGCTGACCGACTAGTTTGCAACCTAGTCGGTCGACGAACGTTCTTAGACCGACTAACGATAAACAGTAACTCCTGAGAAATTTACAAAGCCTACTAGTCGGTCCATGTAGGTTTGCCGACCGACTAAATCGTCATCTAGTCGGTCGGTTCCCCTTCTTGTACCGACTAACGTGCACCAAAAGTTCCGAAATGGAGCGCGAAGCTCCGGGATCGATTCCTAAGACTCCTAGGCTTGATCTAACAATAAGATGTGATCGATATGAAGCCCGTCACGAATGACTTACTCCAAAATCGACGATTCTAAAGAAGAAGCTAGAAAATCACGACGAAACGATCGAAAACGAAAGCTACGAAGACGAAAATCACACATGAGGAGAAAATCCACCAAAACATATATATATAATATAATAAATCCAGATACATGAAAACCAGTCGTTACATCCTCCCCAACTTAAGAAAAATTCCGTCCTCGGAATTTCCCAACACTCACGTGTCCGGAAACAAAAGTGGGAAACGCTCTCGCATCTCATCCTCGTTCTCCCAAGTAGATTCTCCAGGCGAGCCGTGTCGCCACATCACCCTCACAAGATTGACAATCTTGTTCCGAAATGACTTCTGACGACTGTCCAGAATTTGCACTGGCTGCTGGTCATACGTCATATCAGGGCGAACGGTAATCTCCGAGAAATCCACAACATGAGATGGATCGCTAATGTATCGACGAAGCTGCGACACATGGAAAACATTGTGAACTCCTTCCAAAGAAGGCGGCAAGGCTAAGCGGTAGGCTACCTCGCCAACTTTTTCCAGAATGTCAAACGGTCCAATGTATCGCGGGCTCAACTTCCCTCGCTTCCCAAAGCGAATCACACCACGATTCGGGGAAATCTTCAAGAACACAAGGTCGCCCGGCTGAAACTCCAAAGGACGACGTTTCGCATCCGCCCAATGCTTAAAACGGTCCTGAGCAATCCTCAACCTCTCCCGAATGTTCCTGACAACATCCACGGTCTCCACAATCATCTCAGGTCCCAACAGCTCCCGATCACCAACGTCATCCCAACTCAATGGCGATCGACATTTCCTCCCATAAAGAGAGGCGAAAGGCGCCATGCCAATACTCGCCTGGAAGCTGTTGTTGTAGGAAAACTCCACCAGATGTAGATGGTCCTCCCACGAACCCTTGAAATCCAACATGCACGCCCTCAGCATGTCCTCCAAGATCTGAATCGTCCTCTCGGACTGGCCATCCGTCTGCGGATGGTACGCCGTGCTGAAACTCAGATGCGTACCCAAACTCTTCTGCAAACTCTGCCAGAACTGAGATGTGAATCTTGTGTATCTGTCCGACACGATAATCATGGGGACTCCGTGAAGTCATACGACCTCCTGCACGATTCACGTTACATCACTATCCAAACTAGGAAAAGGAAATAAAAACGGAGATTAAAAGAATTTACCTCCATATATCTCCTTGCTAGCGCCTCAGTGGGATGTCCCACTAAGAACGGAATAAAGTGCGCGGATTTGGTCAATCGATCTACGATCACCCAAATCGCGTCATTCTGCTTCGGACTCCGAGGCAGTCCAGTCACGAAATCCATAGTGATGTGTTGCCACTTCCACTCCGGAATCGGAAGCGGTTGTAGCAACCCTGCCGTACGCTGAAGCTCCGCCTTCACTTGCTGGCAAACCAAACACTTGGCCACACTCCGAGCCACGCTCCTCTTCATGCCATGCCACTAATAGTTCAGACGAAGATCCTGGTACATCTTGGTGCCACCAGGATGCACAGAATACGGCGAACTATGTGCCTCCACCATCAACTCCTCTCTAATATCCCCAGCTGGCACACACAACCTGGCTCCAAACCTCAGCGAGCCATCCTCATGAATCAAAAAGTCAGCCCGCAGACCGGCTTCCACCTGCTCCCGAATCTTCACCAGCTTCGGATCCTCGGCCTGGCCAGCCTTGATCCGATCCACAATCGTCGACTGTATCTGCATACACATCAATGAAGAAGCCTCCCCAGGAAGGACAATCTCCACACCAGACTCGCAAAAATCCTGCTGCAATCTCCACTGCGAGGTCAAAATCATCACCGCTGGAAGCCTACTCAGCGCATCAGGAACCACATTCACCTTGCCAGGGTGATACTGCAAATCAATCTCATAATCCGCCATGAGCTCCAACCATCGACGTTGTCGCATGTTGAGCTCCTTCTGAGTAAAAATATACTTCAAGCTTTTGTGATCGGTGAAGATCTTCACTTTCTCACTCAGCAGGAAGTGCCTCCAAATCTTAAGAGCAAACACAACAGCAGCCAACTCCAAATCATGCGTCGGGTAATTCTTCTCATGAACCTTGAGCTGACGAGATGCATACGCCACAACATGCCCGTGCTGATGCAACACACAACCGAGACTCTTGCCAGAAGCATCGCAAAAGATCTCAAATCCACCGCTGCGATCAGGCACAACAAGAATAGGGGCAGTCGTCAATCTCTCCCTCAGAACACCAAAAGCATTCTCACAATCATCCGACCAAACAAAAGGTACATCCTTCCGCGTCAATCTGGTTATCGGCTCAGCAATACGGGAAAAGTCCTTAATGAAGCGCCGATAGTAACCAGCAAGTCCAAGGAAACTACGAATCTCAGACGCTGACTGCGGAACAGGCCACTCTCTGATGGCCCTAATCTTCTCGGGATCCACTGAAATACCATCTACAGTCACCACATGCCCGAGAAAAGCAACTATATCCAGCCAGAACTCGCACTTCGAAAACTTAGCATACAACCGATGCTTCCTCAAAATCTCCAACAATGTCCTCAAGTGCGAGGCATGCTCCTCCTCCGACTTAGAATAGATCAGAATGTCGTCAATAAAGATAACGACAAACTTATCCAAAAAGTCGTAGAAAATAAGGTTCATCAGATTCATGAAAACTGCGGGTGCATTGGTTACACCGAAAGGCATAACCACAAACTCGTAGTGTCCATACTTCGTCCTGAACGCTGTCTTCAGAACATCTCCCTTCTTCACCTTCAACTGATGGTAACCATTCCTCAGATCCAACTTCGAAAACACCCTCGAACCTCCAAGCTGATCAAAAATATCATCGATGCGAGGCAGCGGGTATTTATTCTTGATGGTCACCGCATTCAACTCCCGATAGTCCACGCACATGCGACGCAAACCATCCTTCTTCTTCACCAGCAGCACCGGTGCTCCCCACGGAGACACACTAGGGTTGATATACCCCTTCTGCAAAAGCTCATCCAGCTGCTTCCGCAACTCCTCCAACTCAGCAGGTGCCATACGATAAGGCGCCTTCGAAATCGGCTGCGCTCCCGGAACAAGATCAATAGAAAATTCTAGAGCTCGATCAGGTGGCAAACCAGACATCTCCTCAGGAAAGACGTCATCAAAATCCCGCACCACAGCTGGCCTCTCCAACTCCATCTGCATAGCCACAACCTCCACCGGCCTGGCCCGAAACCTGACATGACCAAGCGAGCCGCTACCACGGCTGAACTCAAATACTGGATGTCTGGGAATCTCGAACACCACCTTCTTCCTCCGACAGTCGATCGTAGCATAAAATCTCGCAAGCCAATCCATCCCAAGGACTGCATCATAGTTGATGATGTCGTGGACAATGAAATCAGCGTAAAGCTCATATCCACAGACCACCAACGAGCAAGAATTGCAACCAAGATGCACCGAGACCACGCCATTCCCTGTAACGATATTCCAACTCTTGGAAAGAGGGGACATCGACAAGGAATGCTTCTCCACGAAGCTCCGAGAAATAATGCACATCGATGCATCAGAGTCAAAGAGGACTCGTGCAGGAAATGTGCACACCAAAATCATACCTAACAAGCAATTAACAATCAAACCCTAGTCTAGCAAACAATCATGTTCAAGCAAACAACACAATCTAACAATCAAAACCAGCTAGGAAAGTAACAGCTAGATTGAGGATTACCTGCGATAACCTCATCCACAGCCTCGCTCTCCGCAGCGGTCATTAGAAAAGCCTGCCTCCTCGGCGGAATAGTCTGCTGAAAAGCCTACCTCTGTGGAACAAGAGCTGCTCCACGTCCAGCAGGTACAGACGTTCGCTGCTGCAACGGCTGTGCTGCAACAGGTGCCCTCCGCAGCTGATTCGCATGCCGACAATCCTTCGCGACATGAGAAGCATCACCACAAACCAAACATTGGCCCAGAAACTTCCTACACTGATCCTTGATGTGGCCAGGCTTGTCGCAGAAATGGCAAGTCTTCTGAATAGGCCCTCCTGGCCTCTTGAACTGAGCTGGCTGATTAGGCTTGAAACCAGGCCTAACCACCGCCCTGGCCTGCTCCATAGGCCTCTTCCCAGCACCAGAAACATGTCCTCTTCTCTGACTCAAGTTCAGCTCATGCCTCCTCACAGCGACCAGAACCTTCTGATAAGAGTCCAGATCAGAGGAAGACACGAAACTCTGGAGCTCCAAAGCAAGTCCCTGCAGGAACCTCTGAGCCCTCTCATCAGCATCATGCACCATCTTCGGTGCGAACCGACTCAGCCTATTGAACTCTTGGTGGTACAGGTCCACCGTCAAGCTCCCTTGCTTCAGATCAATGAAACGCTGCAGCATCTCCTTCCTAGCAGCCTTCGGAAAGAACTCCTCATCAAACCTGGACTTAAAGATAGTCCAAGCTATCGGCTCCACCAACATCTTCTCTTCCGCATCCCACCTGTTCCGAGCGTTATCCTTGAGTTGCATCTTCGCCAAATCAACCCATCCAGCCGGGGTGATCTTGGCCATCTTCAAGTTATCCTCAATTTTTCGAATCCACTCATCGGCAGCTAGAAGACCCTCAGACCCATCAAAATATGCGGGACCCCGCTCCCGAAATTGCTTCGCTCCCGGTTCGGAGCGAGGGGCATCCGGAGTTGCCCGAACAGCTCGACCAGCCGGAGCATTCTAGACTTGCAGGAGCACGCCTTGCTGTACCTGCATCATCTGAAGCATCATCCGCATCATCTCCCCATTGGTGGGTTCCCGCTCAGGCTCCTCGTCATGAGGGGGCGCACCACTACCACCACCACGGTTGATTCGCCATCCTGCCATCTAATGACACAGAAAACGAAACAATTAGACTCATAGCTTATGACTCAGATGTCGAACTTAGTTTATTGGACATTCTAATATTATTATCGTTATTCCGATAATCGCAGTTACAGAAGAGGACCTGCATGGGCCACCAACAAAACCTGTCACGACCCACTTCCCTAAAATGGAGGCGAGACGTGAAAAGTTCCGCACGAGAGTGGAGCTGTGAAGCCCCAAACCCGATAAGCGTCAATAAAACATAAGCAGGTCCATGTAACCACAAACGGAACAACAATAATAACACAAGAAGAGACAGAAATAAAATCTCATATCTCATGATTTGTCCAACATGAAAATTAAGTTCAACATCCAGAAAAGCCACCAGGCTAAAAGAAAGAGTCTAAAGGCCCAGAACAAGGCCAACAAAAGGAATAACGTAACAAAGTATAGGTGCTACGCACCGACAACAAAACATCAGTCTAAACAAAAGGGAAAGCTCAACGAAGACACTAGGACTGGTCCCCAGTGTCCACGTACTCCTCGCCAAACACCGGCTCGGGCTCGGCGTCAGCAAACACCTCGTCCTCAACAAAGTACTCAGGCTCAGGATCTAACATGTGTCACCCAAAAGAGTAAAGGGGCACATGTCAGCAAGTCTAAAAGACTTGGGCAAGGAAACTGAAAAGGAAGGCAACTAGCAACCTAGCAGTTATAGTATGCATGACATGGCAGTTATGGTATGAGTGCACAAGCAAGACATGGTGAAACAATAAGTACAAGAGAACAATTATCGGGACAAGTCAAGAGTAGCCAAGCTACTAACAATCTCAATCTTTTCACTAGTCACGTTTCAAGTTGTTTGTAGATGTTTACGCCTTACAGCTGAACGGTTTGGCATTCACGCTGATTGGCCGCTTAACACTACCCCAGAACCCAGAGTTTACGCCTTACCACTGCAGTTGCTGATCGGGCAGACTCCCAGTTGATTGGCCGCTTAACTCTTACCCCCAATACCCATATGTGAACGAGCCATGGTCCCTGCACACGAGCTCAGTAAATGAGCCAGGGTTGCCCTGCACAAGAGCTCGTTTCCTGGATCACAACTAGGAGCGTATTCCATTTGGCATAGGGGTGCACCTAGCCTCAATCATTTCACAAGATGTAGCGAATCTACGCAATCACGGGAACACTTAAAGAATGCAATGACATGACAATTAGTTTGCGTACCGTTAATGGAAATTAAACATGACATGGTAGTTGTGCAACATGGTAAATGTCGGATCTAGCTTCGTTGTCAAGCTAGTTCCTAAAATTGCGCCTAGGCGAGTATCATTTCGTCGCCTAGTCTCTTTTACGCCTACAATAAGCAAATGGCCTAAGACATGGCCCAAAACCCTAAGTGGCAAGTTTTACTTGCCTAGCACCGAGGATGACGATCAACGAGGGTTCGTCTCACGGACGCTAATCTACGGGGAAGTCGCTGTTATGGAGAAACAATCATCAAAACAACATTCATTTCATTAGGGTTTCACAAAAACACAACGGGTTATGAAAACATTAAGAGATCGATTATTACCGTATCGGAGCGGAAGAATGATGCCGAGCAAGCACGGCAATGGAAGAAACGCTCCGGGGAACCTAGGGTTCAGATCTGGAATAGATGGGGAAAATCTGGAGAAATAGGTTTTGATATGGGTTTTGGGGGTTTGATGAAGGTTTGAGGAAGGTGGAAGGTGGAAAGTGTTAAGTGAGGGTTTGGATGATGGAGGATGAGCTTGGAATGAAGGTTTGAGGGTTTGGGGAAGATGGGGGCTCAATGGGGGGAGAAATTAGGTTTAGAGTTGAAGAAGAAGAAGAAGAAAACGTTTGGAGGGGTATTTATAGAGTTTGGTGGCGGCTAGGGCAAAACTAGGGTTTCCTGTACTGTTTAGTCGGTCAAAGAGCAACCACTGACCGACTAGTTTGGGAACTAGTCGGTCGGTTGACCAACGCAGACCGACTAAGTGTAAACAGTAACCCCCGACGAAAACCTGAACTAAGAGTTAGTCGGTCAAAGAACAACTACTGACCGACTAGTTTCGAATCTAGTCGGTCGATGAATGTTCTTAGACCGACTAAGAATGAATAGTACTTGGTATCAAAAATGATCATAGAGCTAGTCGGTTAAAGAACATTTGCTGACCGACTAGTTTGCAACCTAGTCGGTCGACGAACGTTCTTAGACCGACTAACGATAAACAGTAACTCCTGAGAAATTTACAAAGCCCACTAGTCGGTCCATGTAGGTTTGTCGACCGACTAAATCGTCATCTAGTCGGTCGGTTCCCCTTCTTGTACCGACTAACGTGCACCAAAAGTTCCGAAATGGAGCGCGAAGCTCCGGGATCGATTCCTAAGACTCCTAGGCTTGATCTAACAATAAGATATGACCGATATGAAGCCCGTCACGAATGACTTACTCCAAAATCGACGATTCTATAGAAGAAGCTAGAAAATCACGACGAAACGATCGAAAACGAAAGCTACGGAGACGAAAATCACACATGAGGAGAAAATCCACCAAAACATATATATATAATATAATAAATCCAGATACATGAAAACCAGTCGTTACACTATTTGGGGTCCTAAGAACACTAGTCTAAATGTTAGGAATGTTTATGTTGATTCCTATTTTCATGATGTGATTAGAAATAGTAACTATGTTGGGAAGCGGAAGTCCACTTGGACTTGGCTTCCAAAGGGCTAATCCCCTTGGACCCAACAACCATTGGGTACCATAAGCTTATGGCATATTATATAGGTACCCAAGAGAAAGAAGAAGAGCAATAAATGTCTTATTAGCTCTAAAGGGAAAGGATGGATTCTTGATAGCGGTTGCTCCAAACACATGACGGGAGATCCCTCATTGCTCTCCGAAGTGATTAGCATCAAGGATGGTGCAACGGTCACTTTTGGAGGTAATCAAAAGGGAACCATCATTGGAGTAGGTATCGTTGGTAATCCTTCCAAACCCTTAATTACTAATGTTTATCTTGTTAGTGGTTTATGTCACAATCTCATTTCCATTAGTCAACTTTGTGACAAAGGTTACAAGGTTAACTTTGGAGAAGGATTGTGTACTATTGTTGATTGTGATTCAAATGTTTTATTTTCTGGTATTAGGCGTAAAAATATTTATTATTTGAGCTTGCCTAAAACCGTAGAACATTGCTTAGTTGCTAACACAAGTGAACAACTATTATGGCATCGCCGTTTTGGCCATGTTCACTTCAAGCACTTATATAAGTTAGCTAAGCATGATCTAGTCAAAGGTTTTCCTAAGATTGTTTTTAATAAGAAAAACTTTTGTGATTCATGTCAAAGAGGTAAACTAAGTAAATCTTCATTTAACCTTAAAGAATGGATTACTTCTAAGAGGCCCCTAGAACTTCTACATCTAGATTTATTTGGGCAAACTAGAACCGCTTCTTTAGGTAATGCTCATTATGGACTAGTTGTCGTTGACGACTTTTCTAGATTTACTCGGGTTTCATTCTTAACTAATAAGAATGAAGCTCATGAAGAGTTTACCAAATTTGCAAAGAAGATTCAGAATCTTTTAGGATCCACCATTATCACTATTCGTAGTGATCATGGAGGAGAATTTGAGAATGAGTCTTTTACTAAGTTTTGTGATGACTCCGGGATAGCTCACAACTTTTCCTTTCCTCGTGCACCACCACAAAATGGTGTTGTAGAAAGAAAAAATAGGACTCTTATTGAGTGTGCTCGCACTATGCTCCATGATAGTCATTTAGGACTACAATTTTGGGCAGAAGCGGTGCACACGGCATGGTATGTGCTCAATAGGATCCAAGTGAGACCCCGAACAAACAAAACTTGTTTTGAGTTGTTTTATGATAAAAAGCCTCAAGTGAAATATTTTCGTGTTTTTGGTTCAAAATGTTTTATAAAGAACACATTTGGTAATTTAGACAAATTCGAGCCAAGATCCGATGAAGGAATTTTTGTTGGATATTCCACACTTAGCAAAGCCTACCGGATATACAACAAAACTTCTTCAACGATTGAGGAATCTCTTCACGTATCTTTTTATGAAGATTTTGATTTTCCTCATGTTGATGATGATAATGTAGATATTCTTTGTGATTCTCTTAATAATGTTAAGATTAATGATTCTATTTTTGAAACTAACACTTCTAACGAAGTTGTTGAAGTTGTTCCTAGTGATCCAGGTATACCCAAAGCTTACCCGACCGTTCGCAACCATCCCCATAACCAAATTATTGGAGATATTGGTGTGGGTGTTCGAACGAGATCAAGAATTGAAGAATTTCATTGCGCATTTGTCTCTACCATTAAGCCAAAGAACATCCAAGAAGCTTGTGAGGATAGCTCTTGGATAGTGGCAATGGAAGAAGAACTAATGCAATTCGAGAGAAACGAAGTTTGAGAACTCGTACCTCTTCCAAGTGGTCACTAAGTCATTGGGACCAAATGGATCTTCAAGAACAAGACGGATGAAAACGAGATAATCACACGGAACAAAGCAAGGTTAGTAGCTCAAGGCTACCGGCAAGAAGAAGGTATTGATTTCGAAGAATCTTTTGCCCCCGTAGCTAGATTAGAAGCTATTAGGTTACTTTTATCTTTTGCATCTCATAAGAATTTTAAATTATTTCAAATGGATGTCAAAAGTGCATTTTTAAATAGGTGTGTCAATGAAGAAGTCTATGTTTCTCAACCTCCCGGTTTTATTCATGAAAAATTTCCAAACCAAGTTTTCAAACTTAAGAAAGCGTTGTATGGGTTGAGACAAGCTCCTAGAGCTTGGTATGATCGACTTAAGACCTTTCTTTTGAATTTAGGTTTTAAAATGGGAGAAGTTGATTCTACACTCTTCATTAAAGATTATGAAAATGACATTCTTTTGATTCAAGTTTATGTAGACGATATTATTTTCGGTTCTACTAACTTTAATCTTTGTCAAGAATTTTCCAAGTCTATGAAGGATGAGTTTGAGATGAGCCACATGGGAGAGCTCACCTACTTCCTTGGATTGCAAATTCGACAAATGGAGAATGGCACTTTCATACATCAGACAAAGTACACAGGGGAGCTTATTAAGCGATTCGGGATGGAATCGTCTTCGAGCAAAAGGACTCCCATGAGTACTACTACTCATCTACATAAGGATGAAAGCGGAAAAGATGTAGACGTTCGTCTATATCGAGGTATGATCGGTAGCTTACTTTACTTAACCGCTAGTAGGCCCGATATCATGTTTTCTATATGCCTTTGTGCTAGATATCAAGCAAGACCTAAGGAGTCACACTTGATTGCGGTTAAACGAATATTTCGTTATCTCAATCAATCTCTAGATTATGGGTTACTTTACCCTAAGTCTAGCACATATGAGTTAATCTCATATAGTGATGCCGACTTTACCGGATGCAAGTCCGACAGGAAAAGTACTAGTGGCACTTGCCATTTCTTAGGAAATTCCTTAGTTTCGTGGTTTTCTAAGAAGCAGAATTCGGTGTCATTGTCCACGACTAAAGCGGAATATATTGCCGCGGGTCTTGCATGTGCACAAGTTCTTTGGATGAGACACACTCTTAGTGACTATGGTATCAATTGTGATACTTGCCCTATCATGGTTGATAATCAAAGTGCTATTTGTCTTTCCAAGAATCCGGTACACCACTTCCGTACCAAACACATAGACGTGAGACACCATTTTATAAATGATCATGTAGCTAAGAAGGACATCATTTTAGAGTACATTGAAATCCAAAAACAAATTGCAGATATCTTCACTAAACCTCTTAAAGAAGATTCATTTGTGAGGTTGCGTGAAAAATTGGGAATTATGGGTGAATCTGAAATCTAAAAGCTCAAACTTTCATGTTATAACTTCTTTTTGAGCTCATATCTTTTCATTGTCTTTCTTCATGTGCTTTATTATATTATGAGATTAAGAAAGGCAATTGTGACTTATTTGATTTCATGAGTTTTTGAGAGTGATTGGAGTGATTCGTGTTTCAATGGATTTATTGTTTTTATAATGATTTTACGATGTATTTATGATTAGAGTATAGGTCCTATGGTGAGTGTTCTTATTCTCTGGAATTCTATCTCACTGTGCACTTTTGGACCAGGACAGACGACTGTCTTTCCTTCGACAGTCGACTGGCCTACTCTATCTCCTCAGTCTGAGAATTGGTATCTTTTGCTCAGCCGACTGATGACTGATTTACAGTCGACTGTTAATTTAACAGGCGACTGCATTGTAGTCATCAGGCGACTGTTACATCTTTTCGAGCTTTATCATTTATACCACATCCAGTCGACAGACTTTTGTTCATCAGTCGACTGTCTTCTGTTGTGGCGGTTCAAGTGATTTGATCCGAGCCGTCGATTCTTTGATCCAATGGCTCAGATTCATTCCCCAAACTTTTTTATTCGAGAATACGCGATCACTTCCCCACGTCGACCCTCTCTCCTCCGATTCGACCGTTCGTCTTCCCGCTCGATTTCGCTTCCAAAACCGTCGATCTGCTTCTCTTCGTCGTCGTCGATCACGTGCTGTCGTTGCCGTCGATCTTCTTCTTCCCGATCGTCGTTGCTTCTATACTTGGTTTGCTTCTCTCTCATTTGCCCTTCATTCGAATCTATTTGCAGTGTTTCTCCTTCTCTCGTTTCCATGGCTCCCAAACCAAAGGGAAAAGAGAAGATCGTTGCTCCTTAACGACCTAGGGCACCCAAGAAATGCCAAGAAGAAGAAACCTTATAAAGCCAGATCCAAACATGCCGATTCTTCCTCTACTACTTCTAGCGATGCTCAGCCTTTGATCCATCGTCAGCGCAAGCCCACTGGTGTTCACATCAGTGAGCCTGTTGCTGAGAACCCCCATCTGTCTCCTTCGGTGTTGAGTTCTTCTGAAGAGACTCCTGACGTACCCCCCCTCTGATCCTCTAGTTCCCATTTACCGAGACGATCTTTGTCTGGCAAAATTTCACTCTCTTCTAGGGATCAACCTTCTTAGGGAGTGGTACATTGCTTTCCCCGCCTTCACTGCTGAGAGACTTTCTGACATTCTTTCTGCTACTCACCTAGCCGACCTTTTTCGCTTCTCTCAGAGCGAGTCTCCCAGAGCCTATCCATTTCTGGTGAAGCTCTTCTATGCGAACCGGGTTCGCGGTGAGTATTCGTCTACCGGCATCCTCGATACTGTCGTTCAGGGAACCCACATTCAGATCACTCCCTCTCTCTTAGGGACTATTCTTAGGATTCCCTCTGTTGGTTCCCTTCCCACTGATATCTGCATCTCCGAGATTGACGATCTTGACCAGTCTGTCCTCCGGGATATGTTTCGAGAGGTACCTTTAGCTCTTGATTCGGGTGTCAGATCATCTATGTTCTTTGCGAGAGGTTGGGCTGCTCACCTAGTGGTAAAGTCCAACATCCTGCCGAGATATGGATCGTCTGACCAGCCGTCTCAGGATATCCTGAAGTGTATGTATGCTATTTTCTCTGGCATGCCCGTGAACTGGGCCGGTGTCCTCCTTGATAGGATGGACATGGTTGAGTTCACGACCTCCTCGTCTCACATTCCTTACGATGGTCTTCTGACTCGTGTCTTCCGTCATTTTGGTGTTGACTTGACTCGTTACGAGCCCATGCCCTTTGGTCATCTCCTCGACGCATCTGCAAATTCGAAGTCTTCTTCGGCTCTGCAGACTGCCTCAAAGAAGAGGAAATCTACTTCTGCTCCGTCCTCATCCACTGTGCCTCCAGCTGATCTGCCTTCCACATCTGCTCCACCATCTCATGATATTCTTTTGGAGATGGTCTCTGGTATTTACAGATTGCTATCCCTCTCTTTCATCCATCAATGAATACCCTTTCCTGAGGATCAGAGACAGTTTGTTCCCCAGCATCATGATCCTCCTCAGCCCTCTGATGTCGTTGAGCTTCCAGGTGTAGCTTCTACTCAGGATGTTGCTGCTGCTGCTTGTGTTGCTCCTTCTGACCCTCCTCCAGAGGATACTCCTGCTGCTACAGAGCCTGCTTCCTCTTCTGCAGCCCCTGGAGACGCTCACTCTTAGTTAGATGTTTGAGTGATGTTATTTTGGTGATGATATTTTTTTGATGTATGATGGATGATGTTGTCAGTGACTTTTATATATGTAAGGTGATGTACTTCGATGTCGTCATGATGATGTATTTTTTTTGTCTTGATCAGGATGCATCTTTTTGGGATGGCCATGTAGATGACCATCCGTTGATGTACTCCTTTTTCTATATATATATATATATATATATATGAGAATAATGGGTATCATACGCCGTATGAGACACCCCCTCATATTCCCTCTCACATAAAGGGGGCAAGTACAACCAAGTACAAGCCCATGTGGGCATGTACTTGCCTCCTTTATGTGAGAGGGAATATGAGGGGGTGTCTCATACGGCGTATGATACCCATTATATATATATATATATATATATATATATATATATATATATATATATATATATATATATATATATATATATATATATATGATGTTGCTGCTTATCTTGTGTCACACTATGCTATACTGTATATCTTATCTGTGTGATGTATGATATGTTGTCTCCATGTATGCTTCACTCTTCTTGATGTGCTTTTGAGACAATATATAAATTTGATATTGGTTAATTCATGCTATCTTTGATGTGATGAATTTGTGGAAATTATTTTCGTTTCGTATATCTAAAATGTTGATATTGGACCTCAATTCCATTACTCACATATGTATATGGTGTGATTTTCTGAGTTTTTGATTCGATATATCTTTATACTCCTTGATTGTTGTTAGTTCGTATTTTAGCACTATTATTGTTGTTGTTATTTGCTCCCACCTTTTGGATAATGCCATAGGGGGAGAGAAATAAACATACAAGATTCATAATGGATGTGCTAAGTATGTTCTAACACTTGAATCTAAGATTTTCGTTGCCTTAGATTCAGGGGGAGTAAGATTACAATGAATAGGGATTTTATTTCCTAGATTTCTTGTATTGAATTCATTCATATCTCACTTATTTGCTTCAACTTTTATGTAGATGCTCTAATATTTGTTGACTAACTTGATTGGCATCTATGTAGGGGGAGTAAGTTTTCATTACGCACAATTATTTATCTTTTTGTTTATGTTTGTTTGTCATCATCAAAAAGGGGGAGAATGTTGAGTATTGGACTTCTCCCTACTTGGTGTTAATGATGAGCAAACATAAATATTTGTGACTAATCCCCTATTTTGCAGTTAATCCATTGCCTAAGCTTATTATGAAGATCAACTAGCAATGGATGACTCTCAAACGTCATTGAAGGCAAATGACATGAACTGGATGATCGTAGATTGATGATTGAAGCTCCGTAAAGACTTCAAGCTCATACGATGGAAAGAAGAGATTATTCGTCAATGTAATTTTTCTTTTATCTCTTCTAGTATGTAGCTTAGAAGTAGAACTTTGATGGAGCACTCACACACATCTACATTCTGTCATAAGGACTTCATTAGACCTATTGTCCTTTGATCCCAATTCAATTCTCTTTTGTTTGTGCTAGGATTGTTTATAACAGCCGACTACTGAACAGTTTACAGTCGCCTGTCTCAAAAACAGTCGACTGTGTTTTGTTCTACAGTCGCCTGTTATGCACAGACTATTACAATAAAGTTTTGGGCCTTCTCTGATTATTTCGCACAGGCTAATGTTGAAAGATTCACAGGCGCCTGTCCTAGTGACAGTCGACTGTGTATTGTAAATCAGTCGCCTGTCTATCCTTGTCCAAACTCTGTTTGATCTGAATTCTACGGCCAGTCGATTAATGTTGTATATACAGTCGACTGTCTATGCTGCAACAGTCGCCTGTCTGTAAGTCATTTCTTTGACTCAGCTCTCTGGAAATTTCTCTTGCTTTTGACAGTCGTCTGTTTAAGGTTTTACAGTCGCCTGTTCTGATTAACAGTCGACTGTATTACTTGAATCAGTCGTCTGTCCTGTATCTTGTGAGATTTCCAGTATTTGTCTAACTTACTCTTCTCTCGGCCAGTCGCCTGTCGAAGAAATTACAGTCGCATGTTGTTTTAACAGACGACTGTCTTTACTTCATCAGTCGACTGTCCACGTGGTAAGTTACCGTTATGAATTCTCACCTACCCTTGCTGACTGTGCAACAGTTGACTGTGGATTGTTCAACAGTCGACTGTCGCGAGTTCAGATTATATCCGTTGAGATTTTTCTCATGGATTCCAATTGGGTTTTTGCCTAAACTGTTTTGTGGATTTGAGAAAGCTATAAATAGAGCTTCTATTGTTCCATTGGAAGGTTACTCATTCAATTGCAAAATCTCTCAAGCTTTCATTTCCAAAGATCAAAGCTTTCAAATCCAAAGCCCTAAGTATTTCCAAATCTTGTTCTCTTGCTCTCTAACCTAGAACCAAAGATTGATCTTCTAGGCAATTGGTGCAGTCAAGAGAAAAGGCTTTCTCCTCTCTTCCAAGAGAGTTCTTCAACACACATCACACTTCTCCTTCAAGTTCTACTTCAAGGCATAGGTGATTGTAAGTGTTGCTTTCATATTCATAACTTTTGTTATTTGAATTGTGCTCTCGGTTGTGAGAGTGGTTTTGCTTGCTCCCTGGTTGTGGGAGTCAAGGACATCGATTGTATTCGATTGCACTTGTAGGGTTGCTACAAGTGGGCTTTAAGGAAACCTCAAGTTAGGGTTCTAACTTGAGTATCCGGTGGTATCCGGGTGGTAGAGACGTAGGATTACCGGGAACAAGTCGGGAGTTGACTTGGGTAATCCGAACCCTTGAAACATCTCTGTGTTTGCGTGTGTTTCACTTTGGGTCGTTTTTCTATTCCGCACTATTTGTTGGATTGCATTTTATTTGGCGTAAATTCCTCTAAATTTGCATAAACACTATTCAACCTCCCATTCTAGTGTTTTCACCATAGACATGGTCCTTACAAAACAATCACTTATATCTTCTCCCATTTTGCAGTTACCTGATTGGACACTGCCATTTGAAATCATGTGTGACACCAACAATTTTGCAGTCGGCGCAGTTCTTGGACAACGAAAAGACAAATCTCATGTTGTCATTTACTACGCAAAAAAAGCTTGAATGAAGCTCAGAGAAACTACACTACCACAGAGAAGGAGTTGCTTGTCGTAGTCTTTGCACTGGAAAAATTCAGGAGCTATATTTTGGGATTTCCCATTATTATGTTTACTGATCATTCCGCTCTTAAATATCTTTTTGCCAAGAAAGATGCAGAGCCAAGACTTATACGTTGGATTTTACTTTTGCAGGAGTTCCAGGTACAGATTAAAGATAAGAAAGAAGTTGAAAACATGTGGCCGACCATCTTTCACGACTAACCATTGGTACAGAGTCTGCGTCCGTTCCTATTGAAGACTCCTTCCCAGATGAGCACCTATTTGCTATCTCCACACTTCCATGGTATGCAAATATTGTCAATTACTTGGTGACTGGTAAGACCCCCTCAACTTGGTCAAGTCAGGATATAAAACGGTTTAATCACGAGGTAAAATCCTTTTTCTTTGATGATCCATATCTTTATAAATATTGCAATGACGAAATTGTGAGGAGATGTATACCAAATCAAGAATAGATAGTGTCTTACACTTCTGTCACGAGAGTGCATGTGGGGGACATTTCTCGGCTTACAAAACTGTGGCTAAAATTTTACAATGCGGATTTAATTGGCCAAGCATGTTTAAAGATACTTTTTCATTTTGTAAATCATGCTTGCCTTGCCAACAGTTAGATGGGATAACTATGAGGAATATAATGCCATTGGACCCCATATTAGAAATAGAAATTTTTGATTGTTGGGGTATTGACTTTATAGGACTATTTCCCCCTTCTTTTGGACATACTTTTATTTTACTCACAATTGATTGTGTCTAAATGGGTTGAAGCTATCCCTTGCAAGTCAAATGATACATCCATAGTGCTCAAGTTTATGAAGGAAAATATCTTTGCACGCTTTGGGGTGCCAATAGCGATGATAAGTGATGGAGGCTCCCATTTTTGCAACCGCCTTTTTGCGAGCTTGATGACGAAGTTTGGGGTGAAGCACAAAATCTCTACACATTACCACCCCCAAACTAATGTCCAGGCGGAGTTGGCAAATAGGGAGATAAAGAATATTCTCCAAAAGACAGTGAATCCTACTAGAAAGGGTTGGAGCATCCGTCTTCCTGAAGCATTGTGGGCATATCGTATCGCCTACAAAACCATATTAGGGATGTCTCCTTACCGCATTGTCTAAGGCAAACATTGTCATTTACCTGTCGAGATTGAACATAAATCTTTTTGGGCGGTTAAGAAATAAAATTTTGATGCTGACCCTTCTTCTTCTTTTCGCAGGTTGCAATTGTTTGAACTTGAGGAGCTGAGAAGAGAAGCATATGACAATGCAAAATTGGCCAAAGAAAGATTGAAAGTTGCACATGATTGCACCATATTGAGGAGAGAATTTGTTCCAGGCCAAAAAGTGCTCCTATACAATTCACTTTTGCATCACTTCCCAGGAAAGCTACGTTCCAGGTGGAATGGACCTTATATTGTAAAAAATGATGTATCCACATGGAGCGGTGACCTTAATCAACCCAAAGAATGGCAATGAGTTCAAGGTCAATGGTCAACGCTTGAAGCACTACCAAGAGCCCTGGCCACAGGAGGAGGACATCATGGTACTTATAGACCCACCTTTTGGGTGGTGACTGAATAGGTGTGTTCTTTCCATATCTCTTTAGTATTAGTAAATATAGTAATAAATAAATTTGATTCGTACCCTTCAAACATCGAGGACTATGTTTACTTTAAGTTGGGGGGAGAAAGTGTTTGCATTCAAAAAAAAGTTTGCTTATATAATTTAGTTATGTTTGCATTTTTGTATATATCCAAAACAAAAAACACAAAAACACAAAAACAAAGTGTTGTGTTTTTCACCAAAACCACATATTAGCCCATTTAAGTAGAAATTCCATCATCTTTAATTGAACATCCATATTCATTACTTTCATATATAGATTGATTGAGGATGCTTTACGCATACATAGAGCTTTAAATTTGTCAAGATTTCCATGTAAATTAATGCATGTATCCGCAATTATAATCTCATGAAACTATTGTTTGGTGTTACGCATTTTTCATGTCACGTATGCGTTTATGAAATGGTGATTATGTGAAGAAGTTATAAATTCATAGGATAACGGCCAACCACATACACAAAGCTTTTTGCTTAGTAAGTGATGGAGAAATCTACCCAAACATATCTCATTTTTAAAAAAGAAGAACGAAAAAAAATTTGAGTGAATAAACTGCACCGTTCTTCCAGCTCCTATTTACTAGCCGGATCCTCGTGCCTCGGGAAGCATTGGGGATTCGCATAGAAAAATGAAGTATGTGTGAGCACATAATAATCTTTAGACATTCCAAGTTATTAAGTCTGAGGGGGTTTTCAAAACTTAATGCTCTAAAACCGTCTGGTTTGAGAGTCATTGACCTAACGCTCGTTACATGGATTGTTCTAGAGTGTTACTAAAAAAAAATTAAAACGAGATAAAATTTGTGGAGTAGATTCGAGATCATGATCTTACGATGAGTTGGTTGTAGTGATAGCCTAATTCTAGAAGATTTATAACCTATGACACTTGATTACCAAATTAATTAAACAATTGCATGTCATTAATTTGTGTGATACTGAATATGTGTGGATTGAGATAAAATTCTAAATTTTTGCATTAGTCCATGAAAAAACATGATATTTGTTGAAATTTGTTGGGTAATATTATTCTTAATTCATTTTATGCTTATTGAAGGGAATATTGGGTGTATAACATTTTGGAATATTCGCTTATTTTGCTAAGAGACTAGCAAAAAGCTAGTTGGGGTGTGATTCTAGGATAATATTACATTTTAACCCCGCGTTTAGACTGTATTTTGTGTATATTTAATATCCATTTGATCACTAATAAGTGTATTTTTGTAATATCATTTAATAATAGAGTATATCACTTGTTTATACACAAAATACAATTTTATGGTCTAAATTTGTCTAAATTTAATTTTTTAGGTGAAGCTTGCAATTTTTCGAATCCAACAATTATTTTTACATATTTTTCGGAGGTCGGAGCAAAAATTCTATGAATTAAAAGGCCAGAAATGGGGTTGTAAATGTAACAATCTGTTTCTGTACGTACATATTCCATACGTAATTCCATTAATTAATTTATTTGAATAGTGTCTCATGATATTATTATTTTCTCATAGTTTGAACTCGTGATCGAATCACGATCACGATGATATCTTCTTTAACTTTTTTAAGTTGATGTTGATTGCAGGGGTGTAATCGTAATAATTTGATTATCTTAACCTTGTCGATTTCTCTAATCTGATCCTGATCTAAAACATCTTAACCGATCATCCAAATCAAATCTCGACCCACTAAATCTCGATATTGATTTACTAAGCAAAAATCATAACCGAGTCGATCTTCTTAAATCAAAATATCCTAACCAAGTCAATCCTCCTAATTCGATCTTAACTAAATTGATTGTCTAGATCAGATCTAAAACGAAACATGTCTAAGTATTTGGAGTACCCAAATCAAAGCTGGAATTGAATCGATTCCTTCTAATCAAAACTTAATCATAAAATATCCAAATGATCTAAACTAATGATTCTCCCAATCGTATCTAACCAAAAGTCCTCACTAAACTGATCAAAATATCTCTACCAAGAACCTATAATAAACATCTCAAATACGTTACCCAAATCATTGCTACAACCATAACTAGATTCTTGTTACGAAATGTAGAGGAAAAGAGTAACCATGGCAAAGTGTCATGGTTCTATATTTATAAATCTCATAGGAAATGTTAAGAGGCATAGAAGTCAAAGGTCCTCATTACTCCAATAAGTGGGGAGTAATGGAGGGATAAAGTGATGGGGAGGTCAAAGGCCTCCATCACTCACAACACTCCCCCTTATCCATCCATTACTTTGGTCTTAGCTTATAAAGCTAAGGGGGTGGATACTTCTGGATCCAGAGTAGTTGTGTTTGCCTCGTTAAACCCTTAGCGGTGGAAAACCCAGTGAAAAAAAACCACCAGCTTAAGGAAAAAGAGGGCAACCCACAGGTTACTTGTCACGACCCGCTTCCCTAAAATGGAGGCGAGACGTGAAAAGGTCCGCACGGGAGTGGAGCTGTGAAGCCCCAAACCCGATAAGCGTCAATAAATACATAAGCAGGTCTCTGTAACCACAACGGAATAACAATAATAATACAAGGAGAGACTGATATAAAATCTCACATTTCATAAATCGTCCAACAAGAAAATAAGTTCAACATCCAGAAAAGCCACCAGGCTAAAAGAAAAGAGTCTAAAGGCCCAGAACAAGGCCAACAAAAGAAACGACATAACAAAGTATGGGTGCTACGCACCGAAAACAAAACAACTGTCTAACAAAAGTAAAACGCAACGAAGACACTAGGACTGGTCCCCAGTGTCCACGTACTCCCCGTCAAACACAAGCTCGGGCTCGGCGTCAGCAAACACCTCGTCCTCAACAAGGTACTCGGGCTCAGGATCTAACATGTGTCACCCAAAAGAGTAAAGGGGCACATGTCAGCAAGTCTAAAATACTTGAGCAAGGAAACTGAAAGTAAGGCAACTAGCAACCTAGCAGTTTAGTATGCATGGCATGGCAGTTATAACATGAGTGCACAATTTAAACATGGCAAGACAATTTGTACAAGAGAACAATCATCGGGACAAGACAAGAGTAGCCAAGCTACTATCAATCTCAATCAATACACATTTTGTAGGTGTTTATGCCCTTCGCTGAATGGTAAACATTCAGACCGATCGGCGCTAAACACTAATCACATTTCACGGTTGTTTTGTCGATGTTTGCGCCCTTCGCTGAATGGTAAACATTTCAGACCGATCGGCCCCAAACACTACCCCACCCCAAAGAGTTTACGCCTTACAACTGCAGTTGTTGATCAAACAGACTCCCAGTTGAATGGCCGCTTAACCCTCACCCCCTATACCCACACGTAATGGAGCCTGGGGTCCCCGCACATTGAGCTCAGCTAGTGAGCCTGGGGTTGCCCCGCACATTGAGCTCGCATTCTTAGTTCACAATTCAATATATCGAGCGTTGGGGTTTCCAACTACAGGGCTCGCTTCTGGAACACGAGCCAGGAACACAAGCATGGTAGCGAAGCTACGCAATCACAACAACACTTAAAGAATGCAATGACATGACAATTAATTCGCGTACCGTCAATGGAAAGTAAACATGACATGGTAATTGTGCAACATGATATATGTCGGAACTAGCTTCGTTGTCAAGCTAGTTCCCCAATTTGCGCCTAGGCGAGTATCATTTCGTCGCCTAGCCTCTTTTACGCCTACAACTAGCAAATGGCCTAAAGCATGGCCTAAACCCTAAGTGGCAAGTTTCACTTGCCTAGCACCGGGGATGACGACCACTTCGTCTCACGGATGCTAATCTACGGGGGAATCGCTGTTATGGGGGAAACAACACCAAACAACATGAATTTTATTAGGGTTTCATAAAAATATAAATAGGTTATGAAAACAACGGTAGATCGATTTCTTACCGAGAGGAGGCGGAAGAAACACTCCAGGGAACCCTAGGATCAGATCTGGAACATTTTGGAGAAGTTTGGGAAAACTAGGGTTTTGGGGGATTTGGGGATTTTGATGGGTATTGGTGAGATTTTGGGGAAGATGAGAGGTAGATAGACTGAATGGATGGTTTGGATGATGATTCTAGGTCTTGGAATGAAGGATTGAAGCTTGGAGGAAGATGGGGGCTGAAGGGGGAAGATTTTAGGGTTTTGGGTCGTGTTGGGGAAGATGAAAACGTTTGGGTTGGGTTTAAATAGGATGGGCTGGCGGCTGCCCAGAAATTAGGGTTTTAACACTGGTTAGTCGGTCAAAGAGCAACCACTGACCGACTAGTTTGGCAACTAGTCGGTCGGTCGACCAACGCAGACCGACTAAGTGCAAACAGTAACTCCTGAACGAAAATAGGATTTAGAGTTAGTCGGTCCATGAACAAATACTGACCGACTAGTTTAGCATCTAGTCGGTCGATGAACGTTCTTAGACCGACTAAGAGTAAACAGTAGCTGATACAAAAATAAGATGATGTGTTAGTCGGTTAAAGAAGCATTGCTGACCGACTAGTTTACAACCTAGTCGGTCAACCAACGTTCTTAGACCGACTAACGATAAACAGTAACTCCTGAGAAATTTAGAAAGCTAACTAGTCGGTCCAAGAAGGATTGCCGACCGACTGGATCGTCATCTAGTCGGTCGGTGGCCCTTCTTATACCGGCTAATGAGCACCAAAAGTTCCGATACGGAGCGCGGGGCCCCGGGATCGATTCCTAAGACTCCTAGGCTTGATCTAATCGTTAGATACGAACGTTATGAAGTCCGTCACGAGTGACATACTTCGAAATCGACGATCCTAAGGAAGAAACGAGAAAATACGACGAATCGATCGAAAATGAAAGCTACGGAGACGAAAACCACACACAGAGGAGGAAATCCACCAAAACATATATTATATTATATTAAATCCAGATATATGAAAAGCAGTCGTTACATTACTCCCCCTGATCCGTACAAGCCTTATGCTTGTAGTTCTTTCAGCTTTCATTTGGAGGTGGACACTTCAGGGTCCAGAGTTAAATGAGGTTGCCTCATTAAAACCTTTGGCTATGGAAAACCCAATGGGAAAACCCATAGCTAAGGGAAAAGGAGTACAACACTACTATCAACTCCCCCCTGATCTTTACAAGCTTCATGCTTGCAGATCTCCTATGTATCTATACAATCATTTCCTATTGGTCTATACATCCATCATGTTCTGAAAGCAAATACAATCATCACTCATCTATACAAGTTTCACTCATATCTAGCGGCTACTGGAAAAAAACAGTGGCGCTCAAGAGTGATACGCTCTTCGAAGTTTGGTAGATGACTCCACGTATGTATTCTTTCACTCAGTCTTCACTGTGTCTGCAAGGTACTGCTGGACCTGGATGAGCGTATTCTAGACTTGTTTCTTGGATGATGAGTTTCTCAGATGATGTAGACTTTGGAGGATGATGTGGAGATCTTTAGGAGGTGAAACGGTCATTTGTGCTTAGTCATCGCGATGGTCTGTAAACATGCATATGCGATATTTATTCCTTGGATGCTGATCCTTGACCCTTGGAAGTTGCGCAGAAGCAGCTTGTCCTTGGTCCAGTGTTGCTCTCCAGAGCAGCACTGTATATGGCTAACAGCTTTACTGCAGACGTTCTATTAGAGACACGTGCAGTTGGCCAGATAAAGGAGTGTAACTAGTACAATAGAGCTAGGTTCTTCAGGACCTAGGATGTCCCCCCCCCCCCCCCTCTTCCAGCGACTGGAAGGCGTCATAAATAAGCATCCATTTTTATTAGATTGCAAATGGACATCTTTCTTCATAAACTCCTGGTGTATGAAGAATATGATAGGTATAAAAGGATTCCACCACGAAGGTGTTTAATCTGTAAGCTGAGACAATACCTTGTTTTGCCTAGGTATTTCATTTCGAAGGTATGCTTAAGGCTATCAAATATATCAATGGTCTCTGCAGGAGATCCTATTAGATTTAAGTCGTCCACATAGACGGCGACTAATACTAATCCTATCCCTGTTCTTTTGATAAAGATACATGGGCAGATTTCATTATTAAGAAATCCTTGTTCAGCAAGGAATACGCTAAATCTGTTATACCTCATTTTTCGTGATTGCGTAAGATCATATAATGATCTTTGAAGCCTTTATAGAGGAGACGTTCATACGTCTCTCTTTCATCTCTGGGGGTAGAATATACTGACGTGCGTTTATATTTCATATATTCACGCACGTTTTCTTTTGTGTTTCTCCGTGTTTTTCCGCCGTCTTTTATTCGTTTTCTTGTATTTTCTCGTTTTCTTTCACTTTTCCGTGTTTTCCGTGTTTTGCAGGAATTTACAGCATTTGGGACATAAACGATGATATCATGAGTCCCCGGAGCAACGGGAGGGGTCACGCGTGATCCAGGGGGTCAAACGACCAAGATTGCCACTTTTCAGCCTCCACCCGATCGGTTGGTCATCTCCAACCGATCGGGTGATGCACGCGTGCACCACCCGGTCTCTGCCGCAGCTCATAAGGAAGTCACCCGACCGGTTCGCAGACCGGTTCAGCGGGGGCCTATTCTCTGTTTTCTCAAGCAAAATGCCAACCGATCGGGTGACTCTCACCCGATCGGTTCATCTGTAGCTGAAGATGAAGAGCTGAAGACACGGACGCCAAACCGATCGATTCACCCGACTGCTCCAAGATCCAACCGGTCACTCAAGAACTCACCCGACCGGTTCATGTGATCGGGTGAAAGCTCGCCGAAGGCGACGGCCGAAGCAACAAGCTGCTCACCCGATCGGTTGACATTTCAACCGATCGGGTGGCCTTTTCGTCTCCTTTTGCGCACCGCTGCTCATTCATTGAAGATCTGCTATCATTCCAGAAGGATTTTGGGTGATCTCTTATTTTTCTAGCGTCGGCATCGTCGTTAGCTTTCCAACGATAGGTCGCATGCCCAAATCCGATTTTTCTAGATTTTTCTGGAATTTTCTGAGCGCAGCTATGTGCTGAAACTTGCTGCTGTCTGAAATTTCACTTCAACCGATCGGTTGACTTGTCAACCGACCGGGTGAGGTCTGTTTCTGCGTATCTGAGCTCTCTGTTTATTCCACCCGATCGGGTGAGTTTTCACCCGATCGGGTGGGCCTTTTTTGACAGTTTTGAACCCGACCCAAGAGGGTTTTTGAGGGGTTTTAAATAGGGGTTGGGGGCACGACTTGGAGGGGATTCTCCTCTAGTTTTTAGGGCTTTTTCAGCCCCTTTGTTGGGAGGATTAGGGTAGGTTAGATTAGATTTTATATTGCAATAAATCTTGTATTGGATTGAAGATTCAAACTCAAGATAAGTATTTCTTTCTCTTGTTCTCCATTTTTGTGTTGTATTTCTTTTGCTTCATGATGAATGTTTGTGTGTGTTTTGTGTTGTTTGTTTATATGTTTTTCATCATGGAGTAGTATTGATGAACCCTACTACGGGTTAGGGTAGGATTGTTGCTTGGGAATTTACATTAGACTTGGTTGCATGGCACGTGTTCGATGAAATGTGTCAATGGGGATTTCTAGCAATCTGGGTCCAATTCGTACGGCAACACACTAGATGTGTTGGGGATTGGGGTCCGGTTCTTGTCCTGTCAAGATCCGCTTCGATGTATTGCTAGAAATCACATTTTACCTATTTGGCCATTAGGGTTACGCGGGGGTGTTTCATTGTCATCGGCGGGAAAAAGACCGCCTTTGACCGTCGGGCCGAGGGGGAATAAACTTGGCGGTTGACTCCCTAGCCATAGCTCACGCCCCCAGCGTAGACATCGAGTCCTCGCGCGCGGGAGCGGCTTGGACGAAGTGTTGGGAGATATCATTGTGGCCTTAATGCTCCCGGTTGCGGAAGGTGTTTATGGACACGGGAGTGCCCACCGTCCGGAACCGGGTAGGCCTAGCGTGCTTGGCACCGACCGGAATATCGGGCCATGGACGCTAGGTACCACCTTTTGGGGCAATGTCTCACCCTGGATCAAGTCAAATGCCAAGTGTCATGAGTGCTCTAGCCCGTGTTAGTGGGGATTCATTTCGTGTCTTTTTCATTTCTTTCTTTTATTTCTACATTCCACCCATATCATCCGCGTAGCTAGCACGCGACCTAGGCGAGGCTAGTAGCCACTCAAGCCATCCACCTCCCTGTGTTCGATATACCCGCACCCTACACTAACCGTGCACTTGCGGTAAAACGACACCGCGCCCAAACCGTAAACGGGGCGCCGGTCAAGTTTTTGGCGCCGTTGCCGGGGAGGCGTTCGGTTTGATATTAGCTTAGCTTGGGTTCGTTAGACTACGCATAAAAACACAAAAAAATTTCTTTTTCTTTCTTTTTTTTCAAAAAAAAAATATATATATATTCAATAACCAAGAAATTTTTCCCCCACTATTATATTATCTTTTTGTTATTCTCTTGTACTATTGACGCTCCTCTCTAGTTTTCTTATTTTTGTTGTCCAGGTATCTTTGATATGGCCATGTGGAGATCAGATTTCGATGCTCAGATGAGAGGCTACAATCCCTATTCATTTTTGGTTTGTGAGGCTTGTGGGATGGCGGGGCACGTGTATTATGATTGCCCATATACGCTTGAGAGCCTCCCCCCACTCCAAGGCCAAACATTTTCCCACAACCTTAGCCCAAACACCTCCCATCCATTTCCTCAACCTTATATCCCTCCACCAACACAAGAAGAACCAAGCCTCGTGTCTCTCCTTGAAAGTGTCATGTTTAACCAAGGCCAAATGTTACAAAACTTGATGGTACCAATCACCGAGCCTACACCGAGGAGAGAGGATGAAGGAGAGGATATACCCACTTTCATGGTTGAGACCACCATCTCATCGGCCACCATAGACACATCTCATACCGATGCCCCAATTTTCCCACACTACCACTTGGATGACGAAGCATTTTTTGATGATGATAGTGAGGATGGGGAGATTTCTCTAGGATCTGTGGGAGAGACTTGTCATCTTTATTTGGATACCCCATATGAGTCCTATGAGAGCACCGAGGAGACCACAGAGCTTATGCATACCGGCGAGGAGGATGTGCGTGAGGACGACGACACCACGACCACATACGAGGGGTCCGCTCCACATCCACCTCCACAGCCATCTCTGTCACAGCTTCCTCCTTGGTCAGTGGTCAACCATGAGGATGTCATTCAGGACATCGAGCAGATGGAGAAGCATGAGCATATCGTCGAGGAGGATGTGCATGAGGGCTCGGATACGATCGTCCACTTCATGGAGCCCGAGCCACATCTACCTCTACCGTCACGCTCCACTTCTTCTGCGGCTGAGCATTTACTTGAGCATATTGCCCCTATTCAGGGAGATTTTCATACTCACTCTCACTCCACTTTTGAGTCTCGCTTTTCACTTCCTATTTCTTTAGACTCGTATATATTTGACATACCATATCTCTCGCAGGACACAGGATCTACTTCCCCTGAGGTATGCTGCGGTGTGTCACCACCTGGAGAGCCACTTCTCATGGAGAGCAAGGATTTGGTCGTCGCTAGTATAGAGGATAGCGACCCATTCTCAGGGAGTATTCGTCACACTTTCACTATTTTTCAATCTTATTTTGACGATTATCTCTGGGATACTTTTATTTTGGGGAAAGATTTTTTGCCATGGACTAATGCACCTCGTCCTTTGCAGGTCGCAGGTAGACACCTACGAGGGATGCTTGGAGGTGCATTGCTTGGGTCCATTGGCACACGTGGCACAGCGCTTCTGGCGGAGCCACAGAAGGAGCAGTTAGAGCAGCTGCCTGCCCCACTCCAGATCTTGGATCCGCCTATGCTCAGGTGTATCTAAATCCAGTAGTGTAAAAATTTACCGCTTTCTAGTTTAGATTTGAATAATCTCGTCTCCTCTCATTAGCGAGGGGAGCGTATCTAGGATTTGCTTTTGCATCTTAATAACCATTCATGTCGTGCCATTCTATCATTTCACCCCACATCCTCTTACGAGGAGAACGAGACTGTCTCTCCTGCATTTTGATTTCTTTCTTTTCCGATTTTCCCCCTAGCATATCTCTACTTCCCCATTGATCATATCATTTTGCTAGCATTGTCATGTTCAGCTTGGGGGAAATCGACTTTTGTGTGCATGTTTTTGCGTGTCGTTGTTGTGTATCTGTGTCTATGTGTTCTTTTGTCGTGTTTTATATTTTTTTTATTTTAGTGTTTCTTTTTCTTTATTTTTTAGTTTTGCTCATGTGTTTTTCGTGTTTTTCATTTTTTTGTGTCGGTGCGTAACTCCCCCCCATTTTCATTGCCCTCCCGTATTCACTACTATTGCATTGAGGACAATGCAAGTTTTAGCTTGGGGGAGTCGCACTTCGTGCGTCTTTTGTCTCTTTTTCTTCGTTATTTGAGTCGTTTTTCTCCGTGTTTTTCTTTTTCTTTTTCTTTTCTTCTTTTTATCTCTTTCTCCTAGAGATGAATCCTATGATGAATTGCCACGAAAATCACACGCACACTCAGCATAGCTTCGATAATCACATTCACTAACCCTAGGAAGCCGAGTCCATTGCATTTCATGCTTCGTGGGTTCACCTTGCTTTTGTGTGAGTTGTTTGTCGTGACTAGCTAGGGGTGTACTTCTATTTTGTGATTTTGATTTATATACCTATCCTTGGTTGACCCCTAGATTATCATGCTTCGATTTGAATGTGCGGTATCTGCTTCTACTGTCTGCTTCTATATGCATGCTATATTTATATCGTATATTTCAATTCGCATGTGTCGGGATTCCACAATTAAGGACTAGGATAACCCACTTAGCCCATGCTCTAATTAGCGAGAATAGTTTCCTTTGCCCAAGTGTTTAGATTCCGATTTCTTTTTTGTTTTACTTGGTGTAAACCCCCTCGTCGTGTACCGTTCTCCCACTTGGGAGAGTACACATGTATATACGCCAATATCCAAAAATCCAAAAAAGGAGAAAAGAAAAGAAAAACCCAAAAAGAAAGAAATGAATAAAAAAATTGTATAGCCAAAAATCCAAAAAAAATACAAATACCCAAAACCCAAAAAAAATTCCAGTGTGAATATTTCTCCTACTTGCCGAGAATAAAGGGAAGGCGAGAATTTGCACCGAGTGTTCTTCTCCACATCATCTCAACCCCCATCGTTTTCGAAAACACTTGGCTTAGGAACTTTTTAGCTATTATCTAGGCTTTAGTGTGGTGATTTCCTTAACCCTAGTTGTGGAGTCCCTGACGCATGATATGTTTCGATTCTCTCTCTATTCTCGTGCATGCTTGAACCATATATTCACCGCTTAATTCAATTTGAATCGATATTTGGGTCTTTCTTTGGGTATGTGTATATGGAGCTTTATTGCACATCGTAGATAGTGACACCGTCTGCTAGCACACGACCGCACTCACTCGCGCTTCACCGTGTGGGCCCACGGCACTCGTCTGGACTCGTATTCCTTGGTTTAGTGATGTGATTTGGCGTTCGCTTGCTTGGTGTGTCATTTTTGATTTTGTTGGCCCTAACGGGTGATCTAGGATATATAGTTTTCTTTTTCTTTCTTTCTCTCTATTTTTCACTTCCGAGCTCCTACTCTCACTCGTCTTCCTCGAGGACGAGGAAGAGTTCAGCTTGGGGGATTTTGACGTGCGTTTATATTTCATATATTCACGCACGTTTTCTTTTGTGTTTCTCCGTGTTTTTCCGCCGTCTTTTATTCGTTTTCTTGTATTTTCTCGTTTTCTTTCACTTTTCCGTGTTTTCCGTGTTTTGCAGGAATTTACAGCATTTGGGACATAAAACGATGATATCATGATTCCCCGGAGCAACGGGAGGGGTCACGCGTGATCCAGGGGGTCAAACGACCAAGATTGCCACTTTTCAGCCTCCACTCGATCGGTTGGTCATCTCCAACCGATCGGGTGATGCACGCGTGCACCACCCGGTCTCTGCCGCAGCTCATAAGGAAGTCACCCGACCGGTTCGCAGACCGGTTCAGCGGGGGCCTATTCTCTGTTTTCTCAAGCAAAATGCCAACCGATCGGGTGACTCTCACCCGATCGGTTCATCTGTAGCTGAAGATGAAGAGCTGAAGACACGGACGCCAAACCGATCGATTCACCCGACTGCTCCAAGATCCAACCGGTCACTCAAGAACTCACCCGACCGGTTCATGTGATCGGGTGAAAGCTCGCCGAAGGCGACGGCCGAAGCAACAAGCTGCTCACCCGATCGGTTGACATTTCAACCGATCGGGTGGCCTTTTCGTCTCCTTTTGCGCACCGCTGCTCATTCATTGAAGATCTGCTATCATTCCAGAAGGATTTTGGGTGATCTCTTATTTTTCTAGCGTCGGCATCGTCGTTAGCTTTCCAACGATAGGTCGCATGCCCAAATCCGATTTTTCTAGATTTTTCTGGAATTTTCTGAGCGCAGCTATGTGCTGAAACTTGCTGCTGTCTGAAATTTCACTTCAACCGATCGGTTGACTTGTCAACCGACCGGGTGAGGTCTGTTTCTGCGTATCTGAGCTCTCTGTTTATTCCACCCGATCGGGTGAGTTTTCACCCGATCGGGTGGGCCTTTTTTGACAGTTTTGAACCCGACCCAAGAGGGTTTTTGAGGGGTTTTAAATAGGGGTTGGGAGCACGACTTGGAGGGGATTCTCCTCTAGTTTTTAGGGCTTTTTCAGCCCCTTTGTTGGGAGGATTAGGGTATGTTAGATTAGATTTTATATTGCAATAAATCTTGTATTGGATTGAAGATTCAAACTCAAGATAAGTATTTCTTTCTCTTGTTCTCCATTTTTGTGTTGTATTTCTTTTGCTTCATGATGAATGTTTGTGTGTGTTTTGTGTTGTTTGTTTATATGTTTTTCATCATGGAGTAGTATTGATGAACCCTACTACGGGTTAGGGTAGGATTGTTGCTTGGGAATTTACATTAGACTTGGTTGCATGGCACGTGTTCGATGAAATGTGTCAATGGGGATTTCTAGCAATCTGGGTCCAATTCGTACGGCAACACACTAGATGTGTTGGGGATTGGGGTCCGGTTCTTGTCCTATCAAGATCCGCTTCGATGTATTGCTAGAAATCACATTTGACCTATTTGGCCATTAGGGTTACGCGGGGGTGTTTCATTGTCATCGGCGGGAAAAAGACCGCCTTTGACCGTCGGGCCGAGGGGGAATAAACTTGGCGGTTGACTCCCTAGCCATAGCTCACGCCCCCAGCGTAGACATCGAGTCCTCGCGCGCGGGAGCGGCTTGGACGAAGTGTTGGGAGATATCATTGTGGCCTTAATGCTCCCGGTTGCGGAAGGTGTTTATGGACACGAGAGTGCCCACCGTCCGGAACCGGGTAGGCCTAGCGTGCTTGGCACCGACCGGAATATCGGGCCATGGACGCTAGGTACCACCTTTTGGGGCAATGTCTCACCCTGGATCAAGTCAAATGCCAAGTGTCATGAGTGCTCTAGCCCGTGTTAGTGGGGATTCATTTCGTGTCTTTTTCATTTCTTTCTTTTATTTCTACATTCCACCTATATCATCCGCGTAGCTAGCACGCGACCTAGGCGAGGCTAGTAGCCACTCAAGCCATCCACCTCCCTGTGTTCGATATACCCGCACCCTACACTAACCGTGCACTTGCGGTAAAACGACACCGCGCCCAAACCGTAAACGGGGCGCCGGTCATATACCCTTCTGGAAGTTTCATATAGATCTCTATATCTATATAGTCGTATAGATGTGCAGTCACAACGTCCATGAGCTGCATTTCTTGGCTTTTCCAGAGACGTTAGGCTTAGTATAAAATAGGAAAATGATCACATTTCCTTCATTTATTTATGAAAACCTAACTTATTTTCCACAGGTTTTACACATTCAGGTGTATGGACTACTGGTCCAAAGACTTTGCTTTTCAAGAGTGAGTCTAGCTCTACTCTTATTGCCTCGTCCCACTTTGGCCAATCTATGTGTTTATGCTATAGAAAAGTGGGTTGAACGTCACCGTCGTATTCAGCGACGTGAACGGCAATAGCGAAAGCAAAATCGTCGACGACGACTATGCTATATTTGTCCAGTACCTCTCCAGTACGTACGTAATATAATGATGTTTCTCCTATTGTTTCCTCTGCAGGGGAAATCAGGAGGGGAGAGGTCGCTGGTCTGAGCTCAGCATCCTGTGGAGGGATCATGTTAATATCTCCAGGAATCTTCCTCTTTCGAGGAACTTTATCTTTTGAACCTGGCGGACGTCCTCTTTTCAATTGAGGTATAGCCAATTCTGCAGCCGGTGGGTTGCATCCATCTATGGGGATGTCAATCCTAACTGGCATGTTGGCAGCGTGGACGTGCGAACAATCTTTGTCCGTGAATTTATCCGCCAATTGATATACTTTAGTCTGAATGTGAAGGATCTTCTGGATCTCATCTTCACACTGAAATAGTATACGGATCATAACGAGATTAGGACTTTAGTGTCCCTTGATATGGTCTCAGAAGCTTCAGGCTTCTTTAGACTGTGTGCCTATTATAATGAGACTTTGCTCATCAAATTCACAGTTATCAAGATGTGGTGATATGGGAACATATATTAGCACATCCAAACACTCTCAAATGAGATATGTTTGATGGTGAACCATAAGCAAGCGACATCAGCAATAAGATATGGCCACAAGAGGGCCGTATCGTGATAAGCGATGCAGAATGCAGTATGGCCTATCCCTAAAAATCCACAGGCAACTGGGATTTAACAATGGATGTGAAATCCATTGGAGTCTATTTATCAGAGACTCTGATAAACCATTCTGAGTATGAACATGCTATAGGATGCTCATTTTCAATGTCAGTTGCTTGGCAGTAGTCTTGAAAGGCATGTGTAGTGAAATCACCCACATTATCAGCTTTTGGGAAAGCTAGATTGCGGGTGGACCAAAAGGCAAACATAAGACCATCTAGTAGATGCATATATTAGTACAATTAAGTACCGTAATAGGCCACTTACGGGGTGAATAGGCCTGTAAAGGTCACCATGTTTTCTCTCAATGAAGCCGGGAGACTATAATCCCACTATCCAGAGGGAATGTCTCTCTATTAGTTTTCCCTTATGACAAAGGGGGACAAGGAAACTCAACCTTTTGAAGAATCTTCAGGTTCTCCAAAGGATTCATTTGATGATGCGTCCATCATCGCTGATCCAGGATGACCAAGTCTATTATGACATAGTTGAAAAATCTGGCAATGAAAGGCACTTCGGGTGCTCAGTCAAGTTGGCTTTTATATAGGATGAATATCTGTAATGATAGGGACCCGACGGGGGTCCAATGAAATCGTGTAGACGGTCTTCTGGCCATCCTCTTGACGAGTTACATAAAGATATTCACTATTGATTATCCACAGTTTCCAAGTTATATTCGTTTAAACGAAATATACTTGAAACTTGGGAGATTACTCTATGAATTAGTAGAGAAAAATGCATCTTTTAGTCTCGTTGTATGTGGAAGCAATTTTAATGCTTCGCCAGTGCATTAATGCACTGTCCACAATATATCACATTTCATTAATGCAAAGTGGAAATTTATTTGAGTAATTCAAAATAAAGTTCATTCAAAGCAAACTACAGATGAAGCTATATAGATTTAAATGAATAGATATAAAGATCGGGCTCAATCGAGCAGATCGTCATTCTCGAAGTCTTGTGCAGTGAACTTGGTCAGGGCTTGAATATCTGCCAGGTTTGTTTCAAGGGGAGGCTTCAGGCTCGCCTGATACAGGTCCTGGAGGCGTCGAGCAGTACGGTAGTTTCTGGACCAATGTCCAGTCATGCCACATTTATGGCATTTATCCTCCCAATTCTTCTTAGGAATTGACATTGGATCAGTGTTCTTACGCTTCCATGTGAAGTTTCTCTTCCCTTTGTTGTTGTTGTTGGTCTGGGGAGGTGCTCCTCTTGCTGGCTTCATTACAGCTTTCCCTTTGTTCTTTCTAGCCTTCTTCTTGTTTTTCCACTTCTGGGGAGAAACATGGTGAGCTTCGGGGATAGGGGCAGTACCAGCAGGGCGCAAATTGTGAGTGGCAAGCAGTAAATCTCTATTCTGCTCTGTCCCAAGAAGGCAAGAGATCAGGTCAGAGAAATTCGTGAAGTTGCGTTCACGATACTGTTGCATGAGGATTGCATCTTTCTCGTGGAACGAGGTAAATGTCTTTTCCAACATGTGATGCTCAGTCACTTCTTCACCGCACAACTTCAAGCGTGAGGTGATATTATGAAGTGCAGAGTTATACTCAGCAACGGACTTATAGTCCTGAAGTCTGAGATTTTCCCACTCATAACTGGCACGTGGTAATATTACATCGATTTAATGTTTATAACGTGCATCCAGCGCTTGCCACAACTCCAATGGGTCTTCCACTGTTAAGTATTCGGCCTTTAAGGTCTGATCTATGTGTCTCCTGATATAGATAATGGCTTTTGCCTTATCTATGTCGGAGACAACGGTTGGAGAACTGCTAGATGGTTGTGCCTCTTTAGGGTCACTGCTAGCAGGTGGCGAGGCCACTGTAGGGGCCAAAATCGAGTGGAGAAGTGCCATTGAACGCTAGTGGAACTTCAAGTCCACTCGCCAACTAAGATAGTTCTTTCCCGCTATATCAAGAACTTCGAAATCGACGCTTGCCAATTTTGCCATTATAATCTATGCAATTTAAATAAACATGTATTAATAATTAAACATCATGCTAAAAAGAATTAAATAAGAAAAAACTACGGGGATCGGCCAGATACCCAAAACATAAAATGTCCAAAGTCCATATTACAGTCCATAAAGAGAAAAAAGAAAAATACAAGTTGGAAACCCAATTTGGGTCTCAGATATATGCAATCTCATCCATCTTCATAGGTAGTAACACCGATCTTTGGCATAATACATTAATTCCTCACTACAAATTTCTCTCAGAAAAGAAAAAAGAAATTACAAAGAGAAGGAATATAATAAAAAGGGTACCTAAAAATTGGCCGATCCATAAAAACGTATTTTAACTTATTTAAACATCCACGCAGTTATATATGCAACAGGCAAAAAATAATCGCGCAGTATCACAGACATTATAGAATTCATCAAGCCCAAATATTGGATAAAATAGTTTAATTAAGTTAAAAGGATTAGTTGGACCACGGGGAAACATCATTCATCTTTAGGTTAGTTAACTAAAGACAGAGCGGTCTCAGGATCCGATTAACCAATTTAACTTAAATAAATGTTTTATCCAATGGTTAAGAGATTTAATAATTGAAAAGTAGCAGATAAAATATCATAATCCGCAAGTCTTGTGGGCTAGAGGCGGGCAGCAGGCCCGATAGCAAAAATAATAATCATATTAATTTGCAATTTGATTAACTGGGCTTCTGGCCCAAATAGACAGACAAAAAAAATTATTATTCTAATTTGGGCTGCAGGCCCATAAGCATAATAACGCTTATTTTAATTTTCATTGTTATGAACTGGGTTCAGGCCCAATAAACAGCCCAACTAATTTATTATACAGTTTTGGGCTGCGGCCCATGGGCTGTAAAATTTAAAATCAAATTTAACACAAAATCCTAAAACAAACTTTAGGGTTCAAAAGCCCCCAAACCCTCAAATTCCAGATCGTGCTCCCCTCCCCCCCTCCCCCCCTGCCGGGGAGGGAGTGCGTGGCAGACAGAGAAGATTAACTCTTCATGTCATTCACAACGATAATAAAACGATAAAATGCTATGACAGTGCCTCAACGATAAAATGCATAGCAATTATGATACGATCGTTTTATTATGGTTGCGAATAACTCATTTTAAATTTGAAGAGTCATAGCACTGTCATAGCAATTATCACTCAAATGATAATTTTATTACGCACAGATTTTGTCGCCCCCTCCTCGGGATTACGCAGACGATCTATCACTCACAACGATCGTCACTCACAGCAATCCACATCGTAAAAAAATACATAGCGTAACAAATTTTATTACGGAGAAAATTTTATTACGCAGTCGATCTGTGCCGTCGCGGGGGGGGGCGGACATAGCCCCCTCCCTTCGGGGGGTGGGCGGCACAGAGAGACCCCCCTTCAGGGGAGCTGTAGGGTTGTACTTGGGGGTTTTTTCATTTGATATTAATCAGAATTTATCAGATTTATACAAGCTTATAGAAAAGCATTGTAAAATCATAGCAAACTCTATATTGTAATTATCTACGGGATCGAAAAAGTTACCTCTAAATCCGTAGATCGAAATCCCACTCCCGATACGCCTAAAAAATCGCCGCAACGGTTCACCGCAAGCCGGATCGCCACAACAATAGATTCCTTCGCGCATAGGAGGCTAAGTTTGAGGAAATACGGAAGAAAAAGCTCAAAAAGAGGAGAGCTTCGGTGCTGATAACGTGTTACGAAATGTAGAGGAAAAGAGTAACCATGGCAAAGTGCCATGGTTCTATATTTATAAATCTCATAGGAAATGTTAAGAGACATGGAAGCCAAAGGTCCCCATTACTCCAATAAGTGGGGAGTAATGGAGGGATAAAGTGGTTTGGCCTCCCTCACTCACAACAATTCTAATATCTTAATTAGAATTATTTTTCCCTAATTACTATATCAAATTACACTAACTGCATTGGTTTTAATAACTATATATCTATATATTAAAACACAGAGTTTTTTGAATTCTAGGGCTGACTGGGACAAGCTGATGTCATGCTGATGTATAAAGAGGTTGATAGAAGAATGGCTAGGATTTAATCTTGGTAAAAGAAGGGTTGAGATGAGTGTTTGGAAAACCCACCACTTTTTTCTTTTTGTATTCAAACCCCCCACAATCATTACATTTGCGCAGAATACCACCTATTTCTCATTTTTTGCTTAAAACCCCCTCTCATTTCACTTTTTACCCACATACCATACACACACGCACGCACGCACTTATGCACTTCCACCCTTCGCGTCGAAGGCGCCCGCTAAATTTTTTTACTCTAATTTGTTCTTTCGACTCAAGGGCGCCCTCACCGAATTTATTGTTCTACGCCGAATTTGTTGTTTCGCACAAATTTGATTGTGTAAATAATGTTTGAGAACAAAGATTTCACGGGTGGAAATCTGAAATGAACCGTGCCCGCGGGCACGGGTTATGACTAGTATATATATATATATATATATATATATATATGTATGTATATGTATATATGTATGTATATGTATGTATGTATGTATATGTATGTATGTATGTATGTATGTATGTATGTATGTATGTATGTATGTATATATATATAGGACAAAGATTTCACGGGTTATGTATGTATGTATCTATTCTATAAAACACGAATATTTTGAAACTTATCCTACTAGGACAAAACTTTGTCCTACGTGGCAAGTTTGTCCTATGTGGCAACGACAATTTTGGGGGGACTTAAATTTTGGGGAAAACTTAAATTTGGGAGAAAACTTGAAATTTTGGGGGAAAACTTGAAATTTTGGGGAACTTGAAATTTGGGGGAGTGGAGAACTTAGCCATTAAATAAACTGTGCCCTATGGGCACGGGCAATGACTAGTATACATATATATATGTACATATATATATGTATATGTATATATGTACATATATATGTATATATATACATATATATATAGTTATTAAAACCAATGCAGTTAGTGTAATTTGATTCTCTCTCTCTCTCTCTCTCTCTCTCTCTCTCTCTCTCTCTCTCTCTCTCTCTCTCTCTCTCTCTCTCTCTCTCTCTCTCTCTCTCTTCCCCCCAACCGAACCCAAATCATATCTTAATAAATATATTAATGAATCTTAATAGTTTTAAGAAGTATTAAATAAAATCCTAACTTAATAATCAGATCACATCAAATATCTTCTAACTAAATTGATTTTATTAAATCATATATTTCCTAATCTACATTCCATTATATCCAAACCCAACATCAAAACTGGTTTTCATACTTTTCTAGTTGAAACTTTAAATCTAAACAAATTCTAAAATGTTGTTATTATTATTATTTTTATTGTTATACCCTAATTTTAAAAAACCCACGAATCTCTCTCTCCCCCTCTATGATCCACGTTCGTGATCTCAACCACCCACGCACGGACGCGTGCATGCAAATCGTAACCCCCCACTTCTTCAACACACACGTCCACACATCCTCTTTCTTCTTTTCTTCAAATAGCCAAGGCCACAGCCGCATCACCCGCATCTTGGCGTCTTCAGCGAGCCCACGACAACCTTGTTCCCCCCACAAAAGCCAAAAGCCCGAGCCCTCTGCACTTCCCCGATCACCTCTCAGGCACCCTTCACCGCTGAACCCAAACCTCCTCTGACCACCGCACAGTAGCCCGCAGACCCCCTTTCAACCCCAGCACCCACCGCCTCGTCTCTGCCTCCAAACTCCGACGACTTGGTCCTAGAACCCAAAGCGCCTATCTCTGGCGAACAGCCCACCCAGCACACCACCAACCCACGACGTGCATCCTCTCCGCCTAGCGACAGCCTGTAACCCCACGAACTCCTCCCCTCCAACTGAATTGCATCTCCGGCATCACCCCCGCACCGCCATCCGCCACCCTCCTCAAACCCCATCACCTCGCCTCGCCACACACCACCGCCTTTCCACCTCTCCGCCACAGTGCCACCCCGCGCTCTGATGCCTTTAACAAGCGGCCACGCCACGAACTCGAATCCGGCGATCTTCTCGCAAAACCCGCCGCCCTACAAGTCCTCAGCCTCTCGCCACTTCCTCCTCCGAACCCTCCCCCCTCCGACTCCGTTCTCTGCCACCTTCTTCCAGCCCCTCGACCTCTCTATCAAACTCCGGCGCCCCAACTCAAGTCAACAACTCCACCGCGCACGTCTCCCCACCCGTACGCCTCCACTTTCCCCTCCCAGGCCTTGCAACAAACTCTGAAGACCGCAAGGCAAACACCCCACTCCGACATCTCCTTCCCCCATCTCACAACCACCTGCACCGCCGCCGCCGCCGCTTGATGCCACGCCGACGGCAACGGATGTTCGTTCGAAGCTGGAAGCCTATGCGTGGATGAACAATAAATTACGCCACGTTGCTAGCGCCTGTACACCCAAACCACATCGGTCAGGCAAGTATTTATCATTTAAACGCTTTAAGCTACACTGCTCAGATGTCATGACTACTAAATGTTGCAAATAACCCATTTTGAAAGTAAGTTGCTTAATGAACTGATGATGTGTTGGTTGCTTTCACTATCAACATGTTGTTTTAACTGATGTACGTAAAATGCCTTCGTTACCTGTCATATCATTGCTTGTGGAATGTACACCTCTAATGAAATGTGGCATTGGGCCTTCGGGCATATACGGACTATTGGGCCCTTGGGACAAATTACAAAATATTGAGCCCTTGGGGCATACATTGAACTGAATAGACACACATTGACACTTTGGGGTGGGGTAGTCCATTGTAGTTAGGGGTGGCAATTTTCGGCCCGGCCCGATAGCCCGGCACGGGCCCTGCCCGATAAGACCGTGCCTGGGTCGACAATTTTGGCCCGAAAACCTTATTGGACTGGGCCCGCCCGACACGACTCCTTTTCGTGCCGGACTCGGGCCGAGTTATTTAGCCCATTGGGCGGCCCGGCCCGAAACGAAATTGTTTGACAATTGACGCCCACCCCCATAATTTTTATTTGACCGCAGACCGCCCATTGCAAATAAAGACTGCAGTGCCCCCCACTATCCACTTACTATTTATTAGATATTAAATTAATAATGCATTGATTGCTTAAGGCTAATTGTTTTTTGTTACGTTTGTTACTCTTCGAGATTGTTACGCCCAAAACAAAAATGTTGAAGGAGAGCAGAAATTGTACTCACAGGTTTGGTAATCAGAGAAATCTTTTGCTAGCATGTATGTAGGAAGAAGCAGGAGCATGCAAAGCTCATATGAAATTATGAATCAGAACATATCACATTAATTTGTGCAAACAGGAAATGTGTATGGATTTGTTCCTTGAAGTACTTTTTTGTCTTGATACCCTCTGCTAAGAATTGTTCACTGTTAGTTATATGAAGTATCTTTCTTTGTTATGCTTCCTTGAATACCGTATTCACTTGCTGCAAAAATTTTATACTGTATTGTCTCATCTGCTAATCATGCTTCTTTTGCTGGGGTACATGCTAATCTTATTAATTTTCAGAGGCTATTTATGCAATTTATTTGGTGGCAATGGGTAAATTCTATTTGGTTATCTATAGTAGTCTGGTTGTCTGTGGCCCTCCCAAATTCGAACGTGCCTCCCTGCAAATACGACTCCATCAATTAAAAAAATTGTAAAATAATGTAGGATAAAATAACTCTTTCAACCCTATCGGACTGGGCCAGGCGGCCCGAATTTTTATCGGACCGTGCCCGGGCCGCACCGAAGTGGCCCGAAGTCTTATCGGGCCGGGCTGGCCCGGTCCTTTAAGAAATCCGGACGGGCCGGCACGGCCCGATAAGACCGGGCCGGCCCGAATTGCCACCCCTAATTGTAGTAGAGTGTGGAATTCGGGATTTCAACCCACCGGTAAATTCGACTGTCGCTCGGATGGGGTCGGTTAGTATAGAGCCACGGGTAGCTCCCGTTGGTTTGAGTGTAATTGTTGTTTCTTCCGCCCTCAGACAATGGGCTTGTCACTAGATAGGAGATTGATTGATGCACTATATTGCGTCTACTTGTACTATTGCGAATTGTATAAACTACTAGTTTTCCTTACCATGCTCATATGCAACTGCCATGTTTACTAGTTAGTTCACCACATTGCCATGCTCATTGCCTTGCACACCACACATTGTACGCTTACTGCTTTGCACACTACACATTGCATGCTTACTACTCTGTATACTACACATTGCATGCTTTCTACTCTGTACACTACACCTTGCCCACTATTTTGCACCCCACACTTACCATGATCACTATTTTGTACACTACACGTTACCATGCTCGCATGTCCTCTTACGTTACTCATGTTTTACCTAATTGTAATTACATTGTGTCATTCATTTCCAAACTTTGCAAACTATATTATTATCTTGCAGAGGGTCCACTTTTCTAACATTTTAACTTGCCGAGTGACCCTCGCTGACGTATATTTTCATGTTGTTTATCTTGTGAAATATACGTCAGGTCCTGAGACAGCTTTTGCAAAGGAGCATACCCCGAGGCTGAGCCAGCTGACTAGGTGTACAAAGACGCTGAGATCCCCCGCTGAGGAAACAATGTGCCTTTGCAGCTACGCTAAAATAAGAATTAATATCTGAGTTGTATTTTCATTCAGGTGTATTTTCATTTCATGTATCTGTTTATAATGGCCATGCTAGGCCTTATTTGTGTACATGTAATCTGGACAATGAAGTTGAAAAAGTGATATCCCGTGTTGTTCTAAGTTCACAAGCAAGAACCTGCAATGTTTTAAATCACAGACGCTTATTGTGCTTAAGTCAAAGAAGGAAGAAAAAAAGTACTCCTTTGCTTTAAGCACATGTGGACCCGCTCGCGTTCTCGCTCCCAAGTATAATGGGAAGCAGGGCGTGACAGGTTTTAGTGGTGGCCCATGCAGGTCTGCATTCTGCGAAATACTCAAAACGACACGAATGTCATTATTAACTAGACTACCCAGATAAATCTTGTACGCAAATGTTTACTTGTTTCACTTACATCATGACAGGCGGACCCCACACTCGGAACGGAAACGGAGCCAATGGAAGTGGTGATCTCGACATCCGTGAACTCATGGGTATCATGAGAAGGATGTTGGAAATTCAACAGCAACTGATCCAGCAAGGACAACAGCCTGCACTACCTCCTCCTCGAGTTGAGCTTGGAGCCAAGCAGTTTTGGGAGCTGAACCCAAAGAATTTCTCTGGAACAGAAGGCCCACTGGAAGCTGAAGAATGGGCACGAAGCATCGAAGATGATCTGAGTCTTTCTTGCATCGACCAGTCTGGCTGGGTAGAAGTTGCCAAGAAACATCTGACTGGTAATGCCCGGAACTGGTGGGATACTGAGGAAGCACGTCTGGTTAAGCCTATTAACTGGACCGTCTTTCGAGAGCTCTTTGATGCTCAGTACTTCCCCAGATCCGCTAAGAGAGAGCTCCAGTAACGTTTCGTCTACCTAGAGTAAGGCAATCGGACTGTTAACGAATACGAAGCAGAGTTTTCTATGCTTAGTCGTTTCGCCCCTCATATGGTGGAAACCCCCGAAGATCGTGCGTATCAGTTTCTCCAGGGTCTGGACCTGGACTTTCAGGCTTCAATGTCTTCGGTGAATCTGACTGTACACCAGAATGTATTAGATGCAGCTAGGAAGCATGAGCTCATTATGAAGCTGAAGAAGGCACTACAGACTGAAGGAAGCAAGCGCCCGGTGGAACCAACCAGGAATTATATCCGACCAGCTCAAACCACCAATTTCAAGAGACCTGCAACCCCGGTCAACTCCAGATCTACTATAGTGTGTCACCATTGTAACCGATCGGGACATGCCAAGAAGGATTGTCGTGTACTGTTGAATCAGTGCTTAGTGTGCAGGGCACCTGTAAGTAATTGCCCTCGACGCACTAAAGATCCAACGATCCAGACTATGGTAGCGTCAGGATCAACCCAACAAGGACCACCTATATCCCCTCAGCGTGAAGTTCCCCAGCAGGCCAAGCCCAAACTCGGTCGGCGCCAAACTTACTCTATGGTCACCGAGGAAATTAGGGATGATGAGCCTGTGACGAATGATGACGTCGGAACCCCGTCCTGACATCACATTTTATGATTCATATCATAAATGTGCTTATCTTTACTTTGTCTCATCTTAGATGTATCTTTGCTTTTACTACTGGCATTTCATCTATCAGGCGTTTCCTTGATCACTATCTAGCTTAAAGGAATTCCGAGGACGGAATTCTAATAAGGTGTGTATGATGTAACAACCTGTTTCTGTACGTACGTATTCCGTATGTAGTTCCATTAATTAATTTATTTGAATAGTGTCTCATGATATTATTATTTTCTCATAGTTTGAACTCGTTATCGGATCACGATCACGATGATATCTTCTTTAACTTTTTTAGTTGATGTTGATTGCGGGGCGTAATCGAAAAAATTTGATTATCTTAACCATGTCGATGTCTCTAATCTGATCCTGATCTAAAACATCTTACCCGATTATCCAAATCAAATCTCGGCCCACTAAATCTCGATATTGATTTACTAAGCAAAAATCATAACCGAGTCGATCTTCTTAAATCAAAATATCTTAACCAAGTCAATCCTCCTAATCCGATCTTAACTAAATTGATTGTCTAGATCATATCTAAAACCTAACATGTCTAAATATTTGGAGTACCCAAATCGAAGCTTGAATTGAATCGATTCCTTCTAATCAAAACATAATCATAAAATATCCATATGATCTTAACCAATGATTCTCCCGATCGTATCTAATCCAAAAGTCCTCACTAAACTGATCAAAATATCACTACCAAGATCCTATAATAAACATCTCAAATAAGATACCCAAATCATAGCTACAACCGTAACTAGATTCTAATATCTTAATTAGAATTATTTTTCCCTAATTACTATATCAAATTACACTAACTAAATTGGTTTTAATATATATATATATATATATATATATATCTCTCTCTCTCTCTCTCTCTCTCTCTCTCTCTCTCTCTCTCTCTCTCTCTCTCTCTCTCTCTCCCTAACCGAACCCAAATCATATCTTAATAAATATATTAATGAATCTTAATAGTTTTAAGAAGTATTAAATAAAATCCTAACTTAATAATCAGATCGCATCAAATATCTTTTAACTAAATTGATTTTATTAAATCATATATTTCCTAATCTACATTCCATTATGTCCTAACCCAACATCAAAACTGGTTTTAAGTACTTTTCTATTTGAAACTATAAATCTAAACAAATTCTAAAATGTTATTATTATTATTATTATTTTTACTGTTATACCCTAATTTTAACAAACCAACGAATCTGTCTCTCTCCCTCCATGATCCACGTTCGTGATCTCAACCACCCACGCACGGACGCGTGCATGCAAATCGTAACCCCCCACGTCTTCAACACACACGTCCACACATCCTCTTTCTTCTCTTCTTCAATAGCCAAGGCCACAGCCGCATCACCCACATCTCAGCGTCTTCAGCAAGCCCGTGACAGCCTTGTTCCCCCCACAAAACCCAAAAGCACAAGCCCTCCGCACTTCCCGATCACTTCTCAGGCGCCCTTCACCGTTGAACCCAAAACTCATTCGACCACCGCACAGTAGCCCGCAGACCCCCTTTCAACCCCAGCACCCACCGCCTCGTCTCCGCCTCCAAACTCCGGCGACTTCTTCCTAGAACCCACAGCGCCTATCTCCGGCGGACAGCCCACCCAGCACACCACCAACCCACGCCGTGCATCCCCTCCGCCCAACGACAGCCCGCAACCCCACAGACTCCTCCCCTCCAACTGATTCTTCGGCATCACCCCATGCCTGCACCTCCCTCCGCCACCCTCCTCAAGCCATCGTCACCTCGCCTCGCCATACACCACCGCCTTTCCACCTCTCCGCCACAGCGCCACCCAGTGCTCCGACGCCTTCACCAAGCGCCCACGCCAAGAACTCGACTCCGGAAATCTTCTCGCAAAATCCATCACCCTGCAAGCCCTCAGCCTCTCACCACTTCCTCCTCCAAACCCTCTCCCTCCGACTCCGTTCACAGCCACCTTCTTCCAGCCCCTCGACCTCTCTATCAAACTCCGACGCCCCAACTCCAAGTCAACAACTCCACTGTGTGCGTCTCCCCACCAGTACACCTCCACTTCCCCTCCCAGGCCATGCAACAAACTCCGACGACCGCAAGGCAAACACCCAGCTCCGACATCTCTTTCCCCCATCTCGCAACCACCTGCACCGCTGCCTCTGTCGCTTGACACCACGTCGACGGCAACGGAGGTTCGTTCGAAGCTGGAAGCCTATGCGTGGATGAACGATAAATTACGCCCCGTTGCTAGTGCCTAGACACCTAAACCGCATCGATCAGGTAAGTATTTATCATCTAAACGTTTTAAGCTACACTGCTCAGATGTCGTGACTACTAAATGTTGCAAATAACCCATTTTGAAAGGATGTTACTTAATGAACTGATGATGTGTTGGTTGCTTTCACTATCAAAATGTTGTTTTAACTGATGTACATAAAATGCCTTTGTTACCTGTCATATCATTGCTTGTGGAACGTACACCTCTAATGAAATGTGGCTATGGGCCTTCGGGCATATACGGACTATTGGGCCCATGGGACAAATTACGGAATATTGAGCCCTTGGGGGCATACATTGAACTGAACAGACACAAATTGGCACTTTGGGGTGGGATAGTCCATTGTAGTAAAGTGCGAAATTCGAGATTTCACCCCACCGGAAAATTCGACCGTCGCCCGGATGGGGTCGGTGAGTACAGAGCCATGGGTAGCTGCCGTTGGTTTGGGTGTAATTGTTGTTTCTTCTGCCCTCAGATAATGGGCTTGTCACTAGATAGGAGATTGATTGATGCACTATATTGCCTCTGCTGGTACTATTGCGAATTGTATAAACTGCTAGCTTTCCATACCATGCTCATATGCAACTGCCATGTTTACTATTCTGTACATCACATTGCCATGCTCATTGCATTGCACACCACACATTGTACGCTTACTACTTTGCACACTACACATTGCCTGCTTACTACTCTGTACACAACACATTGCCTGCTTTCTACTCTGTACACTACACCTTACCTGCTATCTATTTTGCACACCACACTTACCATGCTCACTATTTTGTACACTACACGTTACCATGCTCGCATGTTCTCTTACGCTACTCATGTTTTACCTGATTGTAATATAATGTCACTCATTTCCAAACTTTGCAAACTATATTATTATCTTGCTGGAGGTCCACTTTTCTAACATTTTAACTTGCCGAGCGACCCTCGATGACGTATATTTTCCTGTTGTTTATCTTGTGAAATATACGTCAGGTCTTGAGACAGATTTTGCAGAGGAGCATACCCCGAGGCTGAGCTAGCTGACTAGGTGTATGAAGACGTTGAGATCCCCCGCTGAGGAAACAACGTGCCTTTGCAGCTACGCTAAAAGAAGATTTAATATCTGAGTTGTATTTTTATTCAGGTGTATTTTCATTTCATGTATCTCTTTATAATGGTCATGCTAGCCTTATTTGTGTACATGTAATCTGGACAATGAAATTGTAAAAGTGATATTCCGTGTTGTTCTAAGTTCGCAAGCAAGAACCTGCAATGTTTTAAATCACAGACGCTTATTGTGCTTAAGTCAAAGAAGGAAGAAAAAAGTTCTCCTTCTTTGCTTTAAGCACATGCGGACCCGCTCGCGTTCTGGCTCCCAAGTATAATGGGAAGCGGGGCGTGACAGTAAAAAAGCAGAAAAAAAAATATAAAAATATAAAAATAAAAATAAAAAAAAACAGCGGCCCACCCACTCAGTCAAAGCAGGCGGCCGCTCGCTTTGACTGAGCGTGTGCCTGCCCGCGTGGACCACGCGGGCATCACCCGCGTCGGCTGAATAATGCAGGCGCTCGCCCGCTTTGACCACGCGGGTGGCGCCCGCTTTTGCTGAAGGATCCGCAGACCCGTTTGCCTATAAATATTGGTTTTGGGCATAACTTCTTCATCCAACCTCCGATTTGAGTGATTTTCGTTTCGTTTCGAAGCTGAGAACCTCCTCTTGCTATTCCAGAGAAGTTTTCTCAGCTCAAGGAGAAGTTTGGAGGTGTTTAGGCTTCAAAAGTGGTGAAAACTCCATTTCTTTCCTTGTTTTTATTATATTTGTATTAAGTTTTGTAATTATACGATGTTTGTATTAATGAAAACTGTCATTTTTGTTACCATGCTTGGCTAAGGTACTGTGGGTGTGTTGTCTAGAAGTTAGTGTTGCTAGGATCGTTGCTTTCATGTCTCCGTAATTTTTGCAATTATCGAAACCGTTAAAAACGTTGATTTCTTCATTTGTTGAAATATGCACAATCCGTAGAGGAATCCGCTTAGGATGACATGCCGCGAGGCATCGTCTACATGCGTCAATCCGTAGAGGAGCCTAAGGAGGGTGATGAACCATGAGGTTCATCTTTTATATTTTATTATTCAAAGAAATCAATTGCTTTACGATTATTTTTTAATTGAAAATCGTCGTTTTTAAAGCGTTATCATCTGATCCCTATACCTTGGCATGGGTACGGGATTGAGAATATATGGAGAATGAATAGCATAACCTACTGTAACACTAACGGAAATACAACACACACACGCTTGTTATAAATCATATTTTCATGCTCACGTTATTTTATTTTCGTAAACTCTTAAACCAACTTTTACCTCATGTAAAACCCAATCAAAAAAATTCGCCTTCGAAGGATGGTTCACCTCTCATTAAATAATTTTTTTCGCTTAATTTTAAATTATGAAACTTGCAGGATACTTTGTCCTTGAGGAATACGATCATGAACTCACCAGGTTTACTACTTGACCGACTTCCTATACTTGGGAATATAAGTGCATCTTTTTGGACCAGTCGAGATTTTGGCGGCGTTGCCGGGGACGACGGTCTACATCTTTTACGATTTCCAATTAACTTGGAAAATTCAGTGAGATCGTTGCACTTTTTGTGTATAAAAACTTTGTATATCCACCTTTGATTTGAATTTTTTTGTTTTGTTTTGTTTTGTTTGTTTGCTTTAATTCCGCATTAATATTTTCAAACCCCATAAAAATTATCTCAAGAAAAAAAAATAAAAAAAATCCTCTTTTGTGTTCTTATTTGTTCATGTTGCTTAGAACCCCTAGGACACATAGATTAGTTAGACATGTGAATATGGCACATAACACAAATGACACCAGAGGGAATGACAATGATGACCACTCTCAAACTTTTGGAGATAGGTCGCTTAGAGATGTGCTCGGACCTACTAGCTGCTTCTGACTCATCCATCGTGCTCCCTGCCGATGCCAATTCGTTTAGTCTAAAGCCAAGAATGGTTCAACTTCTCCCTACCTATCACGGTATGGAGAGGAAGAATCCATACTTACACATAAAGGAATTTGAGGATGTTTGCCTAACCTGTGTGGATGGGAAGACGAGCCTCCACCTTCCAAGAAGTACAGCCTCATAGGCTTCTTCTACGATGGGCTTCCAGCTTCCATGAAGCAGTTTGTGGAGATGATGTTCAATAGAGAATTCTTCGACAAAGAGCCAGCTGAGGCATAGGATTACTTGGAATCTATAGCTGAGAGTGTGCCGACATGGGAAGCGACTCCTGAATATGATCGTACAGACCAGCCTCAATCTTCATCCCGTGGAGGGCTCATTTACTATGAAACCTGAAGAGGTGTTGAAAGCTAAGATGGAAGCCCTCATCACTAGGAAATTCCAAAGCCTAGAGATGAAGGGAGTGAAGGCGGTGGCTATTGAAGAAAAGTGTGCTCCTTGTGACAGTCTGGAGCACAATACATCGGGGTGTCCACCCATTCCAACATTAAAAGGTGTGTTGAAGGTTCCTAGTCAGGTAAATAATATTTCAAATTCTGACCCATGACAAGGATTCAACACGAACGCATACAGTTCCAACTGCGCAACCACACCAATCGCAGTTGGCAAAGCAAGCCACAAGCTTCTCAATCATACATGCCACCACCTCAAAACAACTACCAAGGTGGAAATCAGAGGAAGGAGGAGGAGTCTGGTGCAGATCCGCATTTTCAGACACTCAGTGACACACTCCAACAGTTCATGCAGCTGCAGCAGAGCCAAAATCAACAACTTCAACAATAGCAGCAAGTTCAATTCCAACAGATGCAACAACTTCAGCAGCAACAACAAACTCAGCAGACTCAATTCTAACAAATGAATGATGGCATCACAAAGCCTATGGCAAGTTTGGAGAAGGGCAAGCTCGCTGCTCAAACACTCCCGAATCCCAACACGAGTTCATCGTCAGCAAACAACAACATCAAACCATGCCAGGTGGTGACTACTTTGAGGAGTGGAAAAGAAATTTAAAAGCCTGAGCCGCCAAAGGACACTTCTGAGATGGTGGTAGAGGAAGAGGACCGTGAACTGCAGGGAGTACCAGAGGAGAGCTTAAGCAAGGACACAGACGCTACAAAGAAAATCTATTTGAGCAAGTAAAAGAAAATCTATTTGATGTGAACGTAACTGTAGTGTATTTGAGCAAGTAAAAGAAAATCTATTTGATGTTATTTTTGTATTTTTATCATTTTAAATATTAACCAATAATCTTTTATTGTTTACTAGATTCATTAGAAGAAACGAAATCGACTTGAAACGTAATGGTTGAATGACTTGGTGTTGGTTAAATACAACACCAGCTTAGAGGAGAGATTCAAGATGTGTGACAAGCTTGATTCTATCTCACTTGTTGAGTTATTTGAAGATAGAAATGAGTGGACACTGACACTCTCATTACTAAATTCGGTGAGTTAGAGCCCAACATTACTTTTTTCATTTATGAGACAATTACCAGTTAAATTTTATCATTATACACATCTTAATACTATTTCAATGAAATGACGAATAATGAATTGAAGGAACTCAAAGAAATGTAGGGGTGCCAACCCCAACCCCTCCAAGTGCGGGTGAATTGGAGGCAGATGTATCATGGCTTGAAAAAGGTGCAGGTGAAGGACATGTAGGGACTGATTTTCATGCAGAGACCATACTAGGTGAGCAAATATATAAATTTGGGTTACTTAACATTGTTTTTACTTTACTCTTTATAGTAGTAAATTAATTGGTGGGAACTTCATAGCTACAAGGAAATCAAGTAGTGAGGACACCGGTTGCAGGAGAAAGGTAGGTAGCTGATTTAGAGATGGATCATGCAGGAGGAGGTGAGTAGTAAATAAATTGATAACATTTCATGGATTTATTTTCACGAGTTTTGATAAGTTTATTAATATATTTTTCTATGTTATGGACTTATAGGGGAAACTTCTAGTGCAAGGCCAAGTGCACCAGAGAGAGTTATCAACACCACTTACATTAGGAGGAGACGATGAGCACTAGGGAGAGCCTCCACGTCATTCTTTCATCTTAGATATGAGAGCTCTGAAGAGGAAGAAGAAGTACCAGCAGACGATGATGCAGACGCAGTTGATGATGATGATGAGACTCATGAGGATGAGATCGACTTTCATGATGCATATGATTGATCTTTCTTTATTACTAGATGGACCGTGGACGATGGACATTGTAGTATATTATTTGTTGCGGGGTAGAACTCGTGTACAATGAATTTGTATTATGGGGAACCAAGGGCACGGTGGTTAAGCTATTGACGGGATTAGGGTAGGATATTTGACAGGTGATCAGTGGGGTAATGAGGCTAAGCTCGTTGCGGAAGCTGACCACGGTATCAAATCTGGTAGGATGCAGTGAAGGGGGCCGAACTGTCCAGGTTGAGGGCGAGGACGACCGATGATGACGAGCTAACCTGCGCAACAACTCGTCAGAAAAGCCGGGTTGGGGTCCAACCCTTAGCCTCTCCGATGCCTAAGTCAGTAATAAGACTTAAAACGGGGGCTAGGCACGCAGGTCGGACTGAAGGTGAGTCGACCGTACATGACGAGCTATGAGTGGAAGAACAAAGATATGAACGACATTTGCTCTTGTGTGTGAGTAATAGGATTGAGAGTAAATTTGCCAACCTCTTCACCGTTGGAGGCGAAGGTGTATTTATACCTGACGGAGGCGGTTAGGTGGGGCTGACCTGGCATGCTGACTCGACGCGCTGAGCTGGCCCTGCTGTCAGCGGAAGCTTCGGACGAGGATGTCAGGAACAGGAGTGTCAGCCATGCTTTTTTCAGACGACGCAACGGCCAGGGGCGCTTTTGTCAGGGTGTCAGGGCCAAAAGCATTGAGTGTCAGGGGGCGCAGCGGCCAGGGCGTGCTTTGTCAGATGGTCGGGCGGCGATTGTGTCAGTAGCGTCCTTGTACTAGGTTGTTTGTCGTGTCCAATGTGCCAAAGAGTCATCGGTGCGCGTCCGAGGTACGGCGCTACCGATGGGTCACCAGGTCGTCCCAGATGGCGGGCACGTTGTCTGGTCACGCGCCTTGCGCGTTGTTCTCGGCGAGCTGGTGGGGGGCGAGTCGGGTGACGACAGGGACCCTGGAGGAGTACGGCCCCACCACTGCCCACAGTCGGGGGCGCCCTTCCTTCGGCCTTGTCGGGCTCCGGGGTAGCCTAGCGCTCTGTTGTGGGTGAGTTAAGTGCACGCTCTCTGAGGTCGCAGGATTGGCGCCCTAGCGCTGGGCTCGCCGGCCTCCGGGATGGAAGAATGACGTATGTAGGATGTTTGGTGACCGGGGATAGAAAGTTGGGCTATCACGATCTTTAGGTCGTAACAATTGCCCCCGACATTCGAGTTCGAGGCGGATACCCGGCTCGGCTCGGATGACGTATCGCCTTCCCTTCCCGAGGAAAGCAGCTCGGTCCTTGCTCCGTGTTAGGAAGCGGCGGCTATGGTCTCGGGGCTCCCGCCCCGATAGCCATTATTACGATTTGAAAGGGTGGCGAAAGTCGATGCGTCTCTGCCACTGGACGGGTGACGCGTGGTTGAAATGACTGTCGCGACAGATGAGGTGTCAGAGGTGCGTCGATGGACGTCGCGTGGCAGCGCGGCGACGGTCGGGAAGGCCCGAGGTTTGCTATAAGTATGGGGGAGAGGATCGGTGGAAAGTTTCTCGTGATTTCTGTACCCGCTCGCGCTTCCCAGCTTCCGGTCATCGTTCACAGATGCTGCCACCGGTGCCTTTGTCGGGGATCTGCTTCCGGCCATCTCCTCAGTTCGACGGTTCGGCCAGGTAATTTTCCAGTTCATCTATCGATGGCTTCTCGCTTTGAGTGCGGCAGTAGTAGTGGGATGGGGAAGGGGGAATCGACGGAAGAGGGTGGCGGACGGCGGAAAGGCCGAACAGATGCGCCGAGGTCGGTCGCGGCTATCACGTGTAAGCTGGACCTGGTTAACATTCGGGAGATCCGCGCAAGGTTCGTTCGTCCGCCCTGTGAAGTGCGGCTGCCCGGGCCCGATGAGAGGGTGTGTTGGGCCTGCGATGACGAAGTTGGAGTTTATGTCCGGTCCCTCGAGTTAGGGCTCTGCTTCCCCATTCATCCTCAGCTTCTCCATCTTCTGAATTTCCTGGAGCTGCCGATCTGCGCGCTGGTGCCCAGCTCCTTTAGTCTGTTGGTTGGGTTCGTCGTCTTGTGTCTTGCCAGTTCTTTGAGTCCGTCCTTAGCGTTGTTTCAGTATTTATTTGGGGTGAGGAAGTGTGGGACGTATTATTGCGTCCATGCGAGGAAGGGACGAGAACTCATTGTTGGGGTGCCAGACACTGATGGCGGTTTGGCGGAGAGCTTCGTTTTCGTCGTGATGCCGGCAGACGTAGTGTTGATGTCGAACTGGGGGGCTTTGAATCCTCTGGTGAGCGAGGAGGTGGCAATGACGGACGAACTCCTGGCGAATGCCCAGATTTTCGCAGAGTTACCTGAGGCGGACCGCCGACTGACAGACTTGACGCAGGATGATCAGCTCACCCAGGAACTTTGGCCCACAGGTATTCTCATTCTGGCAGGCCCTTAAGTAGGCTTACCCTGATCTTTCTTCCCTCTGCATGTGAAGAACCGATGTTGTCGCGGGAGGAAGTGCTGAGGGCGTCCGGAGTGAGGGCAGCGAAGAAGACCGCCCATATGGATAAGGGCAAGGGAGTGGTGAATGAGGAAGCGCCGGTAGAGAGGGCCGCCCACAAGCGGAGCACCGGGGTTCCCGTTGTGGAGGAGGCGAACAAGAGGCAGCGGGGGGCCGAGCCGGACGCTCCTACCCTCCAGACTGGCGGGGTCGTGCTGGAAGGTTCGGCCAATCCAGACATGGCCTGCAAGGTCCCTCCGCGGGCTCCGATCTCGAGCAGGCCCCACAGGCCCCCTCCCATCGAGAAGTGGCCCTACAAAATTCCCGCGTGGGAGATGGGGAGGGAGGCGCACCCTGATTGCGAGAGGGCGCTCGCCCGCTTTAAGTCGACCAAGGCCGAGGCTGAGGCCATGCATAGGGAGGATCTTCACCGTATGCCCTATCGGGTAAGATGGGAGGAGTCGGTGTTCGAGGATGCTGGGGTTGTAGCCAGGCTGTCAAAGTATTTCGTGCTGCCCCGGGATCGCGAATCCTTAACCAACGTGGGCACGGAGCGGATGTGCGATACCGCCATGTGGCATATTATGCAGGTAGGTCGAACTGTAACTTGCATTCTGGCTTACATTCTTCATTACGCTCTAACTGGGTCGGGTTTGTTGGTAGGCGATGGCGGATGTGGTGGCCCTGCAGCACCATACTCCCCTGGCCACGGTCCGGGCTTCCCGAGATGAGGCGAAGGACGAACTGCGAGAGTTGTGGAGCCAATTGCGAGGGAGGGAGGCGGATTTGAATCAGGTCATTAGGCTCCGTACCCTCGATGTGGCGCGGGTCGAGTTTCTAGAGGCGCAGGGGGCTAGGCTCACCCGCCAGCTGGAGGAAGAAGAGGGCAAGGGGGCATTGCTCACCCGTCAACTTGGGGTAGAAAAGGCGCGGGGAGACCTGCTCGCCCGTCATCTGGATGAAGAGAAGGAGCGAGGAGCCTGGGCACGCCCGCCAGCTTGAGGAAGAGAAGGGGAGGGGGGGGCCGACTCGCTCGCCGTCTTCAGGAGGAAGAGGGGACACGGAATGACATCTTGAAGCGGAACGCTGTGGAGGCGGCCAGCAAGAAAAACGTGATCAACGTTCAGCAGGGAAGAATAGCCGAGCTAAAGCGTACGATTGAGTTGGAGATGAAGGAGAGGGATATACTGAAGAAGCAGCTGGAAGGCAGGGCGGCGTCGATCAGGACGCGCTTAACGCCGCAGTCCGCTGTTATCAAGATGAGGAGTTAATCCCTATGATGACGGAGGCGAGGGAAGCGGGTGTCCTCCAAGGGATGGAGATGATGAAAGCCCGACTGGCGAACCTGCATCCTGAACTGACGGTTGATTTTCCCAGACTGGATGTGCCCTTGGCCGGAGAGACGGAGGAGGAAGATACGGAACCGAAGCGCTCGTGATGCAAGGTAGTGAGAGATTTTGTACGGTCGGCTTTTGGTCGCGCCTGATCTTGCGTTGTAATGCGGACAGGATGAAAAGTTGAATGAAGTAAATTTTTGTTTTATTCAGTAGTTGGTCTTCCTGTTTTGCGTAAGATCATGTGATGAATGCCCCCAACGTTCCCGCTAGGACGAGCGCCGGGGTGAGGAGTACGGTGGAAGTTGTGAAAAAGTAGGTGCGTATGTTTCTGGTCGCCCTGCGCGGGCGGGCTGAGCTGATGCTTGCATCCGTGAGTCGGACTGGTCGTACTCATGCATGTCCCCTACTTCTTGGTTGGAGCGCCTCATGCCGATCCGCTGGGCTTAGCCCGCCTCGTTGGCTGGGACGTCGGTGGGGTAGGCGCATAGTCCCAACGAGGGGAAAAGGTGGGGATATGTTTCGAATTTCCCGCCTCGAATCACCGCCGAATCGCAGAGGTCACATCGGATTAAAGACGGGCGGGAATCGAAACGTCCCGACCGTTTATCGAGAGACGCGTGGGGGGGATGTGACAGGGGGCGTCAGGTGAAGCGGTAGGCCGCCTGGATGTGCGACACGTGGCCGGGTGCGAGCGGTGGAGATCGGAGAGCGGATGCCTATAAGTAGGGGTGGGAGTTGATGCGGGAGATTTTCTTGCTTCCGAGTATTCCAGAACAGATTTCTTGAGTTCAGGCGATTGCCTTCGTGGAGGCCAAGTTCGTTGCCGGAGTTTGCGCCGCCTTCGCCGCCGCAGCCGCCGCCGTAGCGAGTAGTCAGTAGGTATATTTCTTTTCTTTTCTCTGGTATGGTTTCATCATCTTCAGCCTCGTCGTCGGGGTCGACGGGCGGCTCCACGGCAGAAGCAATTGATTTTCTTTTACTTAGTAAAATACACTCCAGTTACATTCACACATGCACGTACTACAAGTAAACTAAGTACGCGGATCGTAAACTTTGCCAATTGTGGAATAGTGGTCCCATAAGACTTACACCATTTCGCTGTCAATTTTACTTAGTGAGTACTAGTAAGTAATGACCATATAAGTTTACCTATAAGTTACGCTAAGTATGATACATTAAATAAAATGTAAGTTATCTGGTGTCAAATCCTTTCGCTACATGATAGCGAACTTGTTCCCAAATAATCCATTTCCAGTCTTGTATGTAGGGAGTTGACTCAAAACAAGTTTCTAATCTTTATGAGGTACAAGCTTTTTCACACATGTATACATATCATTCATCACATCAATATCCAGCTGGATTTCTTCATCATCATAAAATGTACCATAAATTAAGAAATATCCAGCCCAATGTAATGGACGGCTAAGTTAACACTCCCACCACTTATCAACAATTTTGATCGCCTCATTGAACTTGCACTCATCATTGTCCAAATACTCAGGATGTTATTTTTTACCATTTCAATGGCCTTGTACATGTAATCCATGGCAGGCTTCTTCTCATCATCAGCTAGTCTTTAGACTTTAACAAGTGGTAATGCAATCTTCAAGGCTAGGACCATCTCATTCCAATAGTTCTGAGAAAGAATAGTTGCTGTAATTTTCTTCCACTTCTTATCATTTTGCCCAAGGACTAGATAACCACTCTGAAGACCTAAACATCATTTGCAATTGATGTTTCTGATTGTAAATACTCTGCACAGTCAAAATGAAAGTAGCAAACCATGTTTTTGCTGGTCTGACTAGCACTCTACCCTTGGTAAAGCTTATCATCATGCTCAACACTTTCACATGGTTATAAATGTAACCACTGAACTCCACAGACTTCTTGATAGTCTTCATTATATTCGGTAATTTTCCAATATCTTCTAACATTAAATCAAGACAATGTGTTGCGCAAGGGGTCCGTGAGATATTGGGGTATTCTCCTCGATCAACTTCCCTATCACATTGAGAATAAAAAAATAAGTACGGAAAGATAAAATAATTTAAATGAAAGACTAAAAGTATATAAAATACTAAAATTACAAATAAGTAAATTACTTACCAGCTGCCATGTAGTTCGATGCATTATCGATGATGACTTGAACTACATTCTGTGGCCCAACTTTCGGAATCATCGTATCCATCCACTCAAAAATTTTATTCCTCGTTTTTGTGTATGCTGAAGCGTACATAGATTCCATGAACAATGTCCATCTACAACTGTTGAATAAGAAGTTCATGAGAGATCTATTTTTTCTATCGGTCCATCCATCTGACATAAGAGAACAACCAGCTGTCTTCCACTCCTTTTAATGCTCAGCAAAGATAGCTCTAGTGGTATCGACTTTCTTTAAAAGCAATGGAACTCTCAGCTCATGATAGCTAATTCTTCATGCCAAGACACCAAGAAATTGCATCAAACATTTCTTTACAACTATCAAGTCTTGCTGTATTGAATGGAATGCCTGCTTGATAGAACCATTTAGCTACACATGTATTAGCGTATTCAACTTTTGCAGGATCCAGACACTCATCTAAAGTTGCATGTCTCAATGGTTGGGATGAGTTATTTGGTGGCCTCTTTGAAAAAACATATACATAGTGTAATCAGCTTTTCTTTTACCGGTCCAAACACTAGTATTCTCCTCCATGACACTGTCTTCAGCAGTAGCGTTGTCTCCCAAAACATCCAAATTAAATGGATCATCACAATTTGAACCAACAGAGGATGCAAAAGATTTCTTCCCGCTTTTCGAGTCCATGCAATCTTGCATCTCCTTTTTACCGACATCAGGAACTTGTTTGCAGAGTAATACATTCTTTTTTCCTCCAGCAAGGTGTTGTTTCACGCGAAATACACCTCCTTCCAACTCTCTGCTGCAAAAATTATGTTTCAAGTCGTTCGTATTTTTAGGGTACAACTGTTTGCAGTATTTCCAAGCGGGATCTTTTCTGTTATGACCACCTTCGGCCGTTGACCCCTCAGCGTTATTTCCAACTATAAAATATGAAGAAGTTGTAAAATACTCCTTAAAAGATCACCCAATGACTTTGTGATACACTATAAAAACAATTGCAATGAGTATCCAATGCTCATACGTGCAACAACAGAATGCCGAAAACAGTACAAATCATTTAAAGATGGAAAACTGAAGGATTTAATGTTCACCAATATTTACGGTTAACCAAATTCACAAACAATTTCCGAATCAACCTTATATAGAAAATAACCAAATACTAGAAAACCCAATATGATCGTTTTCAGGATGGACAATGGGGGGAAGGGACAATCTAGTGATCTCAGATAAAATTTCATCAACGATCGTTCGGGACTTAACCATTTATTAATGGTTTTATATGATCTTTCAGGCAACATTTATGATCCCACAAGTAGAAAACTTAGATCCTTCAGACAATAGCTTGTTACATGATCCAACAGGCAGTAAACTCTATACGTGTCCAACGGCCTTTATGGGCCAAACCATCATCTTCAATCATCAGACATCCTCTAAGCCAACTCCGATACGTGTGGTAAACCCCCAAGGTCTCCATACTAACCCATGGGCTACCACCAAGCATTGTTAATCGCTACAATATCGCCTAATTATTATTTACAGCCAATACCAACATTAAAAATCCCCAAACATAGCCACATCAAGGAATAAACCCCATTAATCAGCTTAGACTGGGCCACAGTGCCCAGTTTCACCCATGGTCAGCCAAGGAAAGACACTGTGAAGCTTAAGGAAGGGTCACAGGTTGCGGTATGTGAGAAGGGAAGCCGGACAGTCCCGGCGAGGGGAGAAAAACACCAGAACAGCCCGCACGCAAGGGGAAAGGGTTCTACGGGTCACGGCCAAGAGAGAAAGTTCCTCGGCTAATCATTTCGAATGCCACTGGACTGCAGCGAGGGTCGCCGTCATGCCCGAAGCTCAGAATCATCATCGCAGGAAAAAGAGAAATGTAATCCACAAATTTAAAAATCCAAAATTAGAGAATCAAAGTGATTTTACCCGAAATTGCGAACTGACAGAGAAAACAGAACAGAAATCCGAACTCCAGAACAGATCCGAACTCAAAATCGGAAGAAAACCCAAATTTTTCCTCGTAAAATAATATTTTTTACATAAAACCAAAACCACATGGGCTTAATCGAGCTTAAATAGATGGTAGAGAAGACCCGAGGGAACTGTGGCTTCGCTACGAAAGCGATCGGCTTCAATTCGAGGCGAAATCGTGTCGGAAGCCCTAGGGTTTAGGGCGCGGTGGAGGCATGAGGCCGTGCCACGTGGCGTGAGGTGGATAGGGGAGAGGAAGGTGGTTTGTGTTCCTTTTTGTCGAAGGAACAAGGAGAGAGGAAGAAAACGAGAGAGTCGACACTCAAAATTTCGTCGCCGCCTTCGATCGAGCAAGAGAGGCAGAGCGAACGCGAGGGTGTGTGTGTGTATGGCACACATGCGATAGAGATTAGTGGGGGAAGTGGGATGAGGGTAAAATAAGAGGGCCTAGTGTTTGGGCCGGGTAAGGAGGAAATTGAAAGAAAAAAATGAGGGAAAGAGAGAACGGTCCTTCCCAGCCATGATGGGCATAAGGCGTGTGCATGGGCGTAAGGCGTGCATCTGAGGTTGCCTTGCCTTTGGTCCAAGGCATGTTCCTTGGGTCGCCTGGGTCGCCTCACAAATGGGTGTGTGCGCCTCGCGCCTAGGTGTGCTTCGCGCCTAGGCACGCCTCAGCGCGTGCCTTGATGCGCCTTAACTACACTGCTAGAGGTATGCTCCGGCCCCATAGTCAGTTTCACATGGCATGCTGCTCCGATTACATGTATGATCAGCTTACCAGTCACTCTTGAAGAGCACCCACAGTTGGTCACTCGCATGCCGAAGTTCATAGTGGTGAAGATCAGCTAGGCTTACAACGGATCACAGGTCGACCGCTTCTTAACTGGTCGAGGCTGTGGTCTCCCCTTTTCCCCTTTTCCACCATATGATCAAATTTCAGACCCCGAATGGGTCAAAAGAGTAAAATGCAACCAAGCCCAATCGAGGTCGTGCTACCTCCTTTCCACCAAAGTAAAAGGTGCCAAGAAGACCTATCCAGTGGACTTCCTTGACAGAGGGAGGACTTTGTCAACCGACGACTAATTCAAGTCGAGGAGCCTGAGCTGCCCGGTCTCAGGTGAGGTGGGAAAGACTGTGTCTGTAGGGTCGGGACTTGATCCCAATCTAAAGGAGAAACTAATCAACTTCTTGAAAGCAACCATAGATGTCTTCACCTGGTCACTAGACAACATGCCAGGCATGGACCCTCGGGTGATCACCCATGAGTTGCATGTCAATCCAACCTTCAAGCTAGTCAAACAAAAGAATAGGAACATTAGGGGCGAGAAGATGATGGCTGCTATTGAAGAAGTAGATCGGCTGCTGGAGGCCAGTTTCATCAGAGAAGTCCAGTATCCACGCTAGCAAGCTAATGGTGTGATGGTGAAGAAAGCAAACGGCAAACGGCAAATGGCAGATGTGTGTAGACTTTACTAATCTCAACAAAGCTTGACCCAAAGATAGCTATCCCTTGCCTCGGATCGATCATCTTGTGGACAACGCCTCGGGATACAAACTATTAGGCTTTATGAATGCTTTCTCTAGCTATAACCAGATCCAGATGGCTCGTGAAGACGAAGAGAAGACATCATTCATCACAGACCGATGCGTCTTCTGTTACAAAAATATGCCCTTTGCGTTAAAGAACGCAAGGACACCCTACCAGAGGATGGTGAACAAGGTCTTCAGTTCTCAAATCGGGAGGAATCTGGAGGTGTACATTGATGATATGCTCATCAAATTCAAGAGCTTGGTAGATCACAACGCCGATATCTCGGAGACCTTCAATGAGATCGAGAAACACAATCTCCGGCTCAATCACACTACATGTAACTTTGGAGTCCGATCTGAAAATTTCCTTGGCTTCATGAGTACAAATCGTGGCATTGAAGTCAATCCATTCAAGATCGAAGCACTGATCAACATGAAGGAGCCAGCTGCAAATGCGGAATGGTCGGATCGCCGCCCTTGGACACTTTCTGTTAAAATTTGCAAAAAGGTCTATCCCATTCTTCAAAGTTCTGAGGGAAGATCTAGCAAATCTACGATCGAAAGGACGGCTGTAGAATTGAATGAAGATTGTGTTCGAGTCTTCACCGAGCTAAAGGACTACCTCCGCAGCCATCCGCTCTTAACGAAGCCTAAAGAAGTAGAACTGATGAGAATCTACTTGGCCACCACTCGGGAAGAAGTTACCTCAGCTCTAGTTAAAGAAGAAGCAGCGGTACAGAAGTCGATCATTTACACAAACCAGATCCTCAAAGGAGCTGAAATCCAATACAGCCAGATAGAGAAGCTAGTGTACGCCCCCATCCTCACTGCAAGAAGGCTCCGACCCTATTTTCAGGCCCACTGTATCCTAGTCTTAACCAACTCTCAGCTCGAATAATACCTGAAGAGGTTAGATCGGTCAGGAAGGATGCTGAATTGGGCGATCGAGCTAAATGAATTCGACATTCATTACAAACCAAGGACAACCGACGAATTGCAGGCTCTGGCAGACTTTAGGGGAATCAACTATTAACTCGGTATCAATTCATCCCTCAACGCCTTTTGTTACTAATAATCTACCCAACATCTCTTTAGAACAGGATGAAGTCTGAGTCGTTCACGTAGATGGATTGTCAACCAAGTTGGGTAGTGGAACTGTCATAGTCATTCAAGCCACTGATAAAAACATCATAGAGTATGCTCTTCAATTCAAGTTCAAGGCTACCAATAATGTCGCCGAATATGAAACCAACATCAATGGCCTAAGGCAGTCTCGGGCTTTGGAGGCAGAAAGAGTCTGACTGCTCAACGATTCCAGGCTCGTCATCAATCAATTGCATGGGGAGCACGAAGCCAGTTAAGAGATGATGAAGAATTACAATTGAATTCTTTAATCTTCATGCAATGCTTTTGCTCCAAAGCTTGAATCCAAAATCACATGACTTAATGCTTTGTCTCCTCGTCAAGATAATCATAATAAATCTGAGACTAAAACATACAAATGTTGGACGCAACGATCTAGGATCTCTTGGTTTGATGATGACAAACGTGTGTGTTATATTTAACGTGTACTAAGTGTGTTTCGAGAATGGCGACGTGTTGGAGAAATTGCTATCCGCATAGCTAATGGACTTGGTCAAAGTGCCATACACAAAGCGAATTGGACTTGGTCCAATATGGGATGAGATGGAGCCAATTTGATATCAATTGGGATTGGAATAAATCAATTAAAGTGATATGAGAATCCTACCAAATCCTATTCAAAACCCTAACCTCTACATCACATTGCGGATACTCTCTACAAAAAAGAAATACATTCAGCCAAGCAGCAGATCTCTAATTTGGAGTTCACAATTTTTTCTTTGAAAATCACATAGGCCGGCCTTAATTAAAATGTCCAAGAGCCCATCTTAAAAACCCCTTCAGCCGAAACTTTGTGAACCCAAGTTTATAAACCCACCCTCTGAAAACCTTCGATCAACTAGGAGAGCCAAAAAAATTAACCCTAAATCTCAAGAGGCAACTGTCATTTCAGAGAGGGGGGTCTTCATTTTGTTTTTCTCCTTATTTCTCAAAAAATCAAAGCGGCATCATCTTTGATAGGAGCCGCAACAAAGGCCTCTTGTGTTATTTCAATCTCCTTCATATATTATCAAAGGACGCACTTGCTCTCTTATTGTAATTCTCCACTATCTTATTTGTTTTTTTTCAGGCCGAAATCTATGAGGAGGCCAAGATCAATGCACAAGGGGCAGCTGCTGTTCTCATTAGTGCCGAATTGTATTTGCTTTGAAAATTTCACAAGGCCGGCCGATTTCACAAATACACAAGTTCCAAGAGCTTTAGTCTACAAAGGTCTAGGCGGCTGTGCATCTACATGTGGAAAAAAAGGGGAGTACTTGCTTGTTCACTTATTTTTTAATAACGTGAGTCTCCACATAATTTGTTTTGAGAAATCAATTTTGAGGAGACAGCCGATATTTATTATTGACAGGGCTTTTGCTTGTTCATTCTTTTGTGTGCTCTTTTCCTTTTGGAGACAGCAGATTCTTATTCACCCATGTTCCTTGCATCAAAAACTAAGAGAGAGCCACACAATTTTATTTTTGAGAGCAGAGGCCGAAACAAAGGAACCAATCACTTTACAGCCGAAATTATTGACCCTCTCTCCCATCAAATTTCAAGAGAGCCTGCCACGTTTTCCTTACAGGGATTTTGCTTGTTTTTGTGTTTGATGCAGCCGCACTCTTCAAGGAAAATTCCAAGGAGCCGCACCATTGATTTTCATGTTGACTCTGATGTTTGTGCAAGGCCAAATGATTGCTGCCGAAGTATTCAAGGGAGAAAGTGCTTCTGAAAACAGAGAGGGATTAAGAAAGAGGGAGAAGTCCTTTGTGAGTGCCGCAACATTCTAGTGCAAGGCCGCAATATTCAAAGAGTTTGTTGACGCAATTTGAGTTGCCGTTGCCGAGGAAACCACTACTACTTGTCAGACGACTTCTGGCCCGTGCTTATTGATGAAGACATCGCTGCTGCACAATCTGAGCTTTCTAAACTCAATACTTTATTATTTTGTGTAGCAATTGTGATAGATCTTCGTAGGGGAAACTTTACCTATATCTTGGGATATTTTGGGACTTGTCTGGTTGGGGCTAGACAAGTGGGACCCAGCTAGTTTGGGACTAGCTGGTATAAAGCGTTACTAGGATTGATAGTGAGAGGAAACACTGTGTGTGTGGTACTGAGAGCCTGGCGAGTGTAGAGACGTAGAGGGTACTCTGAGTGTGCTCTAACTTGTGGTTTTGTACCTATTGCGCTATTCAATACTAGTATCTGCTTTGGGGTCTGGAGTAGGTCGAAGGGTCGACCGAACCAGGGTAAATCTGATGTATACTCTGTGTCTGCATTTTATTTACTCTGTTGTTGCTATAATTGCGTGAGTTTGTTCGTGGGTTGCACGAATTATTTTGTAAGCCTATTCACCCCCCTCTAGGCTAGGATCCAGATCCAACAACATAGTCATTAGCAACTACATAATATGGTGATCATCATCAAAATAATATTGGGCTTAAAGGCCAATATCCAACATCTCTCCCCTCGTAGGCCGATCAAGCTATTAGTCGGTCGTAAGGCAGTGGACTACTCCCCTCACAAGCCGATGTATTCCTTCATCGGTCGTAAGGCATGTGGCCACTCCTCTCGCATGCCGATCTTTCTCTTCATCGACCGAGGGGCCACTCCCCTCATGGACCAAAGAAACTCTCAGTCAATTGTAAGGCGCGGGGCCACTCCCCTCAAAAGGCCGACCTATTTTTCATCAGGATGACTATTAGTCAACCTCAAGTTTTAACTACCAGGATCATCTTTCCTCTATTATGTCAACTCATGATGCTTGGTTGCAATGAATCATGGGTTTCCAGCTCATCGAACCAGTCTAGCAGCAAGGGCTAGGTGTGATTATTCCGTACCTTGCACTTCCTACCCTAGCATTGTACAAGCCCGAGCTGTGGAGGGAGGCTGGACAACACGGGAGCCAACCTTGATACTTGATGATACTTTATGAATTGAGATATTTTTTCAAGGTGAAATTTTTTTTCAAGTGGCATTTTAACGCTTCTATCTAAAGACAAAAGCTCGGAAGTCATTTTCTGGAAATCAGACGAGCTCCCCATCCAAGTTCCAAGCTCCCCACTCAAGTTTCGTGCTCAAGTTTCGTGCTGAGACTTGGTGTGTTCGTAGATTTTCAACCATAGATCGGAGATCTTCTGAGACCTAAGCCAAGCTAATTCGAAGCTTCACATACATGTTCTTAGAGCATTCAAAAGTTTTCTACCCTAGCTCTAAGGTCCTTCCCCATGAACTAAGACTTGCTGTTAGGTAAAAAAAATTATTGATCAAAGAGTATGACCAAAGCATGTACATATGAAAATGAAAATGGGCAAAGCCCGTACAATAGAATAGATACAATTAAGATGCTAGGGTTTCGAGAAACATGGCTTCAACGGCCTCGGGCGCAGCTGCTAGGGTATCTTTAGTGACAGCAGGACCGACCTCTTGCACTGGAGCTCTGCGAAGACACAAATATGTGACGCACAATGACGACTTTTGAATTGGCAGACCTCCCTGCAACCTCCATCTCTGTGATTGTCATTACCATAGAGATTAATGCTAGTTTATGATAACAAAAAATCTATGTACATCACTAAGTTCGTTCCATCTTAACACATAGTCTATCTACTCTAAAATCTGAGCAAGAACAATATAAAAGCCATGAGAACAAAAGAAATGACTACATATATCCGTTGACGACGAAGCTGAACGGAGAGGATGAAGGAAAAAGTGAAACCTCACACTCTATTTATACATGAAGGTACACTCCTTGAGGCGAACTCATCCATCGGATCCTGGACATGTGTCGACATCTGGTGGTAATGATGCCCCAAAGTTGGTGCTCTTTTCGCGTACAAATACTAGGGCATGGTGAACATTGAATGTGCTGCCTTGACTGCCGCATCCGTCCCATCCGTATATGACACATCATCCGACCTCAACCGCTACGTCGGTTGATCTCTAGAGATGGGTGCCATTGATATAACTCGGGCCGGCTCATAGATCTCTCGGCTACTTATCCTAATGATAAGCCTATCGAAAAACCACGACGTTGGCCCAATGACCTAGAGACCTTCACATGTGGTCTATCATCCCTCCATTAAAAGTGACAGCATGTCGACCATTAAGTTCTTTTTTCAATATGGGCATTCAATGCTTGACCAATTCTGCCCCTTCGTCAATGTCGATAGCTCAAACCAATACAATAAAGCGTCTTCAATACTCCACTTTTACCTAAACAACGACACTTCAGAGGGACATCAACTATATATAGTTTGGAGAATGGGAGAAAGGTCCAATTCCTAACTATCTACGACTCAACACTCAGGTACTCTCATACTCGGTATCTGCTCCACCAAACTTTACACTTCTTCCATAACTCGGCCTAAGAACTAGTAGACGACCTCCCAACATGCCGGATATAATTTCACTGAGCCGCATTTGAGTCATCTACTGACTTAAGTATCGGAGTGGGTTAGATCGGACCACAGATCGGACCCCATGATAAGTTTCTTGTGTTGCAGACTGCGCGAAGACAGCTCAGACCTAGCTCACATAGCTCGGATCGTAGCTTATTCAGCTAGCTGATAGCTCGTCCGGTGTCCATTTAGCTGCCCACATCACCATACGTCAGCTGATACGTCCAACTCATAGTCCAACAACTTCAATGGTGAGAAAACATCCCGAAACACATACCTCTATACATGCCAGTAAAAAAGGAATGTGAACAGCTAAACCCCAAGTACAATGTTAGATCAATTCACAGCACACTTAGGAAGCACACTTTAGGAAGAGCAACTGTAAAATCTAACATACAAGTAAAACTAACCGTAGCTAGGACAAGTCTAACAACAACTATAATAGAGAAGTAAACAAACAAGTGGCGTACCCGAAATTCACTAGGTTTCCTCCCAAGGCACCGAGCCAATAAATCCAATATCACATAAGATAAACCAGCCTCTCCGATGGTCATTCTGAAAAGAGAATAAAATGGCAAATAAGCAACTTGCCTAGAAATAAATTCATCAATTTTTCAAAGTGCTTCCATTGAGCCAACAGTTTATAAGGATTCCAACACAATTATCATGGCGTGTTATCAATTAAAAAATGTAGCAGAGAGGACTGTAGTTACAGACTAGGCGACAGTTGAAGGGGTATAGAATAAATCTTAAAGCAGATTTGCTTAAAGAAATAGTCATCATTTGAGATGTTATTGTAAGAACATTCGTGCTTCTTCATCTATCAAACAAATCAGTAGTACAGTCCAGTTCAAAAACAGGAATGAGCTTTTACCTCATGCAAAGATGATGCTCTTACACAAGCATCCTTAGCATATCAGCGGTAATTGATCATGTACTACTTTTAGATAAATGTCAAGCACCTATCATACCTAGTTAAGATAATAATTGAATACTAAAACTTTCGTTCACATATTAAAAGATAGAAAATTAAACAAATAGGCATTTTATGTTTACAGATAGTGCCCTAATTAATGAACTTTCCATAACCTACTTATGTTTCTATTGTAATACATAAAGACATTTATGCAACATTGGCACATTAAACATATCAAGGTCAACAGTTAGCCTAAAACAATAAGCATATTAGTAGTGATGTTCTCAAGCTTACAGTAACAAGATTCACATCTTAACAAAAAGAATATTATTCATTACTACCAGACTAATGAGATAATGCTACCAGTGTGTAAAGTTAACCAAGAGAAACAGCTTCAGTACAAAGAAACACTAAAATGCTGATATATCATAGAGCGTAACTTCGTTTCTATTATATCCAAAGAAAGGGCCTGCAACATAGAAGCAAATAACCCACTTGAAAGGATGCTTCAACATAGTCTCTGTTGAAGAACTAGTACTACCAGGCAAAGGAATAAGATGGAGATTTGTTATAGATACTAGATAGCATGTATTACACATGGATGTAAGCTAGTATAACAAATGATTCAGTCACGTTGCTTAACAAAGGCTCTTAGGCTACAAGATCCAGCTACAAGGTCCAAATTTTGTTAAACCAATTGAGTAAACACATCAAATATTGAGCAGCAAAGTCACACAAGTACAACTAACTTCTTTCTTTAAGAAATTCCGAAATAGTTAACATGAGACTCTGAAATAATGGAGAAAGCAGCTAGATTTCCAAATGGGCTTCAAGAACCAGAACGAATCATGGATGATAGATGATAAACAAATAAACAATATCAAGGTCAACAGTTAGCCTAAAACAATAAGCATATTAGTAGTGATGTCTCAAGCTTACAGTAACAAGATTCACATCTTAACAAAAAGAATATTATTCATTACTACCAGACTAATGAGATACTGCTACCAGTGTGAAAAGTAAACCAAGAGAAACAGCTTCAGTATAAAGAAACTCTAAAAATGCTGATATATCATAGAACGTAACTTCGCTTCTATTGTATCCAAAGAAAGGGCCTGCAACATAGAATCAAATAACCCACTTGAAAGGATGCTTCAACAAAGTCTCTGTTAAAGAAATAGTGTTACCAGGCAAAGGAATAAAATGGAGATTTGTTATAGATACTAGATAGCATGTATTACACATGGATGTAAGCAAGCATAACAAATGATTCAGTCATGTTGCTTAACAAAGGGGCTACAAGTTCCTGCTACAAGATCCAAACTTTGTTAATCCAATTGAGTAAACACATCAAATATTGACCAGCAGAGTCACACAAGTACAACTAACTTCTTTCTTTAAGAAAATTCTGAAATAGGTAACATGAGACTCTGAAACAATGGAGAAAGCAGCTAGATTTCCAAAAGGACTTCAAGAACCAGAACGAATCATGGATGATAGATGATAAACAAATAAACAATATCAATTTGAGTATTATATTCTCCTCAGGTGCTATGAATCAAGTACTTGGATAAAGTGAATTCAGAAATTTACAACATATCTAACAAAACTAGTAAGAACCCAATTACACAAGTAAATTACGCAATTACTAGACAAATTACAGATTCGCCAGAATTCAGACGCAATGAAGCAATAAAAGCTTTATCCATTGATGACAACTTAAACTAGTACAAATTTACCATCAACATCAGCACACAAAACCCAACAGCACTACCAAGAATCAAGCTCTTGATTATAAGGCATTACAAGGCGCTCTAAACACAAACCAACGGTAAAATCAGAAAGATAACATGCTCATGCATTTCACCTCATATCTAAAAGAAGGATATTTTAAGGGGAAAACCAACGTAAACAGATAAAATAAAATTAAAAGAACTCGCTTTGTCAAACACCACTTGCTCCTGGCAGCCACTGCAACCAAAGGAGAACAAATTAAAGATCAAAGATTCAAAGGTAAACAACAAAAATTACAGAATAAGGGAAAAAGAATGAAATAATCCTAAAGTTACTGAAGAGACAAAATGGAAAAACCACAGGAGGGAATGTTGGATCGATTACTGATCTTGATGGTCTCGATCTCGGCGCCGCTCCGGTGAGCTGCGTTGACGGCATTCTCGTCCTTCTTGGCCGTAGCATTCTGGGCTTTCTTGCAGACCACGACGGGCTCCCAATCATGAGAGATCGTTCTGACTCCGGCCATCAGCATTTTCTACGCTTAGGGTTTTTGGAAGGGGACCAAGAAAGGGGATTGGAAGAAAAAACGAGGGGAGAAGCAAGGGATTTGAGGTGAGGGTGTTTTTTTGGCCCGGGGCCCGTCAGGGCCGGCTGCCCGGCCCGGGCCCGGGTTCATAAATCCGGGCCGGGCTGCGGCCCGGGCCCGGCCCGCCCCAGGGCCGGGCTGGGTCCCCCCACCGGCCCGGGGCCGGGGCCGGGCCCGGGCCCGGCAACGGCTTTTTTGGAGTCGTTGCCCAACGGGCAAAAATTTGCCCGTTTGGCAAGGGCCCCTTTTTTTTTATTTTTTTTATTTATTTTTAATCCAAATTTCTTCTATAAAAACCCCCCCTCCCTATCTCTTCTTCTCTCACAAAATCTCTACACTCATCTCTTCCCTCACAAAATCTCTAAACTCTAATTCTCTAAATACCTCTCTACGGCTCTACCCGGTGTTCTACAACTCTCGCTACTACCGTCTCTACAGTCGTCAATCTCGCGACTATCGTCAACCGTCTCGCTACTCCAATTCGCTACTCAAATTCGATGCGTCCAGTCTCTACAACTCGGGTCATCCTCAAAGGCTCAAACAGGTTTCTGTAGTATAAAGTTTAGATTAGCATAATGTCAAGACGCCGTCTAAGAAGATAAATATGAATTTTAATATAGATGATGATACTAACACTGCCGATTTTGAATATTATGCTGATTTACTACGTGGTAACGTAGGGGCTGGTTTTAATCCTGATATAGCAAATATTGAAACACAAGAACCAGATAACTTTGGGGCTAGTAATAATCCTAGACCCGTCATGCCACCACCTGCACATTCACCTTTCTCGCATGCTGCTCACACGTACACAAGTTCATCGGCACAAACATCTACCCCTGCTTCACATGCTGCACCATCTACACAAACCCAAAAGAAAGGACAAAAGTCCGGTGTTTGGGAGCACTTTTCACGTGAAATGGTAAAAGACAGTAATGGCATAGAACAAATTCGTGCATTCTGTAAGATATGTAGAACTAGTTTTGCTGCCGCACATACTGCCGGCACTTCGCATCTGCTAAGACACATGAAATCACATATTAAAAAAGATGCTAGACAAGCAACATTAAATTTATCTTCATCATCTTCCTCTCTTACTCCTTTCTCATATTCTGTTGAAAATATGAGAAAAGAGATGGCGAGATTTGTGTTATGCAGAGAGCAACCTCTAAATTATGCTGAAAGCCCAGACTTTGAGCGATTACAGCAAAATGCATTTAACCCTGCATTTAGAAAATTATCTAGGCACACCCTTAGAAAAGATTGTATGAGTATGTTTCATGATGGACATGCAAAATTGTATCAAATTTTTCTTAATTTAGAATCTAGAATTTCTTTAACTTCTGACATATGGACTACAAAATGGGGTTCATCATACCTGTGTCTTACGGCCCATTTTACAGACGATGATTATATCATTCAGAAAAGAATTATATGTTTTAAGGTGTTAGAGTATGCACACAAGGGTGCACACATTGGTAGAACTTTGCAAAATATTTGTCATGATTATGATATTGAGAAACAAATTGTATCAATTACTTTTGATAATGCTTCGAATAATACTTTAGCCATTTCTTTTTTGCAACGTCAATGGAACCCAGATCTAGATGGTTTAATTGTTCATCAACGTTGTGCATGCCATGTTTTAAACTTAGTAGTTCAGGATGGGCTAAAACTTACTTCTGTTTATCTGGAAAAACCTAGATCCCTTATGCTTTTAATTACAACTAGTTCACAAAAAAAGAGAGAATATAAGCAGTTTTGTCGTAGTAACCAACTGCCGTATAGGGCATTTAAATTTAGTGTCCCCCATAGGTGGAATTCAACTTATCTAATGATACGTTGTATTAGACAAAATAGAACCCAACTTACTGAGTTTGCAAGTGCATACCTTGCAAATGATAGTGATTATGAAATTAGTGATTATGAGTGGCTTATTATTGATGAACTTTATGAATTTTTTGAAATTTTCTACTTGACAACAAACAAGTTTTCTGGTATGTATTACTCTACTTCAGTTCTAGGCTTAGACCAATTAGCGGTGATCTCTGAAGTCATATAAAAACATAGAGATAATGACACCATTAGGACTCCAGCCCTTAGGGCAATGATAAAACAGATGGAGATTAAACTCCGTAAGTATTGGAATCCTGTTCCTTTGCTATACTCTATAGCGAAGGTTTTAGATCCCCGGTTTAAAGAGGATGTAGTACTTGACTTCTTAGATACCTATTACGAAAACATGAACCTTCAAGATAAAGCAGAACAACACAAAGCTAGTTTTAAGAATAGCTTAAGATCACTTTTTACTGTATATGAGACACGATATGGTAGTTCTACACAAACATCTAATGTTCAAGCATCTTCAAGTGCTCCAAGCAGAGTCCGCCTTATTATGTGCAAGAAGAAGCAAAAAACATCAGACACAGCTAATGAACTGTCTAGGTATTTGTCAAGTTTTTATTTATTTTCTGAAGAAGACTTGAATAATGAGGGTTTTGATGTTCTGTCATGGTGGAAACAGTATAAGAATAGTTATCCAATTCTTTCCATGATGGCTCGTGATTTGTTAGCCGTACTCATATCCACTATTGCTTCGGAGTCTGCTTTTAGTGCAGGTAGTCGTGTTCTTAGCAGCAAGAGGTCACGGTTGAAGCCAGATATAGTAGAAGCGTCGGTTTGTGTGAAGGATTGGTTCAGGGCTGAATCGAGAACCCAATATCAGACCGACCTGTCTGAAGACTCTGAAGAAGAAGAGGTAGAAGAAGCAGCAGAGACTTGATATATTTACTTACTTGTATTAGCAGTTTATAACATGTATTAGTTTCTTGTTTTGGCCAATGTATGAGGGGTTAGGCTGGCCAACGTATGTCCCCCCCCCCCTCAAAAATATTTCAATTAATAAAATTTAAAGGTTCAACCCGGGACCTTCGCGAATTTCGGGATTAAACTTTTTCTAAAAAAATTAAGATTTTTCTTGTATTGTAAGTAAGTTACTACATAGTACATACTAACATTAACATATACAATTAAATATTTAAAGTAATTAAAACTTTAATTTGGCCTATTTTTTTTTCTTAAGAGCTTTGTAACTGTTTAAAGTTTTTTCGTAGTTTTTAAAATTTCTGAATTTTTTAGAAGTGTTCTAAAAAATTTTTGGAATTTTTACATGTTTACAACAATAATTTAGGTTTTTAGTTATTAGATTTTATGTTTTATAAATTTTTTTAGATATTAGATTTTAAAGATATTTTTTTTAAAAAATTTTTTTTACTTAATTCAGGCCGGCCCGGCCCGGCCTAGCCGGGCACGGGCCGCCGGGCCGGGCTGGGCCAGACTTTGGCCCACCCGGGCCGGGCCGGCCCGGCCCGGGTTCCTTTTGATCCCGGGCCGGCCCGGCCCATGGCCCGGGCGGGCCATGGCCGGGCCCGGGCCGGCCATGGCCGGGCCCGGGCCGGCCATGGCCGGGCCCGGGCCGGGCCGGCCATGGCCGGGCCCGGGCCGGGCCGGCCCGGTGGGCCAAAAAACACCCTGAATTTGAGGGAGATTTTTTTAGATGGCTTATATACAGACTGCATTCATTGCAGCTTATATATACTGCATTCACTGGGGCGATCTCTAGTGAATGTGTCAAGGAGATTATTGGGACATCCACAATTATAAATTATTTGTCGCCGTATATTATTTATTAACTAGCAATGCATCAAGTGCACCGAGCAAAAAATAGCTCCCTACCAACACGTCACGATACACGCGCTCAAATAAAAAGGAGCGAGAACAGTGTGTGTCGGTATCGTCGAATGTAAAAGGAGAGCAAGCACGCAAACACGAAGGCTAAAAGGTCCAAAACGCGAAAAACCAAGGACCAACATGCAATTAAGTGGCTAAGTGAGGGGTTTTTTGCAATTAAGAGCATGTTCTTTTGCTGGAAAGTTGAAATGGGAAAGTACGGGATTTGTGGAATCTGAGGAGAGAGAAAAACGAGTTTTGTGTTCTTTTGGGCGGAAAGTTGTATGGAAAGTGGGGTTGGGAAAGTAAAGTGGAGCCCACCCAACTTTCTTGTGTTCTTTTGGTTGTAGAAAGTTGTAATGAGAAAGTGGAAAGTTGTTAAGTTGGAGGAGAGAGAGAAAGAGATGAGATAGTAGGTCACACATAACCCAAATTTCTCATGCTTTCCCAACAAATTTCACGGATTACAAAAAGTGAATCTGGATTTCAAAAAGGACGCCATGTAAGCAAACTTTCTCGTTTTAACTTTCAGCCAAAAGAACACTTTTTGGAAAAGTAGGAGAAGAAAGTTGATGAATAGTGAAATTTTTCACTTTCTCATCTTCTTTCTTGCCAAAAGAACATGCCCTAAGTGGAATGTGTGGGGGGGACTAATTTTTTTATATTTATTTGTTAGTGGGGGATTTCCCCCACGATTGAGGGGACACTGCCACATGGGACAAGCCTGTGGCAGGTCCCCCCAACTGTATATACATATGTAAAAAAAATTTCTAGCTGGAAAAACTGAGGGTTGATGGACTCTCTGATGTGACAATTTTTCCGTTTTTAGTAAAAAATTTGCATACCCCGCAATAAATGTGGTGTATATAGCAACAACCTTCTTTTATCCCAGAAGAGAGGAATGATGTGATTAGCTGTGCAAGCGTTTTTCATGTCATGAGAAAAAAATTTCACGTCCCATTTTAGGAAAAAAGCCGGCAAAAGGAAAATAAAAATTTAAACATCACTTTGGACTTTTCAGGGATGCGACCATTTTTATTTGCATATAACGTTGACGCAAACAATCCCAACTAGCATTGGTTAATAAAACTGACGTTAATATTTGTAAATATCATTGGTGACAAACCGACACAAAGAGTCCCAACTAACCTCAGTTACTAAACCGACGCTAATGTTTGTCAATAGTGTCGGTCGTAACCGAATCCAGATGCATCTAATTTTCCAGAATATGTGCAGCTGAGTGAGAGCACGCCAATTATTAGAGTTGGTTTACAACCGATGCTAATGGATGTTTTTACAGTCGGTTTAACAGGCGCTAAATACAAAAAAATTGCGAGAACATTCCCTGCTTAATTTTTGTGCATACGTCAGTTATAACTGACGTTAAATGTAAAAAAACAATTTGTGTTGGTTATAAACTGATGCAAATGAATGCCATTTAATTTTGCATCAATTACTAAACCGACGCTAAAATTTCGATGCAAACGTCATTTTTTCTTATATTGAATCTTCCTATAGCCCATGCAGATTGAATCTTAATGTGCATATAGTGGCTATGGAAATCTTCTTATAATATCAAAAAGATGAAATTAAAAACTTGGAGATCAAAAGAATATATCTAATTTTGATCTCAAAGAAGTCAAGATGAAGGTTGAGAAAATCATATTTCGTAAGGCATAGATTGTTTAAAAGCTTTTTGAGAAAATAAAACAATTGCCTTGAAAACTTTGAGGGCTTTTAGGAGAGCTTAAAACACATTAGAAATAGCTTTAAAATGTGCAATGAATAATATTAAACTCAGCCAACAACTCTCCTTAAATTGGGGTGAAATCTTCCAAAACAGATTCCCCCAAACTACCCTTCAATTTCTCTCTAATGGTTAAATGAGAAAGTCAAATATTACTGTTAGTAGTAGACTTCTAAATATCTAGTAGTCGACTCCTGACCAGGAGTTGATTTCCGGCAATAAATGAGTTGACTTCTTGCAGAAGACAGAAAATCCTTCGAACTACTTATAACTCAGTAGTTTACTCCTATACACATGTGAGTCAACTACTTTTATGATATGCTGATTTGTATCAGAAAAGTAATGGATAATCTATCTAAATGATTTTAAAATATTTTCAAAACATTTTGTGTGCATTTGAAAGCATTTTTAGATAATGAAAAATGTTTTTCTAAGTGTATGCAAGCTTCAATCTAATAGATTTAACAGTCTAAGACAAGTTTACAAAATAATACACCACCCACACTAATCTTTAGAGTCATGTTTCTTCTGTGGCTCTTCAACTCCGGAGAAGCTTATGCACACCATGTGTACTTGGATGAGCTTTTAATCTTCAATTTGAGCTCCATATCTATTGACTCTTCACCTTCAAGCTGTGGCTCACTGTCATCAATATGTGTGAGTTTAAGTGGATTCGTTGACCATGTTGACTTAATTACCTACACTCACAGATCTTATAAAAATATATTAGCAAGTTACTTGTTTTCTTATCATCAAAACTAACTGTGAGGTGATGTAATAACCAATGTTCTCTCTCTTTTTAATGTTGGCAAGCAATTTGATATATAAAAATGAAATTACGAAAATAAGTATTACTCCCCCTACAATGATGCATAGTATTGGCAATAATCTTTGAACTCCCCCTGCATCAATGCTTGTTAGAGATAAGTAAATGCAAAGCAGTATCATATTATGTATTAAGGATGTGCCAATATGAGTGTACAAAATATATATAAAGTCGATTAACCAACATTCTCGCCATATGTCATAAATATTGTGTCACTGACATGTTTCTCCCCCTTTTGACATAATCAAAAAGCAACAATGAGAGAGTAATCAATAATCAACTAATGTGACATAATGTAAGCACGAATATCAAAATCATATCGTGTGTTGTGTCATAGCTTATAAAGTGACATAATCAAGCATATCATGAATAAACATCTAAAGCTCATTCTCACAAACAATACTAAGATTTCTATGCAATTTAATGAACATGTCTACCTTAAGTTCTTTAGTGATGATATCTGAAACTTGATATTCATTAGAAATATATCTCTGTTCTACATCTTTCTTGTAACAGTGATCATCAATAAATCTGTGTCTAACATCAATGTGTTTAGTCCTAAGGTGCAAAACAGAATTTTTAGTCAAATTTATAGAACTCTTAATATCGTAGTAAATAGTGGAATTAGGATACTTAATTCCAAAATCATTTAACTTGTCTCATCCACAAGACCTGAGCACATGCAAGTCCGGTACATATATTCATTACCTTAGTAGTGGATCACTACTAGAAAACTGTGTAACAGCCGCGGAACATCCGCCACAGACTGAAATCTGTGGCAACTATAGAAACATTAGCCACGAAACGTTCAGTGGCGGTTTTTCCGTGGCAGATAATTCTTTAGCCACGGAATTGTCGTGGCAGATGCGTAATTATCACAGAAGCATCATCAACTCGATAAAACATAGCGAAAATCAATTTGCCATGAAAATTTCCGTGGTAAATATTGATAAACAACCATGAACAATGCGTGGCAATTACATAATTACCATGGAAACTCAATTGTCAAATACATATTTGCCGAACCGCCCCTCATAGATAAACTAATAATTCCCCCCAAAAAAAAGCGGGCGCTGCTTTATTTCAACGCGCATTAACAATTTCACCCAAAAGAGCGGTTTTTCTAGCGCCTATTTTTTTAATCACATATATCATTGAAAATGCCTATTTTTTATCTCAACCCACATCGCAGCACCCGAAGACGCGATCGGCGATCGGCGACCGAAGACGCGATCGATGACAGGCGGCGACAGGCGACAGGCGGCGACAGGCGACTCCTTCCGATCAAGCAAAAGGTATATCTCTTTCCCCCTCTCTTTTCTCCTCAATTTTAGGGGTTGCGGACGATGGGTCGATGGGTCTGTGGTTGATCGCGAGAGAGAGGAGAGGAGATGGCGACCAGAGAGTGCAAGGGTTTGGGTGGGTGCGGGGGTTCATCGTCTTCAATTATCCCATCGCTATTTTGGCCTGTTTCCATGGCCCTCTCGTTTCTTGTAAGAAATTAGGGCAAAAATGTTAGATTTTTGTGGGTGAGTTAGGGGTGATAGAGGATAATGGGAGGGAATGGGACGAACTTTTTCAGGCAGATATTTCTTAAGCTCCTTGCACTCATCATTACAAATCAAAATTCCTTGTATTTTCTTTTTCCACCGTTATCTCTTTATTTAATGATGTCACTCATCTTGCTTGCATATTTGCAACTAACATTAACTGTTTATGTTCTATGAACATTTGATGTTTGCATTTTGCCTCGTATATGTTGGTGGAATCCCATTCTGGGCACACAAGTTATTTTATGGACATTTTCTCATGCATTAATCAATGTTGACAAGGGTTGTGTTATCTGTAACAATGATACAGTGCTTGCCCATTCTCCATTACATCCATCATAGTAAATATAATTATTCTACCGTATATTTGAAATGTGGCTTCTTGTTTTCTGTAGGAATTGTAAGAGAGACCAACGAGTGTCTTTGAAATGTAACCTTTGATTTATTTGATAACACCATCCATCTTCACATCTCAGCTTTTTCTATGTATCATATAGGTTTTAACTTGCATTAGTTTGAATTAATGAAAAACACATACACATCCAGAGGATACCAAATATTCTGCCTTGAGATATAGACACATCAAAACATTTTCAAGCAAATGTCCCTTTGTTGGACTGAAGAGCCATATTAATTTCATTATCAATTTCATGGAAGTTCAAGTGTGAACGTCGCTTGTCTTCAATACATTATTACGCTTAGATTTTTATTTGAGTCGAATCATTTTACATAGTCGTCTCCAACGATGGCAATATAGATCCAAAGATGACTATCACCAGTCAGAGCGAATTTGCCCATATGTATCCACGTGCCATTCATTGAATACTTTTAACTTTAGCAATAGCTGTTTGCTAAAGATATCTATAAGCCACAATTAAGTTTAGTTTAGGAGAGAATAATTTGTGTATTGGCATCCCATTGGCTCTATTGAGGGACATAACATATAGTTCAGTGGATGGCTAGCATCAATAACAACATCAGTTGTCGATGTGGCGGTGCGTGACAGGTGATTGTGATGTTGCAGGGGCAAGGAAGGGGAAGCAAAGGGCAGATAAGATTTAGAGAATGAAATCGAAAGTGCTGATGAGTTCTTAAGCTCGAAGAAAAAATGTTACCTGGATCAGAATGCTCATTTTCAGGCAGATATTTCCTCTCTGCAAACAAAAACCAAGTAGTACCGAAAAATGAGACAGAATGTGCAATATCTTTCTTCTTTATTTCTTATTGAAGAAAATAGTTGCTGCCGAGTATTTAGGTAATTGGTTGATAATGGCGAAGGAAGTGGTCCGTCGTCGTCCCCCCTTTCCAAGAACGGTCAAGCCACCATAATGGCAACATCAAAAATAAAGCTTAAAATCTGCAACAACTACATAAATCTTCTCAACTGATAAAATAAATAAGAATAAAGGAACCCAACAATGGTTTACAAGGTAGGATATCAGAGAAATTTGAAATCAGGATTCCTTGCTCTCATAAATATCTTATCACATTGATATCAAGGAAGAGATAGAACTTTTGCTTAGAGCTAATATGAAAACCTGAAACAACTAACTTGGAAATATTTAGCATCAAAAGTCGACATTCCCTGAGGGCGAGGCCAACATTAGGTACTTACCATTCCCAAGATGGGGGTTTTCTGTAGTTTTTTTGGGGGAAAATGGGAAAAGAGAAAATGGAACATGAGACCACAGAAAAGTTAAGTACACATGAAGAAAAAAGAAGGAAGGCAATGTTACTTGCCCTTAATGTGTTCATATTTTACATCATTTTCATATCATATTTCCATCGCATTGCATATCATCTCCGTGTCCAAATCCCGCATTTTACTGCGATTTTGGTATTTCTGACGATATTTCGAGTTTCGTAGTATATTTTGAGTTTTAAGGGATTTTGGAGCGATTTGGACCCCCGCCTGGGTATGGACACATCCGACTTGCTCATGAGCCTGCTGGCGGGGCTCTGGAGGAGTTCGTCGCGTTCTCGAGTTGTTGGAGGAGAGAAAGAGGAGAAGAAGGAGAAAGAGAGGCAGACACAGAGAGAGGCAGCAGCTGCAGCAGCATTTTCCCAGAAAAAGCTCGGCCCGAGCAGCTGCAGCTCGGGCGGAGCCATGACATACTGAAGAGCAGATACGGCCGACTCGGGCCGAGCAGCTCATCTGCTCGGCCAGACAGCACGCCCCGAGTATCCCCCGAGTACACCCCAAGCAGCCGACCGAGTCATCCATCCTGACCCCGAGCAGCATGCAACACGGGCCGAAGCACTGCCCGAGCAGATCCGACTCGGGCCGAGTCACATACTCGGCCGGCACTTCTTGGAGCATTTTTGGAAGTTTTGCTGAAACGTGCGATGGGCGCGATTTTGCGGAGCTGAAGCTCGCGACTGCGGGCTCAGTGCTAAGGGAGGCTATTCTGAGTTTTGATTTAGGATTTTTTTGGGGAGAGCTCTAGGGCGAATTTTTGGAGGATTATTTTTGGATTAATTTTGTAGCAAACTCTAGATCGTTAATTGAAGATTATTGTTTTCTGCTTTCTCTGGATTTTTTCTTCGTTCACTTTCACTGTAAGTAATTTTTAGCCCTAATTTCTTTTGTTGCAAGAAATGTTTTCCTACGCGAATTCAATATTTTCGTGCGTTCTGATCACCATGAGTGAGTAGATCCTCTCTAGGGCCGATGGGTGAACCCTTGGATTTTAAGGGAAAATGTAGATCTGGATCCGTACATCGAATTGGGGATCTAGGGTTGTATTTCGGTAGATCCTACCGAACCCGTAGATAACCCATACTGAGATCATGCCCACGGTCTGTGGAATTGATGTTCTTAAGGGGTATCTAGGGATTTGAATAGGGAAATCGGTGGATCCAATCAAGGCACGTGACCATGTCCGGCTCATGCCTTGAGGGGATCCATCGACGAACTATATCGCTACGTCGATGGCTACCGCCATTGCATCGACGAGAGCCACCGAAATACCCCGCAATTCTAACCCACGAGAGTGGTACGAATTGGAGGATTAATTCCCTAGCCCTAATGCGATGTGAGGAACCTATCCAACATCAACCCCAACGATCCTAGCGGCGATCCCTAAAGCCCTAGTTCCTTTTATTATATTACACAACAACAATCATCAACCCAAATCTTTCCCTCCGATTGCTACGACATTTCTAGATTTAGAAATAGACTGAGATTACCACGGACACTATCACCGTCCTTGTGGGATTCGACTATCTTATATACTATAACTTGACACCGTCCGCTTGCGGATTGAACCCGTAGTCGTAGCCTAGGAGCCATATCACGCCTGGCGACCGTGACACCGCCAGGTGGATCCTAGGTGTAGATTGCGGGCGCGTCAAGTTTTTGGCACCGTTGCCGGAGACGACAATAGTGTTTTCATGTCAGTTTGTTTTTATATTGAGAAGTTTGCTAGCATTCTGACCATCTCTCACCTTTCCTCCATTTTCACTCTTTTTTTATCTTATCTGCCTTGCAAATAACATCCCCCTCCTGTAATGCCCTGCTAAGCTACTGCACAAGTACTAGAGGGGGGGGGGGTGAAAAGTACTTTAAAATAATTAAGAGGCTAATTCCTAATTACAGTGCAAACTCTACCAATTAATGCGGAAATGCGGAATAGTAAATAATCGACAACAAATAAACAATCGCAAACAGACGATATTACTGGGTTCGGATCCACCCAAGTCTCCCCGACTTGTTCCCGGTGATCCTACGTCCCAAACACCCGGATCCCCACCGGATACTTGAGTTAGAAACCCTAACTCAAGATTTCCACTATGAAATACTTGTGAAGAACCTTCACCAAGTCAAATCATACACAAAGTAATTTGTGACTCCCACAACCCGGGATCACAAACACAACTCTCACAACCGAGAGTTAAACACTTACAAAATGAAAGTAAATGAAATAGAATAGCTTACCACAAAATACCTATGCCTAGAGTATACTTACGAATTAGGGCAAGGATGATTTTGAGGAAGAAGAAGGCACCAAACCCTAGCTCCAAGATGTAGACCAGCTATGGAGAGCTATGGGGTTGATGGTGACCTAGGATCAAGCACTTGGCTGGGAAGGCTCTCAATCAATGAATCTCTCTTTTGAAATGAATGAGGAAGAGATTCTTGAGAGGGAAATGAATGAGCTTTAAATGAGAAGAATGATTTCTCTTTGATCTCTAAACTTGTCCAATAATCAGCCTTGAGTGCAATGAATGCAGCTCAACAAGTATATATAGGTTAGAGGAAAGAGAGAGAGAAAAACGTTTCAATTAAAGCTCCAACGGCTCTATTCTGATCGCAACTAGTCGATCAAAGAACAACCACCGACCGACTAGTTCATCAACTAGTCGGTCGGTCAATCAACGTAGACCGACTAATGAGTGAACATGGAATAGGTCGAAGTTCAGACAAAAGGAACTAGTCGGTCCAAGAAGAGTAACTGACCGACTAGTTTCACAACTAGTCGGTCGATTACTCAACTGAGACCGACTAAGAGATAAAACTGAAGTCTGAGCACAAATTGATTTAGTCGGTCCAAGAACAAATGTTGACCGACTAGTTCATCAACTAGTCGGTCGCCAAATGTGCATAGACCGACTAACGATAAACAGTAAGTTAGGTGAAAATTTGCATGTACAGGAAAACTAAACTAGTCGGTCCAAGAAGGAAAGTTGACCGACTAGTTCATCAACTAGTCGGTCGATCAATGAACACAGACCGACTAATTATAAACAGTAGCGCAGGCTCAAATTGGCATGTACAGGGAAAGCTCAACTAGTCGGTCTAAGAAGCATCACTGACCGACTAGTTCACAAACTAGTCGGTCGGTGAGTCAACGTAGACCGACTAACTGTAAACAGTAAAGAGCTATGAATTGAGAAAGCAAACTAGTCGGTCCAAGAAGGATTTGCCGACCGACTAGATCACCATCTAGTCGGTTGGTTCTTCTTCTTGAACCAACTAACATGCACAAGAAGTCGCGAAACGAAGCGCGATGCTTCGGGAAAGTTAGTATGGACTTCTACTAAGATCCTATATCTAAGATAGGAGTGTTATGAAGATTAAAACGTAAGACCTACTCAAGGCTTAACATTCTACGAAAGAAGCTTAAAAGACTATAAATAAAACTTGACGATACCGTCTTCAAAAGCTTCAATCGAATCTTCATGACTTCTAAAATGGTCCAAAAGCTTCAACGAAGCTTTAGGCAAACAATCACATGCTTTGTGAAGTCTCGAGACGTCGCTTTGGATGTTCAAGTGAATTTGGCGACGATCTCCATAACTGCGCTCACAAATTGTTAGTTCACAATATATTTATGTTTGTTCATCATCCAAAACCAAATCCGGGGAGTCCAATATCCAACATTCTCCCCCTTTTTGGTGATGACAAACCAACATAAATAATAATCAAAAATAATGATTCAAATGTAATTTACTTACTCCCCCTGCATTGATGACACGTTAATTCGAAAATGAATAATAATAATACGCATCAAGCAGACGAATAAAGTATAAAAATGAGAATCCATTATTGAAATATCGGATTTGAAATCCAATTTTTATATCTTAACTCCCCCTGAATCTAACATATCAAATTAGATTCTTGGAAAAATGCTTAAATTATCATTTAGCACATGTCATTATTATATCTGTCCCCCTTTGGCATTAGCAAAAAGAGCGGGAGGAGATCAACGACAACAACAATGGCTTCAAATAAAAGCATGGGAGTCGTAGAATACGACCACGGTCTAAATGACACCAAAGGGAAATACGAATTAAATCAAGGCGTGTCAATGAGACCAAAGGCGAAAAACGATAAATAAAATCATCAAAACTCAAATTAATTTTACGAATTGAGTTATGGAATATACTCTCCAATATCAACATTCTTGGTTAATTTAGTGCATGGAAAACAATTCTATGTTTTCATAAAATGAATTCTATTTAACCAAGTTAATATCGTCGAGCGACGAAGTCAAACATCAGAGACATATAAAAAAGTTAAATGTGCACAAGATAATGAAATGTCAACATCGATGTATATATATAAAGCATGAGTACATCAAAAGATACATCCGTCAACATACAAAATGCGATCCAACGATCGAAGCACAAAAGATACAACAGCATATCACACATATATCATCATCAGAGTACACCAAAATATATTAAGATACAACAAAATACATCAAAATGGCAAAATCATCCAGAACCCCACTCTATCCTACCCAAACTCTCTCACACTAGACAAATCATCCAAGGAGCATCGGAGAGTCCTCAAGGAAGCTCAAGAGGAAGTGGCAGGATCTGCAGCAGCAGCAGGCTCTGCAGGAGTGGAGGTGGTCACTGGGTCATCAGTAGTGTCCACAGGAGCGACGGAAGTGGTAACCTCTGGAGCAGCAACAGTAGTGGCCTCGGGAGCACCAGTCGGAGCATCCACCGCAGGAGCGGTGGCAACAGGTGTGCTCTCGGGGGCACCAGCAGACGAAGCAGCAGCAGAATCACCAGAAGTGCCCTCGGGGGCACGAGTGGAAACACGAACAAGCTCCTCAATATCCTCCTCATCCAACTCCTCCTCGTCAGAAAATGACGGGGGGATCTCAATATCAAGGAGACTAGCGATACGGCAGAGAATCTCCTCAGAACGAGCCTGACGAGACTCCAAACATCGCACAGCATGAACGAGCTCGGCAAGAGTGGAAGAGGGAGCAGCTGAGGCAGAAGTAGAGGCTGACGCTGAAGGTGTCGTCCTCTGAACGTGACGGAGCGCCGAAAGAGACTTCTTGACGGCAGTCGCGTTCAGGGGAGGACCAAGTGGACGCTCATCGTCAGGAGGAAGTGTGACACGGAAGTGACGAAACACAAGGGTCAACAAGCACGGGAATGGGATATGAGCCGACTTCGTGGACTTGCGAATACACTCGAAAGAATCCATCTTATCCAGTATAATTCGAGCCCAGTTAATCGAGCTCCCCATGAAAATGGCATAAATCAACTTCAAGAAAGGCTGGGACGGCAAAGAGGAGGAGCCTTACTTGGAAAGCAAGCACGACTTCAGAATCAAATTCAGGACCCAGGCAATAGGCTTGAAGGACTTGGAGGGAACGCCAATCATGGCGGGGGGGGGGGGAATCTCATGGAAAATCTGAGAGAGAACGACCTGATCAAGAGAGAATATGTCATCAACAGAAATGTCAGACGGTAGAAGGCCAGACGAGGAGATACCCAAAACCTCTACTAAGATTTCTGCCGTGAGGACTATCGGAGTCCCCAAAACAGTCGTCTCAATCGAGTGGGACTCGTCGTACTGACCACGAATCCTATTGGCATAGAAGAGCTTCATGAGGCGAGGGTAAGGGTGTGGGTTCGCCTTCGGGTCATATCGAAGGTAATCGAGAAGACCGGACGATGAAAGAAGATCAGCGAGGCCAAGGAAGTCACTAAACTGAACGAAATGCTCCAGAAGCAGCGGGCAGTGTTCGATACGGTTGTAAGCCGCGAGACACATAGGGTCGTCGCAACACAACGAAATATCTACACCGCCAACCAGCATCGGAGCCTTTCCCTTAGGCTGACGGGTACGGGGTCGTGAGCTAGACTCAGGCTGCCTAGGAGGAGGTGAGGGTTCCCTACGAGTCTCGGTCTCGGGAATGTACTCGGTGTCGGAATCCGAAGCACCGGGTGGAGTGGGAGCACGAAAAGTCACTGGCTTAGGCTTGGGCTGAGATTGGGCACGTGGTTTCGAAGTCGTCGTCCTCTTACGCTCAAGAGGAGGCGAAGACGAAGAGGGTTGGGTTGTTTTCAAACGGTGTTTCGGAGGGGTTCGCGTAGGTTGCGGGGGGTCCAAGGGTGGCGAATCGACAGTCATAGGCGAAGGGCCAGAGGGAGTGATCAGAATACGTGTACGAGCCATAAGCGCGGCACGACACGTCGCAATCAAACGAGATAACCCTAGACACACACCATAGAAATCGAAATAACTAGAAACCCTAACCCTAAGATCTGAAAACTAACCCTAGACAGCTAGCCTTAACCCTAGGAAGCTAGGAGAGGAGAGAGGATCACCTAGGAGGAGAGGTCGACGGTCGGCGACGGAGGGTTTGGCCGAAAAGATGATCGGAGAGGGAGGAATACCAAGCGGCACGAGGGAGTTTCGAGCAGGAGGGATATTTTCGATCGACTAGGAAAGAAATGAGTCGGTCGGGATGAGTTTTAATCGATCAGAAGCTCAAAAGACACATCAGTCCCTGGCACAACTAGTCGGTCATAGTTCAAGCACTGACCGACTAGATCACGATCTAGTCGATCGGTCAATGAGCTTGAACCGACTAGTTGTAAACAGTAACTGAAAGCAAATTTCTTGACAAGAATTAGTCGGTCTAAGCTCATTCACTGACCGACTAGAACTGAATCTAGTCGGTCGGCCAATGAACTTGGACCGACTAAGAGAGTCCAAAAATTGGAAAATTTTGAAATTTGATTTCTCTCCTAATCACACTTCGACGAAACATCAAAATACTCTCATTAATCATTATACTACCCCATTAAACATCGAAAATCTGAAATTTGACGATTACGCACAAATCGAGCGAAAATTCCGAAAATTCAACAAAAATCCAGAAAATTTCAATTAATCTAGCATGAGCAAATATAAAGAATTGAATAGCATGCAAGATTATTGAAAACATATGAATCCTAAATCTCGGATTCACCTATAATCCCCAATTCTCGACGCAACCGCACAAAGGAGTCTTCCTTTAGGGGTTTCGTGAAAATATCGGCGATTTGCTTTTGGGTTTCAACGTACACTAAAATGATGTCCTTTTTGAAGGATCCTATCCAAAACAAAGTTAGGATCGATAATTAAAGTGGAGACTTACGCTTGCGTATGCGGAACGATAGTCTCGGAACTTTGCCTTCGGATTCGCCACGACGGATCGAGTCTTCTCACGAACGGAGTAAGGCTACTAATCCACAATCTAAATCTCTATTTTAGATTAAGAACTTGGAAGGAGGGAGAGGAAATATTTCTGCAGAGCTTCGCTATGAAGAAGATGCATGCATGAATTTCATGCAAATGTGTAAGGAAAATGGCTACCCTTGGGTCTTATTTATAGCCCCCAAGGTAGTTATTTTAGGGTAAGTTGTTCCTTTGGAACAACTTAATTAAGGTGTACCATGATGCATGGCACATTATAAGCTTAAGTTGTACCATAGCATGGTACAACATAAGCTTAAGATATTCCCCCTTTATTATCCATATGTCGCATGCACTTATGCATATATAATGCGACTTTCCCGCTCATACAGAGATCCTCTCCGCAAGGGAACAGATTCCCTTTGCACATGACTTCGTGTGCGCGACGTTCGAGGTCCGTATTCCCTCGTACATCCCCCACAAGGGTGTACAAACGTCTTCCATATCCAACATCTCCCACTCACACTTGAGGGGATTGTAAGAGAACGTCTTTCCCTTAGTTCTTTCATCTATCATACCGAGAAATAGACCGTGCGACCGTCATGCGCGTAGAGTCTGTTGTTGTGCACTTGTTAGAGATACACAACGACCTCGAAGGTGCAAAGTTGAGTAGTTCAACGCATGCTTTACCCTAGATTATTTCTTCACATTTCTTATACTTTATATTCAACAATTGAATCCCATCTGGATTACAATTGGCTGGCCAGCTTTGAATCATTAAAGTCCAAATGTGAATATGAAATCAATCTTCCTCTTCTTGTGAACCTTCTGATCTTGACTTGATTCGCTTTTCTAACGTGCCCCGCCGAGCCGAATTACCATAGCCCATTAGTAACACGCTAAGATAGCAATCATCTCGTCAAATCTAAAGGAACCAATTGGAGTCCTTGAGGGTAAGTGTTAAGACCCGTATGGCCTTTGAGTCTCACATAATAGCAAACACTATTGCTACTAACTCAGTGGTCGAAATGCATACGTGGTATGAACACGTATTACAACATCACTCCTTTCCCAGGGAGAGTATGTCTTAATGATGTTGTACGGATGAAAAGATCAGACACCACAGTGCCTATCTTTTTGAGTCCCCATACTACTCGTGAAATACTCACGGACTCTCATCCTGCATAAGACAGATAGGATTCAAAAAATCCAATGAGATCTTTATATCCTTGTGATACAGATCTCAGATCTTTTGTAAGCATCCGTATGATGCAGATCTTTTATTCGACTATCTTGTTTAAGTCATGACTCTAAATCATTTGTCTAATGATTTTGACTTTAAACTAGTCTCATCTCTATCTTATCCATCTGATAAGATAAGGCGGTTGCTCATGTGAGAGAGCCAACCTTAATCTGTCCGACATACACACAAAAATAGCTGAGACTTAAACACAAATGTATATAAAATCATTTGTAAGAAACTTGTATGCAAATTAAATTTTGATCTTCTATAGACATGGGAAATATTACATGATACAGCTCAGCACCTACCGCATTCCCATAGATGATAAGTGTTGAAAAACACATCTCTGGGGATCGCCTTAGTAAGGGGATCCGCTATCATCTCATGCGTGGATATGTATCCTATGTCTACTTCCTTCCGTTTATCATAATCCTTCGCAAACTTGAATCGAATGTCAATGTGTTTGGTCTTACAATGAAATTTAGGATCTTTGACATAGGCAATCGAAGCTTGACTATCACTGTATATAGGAACAGTGCTCGAGTCAGAGGCATTCGTCAGCCTGTCTAAGAATTTCCTAAGCCAAACAGCTTCTTGGACCGCCATGCTGAATGCTACGAGACTCGGCTTCCATGGTTGATAGAGCGATGCAGGTTTGTTTCTTGCTGCTCCAGGATATTGCACCATTCCCGAGTAAGAAAACAAAGCCTGAGGTAGATCTTCGCTCGTCGAGATCACCCGCCCAATCAGCATCGGTATAGCCTTCGAGTCTCAAGGTATTGCCTTGATAGCATAACGCATAGTCCGCAGTCCCTTTGAGGTATCTTAATATCCTCTTCACCGCTTTCCAGTGTGCCTGTCCTGGGTTGGATTGGTAACGGCTTACCATACCAACAGCATAGCAAATGTCGGGTCTAGTACACATCATAGCGTACATCAGACTCCCGACATCACTGGAGTATGGAACTTTTTCCATAGCTTTCTTTTCTTTTGGATCTTTGGGACACATCTCCAAACATAGACCCTCGCCTTTGCTTATTGGAGTATCAATTGGCTTGCAGTCCTGCATATTAAACCGTTCTAAAACTTTCTTTATATACGTCTCTTGAGAGAGAGAAAGAAGTTTCTTGGAACGATTCCTTGAGATCTTAACCCCAAGGATATATGCAGCTTCACCCATGTCTTTCATCTCAAAGACGGATGAAAGCCCAAGCTTTGATATCCAATATAAGACGCTTATCATTTCCGGCTATAAGTATGTCATCTACATAAAGAGACATAATTATATACTTGTTTTTAATCCTCTTAATATATACGCAATTGTCTTCGTCGAGCATGGAGAATCCATACGACAAAACAACTTCTTGAAAGCGCATATACCACTGCCTTGAGGATTGTTTAAGACCATATATGGATTTACGAAGTTTACAAACCTTATGTTTGTTTTCTTCTTGTACGAACCCGTTTGGTTGTTCCATGTAGATCTCCTCATCTAGTTCTCCGTTAAGAAAGGCAGTCTTTACATCCATTCTGATGTAATTCGAGGTCCAAACAAGCCACCATTGCCAGAATTAAGCGAATCGAGGTAAAACGCACGACAGGAGAGAAAGTCTCTTCGTAGTCTATTCCTTCCTGTTGCGTGAAACCTTTCGCAACAAGGCGAGCTTTATATTTCTCGATGGAGCCATCAGCCTTATGCTTGATTTTGAGAACCCACTTGTTCCCAATGGCTCTACGTCCCTTAGGTAAATCAACCAAGTCCCAGACTTGGTTTGTTTTCATGGATTGAAGTTCTTCTTCCATTGCCGCTATCCATTTATCTTTAGCAGGGCATGTGACGGCCTGTTTGAAGTTTGCAGGTTCGTCATCATCTTGTAGTAATGTCATGAATGTTTGAGGAAATTCATCCTCAAATCTCAGAGGTGTTAGCCTCGTTCGATTACTACGTCTTGTTTGAGTTTGATCACTCCCACTTGGAATGACATCACTCCCACTTGGAATAACATCACTCCCACTCGGATTAGGATTGGTATCGTTCGTATCATCCATTGGTGAAGTTTGAAACGTATTTTCTTCTTCACCAAGGATTCTCCCACTCGAACGTTCCGATCCTTCTTGATCCCAAGTCTCAAACAAGGATAAGTCTTGACTTATCTCACCCTGTCTTGGAAACTCTTTTTCCAAGAAGACAACATCCCTCGATTCGAATTCTATTAGACCCCCATTGTCCTCTTGACCGACGAAAACATATCCTTTGGAGTTTTCAGCGTATCGGATGAAGATACACTTCCTCCCACGTGGCCCAAGTTTGCCATATTTGTGAGAGGATAAATGTGCGTAAGAGGCACAACCCCAAGTTTTTAGAATGTTTAAGTCTGGAGTTCTATTGTTCCACAACTCATAAGGAGTAGAACTTACCGACTTCGAGGGTACACGGTTTAGATGAAAGCTGCCGTCAATAATGCGTCACCCCAAAAGGTGATAGGCAAATTTGCCTGAGACATCATTGATCGGACCATTTCCATCAATGTCCTATTCCTTCTTTCCGCAACACCGTTTTGTTGCGGAGTGTAAGGCATAGTTACCTGATGTACTATGCCTTTTTCATCACAAAGTTCCTTAAAACTTATTGATTGATATTCACCGCCCCTATCGGTTCGCAAAACCTTAATCTTGCGATCTAATTGATTCTCCACCAAACTCATATAGTTTTTAAAGCAAGCCAAAGCTTCACTTTTGAGGGATATCAAATAGATATGTCCGAAACGGGTGAAGTCATCAATGAATGTGATGAAATAGGACTTCCCGTGTCTTGTCTTAACATTCATTGGACGCCAAATGTCCGAATGGATAAGCTGTAATGGAACTTCGGCCCTTGTGCCAGTTCCAAACGGCTTGCGACAAGTTTTCCCTACAAGACAATGTTCGCAAGTTGACATTTCAACTTTTGAAACATTAGATAGCAAGCCACTTTTGGCAAGTCTATCCATTCTAGTTGGTCCAATATGACCAAGTCTTGCATGCCAACAAATGATTCAGACTCAGAGTTAGAAGCATTTGTCAAATGAAAACTTTCATTAATGGAAGAAGCAACATCATACATTGTATTTAAAACAATTAATCCATTACAAACATTACCAGAACCAATCAAAGAATTATTACAAACAAGGTCAACACATTGTTTATAGAACCTCCACTCATAATCTAAAGACATTAACATGACCACGGAAACGATATTCCTTCTAATATCTGGAGCAAAGAGGACGTCGTGCAATAATAAAGTCCGGCCGTTGTCGAGAACTAGCTTGCATGTTCCGACGCCTTTGACTTCAACACGTGTGTTGTTGCCGACGTATATCCACTTTGTTCCTTGAGTTATCTTTCGATACTCTACGAAGAACCTTCTGTCCTTCGCAACGTGGTCTGTGGCCCCTGAATCAATCAACCAAAATAGTTAGATTCAGCAAGAAACACGGAACTAGAAACACATATGTAACTAGCCCTACAAGTTACCTTGTCACTTCCATCCGTACACTTACGGGCGAAGTGACCGTACTTGTTGCACTTAAAGCACTTGATCTTCTTCAAGTTTTTCTTCTTTGAGTGCACATTCTTTTGCCACTTTTTGTTCTTTGTCTTCTTTGAGGTCTCCGGTTCTTGCTTACGTTCGTTCACAAACCTTAAGCGTTTCCGCTTATTTCCTCCATGTGAGGAACTAGCGGCCACGTGCACTTCTGCACTTGGTTTTGCGGCTTGAATCCGCTCTTCCTCGAGTTCGAGGTGTTTCGAAACATCGCTTAAAGTTTTAATGCATTCATTATGAGTGAGATGCATTTTCATGTTATCCCAGCTATCTGGGAGTGAACGAATGACCGCTTGGATCTGCTGTTCGTCAGACAGCGTAACACCCGCATCCTTTAATTCAGATATAAGATTCGCCATGTGGCGGAGATGCTTTTTTCATAGAATGATCTCGCCGCATCTTGTACGAATCAAATTGAATATTCAAGGAGCGGAGTTTGGTAACCGAAGTTCCACCAAACTTTATCTCTAGCTCAGACCATATGTCTTTAGCTAGGTCGAATTCCCGAAATAGGCGCATTATGTCATTGTCCATCGCGGACAGTAACGTAATACGTGCTATTTTGTTCTTTCGAGTCCAAGTGTCATAAGCTTCCCGGTCCCTTTTGTGTTGGGCCGTATTGCCCAACTCAGGTTTCTACCATTATGTTTTGGAGTGTTTTCGAGCACATCTTGCTCCTCCAAAACATATTGGATCTTTATTGACCAAAGTTTATAATTGTCGCCGTTGAGCTTTTCACCTTTGTTAGGCTCTGCGACAATATTCTTAGAAGCGGTAGACATTTTCGATTCAAAAAACTGCAAAGAGAATGAAAAACACGATCAAAATTCTATGCATAAAGTTTCGATTCTTTAAACACTTGATAAGTTCCTTGGATGCGTTGAAATGTTACTCTAGAATCGAGAAGTTCACTACGTTCCCAACTACCATCTAGTAGTAACTTTCAAAGTATCCCTCTTACTTATCTCAAGTAAAAAGAAATCAGAAATAATACCCGTATGGTATTAGCAGCGGAAAATCACTTTGAAAACTTATCTTCAAAATAGAATAGGTGAGAATTAGCGCAAAGAATTTTAACGCAACAATTGCCAATCCACGAGACCTGTTCTACACACCCATGGGTTAGATAACCATGGCCGGATCGTGGTAGGACTTGGAATTCTAAATTGCGCTATCCCGATTTAAGGACGGGACATAACCTATTTGAAAAACATCTTTTTCCAAAAATTTTGAAAGCACGTTGGCTAATCTCCGTAGAGTAGAGCACAACGTCACAAGTACATTGGCTAATCTCCGTAGAGTAGAGCACAACGACATGGCTAATCTCGCATGAAGTAGAGCACTATGGCTAATCTTCAAGGAGTAGAGCCCAAATGAAAAACTTCATTAAAACGTTAGTCCCGTATGAACTATTCGGCACTGTGGTTAGCCCCGTATGGACTAATCTACACATTCGAGTTTGACCAAGGCCATTTGTTACCCCGTATGGGTCATCTGGCAAGTTTACAATCGACCCAGACCATTTGTCGATTGGTCGACCAAAACACAAAATTGGTCGACCAATTTTCGAATTCAACTCTTCCCGGTCAGGGCCTCTGCCCTGACCGGGCTTGGCCAAAGGCCGGCCAGGGCTCTGCCCTGGCCGGCCAGGGGGCCTGGCCCCCTCGGCCAGGGCCGGCCAGGCCCCCTCGGCCAGGGCCGGCCAGGCCCTGGCCTCTGCCAGGGCCGGGCCGGCCAGGCCCTGGCCTCTGCCAGGGCCTGCCGGCCAGGCCACTGGCCGGGCCAGGGCTCCTGCCCTGGCCTCGGCCAGGCCCTGGCCTGAGGCCAGGGCGCCGGCCCTGGCCTCTGCCAGGGCCGGCAGGCCGCTGGCCGGGGCCAGGGCTCCTGCCCTGTCCTCGGCCAGGCCCTGGCCTGAGCCAGGCACCGGCCCTGGCCACTGCCAGGGCCGGCCTGGCCCTGGCAGTGGCCAGGGCGCCGGCCCAGGCCTCTGCCAGGGCCGGCAGGCCGGCCAAGGGCCGGCCCTGGCCACTGCCAGGGCCGGCCTGGCCGCAAGGCTCTGCCAAGGCGGCCACTGCCGGCCTGGCCCTTGGCCGGCCACTGCCGGCCTGGCCATGGCTGGCCATGGCTTGGCCATGGCCGGTCATGGCCAAGGCCATTCGGCGTTGGCCGGCCATGGCCCCTTTGGCCATGGCCGGCCACCCCCTTTAAACGGGGTTACCACACTCATTCCTCCCCCTTGATGGGGTGGTCGCCGGTGGTTATTGGCCGTAGCCAACCCCCTCCGCATGGCCTTCATAGCCCATTTGGCCATGGTGCACATGCACCAAATTTTCCTCTTACCCGATGGAAATAACTTCCATCATCTTCCTCGATGAAGCACCCGTTCGTCGATGAAGTTAGTTATTGCCTAATGGCCGTGTGCCAAAAATGACTAACGTATTACGTGAACGGTCGGTTCTTCCCGTCACGGAGAGTTCCTACCATATCCGTAATGATAGGAGACCCTAACGTGAAAAGAACAACCGCTGCGTTCTCTCCGTCACGAAGCGTTCCTACTATATCCGTAATAGTAGGAGACCCATTCGTGAAAAGACAACGACTCGTTCGTAGTTTCGACGGGGCGTGGATTGACGGGGCGAACCCATATGGCTCTGATACCAATGAAGGATCCTATCCAAAACAAAGTTAGGATCGATAATTAAAGTGGAGACTTACGCTTGCGTATGCGGAACTTATTTATAGCCCCCAAGGTAGTTATTTTAGGGTAAGTTGTTCCTTTGGAACAACTTAATTAAGGTGTACCATGATGCATGGCACATTATAAGCTTAAGTTGTACCATATGCATGGTACAACATAAGCTTAAGATATTCCCCCTTTATTAGCCATATGTCGCATGCACTTATGCATATATAATGCGACTTTCCCGCTCATACAGAGATCCTCTCCGCAAGGGAACAGATTCCCTTTGCACATGACTTCGTGTGCGCGACGTTCGAGGTCCGTATTCCCTCGTACATCCCCCACAAGGGTGTACAAACGTCTTCCATATCCAACACTTTTTAGCAACATGATCATCTAAGAAATGGTGTCGGACATCTATGTGTTTCGAACGGGAAAGGTGTACCGGGTTCTTGGAAAGACATATTGCACTTTGGTTGTCAACCATGATAGGGCAAGTATCACAGTTTATACCAAAGTCTTTAAGTGTGTGTCTCATCCAAAGAACTTGAGCACACGTGGCACCGGCGGCAATATATTCTGCCTCGGTGGGTGAAAGTGATACGGAATTCTGCTTCTTGGAAAACCAGGAGACAAGAGAATTTCCTATAAAATGGCAAGTGCCACTAGTACTTTTCCTGTCAGATTTGCATCCCGCATAATCTGCGTCACTATATGAGATTAACTCATACGTGCTAGATTTTGGATAAAGTAATCCAAAATCAAGTGTATAACTTAAATAACGAAAAATACGCTTTACCGCTACTAAGTGTGACTCCTTAGGTTGAGACTGATAACGAGCACATACACATACGGCAAACATAATATCAGGCATACTTGCGGTAAGATAAAGTAAACTACCTATCATACCTTGATATAGACAAATGTCTACATCTTTTCCGCCCGCATCTTTATCAAGATGTGTAGTCGTGCTCATCGGAGTCTTTTTCCCGGAGGCATTCTCCATTCCAAATCGCTTTAGCAACTCCACCGTATACTTCGTTTGGTGGATGAAGATTGCATCGTTCATTTGGCGAATTTGGAGACCTAAGAAATATTTGAGCTCACCCATGTGGCTCATCTCAAATTGATCCTTCACCACATTAGAAAACTCTTCGCAAAGAGCAAAGTTAGTAGCACCGAAAATGATATCATCAACATAAATTTGAACTAAATTTATATCATTATTTGAATACTTAACAAATAATGTGGAATCAACTTCTCCCATTTTAAAACCTAAATCCAAAAGAAAATTCTTTAGACGGTCATACCAAGCTCGAGGAGCTTGTCTCAAACCGTAAAGAGCTTTCTTAAGTTTAAAAACATGATTTGGAAATTTTTCATTTATAAAACCCGGAGGTTGAGAAACATAAACTTCCTCAATAGCATCTCCGTTTAAAAATGCACTTTTTACATCCATTTGAAATAATTTAAAATCCTTATGGCATGCAAAAGATAATAATAATCTAATTGATTCTAATCTAGCTACCGGAGCAAAGGATTCTTCGAAATCGATACCTTCCTCTTGCCGATAGCCTTGAGCTACTAACCGAGCTTTGTTCCGGAGGACGACTTAGTTTTCGTCGGTCTTGTTCTTGAAGATCCACTTTGTCCCTATGATGGTGTGGTTCTTCGATGGCAATGGAACAAGCCGCCAAACTTCATTCCTCTCGAATTCAATGAGTTCCTCCTCCCTGGCAAGGATCCAAGCGCTATCTTCGCAAGCTTCATTAACATTCTTTGGCTCTATCGAGAAGGCAAAGGCACAATGAGCGAAGTGGTTGACTTGAGATCTAGTCTTGACACTATCATGGATATTGCCAATGACTTGCTCATGAGGATGGTCACGAACGCTATGAAGCCGTTTGGGAATTCCTTGATCACTAGGAACATTCTCAACAACTTCATTAGTCGGGTTAGTATCAATAGAATCAATAGAATTAATAGAGTTAGAATTACCAATTGAATCACATAAGACATCCATAGAGTCATCATCATTAGTAATTCTAGTTGGAACAAATCCTTCATTAAATGAAACATGAAGCGATTCCTCGATCGTTGAGGTTCGTTTGTTGTATATCCGATAGGCTTTGCTACGTGAGGAATACCCAACAAAAATCCCCTCATCGGATCTTGGATCGAATTTGCCCAAACTACCATACATGTTCTTAATAAAACATTTTGAACCAAAAACACGAAAATGTTTAACTTGAGGCAACCTACCAAACAACAATTCATAACAAGTTTGTTTAGTACCGGGCCTCAAAAGTATTCTATTAAACACATAGCAAGCGGTGTGTACCGCTTCCGCCCAAAATTGATGGCCAAGTTGGCTATCATCAAGCATAGTGCGAGCGCACTCCACTAGCGTCCTATTCTTTCTCTCAACAACACCATTTTTGAGGAAGTGCGCGAGGGAATGAAAAGGTGTGTGTAATACCAACTTCATCACAAAATGTCTCAAAAGACACATTCTCAAATTCACCTCCATGATCACTACGAATAGTGACAATGGTGGTTCCTAAGAGATTTTGTACTTTCTTAACAAAAATTGTGAAGTTTTCAAAAGCTTCATTTTTATTACATAATGAAAATACCCAAGTAAACCTAGAAAAGTCATCAATGATGACAAGTCCATATCGTGCATTTCCTAATGAAGCAACTCTAGTTGGCCCAAATAAATCTAGATGTAATAGCTCTAGTGGCCGCTTAGACGAAATGCTTTTCTTAGGTTTAAACGATGATTTAGGAAGCTTGCCTCGTTGACACGAGTCACAAAAGCTTTTCTTTTGAAAGACTAGCTTAGGGAAGCCTCTAATAGAGTTTAACTTGGACAACTTAAATAGTGTTCCAAAGTTCACATGACCAAAACGTCGATGCCATAAGTGTTGTTCACTTGTGTTGGCAATGAGACATTGTTCATGTGATCTTGGAAGATTTAGGATGTATATATCCTTATGGCATGTGCCAGAAAACAATAATTCATTATTATCTTTTCTTAAAATATGGCACATTCCTTTCGCAAAGCTAACTTTGTAACCTTTGTCACAAAGTTGACTTATTGAAATGAGATTGTGGTTTAATCCTTTAACAAGGTAAACATCACATATAAGGGGTTTAGAAGGATTACCCACTTTACCAACACCTATGATGGTTCCGCTCTCGTTGCCTCCAAAGACGACGCGGTTTCCATTAGCAATGGGAACCACTCCGGAGAGCAATTGAGCGTCACCCGTCATGTGTTTTGAACACCCGCTATCGAGTATCCAATTTCCTTTGGAGCTAAATTTAAATTTGTTGCTCCTTTTCTTTTTCTTTTCCTTGAGTACCTAAAGATAGAAAATTTCATATCATGGCACCCAAGGTCATTGGGTCCAAAAGATTAGACATTTGGAAGCCAAGTCCAATTGGACTTAGACTTCCCCACATAATTACCACTATGCACAACATCCGAAAAATAAGCATTCATGTAAACTTGTTTTTCATTCATGCTTGAGTCCTTTGGGCTCCAAATTGTGAATATTTTGGGAGCCCTCATCCTATTGGGTGCATGCATGCGTTGTTGGTTTCTACGTGATGCATGACGTGGATATGCATAAGGAACATGATGAAATGGTGCATGTGAATTATTATTCATACGATGATGTGGGTGTACATATGCATGTGGAGAAACATGTGCATGAGGGTGTCTCACATTGTGTGCACGTGGCCGTGAACGTGTAGCATAGAAATCATCATATGTGTGAGCCGGTGGAGTAGGACGTGTGTTCCTCCGTGGCATAGTATTGGTGTACATGTAGGCATGGCCCTTCTTTGGAGGTCCACCCAAAGTGGGTTTCTTTCCGAAAGAGGGTGTGGACGAGGTGGAAGCACCATTGGTAGATGAACTACCAATTGAGTGTTTGCTACCACTCGTTGAGTCACCGGAAGTTGGCCTAACAAAAGTAGTGGCCGATTTGGATGAACTTCCCATCGTATATCCCAAGCCAATGTGGTGATTGGCCGGAAGTAAGTCACTTAGGATTTTATCCAAATGGTCCTTACCCTTATTGAATTTATTAATTCGGCCTAATGTGTTCTCATATTTCTCGGTGATAGAACGCAGAGAAGAATCCAAAGTGGATACTTGCGATATGAGCACATAAACACGAGATTTAAGATTCTCATTCTCAATACTCAAAGTCGAGTTATGAGAAGTCAAATCCGCTATCTTGTGTTCCTCCGGATCCTCAATGCTAACATGTTCAAGTTGAGTCTTGAGATTAACAATCTCATTCTTCGACCCTTCAACAACGGCGTCGTTGTTGGTGATGATAGTTTTAGGCGAGGTTTGAATGCTAGCTAAGTCATCTTTTACTTTAGTATACCTATTTAATAATTTAGTATACTTAGACCACAATTGAGAATTAGCATTCCTAAAGTCATCCATTGTTACCTCATCGCCTTCGTTGTCGCTATCATCGGAAGAGGAATCTTTATCTTGCTCCTCTCTAGCCATGAAGCACATGTGTGCTTACTCCACTTGCTCATCATCCGACTCTCCGCTAGATGAATCATCGGAGTCGGTGAAAGTCCCGACAAGTCCCTTTTTGTTTCCTTTCTTGTACTTTTTGGACTTGTCGAACTTTGGCGCCTTCCACTTCTCCTTTTGCTTGTTGAGAGGACACTCCGCTTTCATGTGTCCTGGCTTGTTGCATTTAAAACACAAAGAAGAGGAGGCGTTAGAAGAATTGAACTTCGATTTGTTTTTGAAGTTACCTTTTCGGAAGAACCGGTTGAACTTCTTGTCCATGAGTGCCATGGACTCCAAGTCCAACTCGTCTTCCGAGTTCTCATCATCGGTTGATGTGGAAGTAGATGGAGCGGCCTTAAAAGCAATAGCCTTCTTCTTTGGCTCGTCTTGTTGTAGGTAAGACTTCATCTTTTCCTGCAACTTCAACTTGCTATCCTTGCGTACCTCGTATGACATTAAAGTACCCATTAATTGAACTACAGTATACTTGTTCATATCGTTACCTTCCTCGATGGCGAAGGTACGCTTTTCCCAACTAGAAGGAAGTCCTTCGATAAGCTTCGAACATTTCTCCTTTTAGGTGTAGGTTTTGCAGAGAGCCTCTAACTCGTTTATGATGTCGACGAAGTGAGCATAATACTCCTTCATCTTCTCACCCTGTAGCATATGAAACATCTCGTAATCTTTATTAACTACAACGAGTTTAGAGTCTCTTACCCTACTCGTCCCTTCATGTAAGATGAGGAGGGAGTTCCAAATTTGATATGCACTCTTACATGTGCATATCTTATTGAAGTCCTCGGGCTCTAATGCGCATTGCAAGGCGTTCATTGCCTTGGCATTGCTTACCTCCGCGGCGACCTCCACAGGAGTCCATTTCTCGAAATCTTCTTCGGCGGGCTCGACATACTCCTTCATTGTGGTCCTCCATAGTGAAGCACTCTGGAGGAAAGTTTCCATCCGGCATTTTCAGTGCCCGTAGTTGGTACCGTTGAAGAATGGAGGCCTCGTTGAGGAATGTCCTTCCATTACCGAAGAAGCTCCTTCACGATTCTTGAAGGTGCTATAGTCGGAAGGTGGCCGAACGGTCTTGTTGTCGTTGGCAGACATAGATATAGACTTGGCTCTGATACTAAATGTAATGCCCTGCTAAGCTACTGCACAAGTACTAGAGGGGGGTGAATAGTACTTTAAAAATAATTAAGAGGCTAATTCCTAATTACCGTGCAAACTCTACCAATTAATGCGGAAATGCGGAATAGTAAATAATCGACAACAAATAAACAATCGCAAACAGACGATATTACTGGGTTCGGATCCACCCAAGTCTCCCCGACTTGTTCCCGATGATCCTACGTCCCAAACACCCGGATCCCCTCCGAATACTTGAGTTAGAAACCCTAACTCAAGATTTCCACTATGAAATACTTGTGAAGAACCTTCACCAAGTCAAATCATACACAAAGTAATTTGTGACTCCCACAACTCGGGATCACAAACACAACTCTCACAACCGAGAGTTAAACACTTACAAAATGAAAGTAAATGAAATAGAATAGCTTACCACAAAATACCTATGCCTTGAGTATACTTACGAATTAGGGCAAGGATGATTTTGAGGAAGAAGAAGGCACCAAACCCTAGCTCCAAGATGTAGACCAGCTATGGAGAGCTATGGGGTTGATGGTGACCTAGGATCAAGCACTTGGCTTGGAAGGCTCTCAATCAATGAATCTCTCTTTTGAAATGAATGAGGAAGAGATTCTTGAGAGGGAAATGAATGAGCTTTAAATGAGAATAATGATTTCTCTTTGATCTCTAAACTTGTCCAATAATCAGCCTTGAGTGCAATGAATGCAGCTCAACAAGTATATATAGGTTAGAGGAAAGAGAGAGAGAAAAACGTTTCAATTAAAGCTCCAACGGCTTTATTCTGATCGCAACTAGTCGGTCAAAGAACAACCACCGACCGACTAGTTTATCAACTAGTCGGTCGGTGAATCAACGTAGACCGACTAATGAGTGAACAGGGAATAGGTCGAAGTTCAGACAAAAGGAACTAGTCGGTCCAAGAAGAGTAGCTGACCGACTAGTTTCACAACTAGTCGGTCGGTTACTCAACTGAGACCGACTAAAAGTTAAAACTGAAGTCTGAGCACAAATTGATTTAGTCGGTCCAAGAACAAATGTTGACCGACTAGTTCATCAACTAGTCGGTCGCCAAATGTGCATAGACCGACTAACGATAAACAGTAAGTTAGGTGAAAATTTGCATGTACAGGAAAACTAAACTAGTCGGTCCAAGAAGGAAAGTTGACCAACTAGTTCATCAACTAGTCGGTCGATCAATGAACACAGACCGACTAATTATAAACAGTAGCTCAGGCTCAAATTGGCATGTACAGGGAAAGCTCAACTAGTCGGTCTAAGAAGCATCACTGACCGACTAGTTCACAAACTAGTCGGTCGGTGAGTCAACGTAGACCGACTAACTGTAAACAGTAAAGAGCTATGAATTGAGAAAGCAAACTAGTCGGTCCAAGAAGGATTGCCGACCGACTAGATCACCATCTAGTCGGTTGGTTCTTCTTCTTGAACCAACTAACATGCACAAGAAGTCGCGAAACGAAGCGCGATGCTTCGGGAAAGTTAGTATGGGCTTCTACTAAGATCCTATGTCTAAGATAGGAGTGTTATGAAGATTAAAACGTAAGACCTACTCAAGGCTTAACATTCTACGAAAGAATCTTAAAATACTATAAATAAAACTTGACGATACCGTCTTCAAAAGCTTCAATCGAATCTTCATGACTTCTAAAATGGTCCAAAAGCTTCAACGAAGCTTTAGGCAAACGATCACATGCTTTGTGAAGTCTCGAGATGTCGCTTTGGATGTTCAAGTGAATTTGGCGACGATCTCCATAACTGCGCTCACAAATTGTTAGTTCACAATATATTTATTTTTGTTCATCATCCAAAACCAAATCCGGGGAGTCCAATATCCAACACCTCCAGCTAGCCGTTTTCTCCTCACCGATCAGGCACAATGGAGACGGTAATGCAAGTGCAGTGGATCTGTGACTCTGATAGCGACTCAGAGGAGTTCAGTTTCTCTCCTTATCACTTACATGGTTTCCAAGACTCGCACATGGACGAGTCCATGGTTGGATGCGCGGCTAGAGAACTGATCGATGCAGTTCGCTTTATTGGTTCAGGAACCTATGTTGCAGGTAACACAAATCAGCAACGTGTCATGGATTATTTAATGAATCGGGTTTTTGATGCAGGTATAATTGAAGATGATATTCAAGTAAGCTTTGAAGAGAATGTAATGTACCTTCAAACCATTGAAGCTCCACCTATTGATGCCTACTGGGGAGAAGCTCCTCACTTGGAATCACTACATAACTCTCAGATGCTTGAGATTTTAGAGAGCGTGGTAGCTGACGTATGGGCCCATGGCCCAGTTGAATTTCCTATAGACGACCCAGCTATGCAAGAGCTCTCAGTTTTCATCGCAACCGCTTTCCATAATGCAGACACCATGGATGATGTTGCCATAGCTGATGGAACTTATGTGCGGTACGAGGGAAACACGTTACGTTTCTATAACGACGTCCCTCCACAGATTTCGGCATGCGAAGAGCACGCCTATGAAGGGTTCCCAGACCTGCCTCTATCTCAAAGCCACATCAATCAGGGAAGTACTCCGGACTTTATGTTTGACAACGAATGCATGCCTGACAGCATTGCTTCTTTTGACAGGTGCGCTACGGGAGTGGAAACTGCAGACATGTGCCTGGACACGCCATCATCTCCCTGCTCCTCCTATAATTCTGCTAATGAGGAGTTTTCGCCTTCTGAACCCGAGATCCAGGATGCGTCATTCTCACAAGCAAGAGACGCCGGGGGTACAACGCCCCCTCAGGTAGAATTGAAACCCCTCCCCGCTAACTTGAAATATGCTTTTCTGGGGGAAGATTCCACTTATCCCGTCATTGTAAATGCGGCCCTCACGGAACCCCAATTAGAGAGCCTCCTAAAAATCCTCAGATCTTACAGAAAGGTGATATGATATAACATCTCTGACCTAAAGGGTATTAGCGCGACCATCTGTACGCATAGGATTCACCTTGAGAACAAGGATGCCACCTCCATTGAGCCGCAAAGGCGGTTGAACCCCAACATGAAGGAGGTGGTGAAGAATGAGGTTCTGAAACTTTTAGAGGCTGACATTATTTACCCCATTTCCGATAGTAAGTGGGTTAGTCCCGTTCAGGTTGTCCCTAAAAAAGGGGACATGACAGTCGTAAAAAACGAAAAAGACGAATTAATCTCCACTAGGACTGTCACTGGGTGGCGTACGTGTATCGATTACAGAAAACTGAACAAAGCCACCAGGAAAGACCACTACCCTCTGCCCTTCATAGACCAGATGCTCGAGCGCTTAGCTAAGCATAGATACTTTTGCTATTTAGACGGATACTCCGGATTTTTCCAAATCCCGTTGCATCAGAAAGACCAAGAGAAAACGACATTCACATGTCCTTACGGCACCTTCGCTTATCGAGAATGCCGTTTGGACTATGTAACGCACCCGCCACATTTCAAAGGTGCATGACATCTATTTTCTCTAATTTCATCGAGAATATCATGGAGGTCTTTATGGACGACTTTTCCGTCTATGGCACTAAGTTCGATAGTTGCTTATCTAATTTATCCAAGGTCTTGGAGCGATGCCAAGATAAAAACCTTACTTTGAATTGGGAGAAATGTCACTTCATGGTGACAGAAGGAGTGGTTCTTGGCCATGTCATTACCTCTAAAGGAATCGAGGTTGACAAGGCCAAAGTTAAGGTTATCAAAAGCTTGCCACCACCTACCAACCTTAAGGGCATCCGTGGTTTTCTAGGGCACGCCGGTTTCTACCGACGCTTTATAAAAGATTTTTCCAATATTGCTCGCCCTCTCACGGAGCTCCTGGCTAAGGACGCTCCTTTTGTGTTTACTGATGATTGTTTGCTAGCTTTCAACAGGTTAAATGAAGCTCTTATCTCGGCACCGATTATACAACCACCAGACTGGACACTGCCATTTGAGCTTATGTGTGATGCTAGTGACCAAGCGGTGGGAGTTGTCCTTGGTCAAAGAAAGGAGGGGAAGCTCCATGCCATATACTACGCCAGCAAAACCCTGGACGACGCCCAAAAGAACTACACCACCACGGAGAAAGAGCTGCTAGCCATAGTCTACTCTATAGAGAAGTTTAGATCCTACCTTCTGGGGTCCAAAGTGATCATCCACACGGACCACGCGACATTGAAATACCTGTTAAGCAAGAAGGATGCTAAGCCACGTCTGATACGTTGGATACTTCTGCTCCAAGAATTCAACATTGAGATCAAGGATAAGAAGGGAGCAGAAAATGTGGTAGCGGACCACTTGTCACGGCTTATTCAGAGGCACGGGGATGACAGCCTACCGATTGACGATTCGTTCACCGGTGAATAACTATTCGTTGCAGGTACCTCTGAAGCCCCCTGGTACGCCGATATAGTGAATTATTTGGTGAGTGGGATAGTTCTGCATGGATTAGCAACTTATTCAAGGAGGAAGTTCTTGCATGATGCCAAGAGTTACTTTTGGGACGACCCGTATTTGTTCAAAACGTGCGCCGATGGGATCATCAGACGATGTATACCAGAAGAAGAAGCAACTTCTATCATGTCCCATTGCCATGATCAACCATGTGGTGGGCATGCTGCGGTGACCAAAACCACGAAAAAAATTATTCAAAGTGGATTCTACTGGCCCACCATATTCAGGGATGCTAATGAGTACATAAGGAAGTGCGACAGATGCCAGAGGACGGGGAATATCACGAAGAAGAATGAGACACATCTCCACGGCATCCTGGAGATAGAACTATTTGACTACTGGGGCATCGATTTCATGGGGCCATTCCCATCGAGTAACGGCAACAAGTATATCTTAGTTGCTGTTGATTACGTCTCAAAATGGGTGGAAGCCATAGCCACCCCGACAAACGACGCAAGGATAGTAGCCAAGTTTTTCAAGAACACCATCTTCCCCCGCTTCGGAGTCCCCCGTACGATTATAAGTGATGGAGGGAGTCATTTCATTGAAAGAAAATTCGAGGCGATGTTGAAAAAGTATGGGGTTCATCACAAGGTCACCCTCGCTTACCACCCTCAAACCAGTGGCCAAGTGGAAGTTTCTAATAGAGAAATAAAAAGCATTCTGGAAAAAACGGTCAGCGCCTCAAGGAAGGATTGGTCACACAAACTAGGCGACACACTTTGGGCTTACCGCACTGCATTTAAAACCCCCATCGGCACAACCCCATACAGGCTGGTTTATGAAAAAGCTTGCCATCTCCCGGTGGAATGGGAGCATAGAGCATACTGGGCGATAAAGAAAATGAATTTTGACTAACAAAGCGCCACTACCCGACGAGCCCTTCATTGCAATGAGTTGGACGAAATTCGGTGTCACGCCTACGAAAATGCGAAGATATACAAGGAAAGAACCAAGGCATACCACGATGGAAACATCACGGTTGTTCGCCATGATGTCAGCGACCAGGTACTTCTATACAACTCGAGACTACGCCTTTTCCCCGGGAAGCTAAAATCGAGGTGGTCCGGTCCCTATAAGATAGTGAGCTTATCTCCAGGAGGCGCCGTCGAGCTCGAGGGAAAGAACGGAAATTTCAAGGTCAACGGTCAAAGAATTAAACCCTACAGAGCCGGAGAACCTATAGGAACGGAGGAGACATACTTCCTCGAGGGATTCCCCGACGACAATTGATACATCATATGGAGTCGAGCTCATGACTGAAAACGAGCGCTTATTGGGAGGCAACCCAATTCCGTAGATTTTGAAATTTCTTTCCCCATTTTCTTATTTTTCTATTTTTATTTCATGTTTTTAGGTAAAATCGCAAAAATTATAAAAGTTTTGACGAGTTTGTGTTTCGTGTAGGACGGAACATCGGGGGCATGCGCATGGACATTATAAACGGAAGAAAGCCGGAGGAAGATAACAAAATCGAAGATTTGAGGAGGAAATGAAAGGGAAAGAAGGAAAAGGAGTTACAGGAAACTCGGCCCGAGCTGATCATCTGCTCGGTCGAGTCGAGCATACACGGATACCTAAGCTCGGCCCGAGCAGCATCCTACTCGGTCGAGTTTTACAGGCCGAAGATTTTGGTGAAAAACGTCACTCTGTCAACCCGGGCAGAGCATATTAACTCGGCCCGAGTAGAATACGACTCGCCCGGAGCATAGACCTGCTCGGTCGAGTACTACAGGATGCCCAAGTGGGAGCAAAAACGTCACTCTGTTGACCCGGGCGGAGAATTACTGGCTCGGCCCGTGCAGGATGGCTCGGCCCGAGCATATTCTTACTCGGTCGAGTTTTACAGTGGCCTAAAATTGAGAAGAAATTGTCACTCTGTTGACCCGACCGGGCAAGGTAAATGCAACTCGGCCCGAGTAAGTTTTGACTCGGACCGAGAGCCGACCGAGCAACCCAGTGACTCGGCCCGAGTCGCTCCTCGCAGCAAATCGGGCCGCTGCTCCTCGACCGACCCATCTACGCCTATTTAAGCGTCGTTTCCAATTCTGAGATGTCTTCCTCGCTCGGCAAAACCCTCACGCCCTCCTTGCAGCCGTCACCACCTCTCTTGGAGCCGTTCCTTTTCTCCACGAGGCCGCCCCCCATCGTTCAACATTCAATGGAGCATTTGTTCTTTACAATTTGAATCCGTTGTTCCCCTTGTCTAAAAATACTGACGCCCACATTGTTTCTCTTTCAGGCTTGAATTGCTTAACAACAAGGATACATCTTTGAAGAGCTTGGGGATAATCCGAACCGCCGGAAACCACTACACCAAAACAAAACGCCATCTTTTTCAAGTCGGTAAACTCGCCCCACCACTTTACTTATTTTATTATTATTTTCCTCCTCCTACACAATGCCTTCACGCCGTGCTAGACCTGCGAACCCTAGCACCTCAAACCCTAGGCCTACACGGCGCACGCGTCTCACACGCTTCCCCACCCGAGCCACCACCACCACCGATCCATCCACCGCCACCCCTGCACCACCTTCCCCTCCCCGTCCCTCCGGCCCCATTTACATAGGAGACACAGAATTCGAGATTACATTTCGTGACAATGATCAAGAAGACCGCTTTGGCGCCATGGTCCTACTAGCGGGATATTATGGTGGTCCGGTAACTCAAGAGGTGGTCGATTGTGGCCTTCCTTTCCTTCAGAGCCTCATGCGTCACTTTCGTACCGACCCCCCCGCACGAGTTCTGACCATCCCAGCCGCTACCCACCGCCCCGGGTCCACATCAGAGGGATCCATCACCACCCCCAGAGGGTGGTGCCTCTGCTTGATATATTCCTATCCAGTTTTTTTGCCTCCCCCTTTATTCTTAGTGCCCATCTGTCTTTGCGGGGCCCTGCTTTACCACAGCTCGGGGGAGGCCCCCACTCATGCATCATTCCACATTGCATTGCATCATGTCACATTTTTATTTTTATTTCCTTTTTTTCCTTTATTCACATAGTTTTTATCTTATTTTCCCGCCCATCCCAACCCTTTAGCATCATCTCCCGCTCACGAGCGATTTCTTAGCAGTGAGGACACTTCTAGGTTTAGCTTGGGGGATGAGCGCTACCGCTTTATTTTTATTTTTATTTTCAATTTTTTTTTTACATTTTCTTCCCTTATTTTCAGTTTTTTATTTCACTTTTTCGCCACTTTACCGCCCCATTTTATTTTTTCTCATTTTGCATCATGTCTTCTGTTTTTCTCCATGCATGCATCTTCTTTTTATCTATTTCCTCTTTTTCTCTGTTTCTTTCTATTTCTACTGAGGATGGTCTGAATGATGAAAGCTCTCTAGGCTTTATTAGTTTTTAGCGATGCTTATCCCTTTGGCATGCTATTGGGATTAATTTCAGCTTTATTGTCTATATGCATGTATTTCTTTTGATGATCTGCCGGATTTAATACCTGATATGAATTGAAGTCAATTGCATGAATTAGTATCTAGTATGACTTATGTTGGGAAACACACCCAGGTTCACGCATCACTGAACACTTGGAGGACATGTTTTTATTATCGTATTCACTTCGGTTTGCATGCCTGTTGACATTGTGATTATTACCGCATGCTATTTTCAGTGTTCATTTGGAGAAGTGAAATACACATGCTATATATGAGTTTAGTTATAGTTTTATTTTATCGAACTGATGTGCACCCTCTTATGAGTGAACCGAGTGTCCCATTATCTTCCTTCTCCACATATCTATTTTTTTCTCTACATATCAGTTGGTTACACCCCTACAGCTACTTTATTGCATCTCACTTCCCATGTTAAAAAAGTATAGCTTCTTATTTGAAAAAAAAAGAAACGAAAAAAATGTGAATACATACCGTTTTGTGTCATTTCACTAAGAAGCTATATCTCCTTCTGGGAAGAAAAATTAAATTCCATATCATTTTCATTGATGCGACGCCTCAAGCTAAGCTTGGGGGGGTAAACCAACTGATCATATGAGTGAGCTTGACATTAGAGTGGAGACGGTGCATGTCGGGGAGATTTAATAAAACCCAAACTTTACGAATTGCTTTAGTTTTGGGGATTTTTCACGTATCAATTTGAATATCTGAATGGCATGATCTTTCTATTCTCTGTTGCATGTTGCGTGAATCTTTTGTTCTCTTTGTGTATCTTTGATTGAAAGGGCGTTGTCAACTATTTTATACTAGACTTTAGGGATTGCATGAGATTGATAGGATTTGACGGTGTTATTTCAGTAGATCCCTATTCTTTACCTGCATTGCATGACATATGATATATAAAGCTTGAAATTATCAATAGCATGCATGTTTAGCATTCAGAGCATCGTGATAGACTTTTTAGGCCTGAGATCTGACCGATCATCGTTAGCACTTCTCTCTTATTTCTCTCCTTTTGTTTTTCACTTCTTTTTGTTTTCATTTTCTTCTTTTCGTTTTGTTTTCCTCCCGGCGTACCGATTATTCGTCTTCTTCGAGGACGAGTAAGAGGTAAGCTTGGGGGATTTTGATGTGTCCATATTTTACATCATTTTCATATCATATTTCCATCGCATTGCATATCATCTCCACGTCCAAATCACACATTTTGCTGCGATTTTGGTATTTCTGACGATATTTCGAGTTTCGTAGTATATTTTGAGTTTTCTGGATTTTAAGAGCGATTTGGACCCCCGCCTGGGTATGGACACATCCGACTTGCTCATGAGCCTGCTGGCGGGGCTCTGGAGGAGTTCGTCACGTTCTCGAGTTGTTGGAGGAGAGAAAGAGGAGAAGAAGGAGAAAGAGAGGCAAACAGAGAGAGAGGCAGCAGCTGCAGCAGCATTTTCCCAGAAAATGCTCGGCCTGAGCAGCTGCAGCTCGGGCGGAGCCATGACATGCTGAAGAGTAGATACGATCGACTCGGGCCGAGCAGCTCATCTGCTCAGCCAGACAGCACGCCCCGAGTATCCCCCGAGTACACCCCGAGCAGCCGACCGAGTCATCCATCCTGACCTCGAGCAGCATGCGACACGGGCCGAAGCACTGCCCGAGCAGATCTGACTCAGGCCGAGTCACATACTCGGCCGACACTTCCTGGGGCATTTTTGGAAGTTTTGCTGAAACGTGCGATGGGCGCGATTTTGTGGAGCTGAAGCTCGCGACTGCGGGCTCAGCGCTAAGGGAGGCTATTCTGAGTTTTGATTTAGGATTTTTTTGGGGAGAGCTCTAGGGCGAATTTTTGGAGGAATATTTTTGGATTAATTTTGTAGCAAACTCTGGATCGTTAATTGAAGATTATTGTTTTCTGCTTTCTCTGGATTTGTTCTTTGTTCACTTTCACTGTAAGTAATTTTTAGCCCTAATTTCTTTTGTTGCAAGAAATGTTTTCCTACGCGAATTCAATATTTTCGTGCGTTCCGATCACCATGAGTGAGTAGATCCTCTCTAGGGCCGATGGGTGAACCCTAGGATTTTAAGGGAAAATGTAGATATGGATCCGTACATCGAATTGGGGATCTAGGGTTGTATTTCGATAGATCCTACCGAACCCGTAGATAACCTGTACTGAGATCATGCCCACGGTCTGTGGAATTGATGTTCTTAAGGGGTATCTAGGGATTCAAATAGGGAAATCGGTGGATCCAATCAAGGCACGTGACCATGCCCGGCTCGCACCTTGAGGGGATCCATCGACGAACTATATCGCTACGTTGATGGCTACCGCCATTGCATCGACGAGAGCCACCGAAATACCCTGCAATTCTAACCCACGAGAGTGGTACGAATTGGGGGATTAATTCCCTAGCCCTAATGCGATGTGAGGAACCTATCCAACATCAACCCTAACGATCCTAGCGGCGATCCCTAAAGCCCTAGTTCCTTTTATTATATTACACAACAACAATCATCAACACAAACCTTTCCCTCCGATCGCTACGACATTTCTAGATTTAGAAATAGACTGAGATTACCACGGACACTATCACTGTCCCTGTGGGATTCGACTATCTTATATACTATAACTCGACACCGTCCGCTTGCGGATTGAACCCGTAGTCGTAGCCTAGGAGCCATATCACGTCTGGCGACCGTGACACCGCCAGGTGGATCCTAGGTGTAGATTGCGGGAGCGTCAGCCCTGGCCTTGATGTTGACAAAAAAGTAGTTAAGAATGCACTCCATGACATATTCCAATGGGGATATGGATTATGTTTACATGCAATATATTCTTATTTTGTTTTAATTTATACACTAATGTAAATAAAAACTTCAATTCTTAAACGTTCATAGATGCTAGTATATGATGCTCATGCTTTTAGTATACGACAAGCATTTCCTCTCCCTTTAGACTCGATTAATTCATTGGATGATGATAGAGTTTTAAACAACTATCCATACATGAAAACATGACAAGAACATCTCTTTGAATCCTTGCGTGAAGATGATGATAGATTGTTTTGTTATCTTAGTTGTGTGATATTAAATAAACTTATATCTCATTTTGAAATTTATTGTAGATGCAGTCGGTTCCTGACAAGTCATTTATGGAAATATCAAATGATGATAGGCATAAAGACCAGCAATACCAAGATGGGATAGACGCTTTTTTAGCGTTCTCCGATAGTAATCCATTACGAATGTCAACTAGTGATATTTATTGTCCGTGCAAGAAATGTAAGAACAATTTTAAATATCACAAGGTTATTGTTCGTTTCCACTTGTCTTTGAACGGATTCGATCCTCACTACAAGTTTTGGAGTAACCACGGTGAAGGTGTGGTAATTGAGGAGATGCTTCCAGCGGAGCCACGGGTCATGCATGCAGGTCAATGTGCTGATGACACAGGTGCCATGCTGGACGACATTCTTGCTCCACCGTTTGTGACCGATAATTTTTCAGAGGATGCACAGACCTCAAGTAACGTCGATCGTTTGATTAAATTAGTGAACGACAACGAGTCGGATTTATACGAAGGATGCGAGTATACGAGGCTATCATTCTTGATCAGGCTTCTTCATATCCAAACTCTTAGCGGAATGGCTGTTACACATTTTGAGATGTTGTTGGATCTGTTGAGAAGGGTAATTCCTGGAGGTGAGAATAGCATTCCTGCGACTTATTATGAAGCTAGCAAGATCATTGATACGTTAGGGCTTGATTACAAGAAAATTGATGCATGCCCAAATGATTGCATCCTTTATTACAAAGAGAATAAGGATTTAAATGAATGCCCAACCTGTCATGTACCACGATGGAAAGTGCAACAAAGAACATGTTCAAATAAGGAAGGTCATGCAGTCCAAAAGAAGAAGAAGAAGATTGCTGCAAAGGTTCTCCGTTATTTCCCAATTATTCCTAGGCTGCAGAGGTTATTCATTTCTGCTGAATTGCCTGGGAAAATGCGATGGCCTGCAACCGGACGTGTAGATGATGGAAAACTGAGGCATCCTGCGGATGGTGAGTCATGGAAGCATATTGATAGAATTTATCCGGACTTTTCAAGGGAGCAACAGAACATTAGACTTGGTCTCGCAAGTGACGGATTTAATCCTTTTAGAGTGATGAGCTCTGGGTGGTCAACATGACCAGTGTTGGTGACCCCGTATAACCTTCATCCTCATATGTGTATGAAGCAGTGATACATGATATTGTCACTCTTGATCCCTGGAAAATATTCACCGGGTAATGATATCGATGTTTTCATGTAGCCATTGATTGATGATCTGAAGCTTTTATGGGAAGAGGGCGTGATTGCATTCCACGCCTTTACAAAGCAAAACTTTCGCATGCGGGCTATTGTTTTATGGACAATTAATGACTTTCCTGCATATGGTAACTTATCTGGTTGGTCGACAAAGGGTAAATTTGCATGTCCAGTTTGCACGACAGGTTATGAAGGGAAATACTTGAAATTTAACCATAAGCAATGCTTTTGGTAGCACAGAAGATGGTTGACTGTAAATCATAAATATAGAAGACATGGAAGATTATTTTATGGTGAAATCGAATCCAGGGGAGCACCAAAACAGCTAAGTGGAGTGACATATTCGAGGCACTTCATCCTTTGCCTAGAGTAAAGTTTGGAAAGAAAAGGTACATCAAGGAGAACCCTCTTGGTGTGAGAAGGAAGATTGCAAAGGTAAAGGGAAAGAGAAAGGAGAAATCAAGAACAAGAAAGCAACGAAAGCCTCGACCAGAAGGAGACACAACAGAGAGGACAATACTCCCAGTTCGATGGACAAAATTCAGTATTTTCTTTCAGTTGCCATATTGGATGAGTTTGAAAATACGTCACAACCTGGACATCATGCATGTAGAAAAGAATATTTGTGAAAATCTCTTGTACACCATTTTGCAAGACTCAACCAAGTCGAAAGATGGATTAAAGGCGAGACTTGATTTAAATCAATTGGAGATACGTCCTGAATTGCATGCCATTCAGAAGGAAAATAAAAAGTACGAACTGCCACCATCGTGTGCTACACTTTCTACAGATGAGATCCATAACCTCCTTGTGTTTCTGAAGTCCGTGAAAACACCAGATGGATATGCTTCAAATATATCTAGATGTGTGCATGTAGATGAAAGGAAGATTTTCGGTCTGACAACCCATGATTACCATATCTTGTTGCATCAGATGCTTTCGGTTACAGTTCGTCAAGTCGATAAGAGGCTGGCTTCAGTTTTGATACCATTTTGTGGTTTCTTCAAGCAGGTGTGCTCTAAGGTGATAGATGTCATTGAGTTTGAGGAGTTAGAGAGACGTGTCATCCTTACACTGTGCAATATGGAAAAAAATTTCGCGCCCTCCTTCCTCACGATTATGGTCCTTCTCACTGTGCACCTGGCACAAGAGGCACGCATTGCAGGACCAGTACAATATCGGTGGATGTATCCCTTTGAGAGGTACATGCTTATTCCATTTAATGCTCTTTGATGAAGACAATCAGTACATATATATATATATATATATATATATATATATATATATATATATATATATATAATTATTTTTATGCTTTTTAACCCACAGGCTCTTGGGGTTCATGAAACAACTAGTGCACATGCAAAACCTGAAGGTTCTATAGCAGAAAATTATTCATCACACGAGACCCTGATATTCATTTCTCGGTATTTGCGGGATGTTGAAACTAAGCTCAATCGACAGCCAAAAGTGATGGATGGTGTCTTCCATAATGACTGAGGAGAGAACACACGATTTAATATGATGGATCTTGGCCAAGCACATGCATATTTTTTAAACAATCTAACGGTATTTGACTTATATCACAGGTAATAAACATGAGTGTTGCGCCTTTTTAAATCCTTCGATGATTTAAATCCTATGTTATATTAGCTTTCTTTATTTGTATCGTAGCCGTCACCAGATAGAGGTCATGAAAAATATGAATGCCAAAACTTTTAGCAAAAAAGTTGCGGACACACATTCCAAAGAATTTCCTGGATGGTTGAAAATTCAGGTATTGGCGTAGATTAGACATGTTAACTATATACTTATAGGAAAATTATTATCTAGCTTAGTAATATAGTAACATCTTTGATTCTTTTCATGAAGGTTCAACGACAAATTGATGGAGGCACAAAAATATGTGATGACATTCAAAGCTATGCCAGAGGTCCTCATGCCACAGTACATCGTTATGGAGGGTATTGTGTCAATGGTTTTAGATTTAATACCATTGACGTTGAGAAGGAACGATGCACGCAGAATAGTGGAATCTTCTCATCTTTCTCACAATTATCGTATGCATGTAGCAAAGATCAATAACCCAAAGAAGGTCAGATCTTCTACTATGGACAGGTTGAAGACTTTGTTGAGATTTTTTATGGCTATCAGAAGGATGTTAGCCATGTGTTGTTTAAGGTTCGTTGGTGTGCGCAGGGTAAACATAAGGACCCATTTGGCTACATGGTCGTAAATCTAAACAATGAAATCTACAAGTATGACAAGTACATGCTTGCTCCCCATGCTAAACAATGTTTTTATGTAAAAGACATAATGGTAGACGATGTTTGGGTTGTTCTTAGAAATCCACCAAGAGCATATGCATACGAAGATGTTCATGAGGATGATAATGAAGAAGCCGACGACGTTGTAATCTTAGCTGATGAAGTTGTGGCTGAGTTTTCTACCAAGCAGAATAATGAAATGACTGAGGATATTATACCGTTGCGTATTGATATCCCCAACTTGGACATCCAGGCAAATATCATTGAAGATGAAGAGGAAGTAATCATAACAGAAGAAGGCCCAAGTAGTAATTTAAGAAGCAGAGTAGAAGATCTTTCAACTGGTGTTCGGACTCGATCAAAAATGGCTTCAACATCAAAATCTTGAAATTTCCATAGTAGAAGACCTTTGGTTCTTCAAATTTTTTCGGACTCGATCACCACGTATCAATAAATATCATGTTCCATCTTAGTACTGCTATTTGGAACTTGACTATTGTCACGTAGCCTATTGAGTCTTCTAATTATTTTTTAGGGTTGCAAAGGCAGACTCTATTTAGGAGTGAAGAAATGCTTGCCTTAAACTGAAAAAGCTCTGTTGGATTATTTGGGTTAGAACAGGATTTTATTGGTTTACTTTACAAGTCAAGTGGTTGAATACCATTTAGTCAAGTGTTAAATTCAAACTAACTCTTAATCAGTTTAAAATTATCTTACGATTCAAATGGTTTCATACTCTGGTGGTCATGGTGGTTATTATGACTGTCAAGCCTATGCATTTGTCAAGCCTATGCATCTGTTAGTCTGTTTATAGCTTGGGCAAATTATTATGACTGTTTGAGTTAGCCTCAAATTCTTAACTACTCCTGGATGTATCTGGTCTGTTTATAACCTGAGAAAATTATTTCGACACTCGTCCTAAGTGAACATTTTACATTGTTATGTTTCAGTTTGTTAGGAACTAGCCTGTTAGCTCCAGACATAGTCATTACTAGATTCAGGTGCATTTCACTAAATAAGTATGAGCTCATTCTCTTCTCATTTTTTCCCGTCTGTTTTCGTTTGTTAAACCATTATCTATTCCCATAAGCTGCACTATACTTGCCTGAAATATTGCAGGTGGTTGGATTTGCTGCAGCTTTCTGTGGTAGGCGAGAGCCTCAATTAATATTGTGACATTTCATCAAAGTGCATGAATAGCTTTACTGCCAGAAATCCATGTCAAAATGTTTGTTTCATGGTCGGTTGATCATTTTGCAATTACCTACAATCGTCACAATTCGGTGAAAACAATGCCAGCTTGGCTTCCTTGTTCTCGTTCCGTTGCTGTTGCAACTATCCATATTATTTGTGTGAATCTAAATTGCTAAAATGGAGAGCATGAAACAAACATTGTTTAGGAATTTTCTGTAGGACATGGTTTAGCATGCTTTGCATTTACATGCATGTCGAATTTGTGTTCTGAGATTTTGGCAAGTCAATGATAATACATGTTCAGGAATTTCGAAAGCCAGTTAAATGGCATAGATGTTTGTTGAGGAGGTGAGATTGGCTAACATTTTACAGTCAATGATAATAAATGGCATAGATAAAATGTTCGTTAAATGGCATAATACAGTTGAATGTAGCTCATGTTTGTTTATTTTTACACTATTTTACAAAATTAAGTTCATCTGTTACATGTTGCACTGGAACACTCAATGGTACATAGGATCACGTATTCATTTTCCTTCTTGATTGTAACGCCCCGCTTCCCAAAAGACACCGGAAGCGAGAGCGTTACGCGGTCCGCTTGAACTGGAGCGGTGAAGCTCGAGTTCAATAAGCGTCTGTGATAAAAACACAGAAAGGGGTCCTTGCATTTTGCGTATCAGAACAATCAGAAAACATTTCATTAAATTAAAAGGGCACTTCCAGAACTGTTCGTACAGAAAATAAAACAACAGGGCATCAGCATGGCCAAAGGAAACTACAACCAAACACTAATCCTACTACAAGGAACTAAACTAAAACTCAAAGCAATGACGGAAAAGAGACTCTAGTCTTCTGCAGAAAACGTCTCGACGTCTTCGACAACTCTGGCTCTCCAAGTCAGGTGGTACTCAAGCTCTGAACCTGACATACATCCACAAACATGAATGTATGTCAGCTAGGGGTCTGCAAGAAAGAGTTAGCATCCCAAGGCGAAGTATATAACAAGTATATGAAATTTAGAAGCGTCATTAAATTTAAAAGTAACGACTGCAGCAATTAACATTTAACAATTACAGAGCAGAAAGAAACAATCCTAGCATGCAGTTCTAGTCGATGGCAAGTTTAAAGTTAGATTCTCAGAGTTTGTTAGCATTTCAATATTCACGATGACCAAGTTAGCGTTACAATGACCATGTCAAGAATTCACATCTAATCTAGGGTTCTCGCCTTTAGGTCGTGATGAGAAGGTCGTTCCTCTCACGGGGGCTTACCGTGATTGACACTAACCCACCGCGTCGGGTGGTGTTCTTGAGGAGAGTACCTTTCATACGCCCAGTGGCCGCTCAACCCTAACCCCACCCAAAAGTTTTGCCGGAACACGAGCCGGCCTAGTCGACTCACACGACATCACGATTTCACGATACCGCCTTCGAGGCGCACGATTTCACGATGTCCATATTGTTAATCATGTCAAGACTCACTGAATTTCATTGTTGACAATATTAAAGTTCATTGGTGACAGTTCTGCAAAGCGGAAACGGGCCGAACGACCGTTTCCGAAATTTCCAATAATGACGATTTCGTCCTTTTCGTTCAATTTGCTACAGGAACAATTTCTTTCTCTAGTTGTTTAAATTAGGGATATATCGTGTGATATACCGTTAGATCCCAATTTTTGTCCTAATCATTGTGGTGTCACTTTCCTACGTTATTTCACGTCACAATTTCAGGTTATTCAGCAATACAAGAAGGCGGCGTAAACGTGCCGAAACTTCTAAAATTCATAACAAATCATATACTTGCCTGATTTTGGCGTTCTTGGTGTCGTTGGAAACGTCTCGACGGGTACTACTCTACAGTGATGATGGTCCACTGGTTCGAGGGGAAAGACGAATATATCTGCGTCATTAAATTTACGGTATAGAGTTAAAAGTCTTAAATCAACAAAGTTAATTATATTTAACATTTCTCCACCATATATACACATATATAGCTAATCACTAACATGCATGGTACTGTTCTTACATGATATATATATACTACATTCCAAATTGACTTCATACATTCATGGGGTACGTTCCCTATGCAACCTAACAAGCACTGCTCCCTATCATAACACTGTTTAGAAAATCATAGGTATACTATAACATCTTAACACATTCAGTTATAGACCAACTTTAATATTAACATATATAAAATGTGCCACATGCTAACACACACATATATATCTAAATCACAGGATCTACTTTTGAAAGGAAGGACCGAGCTTTTGCATAGTTAAATAATACAAATAATAACATGTTGCACTTATTTTATATAGCTATATAAATATTATATAGGCAAGCTAGGGTACTGTTTGCACGTCAGCCTTACAACTCAATTGTTTCCTGCTGCTATATAGGGTCCTATGGTTCTGCTAACAAAGAAGGCCCTATTATAACTTACTATAGATGTGCATGGGTAACCTATTGCATTCACTCACTTAGATATACCACATATATGTAGCACCGTCCACAAAACTTAACACACAAAACTTACATGACGTTGGCGGTTGCTTCACGCTGTTATAGCGGTGGGCTTCGAATGAACAGATGCACCGGCGATGTGTCGGAGGGGCGTGCTGATCGGAGATGGTGGCGGCGCGAGGAAGATGGTGGCCGGCGTTGGGTAGGGGTGAAGAGAGGGCCGTCGTGGCGTGAAGTTGGGCCGCGGGTTTGTGACGCCGGCCGCCGGAGTGTTGGCGAGGAGCTGGGAGGCGCGAGGGGAGGCGTGGCGCTCGGGCTGAGGGTGCGGTGGCTCCAGTGGGTGGCTAGGCTCGCCGGAGAAGCTGCACGAGAGGTGGAAGGGCTCGCGAGTGTTGAGATCGCCGCTCGGTGGAAGAGGTCACCGTTCGGACTGGGGGAGGCACCGGCGTTGCGTCGGATGGAGAAGAGATAGGGAGAGGGAGAGGGAAGGCCGTGGGGATGAGTCGCGAGTTGGCCTTACGCGTGCTTGGACGAGGGACAGCGGGCTCGCCCTTGCGTGGATGAGAAACCGTAGTGGCGGCGTGTGTTGTTGTTTGGGAGAAACAAGAAACACCTAGGGTTTATATGCCATCACGTGAGAGGCTGTTTTAGCTTCTATAGGGTTTTAAAAACTAATTGTGAGAGGCTTGAAGCACAGCACGTGGAGGCTAAGGGGTTTAATATAGTATATGGAAGTAGGGTGATGTATGAAGTTGTAGGGTGAGAAAGGGTAAGGACAGTACGGGTGTGGAAAAATGAAGAGCAGCATGTGAATAGTTTTGGCCCTAGGATTTAAAGTCTCTTATAAAATGAGTTTGTGTGAAGGGGTTGCAAAGAATTGCACATGAAGACTAGCTGTAGCCTTAGGGTCATAAATAAATGTGCTGTTGTATGAGATTGGCAAGGGCTACACGTGAGTAGGGAAGGCTTATAGGTTCTAGTTTATAATGTCAAAGGGAGTAGGAGCAAGTCTAAGTTTCAAAATTATAAGTGTGTGCTTACAAATTGTGTGCATGAGTGCATTAAGCTGGGTGCGTGTGTTTGTATTGATTTCGGCCTGTGTCCAAACAAATGGCTAGAATTTAAATTAGGAAAAGATTTGAATTTTTCATTAATGAGATTAGTATTAATGGGTTCAATTGAGGGAGAATTTGAATTTTCATTTAAAGGAATTTGTATTTAATAGGTTAATCAAGGAAATTAGGGCTCATCAATTAGGTTAAATGGACGTTAAAAGGTAAGTTTCATTTGACTTAAAAAATGAAATTCAAATCTTGAATTTGATAATTTAAATTAATTTAACAAGAAATACTTTAAAAATATAATAATAAAGATAAAAGACTTAACTAAGTGGTTTAAAAATAATGATAGCAATAATTTATATGAAAAGTTGGTACGTGTACGTGTACGGGGACAGAAACGTCGAACGACGGATACGGAGGATATACGAGAGAGAAGCAGATAAACGTATCTATAAAACCCGGTCGTTACATCCTACCCACCTTAAGGTCGATTCCGTCCTCGGAATCTTATCGGCTAAGACACCGGGAAAACATAAGGGTAACGCTCGTATCTCCTCTCCTAAAGTATACACACTATAAATAACCATCATGTCATATCCCAATAGTATTTCTAATACTAATATCAACACCAATTGTAGTACTACTGAAAATACCAATCAGCGCCCATGCTAATAGTAATAGCAGTACGCATACACACATTAGTAATTACGAATTAACATAACACGTTCAATATAATATCATCCCACAAATACAATCCAACCAATATTATACTCGGGCGTATAATAACACGCTACTACACAACCACATCAATTTATTAGCAGTAAGTGTGCCATCACCATGCACACTCACAATCTATAATGATATAGTATTACATGTCACTTAAACATACCACTAGCACATAAATATAACCATTCTTAGTCAATTAACACTTCAATCGTACAATCGCTTTTACATTCCGCTTATCACCATATACACATTATAATACATATCGTATATACATGCACGTAATACCTTACACCATACACAGATTTATATAAGCCCTACTCATAGCACTAGGGTCATCGTAATCTACCCACCTTAAGATCAAGTTCGTCCTTAGACTTGCTTATATAGGCCGACATAGGGGTGAGCGGACTTAGACACTCAGGTCATTCTACCCCAGTCATACATACACTATAATGAAACAATATACATTCATATGCCTACACTTACTCATATATCACACAATTTCAATTACATATACATACGTTCATACATACACATACTTACATTACGACACGCCTATCTCATATCCATATAGAACATATGTACACACACCGGCATACACAACCACGGTAATCTACATAGGGTAACTATACTATTTCATACATCCACATATACGTAATCAAAAACATACAGATATGCATACCTCCTGGTATACACATGCTCACACATCATCCCGTAGGGGAAATATTATAATCCTACTATACATATAAAACACTTATTCATACAATGTACATATATACACCTATAACTAACCACATACATATACACACGAGCACACGCCAGACATACTAAAATATAGAACACATAATAAATCTGTACAAATAACTACACGTACACCCATTATCATTTCACCTGACATGCATATCACTGTACTAGTACACAATTACAATCATTAACAAGTATGACTAAGGTACATATACTTCTAATAATTAGCCAACATTAAATCTATCACACACAGATATTCCTATAGTGATATAACTAATCGCTTGCCTAAGTATAAATATAACATTTCCTACTCTATACTCGATTATATACATATATGTCACATATCACCGCACACACACATATAACACAATAGGTAATCACACTATACTAATATACTCCGGATAAGCACACTCATACATGGGTGGCATATAGAGATTTGCATACACGGGTCCACACTCACTATCTACATACATGCACCACAACACCACAATCAAGCTAATGGTCCCACTATACTTAAACTAAAGCTGACATAGGGAAAGATAAGCTCGAATGTGATAACTAAGCAAGGTGCAGGAAAGGGGCACGAGTTGATGTTGTGATGGACGGTTTCGAAGATGGTATGGTTAAGAGAGTAGTTTGGTTGGGTGACAAAAAAAATATTTATGAACAAAAGTAAGAAGATAAGGATATGTGTAAAAATAACAATATCGTCATAACTTACGTAAAATAGCGAGCATACGGTAGGAGTTAAAACGTAAAATGTGATCAGTCAAATAATAGGTGAAGAGTAATATGGTCATAGTGTCGTAGTGCTTGCTTTGGGAGTAGATTTGTAAAAAGATATATATTTTTTTAATGATAAATGTGAAGACAATGATTATAAAATTGACACACAAGATTTTGAAGCTCAATTTAACTTAGTAAAGTATTTTAATAGTATGTGTGAATGATTGTTTTGAATATGTAAATAAGAAGAGGAGATGATATTTTGAACTAGCGAAATAGAAATAAAATTTTTAAAAGTTCTTTACATGAGAAAATAGAGTAGATATGCAAGATTATGTGAAATAGGAGTGCGGAGAATGTAAGTTATAAAATCGCTATAAGATAGTAACTAAGAATCGTGTCAGAAGAGTTTCATAGTCACGGTTGGGTTTAAGTCGACTGATAAGTAGAAAATCTAAGTAAAAGTTTTCGAAAGGACTTTAAACTTAAAAAGATATCGAAAACACTTTTTAGAAGGTCTCGGATCTACAAGATGGCGGACCTGAAGAGTTTATGTGAATCTAAGACAAGGAATAGGTTTGACAATTGAAACGTAAGGACGACTAAGAAGTAACTCAGTAATTACGCTACGATGGACTTCGACAATCATTAATGAGGAAGTGCAATGATTATGAAATAGTAAAATCAGGGAGGAATTAATCATTGGGTCGTCTAGGGTTTAGCACTAAGGTTCGTCAAAGAACTAGACTGTGATAGGGAAGCCGAGGTGGTTCATAGAGGATCAAGGTCGGGATCTTATGGATCTGGGATGTCTTACGTCCCTAAGTCTACTCATTGCAGGCATCTCGGGTTCAATTGGCTTGGCGACGATCGCTACGGTCTGTTGGGCCCTAGATTCGACACATCTAAGCGAACGACTAATGAAGCTAATATGATCAGAGAATGGCTAGGGTGACCCCTAAGATTATAATACGAAGTTGTGGCAAGGTGTCTAACTAATGAGCACGAGCATCTAACTAACTCTTCCTATCATCCTGACATTGGGTTCCTATCGTGCCGAGACAAGGCGTTCGAGTAATTTCGCGTACGAACTAATTCTGGACGTTTTGGCTAATGAAAAGTGTTCTCATTGTTCTGAATTTTGCAGTTGCAGGACCTGCATGGGCCACCACTAAAACCTGTAACGCCCCGCTTCCCAAAAGACACCGGAAGCGAGAGCGTTACGCGGTCCGCTTGAACTGGAGCGGTGAAGCTCGAGTTCAATAAGCGTCTGTGATAAAAACACAGAAAGGGGTCCTTGCATTTTGCGTATCAGAACAATCAGAAAACATTTCATTAAATTAAAAGGGCACTTCCAGAATTGTTCGTACAGAAAATAAAACAACAGGGCATCAGCATGGCCAAAGGAAACTACAACCAAACACTAATCCTACTACAAGGAACTAAACTAAAACTCAAAGCAATGACGGAAAAGAGACTCTAGTCTTCTGCAGAAAACGTCTCGACGTCTTCGACAACTCTGGCTCTCCAAGTCAGGTGGTACTCAAGCTCTGAACCTGACATACATCCACAAACATGAATGTATGTCAGCTAGGGGTCTGCAAGAAAGAGTTAGCATCCCAAGGCGAAGTATATAACAAGTATATGAAATTTAGAAGCGTCATTAAATTTAAAAGTAACGACTGCAGCAATTAACATTTAACAATTACAGAGCAGAAAGAAACAATCCTAGCATGCAGTTCTAGTCGATGGCAAGTTTAAAGTTAGATTCTCAGAGTTTGTTAGCATTTCAATATTCACGATGACCAAGTTAGCGTTACAATGACCATGTCAAGAATTCACATCTAATCTAGGGTTCTCGCCTTTAGGTCGTGATGAGAAGGTCGTTCCTCTCACGGGGGCTTACCGTGATTGACACTAACCCACCGCGTCGGGTGGTGTTCTTGAGGAGAGTACCTTTCATACGCCCAGTGGCCGCTCAACCCTAACCCCACCCAAAAGTTTTGCCGGAACACGAGCCGGCCTAGTCGACTCACACGACATCCCGATTTCACGATACCGCCTTCGAGGCGCACGATTTCACGATGTCCATATTGTTAATCATGTCAAGACTCACTGAATTTCATTGTTGACAATATTAAAGTTCATTGGTGACAGTTCTGCAAAGCGGAAACGGGTCGAACGACCGTTTCCGAAATTTCCAATAATGACGATTTCGTCCTTTTCGTTCAATTTGCTACATGAACAATTTCTTTCTCTAGTTGTTTAAATTGGGGATATATCGTGTGATATACCGTTAGATCCCAATTTCCGTCCTAATCATTGTGGTGTCACTTTCCTACGTTATTTCACGTCACAATTTCAGGTTATTCAGCAATACAAGAAGGCGGCGTAAACGTGCCGAAACTTCTAAAATTCATAACAAATCATATACTTGCCTGATTTTGGCGTTCTTGGTGTCGTTGGAAACGTCTCGACTGGTACTACTCTACAGTGATGATGGTCCACTGGTTCGAGGGGAAAGACGAATATATCTGCGTCATTAAATTTACGGTATAGAGTTAAAAGTCTTAAATCAACAAAGTTAATTATAGTTAACATTTCTCCACCATATATACACATATATAGCTAATCACTAACATGCATGGTACTGTTCTTACATGATATATATATACTACATTCCAAACTGACTTCATACATTCATGGGGTACGTTCCCTATGCAACCTAACAAGCACTGCCCCCTATCAAAACACTGTTTAGAAAATCATAGGTATACTATAACATCTTAACACATTCAGTTATAGACCAACTTTAATATTAACATATATAAAATGTGCCACATGCTAACACACACATATATATCTAAATCACAGGATCTACTTTTGAAAGGAAGGACCAAGCTTTTGCATAGTTAAATAATACAAATAATAACATGTTGCACTTATTTTATATAGCTATATAAATATTATATAGGCAAGCTAGGGTACTGTTTGCACGTCAGCCTTACAACTCAATTGTTTCCTGCTGCTATATAGGGTCCTATGGTTCTGCTAACAAAGAAGGCCCTATTATAACTTACTATAGATGTGCATGGGTAACCTATTGCATTCACTCACTTAGATATACCACATATATGTAGCACCGTCCACAAAACTTAACACACAAAACTTACATGACGTTGGCGGTTGCTTCACGCTGTTATAGCGGCGGGCTTCGAATGAACAGATGCACCGGCGATGTGTCGGAGGGGCGTGCTGATCGGAGATGGTGGCGGCGCGAGGAAGATGGTGGCCGGCGTTGGGTATGGGTGAAGAGAGGGCCGTCGTGGCGTGAAGTTGGGCCGCGGGTTTGTGACACCGGCCGCCGGAGTGTTGGCGAGGAGCTGGGAGGCGCGAGGGGAGGCGTGGCGCTCGGGCTGAGGGTGCGGTGGCTCCAGTGGGTGGCTGGGCTCGCCGGAGAAGCTGCACGAGAGGTGGAAGGGCTCGCGAGTGTTGAGATCGCCGCTCGGTGGAAGAGGTCACCGTTCGGACTGGGGGAGGCGCCGGCGTTGCGTCGGATGGAGAAGAGATAGGGAGAGGGAGAGGGAAGGCCGTGGGGATGAGTCGCGAGTTGGCCTTACGCGTGCTTGGACGAGGGACAGCGGGCTCGCCCTTGCGTGGATGAGAAACCGTAGTGGCGGCGTGTGTTGTTGTTTGGGAGAAACAAGAAACACCTAGGGTTTATATGCCATCACGTGAGAGGCTGTTTTAGCTTCTATAGGGTTTTAAAAACTAATTGTGAGAGGCTTGAAGCACAGCACGTGGAGGCTAAGGGGTTTAATATAGTATATGGAAGTAGGGTGATGTATGAAGTTGTAGGGTGAGAAAGGGTAAGGACAGTACGGGTGTGGAAAAATGAAGAGCAGCATGTGAATAGTTTTGGCCCTAGGATTTAAAGTCTCTTATAAAATGAGTTTGTGTGAAGGGGTTGCAAAGAATTGCACATGAAGACTAGCTGTAGCCTTAGGGTCATAAATAAATGTGCTGTTGTATGAGATTGGCAAGGGCTACACGTGAGTAGGGAAGGCTTATAGGTTCTAGTTTATAATGTCAAAGGGAGTAGGAGCAAGTCTAAGTTTCAAAAATATAAGTGTGTGCTTACAAATTGTGTGCGTGAGTGCATTAAGCTGGGTGCGTGTGTTTGTATTGATTTCGGCCTGTGTCCAAACAAATGGCTAGAATTTAAATTAGGAAAAGATTTGAATTTTTCATTAATGAGATTAGTATTAATGGGTTCAATTGAGGGAGAATTTGAATTTTCATTTAAAGGAATTTGTATTTAATAGGTTAATCAAGGAAATTAGGGCTCATCAATTAGGTTAAATGGACGTTAAAAGGTAAGTTTCATTTGACTTAAAAAATGAAATTCAAATCTTGAATTTGATAATTTAAATTAATTTAACAAGAAATACTTTAAAAATATAATAATAAAGATAAAAGACTTAACTAAGTGGTTTAAAAATAATGATAGCAATAATTTATATGAAAAGTTGGTACGTGTACGTGTACGGGGACAGAAACGTCGAACGACGGATACGGAGGATATACGAGAGAGAAGCAGATAAACGTATCTATAAAACCCGGTCGTTACATTGATAGCATGTCTATGTGAAATACCCACCAGATATTTCATTGGAAAATTGGAACATAAGAACATGTTATCTTTGTGCCAGACAAGAAGTTTGGTGTAGTATTATGCATTACAGTTTCTACCTAATGATGCCTCACATGCCCAGCCTAGGTACAATTTCACCTAGATGAGAACTTGGGATCAATGTGATCCATCTCTTGGTTGCGCTTTCAAGTTAATTTATGATCACGCAAATGTTGGCGATTTTAACATGTCAATGGTTTTTGTATTCCAGTCATACTGGAAGGCTATGGGTGATGATTTCTTGCCATTTTGCAGAAGATTTTATCATTTGCTGTCAACTGATTCAATACAGATATGCTTCATTGGGCTTGAATGGTTTCAACTGATGCCAACAAAGATGGGCTTGTTTTGCTCACTCCAAATTTGATCCTAAATTGTCGATATGTATCAACATAGGATAATATTTCAAACCTTGATTTTGCTTATAACATGTTATTTTTACACTATTATGTGAAATAAAATAGATTTTTAACTTTTTGGTAATTGAAATCCTGAATCTTCTCTTATAATCTTGTTCTATCTGATGTAATTTCCCATTTTCAATTATATGCTTTGAAGTTCTGATGCTAATCATGTTCCCCTTTCATCTAGCTATTACTATATGAAGCATGTGACTACTCACTCTTTTCTAATAGTTTTTTTCAAAGTCCAGGTTAAGATGATGATATTGAAAGTAATTGCAAACTATTGGGTTGCACCACCTAGTGTTATTTCTCTTTTGTTGTCATATATGGAACTCTAGTTTTACTCACCTTTTACTGGGTTATTTGCAAATTACTCACCTTTTACTCATTTATTTGCAGATGAAGAGATTGAGGGATGCTCTTAAATTTGGAGGGTCAGCCCTCTCATCTCAGCCCATAGGGTCAGGTATGCATATATGGGCATTATATCATGTCTGCAGCTTAATTTACACTTATTACTATGTGGGATGACTAAATTGCTAAATTCATGCATTTCAGGCCAGCAGTCGCTAGCGGGCCAAGCCGCTGCCCACTCATCTCAGCCCACGGGGTCAGGTATGCATATATGTATATTATATCATGTTTGCAGCTTAATTTACATTTATTACTACGTGGGATGACTAATTGCTTAATTCATGTATTTCAGGCCTGCAGTCGCCAGCGGGCCAGGCCGCTGCCCACTCCTCTCAGCCCACAGGGTCAGGTATGCATATATGGGTACTATATCATGTCTGTAGCTTAATTTACACTTATTACTTCGTTGGATGACTAATTTTCCTCTTTTTCGCATTTATCTTTCATGTGTATCTAATTACTTTTTAATTATGTCTATGGATGCATGTTGCTTAGAGGATATTCCGGTAGGTACTCAGGCCATTGCCTCCTCCTCCCATGCCGCTGGTCAGGCCACACAGATCCCTGTCAAGACGGTACAGTTCATACCGTACGACGCCAGTGTAGATGACACACCTTTACCACCTGCTGCAGAGGCTGAGAGGTTGGCACGGTCTAAGAAGGACAAGATGGATGCACGCCAGGAGGTTTTAGATTTGTTGGCAACCGTATCAAATGCTAGGATGATGGAAGCCATAGAGGAATGCTTCCAGCGAAAGGGTATGAAAACGTATTTCAATTATGTTAAATAAGAAGAAAGTGTAATATAACATTTTATTTATATTGTAAGATAATATCTTTCTTTTGTAGGCGGGGAGAAGCCACCTAAGGTTGGACGAGGATACAACATGCCCTCAAACCTAATACCACCAGAAGGGCAGCGAGTTGTCATCCAGTGGAGCTACGGTGCCTCCATTAGAAAGTGGGGGGGCAACTTTACTAGTTTTTTTGGCTACCTTGGCCAGAAGGGGCGAGTTCTTCAACATTTGCCCTGGTTGGTCCAAACAAAGATTTGAAAATTTAGTCGTATGTTGGCGCTACATTAATGTAAGTATGTTAAATTTTACTTTATTACTTAAATTATGTTTATAATTTGTATGTCTTTTTTCGCAGAGGCATTACGTGTTGGATGGAAACCCAAACGCATGGATATTCTGTTTTGATAAGATAACGGCTGTGTTGTACTAGTGGTGTAAGGACCTGAAGCAGAAGATATGGTCGGTTTACACAGAAGACTGGGAGCACTAGTGGCATATGGACACCCGAGCAGATCCCCTCCAGTTCTTTGGATTTTGTTTCTATTGGGAGTCGCCTGATGGGAAGGTATGGTTCAATTTTGGTCCATTTTAATATGTTTTAATATCCAATTGGCTGACATGCTTTTTTAAAAAGAGGATTGCGGATATCGCCAAGGCAAACCACGAAAAGCAACGAGAGTATGAGCATCATGCTGGCTCCAAGAGCTACACCAGACATGCCCACGATTTGGCGCAACAGGTTATATGTTAAATATTAAATTTGAGCATATATTATGTTTTAATGGGATATGTGTTTTTAAATTACATGTCTAATTATTTATCTATTTGTTTTTAGGGCAAGCCGGGTTTGGTGGCATTGGCGGAGCGCACCCTTACACAGGTCCACCCCAAGTATGCTGATACGAACAAGCTGGAGAAGAATTAGAAGCTGCTAGTCAGTAATAACTTATATGTAAAAATATTTTTCATATTAAGTATAATTTTAATGTTGGTTGTATTTGTTTTAGGCTCTTCTAAAGCAGGCTGCAACAGACCGTAGGTCACACTTTGAGGCAGACTCCAGTTGCTCTGGACCACTTACCAGGGAAGAGGAGGACGGCCTCATTGCAGGGGTGCTCGGAGGGACGCGGAAGAACCGGTATCGGCTTAGAGGTTCAAAGAGCAGAGACTATGGACAGTCGACCAGTTCATCCTCATCAGGCACTGAGAGTATCTGACGCCCAGAGCCCACTGATCCACCAGCGGGCATGCATGATTCCACTGTCACGTTGACCAAGATGATGGAGAGGATGGAGCAGAATGAAAAACATTACAAGTTATTGCTCGCTTGCATGCCTCCAGAGCTGCAAGAGAAATACAATCGGCTCTGTACTGATCTGGTAAGAATTTTATATTAAAATTTATAAACAAGTGGAGCTTATTTAGAGAGTGAGCACACTTAGTAAAAAACTTGACAGATTCCAGTGAAAATAAAAATAACAAAATGACTTATGTGACTCAACAAATTAATATGTATAACCAAGTTGTTTACAGAGTAATCCTAAATCGTATATCTGCAACAAGTTCAAGGCAATTTGTTTTCCATATTTATATTCAAACAAATGTTTCATGCCACCGCCAGTCCGTTAGACAAAGTGTCCATAAATTTAAACCATAAGCCATTGTTGAATTACTACGAGTTTTAATGTCATAATACTTATTTATCAATAGAATTTAGTGGTTCATCCGGAAGAAACATAACAGTATGTGTTATCACAATTAAATGTATGTCGGATTTTTGGTGGGAAGGGCATATCTTGTTCCCTTCCTCCCTACTGAATCAATGGTCTAAATTGCATAAATAACTCTATATTTGCTGTCAGAGCATGAATATAATGGATAAGGATTACCATTAAAAAAGTATCGAGGGTATTCCAAGGGTTCGGTACTGATGGTAATTTTGCAGAAAGCAACATGCCGATAGCTTACAAACATCAGATGATAATTGGCAGTTTTATTTTTTGTTTGATTCTTATCTTCAACATGCAAGTTTGATATAATCAATTCAACCATTTTCCTATGTTGTCCAAGTATAATTGGATTCGATAATTCAATTCTGGAATTTGTTTTCCAATATGTAAACATAGGGGACCTGATAAAAGTTTTTATCCTGAATCCTAGGAGGCCACAGTTTTTGTTGGTGAGCAGTACTCAGTATCTGACAACAGAATAGGTTCGCTTGCCGCGCACGAAACTAGCTACACCTGACCCTTTCATCTGAATTTCTGCTGGACGGCAGCAACATCACTGGGATATATAAGTTCATGTTTTTCAAATTTTATTGCAACATGCAATGTCTTTACATGTATGTCATCGATCCAGGCCATATAGGATAGCGGCCATCAAATCATGACACCTCATAGTAAGTTTCTTCATTGTTTCGGGCTCGATTTGTTTAATATTATGTAAATTTGTCTTACTACCTGGACACCATCTTAAGACTCATCTCATGATATATTGAACAACATGGTGTTCGTCTCCTAGATCCTGTCATCAAATTGGAAAAAATTTTCATTATGATAAAGAGGAACAAAAGAAACGTAGAATAGTTTTGAAATCATTAACAAGCATAATGTGGAAGCATCTCAATGATCCCTAATCAAAAGCTTGGCCTCCTAAAGGATCTCTCATCTCCACAAAAATGTACAAAAAGGTTCAATCAATCATATGTTTAACAAACTTTTAATATGCTTGATCAGCAAACCAGAACAACGATGTTTTTCTTGATTTATTCCATCTAAAAAGCAGTAAGAAATATCAAACCTCAAGTAAACTTTTTTCTTCCCTCAAAACATATTTCTCAATTCTCTGCTTCTGACATAGCATTAGACCATTGATCTAACCCAAATACCCAAATACACAAATACACAAACCAACTCCAACAATTCTAAACAAGATACTCAAATATCATATGATTAAAAATTCAATGAATCATAAAAAGAACTCAAATTAACCAGACAATACGGTGGGATACTTCTCAAAATCAACTGAAAATATTTTGTAGCGTCGGTTCGAGTAATCAGAACAAGAGAGAACCATCATGCATCATGTATGCACATCCAGGCACATATCAACTTCAAACCATTCGTAACTTAAGCTAACATGCGTTCCTTTGATGCAAACATGTACAAGAATGTTGGATGTAATGTCCTGGAGCATGAACATCTAGCAAAAACAACATGCACATTTTTGAAGAATATGTAACAATAAAGGTTTAAGCTGTAGATAATTAGTAAACTTGAGGGATTTAGCATATAGACTATTATGTTTTGGGAAATTGCTTGGCATTACAAATATTATATTTCCATTTACAAACATATCTTCTGTTGTCTATTGCAAATGCTCTCTTCTGTCAACTAAAATATAGTGAAAATTTAGTAAATTAACAATTTTAAGGAATTAAAGCATCGTTCACTTAAATTTTGACACACAACAATTTGAAACATATGCATTATATTATCTCAATGCCATTTCAAGAGGAAGTTGTCTTGTCAGTTGATTAAATACAACAACAGTGCACATAATTAAAGACATGCTTGCTAAAGGAGATATAAATTAATAAAATTAGCCTACTTGTATCTTGTAATTGTATGCTTAACTTAAGTATGCTATATTTGTAAAATTTCACAAGTGATTCTTTGTATTTAATTATCATATGAGAGAAGAACATCATAAAAAGTACATCAGGTTGCATGGACAAGGTAAGGTGAGTATGCATATGCTAATACCCTCAAACTTAATTTTATAAATATCAACACTTGGACATTTTTAAATATACGTAAGATAACTATGTGGGACACATGTATCTAATACAACACGGCTTCACTGTAACAGGAAATGAGTGGCTGACCCCAAAATTGGGCAAACGATCTGGTGTTGTACTAAATTACATTATCCTTCTTTTAGCTACTAGTTCTAGCATTGGTCTGAATTGTTTGATTGGATCAGTTTTGTTCAGATTCTTCTTTTCAGATTCAATATTAACTTCTGACTGGATCAGGTTTGCTCAAATCATGGTATGTAGAGATTTGCGTCAGGCTGGATGAGTAGCTTATTAGTTTAGATGGTCTAACAACTAGTGTATATGTTTCATAGTCTCGCTTGTGAGTGATTTGAGCTTCGTGTTGCGTCAGGCTGCATGAGTATTCCTACCAAAAACTAGTTTGCAGAATCCTAATAAGCATATCTTGCCTCTAACAAATAATAGTTATTTGTTTTTTAATTTTAGTAAATACTTATTTATTTCAATTTTTGTTTCAGGAATTGCGTCTGCTAGGCGGAGCCGGTGGAGGACCGGAGGGTGGAGATATGAGGTGATAGTTTAATTGTTTTTTACTTGGTGTTTGGGGGAGTGATGAGAGTGGGCCGAGGGGCCGTTATGATGAGATTGAGAGTTTACTTTGTATTGAAGGGGCCAAGTGGACATTATGTTGATGTGTGGAAACTTTTTGTTATGAGGGGGTCGAGGGGCCATTATGTTGATGTGTGGAAACCTTTTGTATGTGGAAAACTTTTCTATTGAGGTATGTTATATTTGTGGAAAGTTTGTATTCATGTAGTTTCTTGGAAGTTGGTGATGGATGAGAATTTTTTTATTGGATTTTTTGATATTCTTTATATATGTGAATTTTGATTGTACAGCGATGTTTTCTTTCTTGTTATTAAATTTTGATTGTAAATGAATTTCTAAAATTTTTGGATTTTTTAAAAAAAAATAAATAAACACATTAGCCACGGACTGTCCGTGGCTAATATATTTAGCCACAAAATTGTATTTGGAAAATATCCGTTGCGTAAAACTTTTCGCCACCGAGAATCCGTGGCAAATAAAACAATCTTGCCACGGCATATCCGTGGCTAATACAGGTTAGCCAAGGTAAATTTTTTGGAAATCATCCGTAGCTAATATATTTTTGCGACGGAATTTCTGTGGCAATAGTTAAAACAATAGCCACGGCATATTCGTGGCTAATGCGATTGACAATGGAATTTATTTCCGTAGCTAATATACTTTTGCCATGGACATTCCGTGGTAATAGTTAAAACAATCGCCACGGAAATATCCGTGGTTAATGCTGTTTACCACGGAACCTTTTTCTGAACTATTTCCATGGAAAATATACTATTGCCACGGATTTTCCGTGGCGATAGGTGGAACAATTGCCACGGTGTAACGGTCACCTTCCGACCTTACGAATTTTCTACGTGCACGTGCTTTATCGTGCACGTATTTTATTTGGCTATTCTTGGGCTCCGAAACATGCGATGTGTTATGCCGTTGTGATTGTTTGGGAGTGTGGGTTTTTATAGTAATGTTTGGGAACGTCGTTTCGCGGTTCGTTTTCTCGCAAAACGATTTTGGACGATAGGGGCGTTTTAGTCATTTGACTCAAAACGTAGTTTCCAATTTTACGTTAATTTTTGGTAGGTGATACGCACGATCAGGCTCCGTAGATCTATGCATCTCGTCTCCACGATCGCCTCGGTATTTTCGGATTATTTTTCTGACGCCCGGATTGAGAGATATCACCCGGAATAACCTCGACCGTCGATTTTCCCCAATCAGATTCAAATTTCGAAATTGTTAGCCAAATCTAGCTAAATCTTTCTTTTTAAATCGTTTTAAATCTTCCCTAAACTGTTTTCTCTAACCTCCTCTAGACTTACCCCAACCCGTACACCCTCTATCCCTTGCCCCTCACCCATTTAACCCATAACATATGTCTATTTAGCAAACCCGTATTATTATATAATATTAACCCTAGCATTAAACCCTAACCATATTCTATTTTTCCCCAACCCGCAGCCACCTAGGGCTAATCTCTCCGCAGCCACCGGCCCCTATCTCTCTCCCCCTCACGATCATCACCCGCACCCTCCGGCGATTCGCCCTCGCGATCATCCCCGGCGCCCTCCGGCGATCACCGCCGCGCCTCCCCACGAACCCCGCTACTCTGCCCTCGCGCCTCCCCGCGACACCAGCCCCTCGTATCCACGGCGAGGCCCCCTGCTACGCCTCCCTCGCTCTCCCATCGCCCCGCCGCGTCTTCTCCCCTTGCGTCCCCTCTCCCTCAGCCAACGACCGCCGATGTCCCGTCCCCGATCACCGGTGACCCCGCAACTCACGTGGCCCCGATCCCCATGCAACACAGCCGTTGCTCGCCTCTCGCTGTGCCGCCTGTGCCGCCCGCGTCACCGCAGATCCAGAGAGCCGCCGCCGCTGTGCCACGCCGAGCGCCGCACAGGCCTCGCCTCACCGCAGCAGCACCAGCAGCAGCTCACTGCTGCTGCGGCCACCTTTCCGCCACTGTCTGACGCTCCGCGGCAGCCCCAAGTAACACTGAGACGGCGCCCCGCCTCCATCTCACTGTTTTGCCTCCTTTGCCGCTGATTTTGTCCCTAGGCCCTTGCTCATCCGCACTCGTTGTGCAAACGGCCTCTCGACGTCGTTAGCCCTTACGGATCTCTACGGGACTCGCTTCCGCTGCCTGATTTTCTCTGCATGCCGCCACACTTCCGGTTCGCTGTCAGAAACGTTCTGGTTATGCTACCCGTAACCGGGACGCCGTAGACGACGAAGGGATCCTACTGTTCAGACGCCACTTCCGATCTGCGTCAAACATCGAAAAGGTTGGTTTTCCCGAAACTCGTAGCACAACCCACCCGTAGCCAAAACCGAACCCTAACTAAAATCGACAACTTAACACATTAAATTTACTTTCTGCTCCCTTAAAACGATGTGGAACCGCAGATCGACGATCGGACTTTTTGACCGTGCACATAGGATAGAATCGTCGGATAGGCTGAACGGACATCTTGACTTGTGACTGTTAGGGTAGCCACGTCCAACCTAGAAATGAACCTAAAAAGGATTTATTGAAAACACGACCTGACACCGTCGCCATGACCTGTTTCAGACGGACTACCGCGGACGCGATGACTGGACGAGACGCCCCGGACGGACGACGCACTCGCCATCACAGGTAAGTGTACCCACTTGCATTTTTGACCGTGTCTTGGTCTTAAATTGTTAGAACTATTAGACTGTGAGTGTATAGAACCGGACGTGAAATGATAGCGTTCGGGTCGCCCTGACGACTTAGACTTGACGATGAAGTTTAAACCCGACAAACAACAATTTTTGACATCGTAGGAATATCTTGTGTGTGCGTGCATGTGGACACTCTAAAATAACATCTCCCGTACACTGGTCGTGTCATGTCCATGTTACACAAAAAGCCTTCGGGCGTTTCAGATGCTTCCCGAGCGGAAGTGATCTCCGTGATACAAAAAGCCTTCGGGCGTTTCAGATGCTTCCCAAGCGGAAGTGATCTCCGTGATACAAAAAGCCTGCGGGCGTTTCAGGTGCTTCCCTAGCGAAAGTGATATCTGTACTTCTTGTCCTGAGTTCCTGGGTTTGGGGTAGGGTTGAGCGTGTGCACGGGGAGAGGGTCTGATCCCCCTCGAACCGTAAGGCGTGAACCCTTCGTGTCTCACGTGTCGTGTCCTGTCCGTCTTGTCTGGTTCCGTCTTGTCCTGGCACCTTTAGGATAGTCCCGTAGTCGGTAGCACACGCTACGACTACTGTTTGCAGCGGTTTACTTTCCTGCTACGTTACTTTTTGCTACTCTGTTGTAACCCCAGCATGCTAATCAACCAGTAAAACGATGTTTAATAGTTCAGTACACTTGCAGTAGAGTCTGACTTTCTATAGTAGACTTTACCTGACGTACAATTCCTTTCTTTGGTGATGTACGTCAGGTGACGAGCCGGAGTACGACGACCAGGCAGAGCTACCCGAGGACATAGAGCCGGACGACGCCGATCCTGAGTACGTGCCCGAGGAGGACCAGAGTTAGAGATCTCCGTTGCTGATCCAGAGGTTCCATCTTAGTTGTTGGGTGCGTAGCACTGTTTAATTCTGTTTTAGGTTGGGTGCTTGCACCAGTAGTTTCTTTTTTCTGTCGTTGTGGCCGACTCAGGCTTTTATTGGACTCAGTACTTTGAATAAATAAAATTTTGGAATAAAATGATTGTCTTTCTCTTTCTATACTTTTATTGTTCTGTACTAACATGCAGGGACCTGTACCTTCGACTTGGAGTACCACACACGCTTATTGGGTCTGGGCTTCTCAGCCCTGGCCTAAGCGGGCTTTAGTCACGCTCGCCTCCGTTGTTTTGGGAAGCGGGGCGTGACAGGTTTTAGTGGTGGCCCATGCAGGTCCCACCCCATTCTTTCTACAAGTACAAAACAATAGGATTAAGGACATCCATTTTATGATATCCAGTAATCGTACGAGCCTAATCTGTGTTTTTCTGTCAATAGGATGGCAGGACGACGCGTCACCCAATCTGGGAACTCAGGCGATGAAGTTCCGGAAGACCAAGGCAGAGAGTTTCGTCAGTTTCTGGGTGTGATGAAAGAGATGCTGGAGGTGCAGCATCAGTTGGTTCAGCAGTCCCAGCATGCTGCCCAGGCTCCCCCAGTTGCACCACCACCACCTCCGCCTGCCCCTCGAGCTGCTCCAAGGGTGAAGCAGTTCAATGAGCTTCTGCCGAGGACATTTTCTGGGAAGGAAGGACCCCTAGCTGCTGATGAGTGGATCCAGAGCACTAAGAAAAGTTGGTAGCATCGAAGATCCCTGATGATACTCGAGTCGAGATAGCAAAGATGCAGCTGATGGAGAATGCTAGGAACTGGTGGCGCATTGAGGAGAGGTGTCTTGAGAAGCCAGTGGAGTGGAAGACCTTCAGATCGATGTTTAAGGATAAGTATTTCACCAAGTCTGCTAGGAGGGAGCTGTTGAGCAGGTTTATTGATCTGAAGCAGGGGGATATGACTGTTGAGGAGTATGAAGCAGAGTTCGAGATGCTGAGTCGTTTTGCCCCGCATATGGTAAAGAAGGAGGAGAAGCGAGCTGATCGCTTTCGTCAGGGACTGCATCCGAAGATTCAGGCTTCTATGTCTTTGGCGAATTTCACGACTATGAGAGCTGTGCTAGATGCTGCGAAGAATCATGAGATTATATCGCGTCTACCTGACCCTTCAGCTGATAGAGGGAAGCATCCTATGGAGCAGTACCGGCCACCTGCTAGGCCGGCGATGAGGCCAGTTCAGACGGTGCCATTCAAGAGGCCAGGAGCACCTATGCAGATTCAGAGTAAAGGACCATGCCATTACTACGGGAAGACATGACATGTTCAGAAGGATTGTAGGAGGAAGCTGGGATTGTGCTTGGTTTGTGGAGATGCTTCGCATGTAGCTAAGGATTGTCCGAGAGCGCGTCATGCCATGGTCGGAGCACCAGCCCCGCTACAGAGTAGAGCACCTGCCCCGGTTCAGAGAGGAGCTGCTGTACGTGGACCACCCTTGGTGCCACAGAGGCAGATGTTTCAGAGGGCAGTGCAACCCCAGAGGCCGGCATACACCATGACCGCTGTTGAGACTGAGGAGCTGGATGGAGTCATTGCAGGTATACTCCAAATCTAGTCTTTTATTTCATAGAGTAGACCTTATTGTTAGTTGCTTGTTTGCCTTATTTGCTAGAGTAGTGTTGTTTGACCTTAGTCTCTTTCCATCTTAGGCACCATTCTTGTGTCCTCTCACCCTGCCTTGGCTTTGTTCGACTCCGGTGCATCCATGTGCATCCTATCCTAGAGATTTGTAACAAAGCACTCCATTCCCACCCACACACTTCCTAAGTGTTGGAAAATCACCACGGGGAACGGAGTGGTGACTGTGAACATGGGTTGTCGATCGATTCCTTTAGTGGTTAGTGGACACGAATTATTTGCAGACTTCATCGTCCACGATCTACCGCATTTCGATGTCGTTCTTGGCATCGATTGGCTGGGAGACTTCCACGCCTCGATCGAATGCCACAGCAAGAGAGTGGTATTCCGGATTCCAGGTCATCCGGAGTTCGAGTTCCGTAGCCGAGACGAGTCGCTTGGGCCCATCAGATTTCGGGCCAAGCCGGAGGCACCGATTGTAGCAGCTATGCAGATAGAGATCGACCGACCAGCAGTCGTCAGAGACTTCGACGACGTCTTCCCGGAGGATATCTCGGGTCTGCCACCCGACAGAGCCCTAGAGTTTGGTATTGACCTTATGCCGGGAGCGCAACCGATATCGAAGGCGCCGTACCGTATAGCTCCCACTGAGCTCGAGGAGCTGCGGAAGCAGTTAGATGAGTTTCTGCAGAAGGGTTTCATCCACCCTAGTGTGTCACCATGGGGTGCACCAGTTTTGCTTGTGAAGAAGAAGGATGGGTCCCGCAGGATGTGCATCGATTATTGAGGGCTGAATGCTGTCACGGTGAAAAATAAGTATCCGCTTCTGTGCATCGACGATATCTTCGACCAGCTTGGAGGTTCGAGAGTTTTCTCGAAGTTGGACTTGAGGAGCGGATACCACCAGCTGAAGGTGACACTACTACAGATTTGGGCTTGGGTAACGCCACTTAGATATCGCTTTTAAAAAGCGCTATCTAAGTGAACTCTTGTATAGCGCTTCTGCACTTATAGAAAATAAAAATAAATCAAAATTAAGGTAAAAATCACTTAGATAGCGCTTTTTGTTAAAGCGCTATCCAAGTAATACCTTACATAGCGCTTTTTGTTAGCGCTATGGTACTAATCGTTACGTAGGCCCTTTTATTAAATAATACACGTATATATAATTACTTAGATAGCGCTTAACAAAAAAACCCTAAATTTCCCAAGCCCTACACTCTTTCCCATCTGACCTCGTCTCGTTCCCTTCTCGTCTGCTTCGACCTCCCATCTCCAAGATCGGGCGGGCGAGCGTGGAAATAAGCCTTCGGCGTCTCCGAGATCGTCCTCGTTGGCCGCTGCGACTCAACTCCTTCGGCAGCCACGGGTCCACCTCCCATCTCCGATTCCGCCACTTCCCCTCTCTCCCCCTTGCTCGATCCTACCACAAGGTTAGGGCTTTGGTGTTCTTTTCCCTCCCTCCCTCCCTCCCTCAATTCAATTCCATTCGCAGCAGCCGACCATGGAGGACGAAGGCGTCGTCAGCTTCGACTTCGAGGGCGGCCTTGACACCGCCATCGTCTCCGCCCCAGCAAACCCTAATCCCTCATCCGTCAACTCCTTAATCCCCTCCGATCCCTCCGCCAACCCTTCCGCCGCCGCGCACGCCCAACCGGCTTTCGGATCCGTCAATGGAGATCCCATGTCTGCCGGCGGCGGTGGCGGGAACCATAGGCATAGCTTCCGGCAGACGGTGTGCCGGCATTGGCTGAGGAGTCTGTGCATGAAGGGAGATGCTTGCGGGTTCCTTCATCAGTATGATAAGGCCAGGATGCCAGTCTGCCGCTTCTTTCGGATGTACGGCGAGTGCCGGGAGCAGGATTGCGTTTATAAGCATACCAATGAGGACATCAAGGAGTGCAATATGTAAGACCCTTGCTTAATTACTCAAGTTTCTTGATTGGTTCTTTTGGTTAACATCTATTTCTGAGTTGTAAAAAAATCGATTTTTGGTGAGTTTTCTAACGCGAGGGTGTATTGTTGGATTCGGGAGGAACATTGGCCTGCACTATAGGACGAAAGTTTGGGCAATAACTTTGTTAATAAGTATGTTAGAGCAAGGTTGATTTTGCAGCATAATTTGCTAATTAGTTTTATCCATAATTTGCATCATAATTTGATAAGATGGTTTTAAAAAAACTTCAGTTGGAGATTTTAGGAAATCTGTACCGCTCCCACTGGTTCCTGCTTCAGTTGGGGTTGGAGATTAGGAAAACTTCAGTTGGGGTTGGAGATTTTAGGAAAACTTCAGTTGGGGTTTGAGTTTTATCTAAATAGAAGATTTATTTCTGATTTACATTAATTTCGAACTTGTAGGCCTATCTAAACACATCTGTTAAGTTCCTGAAAAGCGACCAGAATCCAAACAATGGATTCGGATGTTTGGATATGGATATGATAAATGCCCGACCCAAACATGAACAGTTGCTTTTGTGAATTCAGAGATGTTGCTGCATTAATCACAGAAGCTCCGATTGTGGTTGGGGGAGGAGATGGCTGCAAAGAGGAAGGTCCAATCTCGAATTTCTATTTCATTTCTTTACTTCTTTAGTAATGGTTGCAGCTAGGCTTTCCTCTTATTACGTGGTTTCTTGCATATTGAAGAGTGAATATCAAATTTGATGACGGTGATATAACTGCAACCAACATGATGTTGGTTTCTTGCATATCGATTTCTTCATATGATTTGTCTGTTCTTTTACAGGCTGATGCGAGGAGAGGGCTGGGTTTGAGATTGGACAAAACCCCAGAATTCATAGCAAACAACGAGGCAAGGATATTGCAGGGGAGAGATGTATGCCAAGTTGTGAAAATTATATATTGCAGGGGAGATATTGCAAGTCGATATTCAAACATTTTAACGAACATTTCTTCCAACAAAATATGTTGCATGTGCAAAGAAAGAGGCGAATGGCGACAACGACATTGTGGTCAAGTTCTACTTCTCAATGGAAAAGCTCGTGTGGGAGGTCACCGACGAAGGAGTGAAGAAGAGGGTTGAGATTTCATGGCGCTGCATTTCAGCCCTCGGAGCAACATTTCTGAAGGGCCAACCAAGCACCATGGCCATCGAGGTACTAACCTTGTTTCGATATGCACAACTATATATTTTGTATCAATCTCTAATTTCATATCAATTTCTATCATATACTTCCTATATGTACATCAAATTTAGGAACATCGATATGTACATCAAATTGATTCTTGTGCCCCTTTTGCACCTAGTTTGTCGATTGTTTGTGTGCTTAAAACACACATTTTCTCCCGCGTATTTTTGTTGCCATGTCATATGAGAATATTTTTACATGGTGCCAAAATACCCACATTTTTGGGTTACATGATAACATAAGATGCCCATTTCTTCCTTATTTTCTTAAAATTAAGTAATATAGCCCAATATCATATCATGCAGAAAGAACTCAATTCTTTGCATTGCATGTCGCAATATCTGTTAGAATATACTTTTTTTGTGCATTAGTAAATGAAAGAAGTGATAAGATACTGTCACTGGGATGATAACTTATAGTCCTGAAAACTACAGCAGTTACAGTGGCAAGTTGGACATCATCAACATATTTCAGGATTAATTCGTTATTCCTTTAGCAAGTGGTACAATTAATCCGATCCAAGTGTGAGACTTTATTCCTTGTTCCAATTGTATTTGGTGCCAAAAAGGAGACTTTTTTCTGTCTCTGTGTGATCTCTAGCAGGCCAAAGGCTCATTCTCAGCTCCCCAAGTTCATAGTTTATAATTAGTTGAAGCACTTGACTCTTGCTCCTCTTATAAAACACTACTTGGCATGAAATATCTGGAAGGAGTGAAATGTCAATATCATTTTGCTGATGGAATTTCTCTTTATTTTTGCTCCTTTGAAGGCATTGCAAGCTAGGACGGCAGCACCAGTTATGGATAAGAGTAAGCAACCGAAGGTGCAGCCATTTGTTTTTGTACTTCTTTAAGAATTTGATTATTTGTTGGCATGCTTAATGTAGAAGGCTGACTTTATAATTTTGCAGGAGAAGCGTCTTGTTTTGACGATGGAGGATCTTTCTAAAGCCTTACACGAGGTAATTGAAATCATGGTCTGCTATACACTTTTACAAGGCTACTTAGTATAGTTTCACTGCATGGCATGGATATTCTATTATGAAATAAGAAAAAAACTTAAGCAGATTCTATGTTTTTGATCTTGCTTGATTTTCTATGTTTAATTTTCCATTTGGAAAATGCTTAATTCTTGTGTTCTTTCCTCTTTAGATCTGTTAAGTTTTGAGTTCATTCTTACCTTGAATTCATCAGGTTAAGATTTAAGACCATAAGCTTTGGGACAACTGGTTATTAGACATGGCATCAGAGGATGCAATTATTTATTTTGGGAGATTTAGGCCAACCGATCAGTGGTGTCTAATAAAACATTTCCAGTCTTCATATATTCTTATCTATACACTTACAAGGATATTAAATATGCCAAAATATCTTCAAATTTCAATTATTTAATTATTTGTATGATTTCTAAATTGACTTCCTCACAATCACAAATTTATGGTTCCTAATCAATTTCCATCGTCATTATCATCATCTAATTTCTCATATGATTCTTAAGTTAGCTGTCCCACATATGCAGTATCCTCATTACAACTAATTAAAAGCTAATCCAAAGTCTCCATAAAACCTTTTAATCAACTAACTAATTATTAGTATAGAGACATTACTAGAGCAAGCTAAGGAATGACATTCATGATATATCAGAGTGAGCAGATCTTTAGAGCAATTTGGATTTTGGCTTCGTCATGCTAAACCCAATAGCAAAGATAAACATATACGAAAAGATTGTGGGTCTAAAAATGCAACTTCTTAACCCTTGCAGTTATTTGGTGGCTAGGTTTGTCTAAATGATAATAGAGTTAAGCTGCAAATGAGCCCATACTTTATATTCTTATAAGTTGGTAAAGTCCAATGTTGGATGTGTGGGCATGTGTTATATGTAGATAGGATGTGTGTGCATGTGTTCTTTGTGTTTCCTCACGAATGGGTTAGGTACCATGAGTTGGTAGAAGGTACATGGTGTTGTAGTTAGATGATGGAGAACGGATAGTAAAAATATAATTACCATTGACATCAGTACAAGCTGTAATGCCCTACCAGCTACTGCACAAGTACTAGAGGGGGGGGGGGGGGTGAATAGTACTTTAAAATAATAAGGTGTATTATTCCAAATTAAATTGCACACAACTACCAAATCAATTTGCGGAAGCTTAAATTGAATGACAACAATGAAATTAACAATGCTAACAAACGATGTTAATGGGTTCGGATCCACCCAAGTCTCACCGACTTGTTCCCGGTGATCCTACGTCCCAACCACCCGGATCCCTTCCGGATACTTGAGTTAGAACCCTAACTCAAGATTTCCACTATGAATATCTTGTGAAAAACCTTCACAAGATCAAATCATACATGCAATAGCAAACGTGAATCCCACAACCCGGGATCACAACCTTCTCTCACAACCGAGAGAATCACAAAGCAATATTAAAGAGTTTAATATGAAATAAATACTCTTACCACAAAATCCTATACCTTGAGTTTTTCTTACCCAATAGGTGGAATGAAGGATTTGAGGAAGATGAAGTTACCAAACCCTAGCACCAAGGAAATGAGCAGCAATGAGTGCCTAGGGAAGATTTGGAAACTTGAATCAAGCAATAGCTTGAAGAGCTCACCAAGAACAAGCTTCTCTCTAGATCTAGAAATGAGAGAGAATGTGTTTCTTGTGAGGAAGAGAGCTTTGATTTGAGGGAGAATAGCTATCTCTTTAGAACTCAATGAATCTCTTAATGGCAGCTCTATTGAAGATAGAAGTGACCTAGGTTCGTATTTATAGGAACCCAAAAACACAAGTTAGGTCAATCTCCAACGGAAAGAAATCTGTGAGAATTAGTCGGTCAAGGAACACTCACTGACCGACTAGTTCATCAACTAGTCGGTCAGTCACAAAGCATGGACCGACTAAGAGCAGATCTGAGAAGAGATAGAATTTCAGACCTAGAAATCTAGTCGGTCCAAGAACACTGTCTGACCGACTAGTTTCACAACTAGTCGGTCATCCAATGAACGTAGACCGACTAAGAGGCAAAACAACATAGTCTGAAGGCAAGTTGACTTAGTCGGTCCAAGAACAAAAGTTGACCGACTAGATTGTCAACTAGTCGGTCATCAAACGTTCTTAGACCGACTAACGGTAAACAGTAGCTTAGGAGAATTTAAGAGTGAACAGTCAGTCTCAACTAGTCGGTCAAAGAAGTATCACTGACCGACTAGTTCACAAACTAGTCGGTCGGTGAGTCAACATAGACCGACTAACTGTAAACAGTAAAGAGCTAAGAATTAACTGACTGAAACTAGTCGGTCCAAGAACAGTGGCCGACCGACTAGATCACCATCTAGTCGGTCAGTACTTGTTCTTGTACCAACTAACATGCACAACAAAGTCCGAATCGAAGCGCGACGCTTCGAGGAAGTTAGAGTGAACTTGTGCAAGAATCCTAGAGCTACGAAATGAGCGTAATGAAGATATAGACGTAAGATATACTCAAGGCTTAACATTCTATATATCGAAGCTAAAAGACTATAAATAAAACCTTAATAAACGGTCTTCGATAGCTTCGATTGAATCTTCACATTTTCCAAAGCGTCGCAAGAGCTTCAACGAAGCTTTAGGCATGAATATGAGCTTTGGAAAGTGTTGAGATGTCGCTTTGAATGTTCACGTGAAATTTGCGACTATCTCCAATACTGCGCTCACAAATTGTTAGTTCATGAATTATTTATGTTTGCTCATCATCCAAAACCAAATCCGGGGAGTCCAATATTCAACATTCTCCCCCTTTTTGGTGATGACAAACCAACATAAATAATAATCAAAGATAATAATTCAAATGTAAAATACTTACTCCCCCTGCATTGATGACACGTTAATTCCAAAATGAATATAAATGAATTGCATCAAGCAGACGAGTAAGATAAATAAAATGAATTGATTTTTGAAATTTCGGATTTTGAAAATCCTTATATGTATCTTAACTCCCCCTGAATCTAACATATCAAACTAGATTCTTGGAAATTGAGTTAAATTTTCATTTGCGCTATTTTATTATCATTATCTCTCCCCCTTTGGCATTATCCCAAAAATGGGGGGCATACAACGACAACAATTAGGAAATGTAAAATCCAACATCGGGAGTCGTAGACAAAGGTAATGGACCAACTTGACACCAAGGGAAAAATTGTGGAAATCAAAACAAGGTGTGCCAAAATGTCCATTATTCAAAAAAAAATCAAAATCATCAAAAACACCAAATCATTATTCATTTCTTGAATAAAGAAACATACTCTTCAATATTCAATATTCTTGGTTAATTTTGTGCATGGAAAACAATTCTATATGAATATAGAAATATAATCTATTTAACCAAGTTTTTAATCGTCGAGCGACGAATTCACAATTCAAATGCATTTAACGAATAAATGACAAAGAGAATGACGATGAACATATATATATATATAGACAATATGAGTAAATCCAAAAAAAGATATCACATCGAATATATGAGATACATCATATCAAGCGCTACATATCATCAAAAAGAAATACATCAACATCATCGACATCATCAACGTATATCAACATACATCAAAACAACATCATAACATCATATCCAACTCCGACATCCAGAAATCACAAAGATACATCAAGACATCTCTCAAGCCCCAGCCTAACCCAAAACACTCTCACTAAGATATATCATCCAAAACGTATATGGAGAGTCCTCGGAACAACGATCACGAGGAGGAGGCTGGATCTGCAGCGTCCGTGGGTCCAGTCGACGGAGTGGACTCAGGATCTGCAGGAAGTAGAGGTGTCTCAACAGATGGAATCGTCGGGGCAGGAGTCGAGATCTCAGGAACAGGCTCTACAGCAGCATGGGTCTCGACAGAAGCAGCAGCAGCAGATACACGAGCAGGCTCGGAAACTGGGTCAGCAGCAGGCTCAGAAGACTGAAGAGCTGAAGCAGAAGGCTCTGGAACACCGGAAGAGGTGGCAACTCCAGGAGCAGAAGTGGAAGTACCAGCAGCAGCAGCAGCAGTGGCCTCATCGCCACGGGCAAAAGAAGTAGCAAGCTCGTCAAGCTCCTCATCGTCCATCTCCTCGGCCTCAGACACCGAAGGAGGAAGCTCAATCCCCATCATATGAGCCATACAGCAGACTACCTCCTCAGTACGAGCCAAACGGGAGTCGTGCTGACGAAGTAGGCGTACGACATCGTCCAATGTAGCAGGGGAAGACGAGGCACTGGCAGAGGCAGGGGCAGACGTTGAAGGTGTCGTCCTCTGAACGTGACGAAGCGCCGCAAGAGATTTCTTGACGGCCGTCGCATTCAGGGGAGGACCAAGGGGACGCTCATCGTCACGAGGCAATGTGACACGAAAATGACGAAACACGAGGGTCAACATGCAAGGAAATGGGATATGAGCTGACTTATTGGACTTTCGAATACACTCGAAAGAGTCAATCTTATCGAGTATAATTCGAGCCCAATTAATCGAGCTCCCCATGAAGATCGCATAGATAAGCTTCAAAAATGGCTGGGACGGGAGAGATGAGGAGCCGTACTTGGGAAGCAAGCACGACTTCAGAATCAGATTTAGGACCCATGCATTTGGCTTGAATGATTTAGATGGCACGCCAATCATGGCAGGAGGAATCTGATGGAAAATCTCTGAAAGGATGGTCTGATCAAGAGAAGAAATATCATCTACCGAGATATCAGAAGGAAGAAGGCCAGACGAAGAGATACCCAAAATCTCTCCTAAGATTTCTGCAGTGAGGACTATTGGAGTCCCCAAAACGGTCGTCTCAACAGAGTGGGTCTGATCGTACTGACCCCGGATCCTATTAGCATAGAAAAGCTTCACTAATCTAGGGTAGGGGAGAGGATTCGCCTTCGGGTCATATCGAAGGTAATCGAGAAGACCCGATGACGACAGAAGATCAGCTAACCCTATGAAGTCGCTAAACTGGACGAAATGCTCCAGAAGCAGCGGGCAATGTTCGATACGGTTATACGCCGCGAGACACAAAGGGTCATCGCGACATAAGGAAATATCGACACCGCCCACCGGCATCGGACCCTTTCCCTTAGGCTTACGGGTAGACGTACGAGGGTGGGTGCTAGACTCGGGATGAATAGGAGGAGTGGGTTCCCTATGAGTCTCGGTCTCGGGGTTATACTCCGTATCGGAATCGGTAGGAGTATGGAACGAAGATTGAGAAGCAAGAATTTTGGCCTTTGGCTTAGGCTTGGGTTTGGGTTTCGGTTGACCTCTAGGTATAGCGGTCGTCGTCCTCTTCTTCTTGAGAGGAGGTGAAGACGACGAAGGATGGGTGGTCTTGGCTCTACGCTTCGGAGGGGTTGGATGCTCGGGATCCGAAGAGATTGGATCAACGGTCATCGGAGAGGGGCTAGAGGGAGTGATCGGGATACGTGTTCGGGCCATAATCTCGGCACAACACGACACAATCAATCGGAAATGAAGAAACCCTAAATCGGAATTAGAAAAAACCCTAATCGAAACCCTAGGAGATGAAATCAACTGAACAACCTAACCCTAGAGCTGAAACCGAACCCTAGATAGGAGAGGGAGGAAGAGGAGATACCCTAGGTCGAAGATCGGCGGACGGCGACGGCGGGAATGGTCGGAAAGTGGCCGGAAGACGAAGGGTCTCGAGGGAGGTCGAGGTTTTGAGCGGAGAGAGAAGAGATTTCGATCGATTAGAATGAAAATCGATCGACTAAATTGAGTTTAAGTCGGTCGATTTCTCAAATGACCAAACAGCCCCTGGCACAATTAGTCGGTCACAGTTCAAGCACTGACCGACTAGATCACGATCTAGTCGGTCGGTCAATAAGCTTGAACCGACTAGTTGCAAACAGTGGCTGAATCCAAGATATACTGACAAGATTTAGTCGGTCTGCGTTCAAGTACTGACCGACTAGATAACAATCTAGTCGGTCGGTCACTGAACATGAACCGACTAAAGAGTCAAAAACTTGAAAATCAAGTTCTCTCCAAAATACGCTTGGACGATAAATCTCAAAACTCTCAATAAACATCTAAACTACCCCATTAATCATCGAAAAACAGAAATTTGACGATTACGCACAAATCGAACGAAAAATCAAGATATCACATAAAATTCCCGAAAAATCCAATAATTCTAGCATGAATGAGATATTGCCAAAAATAATAGCATGCAAAATTATTGAATGAAACATGAATCCTATATCTCGGATTCACCCATAATCCCCAATTCTCGACGCAACCGCACAAAAGGAGTCCTCCTTTAGGGGTTTCGTGAAAATATCGGCGATTTGCTTTTGGGTTTCAACGTACACTAGAATGATGTCCTTTTTAGCAACATGATCATCTAAAAAGTAGTGTCGGACATCTATGTGTTTCAAACGGGAATGATGTACCGGGTTCTTGGAAAGACATATTGCACTTTGGTTGTCAACCATGATAGGGCAAGTATCACAATTTATACCAAAGTCTTTAAGTGTGTGTCTCATCCAAAGAACTTGAGCACACGCGGCACCGGCGGTAATATATTCCGCCTCGGTGGTTGAAAGTGATACCGAATTTTGCTTCTTGGAAAACCAAGAGACAAGAGAATTTCCTAGAAAATGGCAAGTGCCACTAGTACTTTTCCTGTCGGATTTGCATCCCGCATAATCAGCGTCACTATATGAGACTAACTCATATGTGCTAGATCTCGGATAAAGTAATCCAAAATCTAATGTGTAACTTAGATAGCGAAAAATACGCTTTACCGCTACTAAGTGAGACTCCTTAGGTTGAGACTGATAACGAGCACATATACATACGTCAAACATAATATCGGGCCTACTTGCGGTAAGATAAAGCAAACTACCTATCATACCTCGATATAGACGAATGTCTACATCCTTACCGCCCGTATCCTTGTCAAGATGCGTAGTCGTGCTCATTGGAGTCTTTTTCCCGGAGGCATTCTCCATTCCAAATCGCTTTAGCAACTCCACCGTGTACTTCGTTTGGTGGATGAAGATTGCATCGTTCATTTGGCGAATTTGGAGTCCTAAGAAATATTTGAGTTCGCCCATGTGGCTCATCTCAAATTGTTCCTTCATCACATTAGAAAACTCTTCGCAAAGAGCGAAGTTAGTAGCACCGAAAATGATATCATCAACATAAATTTGAACTAATAAAATATCATGATTCGCATGCTTAATAAAAAGTGTTGAATCGGCTTCGCCCATTTTAAAATTCAAATCCAAAAGAAAATTCTTTAGGCGATCATACCAAGCTCGAGGAGCTTGTCTTAAACCATAAAGAGCTTTCTTTAGTTTAAAAACGTGATTTGGAAAATTTTCATTTACGAAGCCCGGAGGTTGAGAAACGTAAACTTCCTCAACGACATCTCCGTTTAAAAATGCACTTTTAACATCCATTTGAAATAATTTAAAATTCTTATGGCATGCAAAAGACAAAAGTAATCTAATTGATTCTAATCTAGCTACCGGAGCGAAAGATTCTTTGAAATCGATACCTTCCTCTTGACGATAGCCTTGAGCTACTAACCGAGCTTTGTTCCGGACGACGACTTGGTTTTCGTCGGTTTTGTTCTTGAAGATCCACTTTGTCCCTATGACGGTGTGGTTCTTCGATGGCAATGGAACAAGCTCCCAAACTTCATTCCTCTCGAATTGAATGAGCTCCTCCTCCATGGCTAAGATCCAAGCGCTATCTTCGCATGCTTCATTAATATTCTTTGGCTCTATCGATGAGGCAAAGGCACAATTTGCGAAGTGGTGAACTTGCGATCTCGTCTTGACACTATCATAGATATTGCCAATGACTTGCTCATGGGGATGATCACGAACCGAATGAAGCCGTTTGGGAATACCTTGATCACTTGGAACATTCTCAACAACTTCATTAGTTGGGTTAGTCTCAATAGAATCAATAGAATCATTAGACTTAGAATTATCAAACGAATCACATAAAACATCCATAGAATCATTATCATTTGAAATTCTAGTTGGAACAAATCCTTCATTAAATGAGACATGAAGCGATTCCTCGATCGTTGAGGTTCGTTTGTTGAATATCCGGTAGGCTTTGCTACGCGTAGAATATCCAACAAAAATCCCCTCATCGGATCTCGGATCGAATTTGTCCAAACTACCATATGTGTTCTTAATAAAACATTTCGAACCAAAAACACGAAAATGTTTAACTTGAGGCAACCTACCAAACAACAATTCATAACAAGTTTGTTTAGTGCCGGGCCTCAAAAGTATTCTATTAAACACATAGCAAGCGGTGTGTACCGCTTCCGCCCAAAATTGATGGCCAAGTTGGCTATCATCAAGCATAGTGCGAGCACATTCCACTAGCGTCCTATTCTTTCTCTCAACTACACCATTTTGAGGAGGTGCACGAGGGAAAGAGAAGGTGTGAGTAATACCAACTTCATCACAAAATGTCTCAAAAGACTCATTCTCAAATTCACCTCCATGATCACTACGAATAGTGACAATGGTGGTTCCTAAGAGATTTTGTACTTTCTTAACAAAAATTGTGAAGTTTTCAAAAGCTTCATTTTTATTACACAATGAAAATACCCAAGTAAATCTTGAATAGTCATCTACGATGACAAGTCCATACCTTGCATTTCCTAAGGAAGCTACTCTAGTTGGCCCAAATAAATCTAGATGTAATAGCTCTAGTGGCCGTTTAGTAGAGATGCTTTTCTTAGGTTTAAATGAAGATTTAGGAAGCTTGCCGCGTTGACAACAATCACAAAAACTTTTCTTTTCAAAAACAAGCTTCGGAAAACCTTTAATAGAATTCAATTTTGAAAGCTTATATAGTGTTCCAAAGTTCACATGTCCAAAGCGTCGATGCCATAAGTGTTGTTCACTTGTGTTGGCAACGAGACATTGTTCATATGACTTAGGAAGATCCAAAATATAAATGTCTTTACGACGAGTTCCGGAAAATAATAATTTTTCATTATCCTTTCTTAAAATATGACACAATCCTTTCGCAAAGCTAACTTTGTAACCTTTGTCACAAAGTTGACTTATTGAAATAAGATTATGATTTAAACCACTAACAAGATAAACATCACTAATTAATGGTTTAGAAGGGTTACCGACTTTACCAACACCTATGATGGTTCCGCTCTCGTTGCCTCCAAATACGACGCGGTTTCCATTCGCAATGGGAACCACTCCGGAGAGCAAACGAGCGTCACCCGTCATGTGTTTGGAGCACCCGCTATCGAGTATCCAATTCCCTTTGGAGCTAAATTTAAATTTGATGCTCCTTTTCTTTTTCTTTTCCTTGAGTACCTAAAGATAGACACTTTCATATCATGGTACCCAAGGTCATTGGGTCCAAGGGATTAGACCTTTGGAAGCCAAGTCCAAGTGGACTTAGACTTCCCCACATAATTCTTACTATGCACAACATCCGAAAAATAAGCATTCATGTACATTTGTTTTTCGTCCATGCTTGTGTCCTTTGGGCTCCAAATAGTGAATATTTTGGAAGCCATCATCCTATTGGGTGCATGCATGCTACGTTGATTTCTACGTGATGCATGTTGTGGATAGGCATACGGGACATGATGGAATGGTGCACGATGAGAATTATTCATATGATGAGGTGGGTGTACATATGCATGTATGGAAACACGTGCGTGAGGGTGTCTCACTTGGTGTGCACGTGCCCGTGAATGTGTTGCATAAAAATCATCATAAGTGTGAGACGGTGGAGTAGGACGTGTGTTCCTACGTGGCATGTTATTAGTGTACATGTAGGCATGCCCCTTCTTTGGAGGTCCACCCAAAGTGGGTTTCTTTTCGAAAGAGGGTGTGGACGAGGTGGAAGCACCATTGGAAGATGAACTTCCAATAGAGTGTTTGCTCCCACTCGTTGAGGCTTCGGAAGTTGGCCTAACAAAAGTAGTGACCGACTTGGATGAATTTCCCATCATATACCCCAAGCCAATGTGGTGTTTGGCCGGAAGTAAATCTTTTAGGATATTATCCAAATGGCCCTTACCCTTGTTGAATTTGTTGATTCGGCCCAATGTGTCCTCATATTTCTCTTTGAGAGAACGCAAAGAAGTATCCAAAGCGGATATTTGCGATGTGAGCACATAAACACGAGATTTAAGATTCTCGTTCTCAATACTCAAAGTTGAGTTTTGAGAAGTTAAATCCGCTATCTCATGTTCTTCCGCATCCTCAATGCTAACATGTTCGAGTTTAGATTTGAGATTTGCAATCTCATTTCTTAACTCTTCAACAACGGTGTCGTTGTTGGTGATGATATTCTTAGGCGATGTTTGAATGCTAGCTAGGTCATCTTTTACCTTAGTATATCTATTTACTAACTTAGTGTATTTTGACCAAAGTTGAGAGTTAGCATTTCTAAGATCATCCATCGTTACCTCATCGCTTTCGTCATTACTATCATCGGAAGAGGAGGATCCTTGATCATTCTCCTCTCTTGCCATGAAGCACATATGTGCTTGCTCCACTTTCTCATCATCCGACTCTCCGCTTGAGGAATCCTCGGAGACGGTGAATGTTGCTCCGACAAGTCCTTTCTTGTACCCCTTTTTGTATTTCTTGGACTTATCGAATTTTGGCGCCTTCCACTTCTCCTTTTGTTTGTTGAGAGGACACTCCGCTTTCATGTGTCCTGGCTTATTGCACTTGAAACACAAAGGAGAGGAAGAGGCGTTAGAAGAACCAAATTTACCTTTGGTCTTGAAGTTACCTTTCCGGAAGAAACGGTTGAACTTCTTGGCCATGAGTGCCATGGACTCCAAGTCCAACTCGTTTTCCGAGTCTTCATCATCGGAAGATGTGGATGAAGCCGCCTTGAATGCAATCGCCTTTTTCTTAGGCGCATCTAGGTTCAAATATGACTTCATCTTTTCTTGTAGCTTCACCTTGCTATCTTTGCGTACCTCGTATGACATCAAAGTACCCATTAGTTGAACTACGGTATATTTGTTCATGTCATTACCTTCCTCGATGGCGAAGGTACGTTTTTCCCAAGAAGAGGGAAGTCCTTCAATAAGCTTTAAGCACTTCTCCTTTTGAGTGTAGATCTTGCCGAGGGCCTCTAACTCGTTTATTATGTCAACGAAGCGAGCGTAATATTCTTTCATCTTCTTGCCCTGTTGCATATGAAACATTTCGTAATCTTTGGTTACGACAACGAGTTTAGAGTCTCTTACCCGACTCGTCCCTTCATGTAGTATGAGGAGAGAGTTCCAAATTTGATATGCACTCTTACATGTGCATATCTTATTGAAGTCCTCGGGCTCCAATGCGCATTGCAAGGCGTTCATTGCCTTGGCATTGCTTACCTCCGCGGCGACCTCCGCGGTAGTCCATTTCTCAAAATCTTCTTCTTCGGGCTCGTTGTACTCCTTCATTGTAGTCCTCCATAAAGATGCACTTCGGAGGAAGGTTTCCATCCGACATTTCCAGTACCCGTAGTTGGTACCGTTGAAGAATGGAGGCCTTGTAGAGGAATGTCCTTCCATCACCGATGACGCTCCTTCACGGTTCCTGAAGGTGTCGTAGTTGGAAGGTGGAGGCACGGTCTTGTTGTCGTTGGCAGACATAGCTGAGTATCTGGCTCTGATACCAAATGTAATGCCCTACCAGCTACTGCACAAGTACTAGAGGGGGGGTGAATAGTACTTTAAAATAATAAGGCGTATTATTCCAAATTAAATTGCACACAACTACCAAATCAATTTGCGGAAGCTTAAATTGAATGACAACAATGAAATTAACAATGCTAACAAACGATGTTAATGGGTTCGGATCCACCCAAGTCTCACCGACTTGTTCCCGGTGATCCTACGTCCCAACCACCCGGATCCCTTCCGGATACTTGAGTTAGAACCCTAACTCAAGATTTCCACTATGAATATCTTGTGAAAAACCTTCACAAGATCAAATCATACATGCAATAGCAAACGTGAATCCCACAACCCGGGATCACAACCTTCTCTCACAACCGAGAGAATCACAAAGCAATATTAAAGAGTTTAATATGAAATAAATACTCTTACCACAAAATCCTATACCTTGAGTTTTTCTTACCCAATAGGTGGAATGAAGGATTTGAGGAAGATGAAGTTACCAAACCCTAGCACCAAGGAAATGAGCAGCAATGGGTGCCTAGGGAAGATTTGGAAACTTGAATCAAGCAATAGCTTGAAGAGCTCACCAAGAACAAGCTTCTCTCTAGATCTAGAAATGAGAGAGAATGGGTTTCTTGTGAGGAAGAGAGCTTTAGATTTGAGGGAGAATAGCTATCTCTTTAGAACTCAATGAATCTCTTAATGGCAGCTCTATTGAAGATAGAAGTGACCTAGGTTCGTATTTATAGGAACCCAAAAACACAAGTTAGGTCAATCTCCAACGGAAAGAAATCTGTGAGAATTAGTCGGTCAAGGAACACTCACTGACCGACTAGTTCATCAACTAGTCGGTCAGTCACAAAGCATGGACCGACTAAGAGCAGATCTGAGAAGAGATAGAATTTCAGACCTAGAAATCTAGTCGGTCCAAGAACACTGTCTGACCGACTAGTTTCACAACTAGTCGGTCATCCAATGAACGTAGACCGACTAAGAGGCAAAACAACATAGTCTGAAGGCAAGTTGACTTAGTCGGTCCAAGAACAAAAGTTGACCGACTAGATTGTCAACTAGTCGGTCATCAAATGTTCTTAGACCGACTAACGGTAAACAGTAGCTTAGGAGAATTTAAGAGTGAACAGTCAGTCTCAACTAGTCGGTCAAAGAAGCATCACTGACCGACTAGTTCACAAAATAGTCGGTCGGTGAGTCAACATAGACCGACTAACTGTAAACAGTAAAGAGCTAAGAGTTAACTGACTGAAACTAGTCGGTCCAAGAACAGTGGCCGACCGACTAGATCACCATCTAGTCGGTCAGTACTTGTTCTTGTACCAACTAACATGCACAACAAAGTCCGAATCGAAGCGCGACGCTTCGAGGAAGTTAGAGTGAACTTGTGCAAGAATCCTAGAGCTACGAAATGAGCGTAATGAAGATATAGACGTAAGATATACTCAAGGCTTAACATTCTATATATCGAAGCTAAAAGACTATAAATAAAACCTTAATAAACGGTCTTCGATAGCTTCGATTGAATCTTCACATTTTCCAAAGCGTCGCAAGAGCTTCAACGAAGCTTTAGGCATGAATATGAGCTTTGGAAAGTGTTGAGATGTCGCTTTGAATGTTCATGTGAAATTTGCGACTATATCCAATACTGCGCTCACAAATTGTTAGTTCATGAATTATTTATGTTTGCTCATCATCCAAAACCAAATCCGGGGAGTCCAATATTCAACACAAGCTTCATTCAACAAGGAAGGTTTCACCAGCCATGATCTGCATTTTCTCGACTTACCTGACAAAAAAACCAATATCATAGCGCAAAACTATGGATCAATCTTGCACTCTGATGTCAAATGGAAGCCCGATTATTGCAATGCCAGTTGAGATGATGTTCAACTCATGACTTTGGTTCGTCACTTTAAGTCCTCGAATAATTCCATTTCATTCATTATAGGCTTCTAATCACGTGCCTACTCTGTATCTTCTACTTGTTTTCTTTACTAGTTTATCTTAAAATTTGGACTTTGGTTCTGAAACCGTAGCTGGTTCATTGTTGTTGTGCAGTACGGAGTGAACTTGAAGCATCCGGAGTATTTTGTCGACAGCCCATTGACTGGGATGGATCCTGCCTCCAGAGAGGAATGATAATTATATAGATTCAATATCGCCTAGTTTGTGGTTGGGATCATCTGGAGATACACATCAAACTCATTCCAATTGTGTTTGTATTTTGCTGTTTGTCACAGAGAATTAACCTTCAACAGTTCAAATCCAGTTGAAATCATGTCAACTACAAATACAATACAAGCTCGAGTTTGGTGCGAAAAGCAGCGATATGACAACAACCTCTGGCTGGTTGCCGGGTACTACGCCAATTAAGCCTCTAGTTACTTTTCTGTGATATTGCTTCATTTTTTTGTTTTCCAATCGGATCATCTTTATTTTATCATTATGCCGTACTGATTCTTACCTTGCTTGTATATGATCTTATCAGGTGCATACCCTACAGATTGATATGGGCAGCATGCTTGGCAGGAGGCCATGGTTGATGACTTGGTGCCTCCCGTGTATGTATGGCATGCGCCGGATCAGCACATTAGTGGACCACTCACTAATGAGCTTAGGAGATACTACAGTAAGCTTCCGGCAGTGGTTGAGCTCTTTGCTCAAGCTGGGGCAAGTGTTGGAGCGTAGTATGTGTGGGTTGTGAAGAAAGATGTTGCAGTGCCCAGATTGGATGAAGAGTTGTTGGTTGTGTGAAGCGGTTCAGATTGAATCTGGCAGGCGGCGATCTGTTCTCATGCAAATCAATGGCCTACGGATGCAAACAGACTACTTGCACCTATCACGGCTACACAAATTCCACTGGTCTCTTGCAAATTTAGGATGCTAAGTGTTGATCATCGTGGATCTTAAACAAAAGCAGAGTGAATAAATGCAATAGGTACATTGTTCTGGCTTGCTGATCAAAGGCCCAACTGATATGCTGTGTCAAGTCTATTGCTGGGCCAGCATGTGGACTAAATGTTTTCCTATATATCGAAAAGTAGTTTATATCGTCTCTCTCCCTCTCTCTCTTTGGATTAACGTTCAGAGTTAGTTAATGTTGGATCTGGGGAATGTGCTTAATTTGGTCCTAGTTGTTATCAATGTGAGATTTGTCAATTAGCCAAGCAGACTCCAATTTGTTTGATTTTCAATTTTTTTTTTAAAAAACTAAACATTAGCCACGGACTGGCCGTGGCTAATGTTTAATTTTTTTTATAAAAAATCAAAAAATAGTAAACCACTTAGATAGCGCTTTAAAAAGCGCTATCCAAGCTACCATAGCGGTAGCTTGGATAGCGCTTTTATAAGCGCTATCTTAGTAAACCATTACGATAGCGCTTATAAAAGCACTATCCAAGCTACCATAGCGGTAGCTTGGATAGCGCTTAAAAGCGCTATCCAAGTGTAAAAAAAAGCGCTATGCAAGCGTTTTTTTGTAGTAGTGTGAAGAAGGACGATATTCCGAAGACAGCTTTCCGGAAAAAGTACGGACATTATGAGTTCGTGGTTATGCCCTTCGGCGTGACCAACGCTCCAGCTGTGTTCATGAATTTGATGAACTTGATCTTCTATGACTTCCTGGATAAGTTTGTCGTTATCTTCATTGATGACATCCTGATTTATTCGAAGTCTGAGGAGGAGCACAGCTGTCATCTGAGGACAGTGCTAGAGACGCTGAGACGACATAAGCTATATGCCAAGTATAGTAAGTGCGAGTTCTGGCTGGACAGAGTCGCGTTCCTGGGACACGTAGTGTCAGGTGATGGCATATCTGTAGATCCAGAGAAGGTCAGAGCAGTCAGAGATTGGCCGACTCCGTAGTCAGCGTTAGATATCAGGAGTTTTCTTGGCCTGGCAGGCTATTATCGGCGGTTCATCAAGGATTTCTCGAAGATTGATGAGCCGATGATGAAGCTGACGAGGAAGGATGTTGAGTTCCATTGGTCAGATGCTTATGAGGAGGCCTTCAGTATCTTAAAGGCGAGGTTGACCACGTCACCGGTTTTGGCAGTACCGGATAGGAGCGGAGGTTTCGAAGTATATTGTGATGCGTCAGGGAAGGGCCTAGGATGCGTCTTGCATCAGCATGGCCACGTGGTCGCGTACGCTTCTCGTCAGTTGAGGACTCATGAGAAGAATTACCCGACGCACGACCTGGAGTTGGCAGCGGTGATATTTGCACTGAAGATTTGGAGGCACTTCTTGCTGAGTGAGAGCATGAAGATTTTCACCGATCACAAAAGCTTGAAGTACATCTTTACGCAGAAGGAGCTCAACATGCGTCAGAGACGATGGTTGGAGCTCATGGCCGACTATGAGATAGATTTGCAGTATCACCCAGGGAAGGTGAACGTAGTGCCCGATGCTTTGAGTAGACTTCCTACCGCGATGATGCTTACCGCTGACTGGAGGATTCAGCAGGAGCTGAAGGAGATGGATTTAGAGGTCGTCCTACTTGGTGTGGTTCATTCATTCATGAATTTGCAGATTCAGTCCACGATCGTGGATCGGATCAAGGCAGCACATGCAGGAGATCCGAAGCTACAGAGGATCAGGAGGCAGGTTGAAGCTGGACTACGGACCAAGATTCTATACATCATAGCTCGCCATATTCTATACATCCTGGTGGCACCAAGATGTTTAGGGACCTCCGTCTGAATTACTGGTGGATTGGCATGAAGAGGAGTGTGGCACGGAGCGTTGCCAAGTGTTTGATATGCCAACAGGTGAAGGCTGAACACCATCGTACGGCTGGATTGCTACAACCGCTTCGTATTCCGGAGTGGAAGTGGCAACATATTACGATGGATTTCGTGACTGGTTTGCCTCGGACCCCTAAACTGAATGACGCAGTTTGGGTGATCCTGATCGGTTGACTAAGTCTGTGCATTTCATCCCTTTCCGAGTGGGCCAGTCTACAGAAGTCTTAGCGAGGAAATATCTGGAGGTAAAATTTCGTTTTTCCCCTCTTATAAATTTCTTTCCTCTGGGAAATAGTTGTGACGTAGACCGTATACGTGCAGGAGATCGTACGCTTACACGGAGTCCCCGTGAGCATCGTGTCTGACAGAGACTCGAGGTTCACATCTCAGTTCTGGAGAAGTTTGCAGGAGAATTTGGGTACGAGTCTGAGTTTCAGCACGGCGTACCACCCGCAGACCGATGGCCAGTCCGAGCGGACTATTCAGATACTGGAGGATATGCTGTGAGCTTGTACGCTCGATTTGAAAGGATCTTGGGAGGACCATCTTCACTTGGTGGAGTTTTCATATAACAACAGCTACCAGGCGAGCATTGGCATGGCGCCGTTTGCTGCCTTATATGGAAGGAAATGTTGATCGCCATTGAGCTGGGATGACATTGGAGATCGGGAGCTGTTGGGTCCGGAGATGATAGTGGAAGCTGTGGATGTCGTGAGAGATATCAGGGAGAAGCTCAGAGTTGTGCAGGACCGATTCAAGCATTGGGCTGATGCCAAGAGGAGACCTTTGGAGTTCCAGCCTGGAGATCACGTCTTCCTGAAGATTTCTCCGAACCGCAGAGTCATTCGTTTCGGGAAGAAGGGAAAGCTGAGCCCGAGGTATGTTGGACCGTTTGATGTGCTGGAGCGCGTGGGAGCAGTGGCCTACCGCCTTGCTCTGCCACCATCTTTGGAGGGTGTTCACGACGTATTCCATGTATCTCAGTTACGTCGGTACGTCAGTGATCCGTCGCACACTGTGGATTTCTCGGAGATTACGGTCCGTCCTGACCTAACATATGACCAGCAGCCTGTGCAGATTTTGGACCGTCGACAGAAGCAATTGAGGAATAGGGTAGTCGACCTGGTGAGAGTGATGTGGCGTCACGGATCACCTGGAGAGTCCACTTGGGAGCGCGAAGAAGAGATGATAGAGCGTTATCCATTCCTGTTTACTGATTAGAGTTGTTGATTCCGAGGACGGAATCTTTATTTTAGTGGGGTAGAATGTAACGGTCACCTTCCGACCTTACGAATTTTCTACGTGCACGTGCTTTATAGTGTACGTATTTTATTTGGCTATTCCTGGGCTCCAAAACATGCGATGTATTATGCCGTTGTGATTGTTTGGGAATGTGGGGTTTTATAGTAATGTTTGGGAACGCCGTTTCGCGGTTCGTTTTCTCGCAAAACGATTTTGAACGATATGGGCGTTTTAGTCATTTGACTCAAAACGTAGTTTCCAATTTTACGTTAATTTTTGGAGGTGAAACGCACGATCGGGCTCCGTAGATCTGTGCGTCTCGTCTCCACGATCGCCCCGGTATTTTCGGATTATTTTTCTGACGCTCGGATTGAGAGATATCACCCGGAATAACCTCGACCGTCGATTTTCCCCAATCAGATTCAAATTTCGAAATTGTTAGCCAAATCTGGCTAAATCTTTCTTTTTAAATCGTTTTAAATCTTCCCTAAACTGTTTTCTCTAACCTCCTCTAGACTTACCCCAACCCGTACACCCTCTATCCCTTGCCCCTCACCCATTTAACCCATAACATATGTCTATTTAGCAAACCCTTATTATAATATAATATTAACCCTAGCATTAAACCCTAACCATATTCTATTTTCCCCAACCCGCAGCCACCTAGGGCAAATCTCTCCGCAGCCGCCGGCCCCTATCTCTCTCCCCCTCACGATCATCACCCGCACCCTCCGGCGATCCGCCCTCACGATCATCCCCGGCGCCCTCCGGTGATCACCGCCGCGCCTCCCCGCGAACCCCGCTTCTCCACCCTCACGCCTCCCCGTGACACCGGCCCCTTGCATCCACGACGAGGCCCCCTGCTGCGCCTCCCTCGCTCTCCCATCGCCCCGCCTCGTCGTCTACCCTCGTGTCCCCTCTCCCTCAGCCAACGACCACCGCTGTCCCGTCCCCGATCGTCGACGACCCCGCAACTCATGCGGCCCCGATCCCCGTGCAGCGCAGCCGTCGCTCGCCTCTCGCTGTACTACCTGTGCAGCCCGCGTCGCCGCAGATCCAGAGAACCGCCACCGCTGTGCCACGTCGAGTGCCGCACATGCCTCGCCTCACCGCAGTAGCACCAGCAGCAGCTCACGGCTGCTACGGCCACCTTTTCGCCACTGTCCGATGCTCCGCGGTAGCCCCAAGTAACGCTGAGACGGCGCCCCGCCTCCGTCTCACTGTTTTGCCTCCTTTTATGCTGATTTGGTCCCTAGGCCTTTGCTCATCCGCACTCGTTGTACAAACGGCCTCTCGACGCCGTTAGCCCTTACGGATCGCTACGGGACTCGCTTCCGCTGCCCGATTTTCCCCGCACGCCGTCGCACTTCCGGTTCGCTGTCAGAAACCTTCTGGTTACGCTACCCGTAACCGGGACGCCGTAGATGATGAAGGGATCATACTGTTCAGACGCCACTTCCGATCTGCGTCAAACACCAGAAAGGTTGGTTTTCCCGAAACTCGTAGCGCAACCCACCCGCTGCCAAAACTGAACCCTAACTAAAATCAGCAACTTAACACATTAAATTTACTTTCTGCTCCCTTAAAATGATGTGGAACCGTAGATCGACGATCGGACTTTTTGACTGTGCACATAGGATAGAATCGTCGGATAGGCTGACCGGACATCTTGACTTGTGACTATTAGGGTAGCCACGTCCAACCTAGAAATGAACCTAAAAAGGATTTATTGAAAACGCGACCTGACACCGTCGCCGTGACCTGTTTCAGACGGACTACCGCAGACGCGACGACTGGCGAGACGCCCCGGACGGACGACGCACTCGCCATCACAGGCAAGTATACCCACTTGCATTTTTGACCGTGTCTTGGTCTTAAATTGTTAGAATTGTTAGACTGTGAGTGTATAGAACCGGACGTGAAATGATAGCGTCCGGGTCGCCCTGACGACTTAGACTTGACGACAAGTCTAAGCCCGACAAACAACAATTTTTGACACCGTAGGACTATCTTGTGTGTGCGTGCATGTGGACACCCTAGAATAACATCTACAGTACACTAGTCGTGTCATGTCCCTGTTACACAAAAAGCCTTCAGGGGTTTCAGATGTTTCCCGAGCGGAAGTGATCTCCGTGATACAAAAAGCCTTCGGGCGTTTCAAATGCTTCCCGAGCGGAAGTGATCTCTGTGATACAAAAAGCCTTCGGGCGTTTCAGATGCTTCCCTAGCAGAAGTGATCTCCGTGATACAAAAAGCCTTCGGGCATTTCAGATGCTTCCCGAGCGGAAGTGATCTCCGTGATACAAAAAGCCTTCGGGTGTTTCAGATGCTTCCCGAGCGGAAGTGATCTCCGTGATACAAAAAGCCTGCAGGCATTTCAGGTGCTTCCCTAGCGGAAGTGATCTCTGTACTTCTTGTCCTGAGTTCCTGGGTTTGGGGTAGGGTTGAGCGTGCGCACGGGGAGAGGGTCTGATCCCCCTCGAACCGTAAGGCGTGAACCCTTCGTGTCTCACGTGTCGTGTCGTTTCTGTCTTGTCTTGTCTGGTTCCGTCTTGTCCTGGCACCTTTAGGATAGTCCCGTAGTCGGTAGCACACGCTACGACTACTATTTGCAGCGGTTTACTTTCCTGCTACGTTACTTTTTGCTACTCTTTTGTAACCTCAACATGCTAATCAACCAGTAAAACGATGTTTAATAGTTCAGTACACTTGCAGTAGAGTCTGACTTTCTGTTGTAGACTTTACCTGACGTACAGTTCCTTTCTTTGGTGCTGTACGTCAGGTGACGAGCCGGAGTACGACGACCAGGCAGAGCTACCCGAGGACGTAGAGCCGGACGACGCCGATCCTGAGTACGTGCCCGAGGAGGACCAGAGTTAGAGATCTCCGTTGCTGATCCTGAGGTTCCATCTTAGTTGTTGGGTGCGTAGCACCGTTTACTTCTGTTTTAGGTTGGGTGCTTGCACCAGTAGTTTCTTTTTTCTGTCGTTGTGGCCGACTCAGGCTTTTGTTGGACTCAGTACTTTGGATAAATAAAATTTTGGAATAAAATGATTGTCTTTCTCTTTCTGTACTTTTATTGTTCTGTACTAACATGCAGGGACCTGTACCTTCGACTTGGAGTACCACACAGACGCTTATTGGGTCTGGGCTTCTCAGCCCTGGCCTAAGCGGGCCTTAGTCACGCTCGCCTCCGTTGTTTTGGGAAGCGGGGCGTGACACATGGAATTTCCATGGCTATAGTTCCGTGGCTAACTTTTCTGCCACGGAATTTCTTCCATTTGCCACAGATGTTTGGCATTTGCAACGCCACTTTCCCTCACAGAACAATAGCCATGGAATTTATAAAAAACCGTGGCTATTGGGTAATAGCCACGGATTTTAGGGTATTAGCCATGGATTTGTCCGTGTCTAATGTCCAATTTTCCTGTAATGGATAATGACCCTGAATTTTGCTTCTTGCTAAACCATGAAACAAGGAAATGTCCAAGGAAATGACAAGTTTCACATGTACTTTTTCGTGTGTTTTGCAACCATCAAAGTCAGAATTACTATACGATACTAAATCAATTATGCTTACTTTTGGATAATATAAGCCAAAATGTAAAGTGGATATAAGATACATAAATATATGCTTTATTACCCCAAGTTGAGATTCCTTTGGATCTGACTAAAATCTAGCTATGCACATACACTAAATATTATGTCCGGCCTACTAGCTGTAGTATAGAGTAAAGAATCTATCAGACTACGATACGGCTTCTGATCTACACTCTTACCGTCTTCATTTTTATCCAAAAGGTGGAAGTTGACATGGGTATATCCTTTCTAGCTGATTCCTCCATCCCAAACATTTTAAGTAGTTCCTTTGCATACTTTGTTTTGTGGATGAATGATCCCTCCTCTGACTACTTGATTTGCAATCCTAAGAAGAAATTAAGGTACTCCAAATGACTCATTTCGAACTCATCCTGCATACGCTTATAAAATTCTTGGTAAAGATCTTCATTAGTAGAGTTAAAAATGATATCATTTATATATATTTGAATGAAAATATTATCAGTACCAATTAACTTACTAAATAGAGTAGTATCAATTATACCTACATCATACCCAGAATCAATTAAAAACTTCCTAAGTCTTTCATACCATGCTCTAGGAGCTTGTTTCAAACAATATAATGACTTTTTCAATTTATAAACATAATCGAAATGTATTTTATGCTCAAATCCAAGAGGTTGTTCTACATAAACTTCCTCCTTAATATAATCACTAAGAAATACTAGTTCATCTAATTTAAAATCCATATATGCAGTAAAAGCAAGTAACATTCTAGTTGATTCTAATCTTGCTACGGGGGCAAAAGTTTCCTCGAAATCAATACATTCTTCTTGAAAGTATCCCTAAGCTACTAACATTGGTTTATTCCTTACTATTTGTCCATCTTCATCCAACATAATTCTGTACACCCATTTGGTTCTAATGATTGGGTGGTCCTATGGCCTTGGAACCAATTCATATATCTGGTTCCTTTCAAATTGTAGAAGCTCTTCTTTTATGGCCTTAATCTATGAGCCATCTGTAAAAGCTTCATCTACCTTTCTCTGCTCAACACCAGAAACAAATGCAACATACATCATATATTCTATTTGTGATATAGTTCATCAATCTTACCAATTACTGGTGTATAAGGATGATGGGTAGCCTCAGTGAAAGCTTTAGGCAATGAGCTAGATGCATGATCTATAGCAGATTGTACAATTGTGTTATCTACATAATCATCAATATCAATAATAATTGTGAAGAACTACCAATAGATTCATCAAAAAAACATGTCTGACTCATCAATACAAAGAGTTCTTTTGTTACTATGCAGGGAATAATCGATAAAAATTCCTTCATCTGCTTTGGAGTCAAAATTTATCCAAGTTATCATCCGTGTTCAGAATATATCATCTACAACCAAAGAAATGAAAATAAGATACGATAGGAACTTATTGGTACAATAACTCATAAGGTGTCTTGTTAAATGGTGTTCTAATAAGTACTCTATTTTGAACATAGCATGCTATGAAAACTTCTTTTGCCCAAAGATTTTTTTTGAAAGGTTGCTTTCACACAAGATTGTGTGTGCACACTCTTGGAGCGTATTCGTCCTATTTTTCCTTTCAAATATCCCATTTTGTGGAGCAGCTCTAAGAAAAGCGAAATTAAGTGTAACACAATGTTTTTGGCAAAATTTTTAAAAAGAATCATTTTCAAATTCTTTGCCACGATCAGTTTGAATAGAAATAATTTTTGAAGAATGTACTCTTTGAGTACATTTGAAAAATATTTTCAATTTACTTAAGGCGTCATTCTTATTAATTAAAAATAATACCCACGTGTATCTCAAATAATCATCAACAATTACGAATGTATATTCACTACCATTAAGAGAGGAAACTCTAGTATGACCAAATAAGTCCATATGAAAGAGTTCTAGAGTCATACTAGAATTAAGAGTTCCTATACTTTTAAAAGTGCTCTTATGCAATTTACTATGTTGACATGAATCACATAATTTATCAAGTTTGATATTTATTTTGGGTAAACCATGTACCAAAAGCTTTCCTACATACTTATTCATGTTCTTAATATTTACATGATCAAATCTTCTATGCCATAGAAGTGGATCATTATATGATGCTACCATGCATGCTTTTGAATCATGATCAATCAATGGCATATAATAAATATCATCTCTACGTTTGCCTCTAATTAAAACATTTTGCATATCATGATCATGAACTAAACATGCATCACTAGTAAAAAGTACTTTACAGTCTCTATCACATAATTAGCTAATGCTAATTAAATTATACTTTAAACCACTAACTAAACTAACATTCTCATTAAGTGGGTTGGAGGGATTACAAATATTACAAATATCGATAATTTTCCCTCATATGTTGTCTCCAAATGTCACTGTTTCCCCATTTTGCATTTTGATTGATCTTAAGAGCTTGGTGCTTTAGGTCATGTGTGTAGAGCATCCGCTATCCATAATCCATTCTTATTTCGTATATACCTAAAATAAAGAATATAAAGACCTTGGTACCCACAAACAATGGGGTCCATCAGATTAGCCCAACGAGTTCTTCACTAGAGAAGAAACTCATTAAAATCATATAGTTATTGTTAGGATCGATAAGACACCCTAGAGGGGGGTGAATAGGGTGATGTGGAATTAAAAATATTTAACGAACTCGGTACATGCACTTATATGATTTACAGAAATAATCACATGTAGTCAAAAGATATGCAGAAAATAGCAGACAACCAATCACAGATGACACCAAGATGTACCCTGGTTCGGTTGAACCTCGACCTACTCCAGCAACCCCCAAGATCTACTCTTTGATTAATCAGTTTCTCCACGCCAACAAGACACTATGAACTTGAAACTCCCTTTGCTCCACGTCCAATAGTTCTCTAGACTCGCAACTCCCTTTGCTAAACTAAACTAACCAAACAATTAGACCATGTCTCGATCATATCTCATGCATCGAGAATCCCCCATACTACAAGTAGCTTGCACAAAAGTTTGTAAAAATACGATTTACAAAGATCAAAGCAACTCTCAAAAGATAAATATGAGTTTAGAAAGCTCAGATTGAGATGTCGCGATGTCCTCGTCCTTCTGCGCATGCACAGCTTCCCAAAGGCTCTGGTCGTTCGTCGTTTGGATGTCTACGCTGAAAATATGTCCTCCTAAGCTTTTATGTCGTGGATGTCTGATCTGATTTTTTTTTGAGTTGAACAAAGCACTTTTGATTCCCCCGTTCGTTCTTCAATTGGCAGCCTCTGCGTTTTGATTCTCTAAATACAACAACAAAAGAAATGCATCAACTTGCTTTTAAAAGAATAAAATAACATGCACTTTGTTGCTGGAACATGAAAGGAGCATGCATGAATCCCTTTTTGGAGTTATCCCCTTGCAATTTTCATGTAACAAAAAAACTTCGAGATTTGCCCAGCCAGCGTGACTTTGAGAAGAAAGGGGGACCAATCAAATTTGTTGCATGTGTCAGATCTCTGTGCCTGGGTTCTTGTTCTGGTGACCTACAATTTGTAGCTGCAGTTTGCCTTTTGGAAGATGGTATCCTCAGCAGATTTTTAAAGGGGAAGGGGCAAATAAATTGGGAGATATGGTTTTGGTCTGCCAATTGCTTGCTTTGTATCCCTTGCAAAAACAATAGAAAAACAAATGGTTCAGATGAAGAAATTAAGCACACAATTACCTTTAGTCCTCTCTCTCCCCCTCTCCTATGTGGCCGCATAGTATTTTTGGACTTGCCTTTGGTGCGTATTTCAATATAGGGGCCGTCCAGTGCTTGTATAGCCATTAGAAAATAAACCCTAGGTTTATTTACGAATGGGCCCCTACAAGTCAATATATATCATAATTTAACCGTTTTGGACCCGTTTTCAAATCCGAAAATTTCTGTGACTTTCTCGTTAGCTTACTCATGTACATAGTCATATGTGGTATTTTATAACTCGTGAAAGTGACCAATAATAGTTCATGCCCAAAGTGCCTTTTATCTCCAAAATAACCAAAATGCCCTTTTGATTTTTCAAAACCTTTTCAAATTGAAAACACTTAACAAACACATTAAAATAACTTATGAAGGTTTATTATCATTAAACAAGAAATCATAGACTGTTGTTTCCAACAGTTATTATCTATGCAAAACAAAACATAAAGTGAGTTACTGTCTGAAAAATACAGCAGTAGTCGACTCCTAAGCAAAAATCTACAGATATATGATAGTATTAGACAGGTAGTCGACTCCTATATATGCATAAGTCGACTCCTAATACCAGAATGTAGAAATTGATGATATTTAAATAAACTAATCTTATCAAAGACCATACAATTATATATCTAATTACATTCTACTATTCTAACTTAGGGTACTGACAAAATAGGCATAAAAAGCATGGATACCATACAAACATGGGTTATTCATAATCATTCATTAGGAACCCAAATCTTATTAGCATTTGCTTTCATATGCATATAAGAACAATCATGAAATACATGCATATATAAAACGACATTGTGAATATAGACATTTCTATCCCTTTGATTTAAATGTCTATGCACCAATATCATATCATCATGGTTTCTAACAAATTTCCTAGCATGGTGCACAATAGGTGGTTTTGTGTTTGTGATGAACATAGTGAGTGTTAGGTCTATCATTTCTAGTATATCTACCTTACATGAAAGTGTGATTATTTCTAGCATGAGCATGTGTACATCTAATTATATGAACATTCTTAATAACATTATGTGTAGTAGAAACATGCTTGTATTGAGGAGTGGCTTTTGCACTAGGAGTTTTCTTAAACTCATCAAGCTTAAGAATCAGTTATTCATGCTTCAGATTACTCATGCACATATCATTGGCAAGAACATCAAGTCTATCATTCAAAGTAAAAACATAAATATCATGCTCGTTTTTCAAAGATTGATCTTGTAACAAAGCATCATAATTAACTTTAAGCATATCATGATCACTAATAAAAATTTACAACTATATTCTAATTTCTTATATTCCTTCTTTAATTTCTCATGCTCTTTATATAATAATTCAAAATCTCCCTTCACATCATTATCATCATCACTATCACTATCCGAGGAGTTGGAATCTTATACATCATCATCATCTTTGTGTGCCATCAAGCACAACTCATTCTTATCGTTCTCTTGGTTGTTTCACACCGGCCGTTAAGTCTCCATAGGCTGTTCTCCATATTTTTCATTCAATACTCTCAATATTTGGTGGGAGGTAGTAGCTTCTGCAATCTCAATAAAAATATTGTCAGATAAACAAACATAAAGTAAATGCATTACCTTTCAGTTCATTAAATAAGCCTCTTTTGATTAAACAGCCACGTCACTCTAAGAGAGGTTGGAACTTCATGATTGAATCGGAGGACGCGCAAAGGCACGCCTTCCACTTCCAAGCGTAGGAGCGTCAATGCAATAAATTTATAACTGGTGAGTACCGGGTCGGATCACATGGACAAGTCGTTCTACATTCGCAAAATTGATCGATAAAGAAAGATAAAGTGTGTTACAACCACCTCGCTAACGGTGAAAAAGTGTGGGAGAAACGTGTGGTGGAACTACGATCCTATCCTAAGTGGGTAGGGTTAGAGAACCAAATGAGGAGTTAGGATAGCTAGGAGAGAAAGCATGGGTTGTGGGTTCACTAAGATTGGTGTTAATCAAGTTCTAATTACCTGCATATAACTCAATTGATCATCCGTCTAAGGACACTCAATCAGAATATTTAGCATTAAAGAACACAACAATTCGCAATAGGGATGGATGTATCATCATAGCACTAATCAAATTAAGATTATGGTCTCTTCTCAAAGAGTACCCACTTGGGTCTTAGCCAATTCAAATGTGTCCTAATAATCATCTAACATTAACATTAAAGTAAGCAAGAGGTAATTAGAACTAAAATTGACAACCAACCCCAATGAACCATAACCCAAGCAAATCAACACTACTCAATCATAGTAAACAAGAAGGAAACTTCATTCGAAATTAACCCAAGTCTATTACGAAATGAGAGATATCAAAGTACAAAGGGGAAGAGGAAAGATTTCACCAAGATCTCTCCAAATGAGCCCTAGCCTCCTCCAATTTGCTCCTCTACCATGCTTTCTAGCCTCCCATGGCCTCCAAGCCCTAGCCCTAGCCTCTTGGGAAAGAAGAGGGGTTCAAAACCCCCAAAAACTCTAAAAAAAACCGAATTGAACGCTGAAATTTGCACAGGGCCGAAAAATACCCCAAAACGCAGCCTATCGGGTCGAGAACAGGCCTTGCGGGTCGGGTTTGGAGCGCCCGACCCGCCCGCTGACTTGTGCTTGGGAGCAACGAAGCGGGCCGCTCCCGCTTCATGAAACGGGGTGAAGACCGCTTCAAAAATTGAAGCGGGCCGCTTCTGCTTCTTGAAGCGGGGCGAAGCCCGCTTCAGTTTTTTGAGTGGGCCGCCCGCATTGGGCAGCCAGATATGCGCCGCATGACGCAACGAGATTGCTCCACGCGGCGCTCTATTAAACCCCCCTTTTTTATTTTCTTTTTAAAACCTCATTTCTCCTCCATTTAATTCGCCAAAAATATCCAGAAATCTCAGAAAAATCCCAGAAAATTCTGAAAAAATCCCCAAGACTCCCAGGAGTACCTGAAAAATATAAGAAGGATAAATTAGTCCATATGATAAGAAAATTAATATAATGACTATTATAAATTAATATTGACCTCCCAAAATTCATATAAAATAATCCATTGCTCAAATAATTCTCAAAAATTGACAATATGATCACAATAATACCAGGAGCATATGAAAAATATCAGGAAAACAATAAAGACGATAAAATCCATATTTTGTGCCAAGAATGAGAGTAAGCCCTAAAATGAAACATAAAGTGAAGATTCACTCAAAAGAGCAATATTAAGTATAATTCTTAGCACAAAATGAGGGTAGTTAGGGGGTATAAATATATACTTTTCACTCCGAATCACACCCCCAACTAGATTTTTGCTAATCCCTAGCAAAATATGCGATAAATTCGGATTGAAATGAAAACATGCACCAAACTCACAATATCCCATGGCATACCCCAAATGATATTTCCAAATGATTTCAAAGCCAATATACCCAATGTATGAAAGTAAACAACAAATGACATTCTCCTCAATCCAATTCAAAGAAAAGTGAAGTAATAAGCACCGTATCGCATTCTTTGGGATATATCACAAATGACAAAGTTTCTAACTTTCATGGAAATGGCCAAAACAAAAGAAATTCTTCTAAGTGGTGGGAGATGAGATTGCATCACTCATGTTGCTTATTCTTTGATTTATTCATTCATTTTTCTTTTCTTTTCTTTTTCCTTCTTTTTTTGTTTTCTTTTTTTGGATGTTTATGTTTTGCATTCACGCGATAACGCTATGAAATGCAAACACCGCCCCCTTTTGCATACACGTGATAACACTATGTAGGCAAAGGGATGGAATGATCACCTAATCTCATCTTTGGCGTCCTCCCCAATGTTTCGAGGGGGCACCGGCTACTCGCTTTGATTAGAAAAACCATTCGCTTATATTAACTCTCTTTCTCATTCCAAACATGAATTATCAACTCATCCACCCACTCCTTAAGAGGAAAAAAACAAAACATACACAATTGGCCAAACCCAATCCAACCAAAAACTACACCATTCATTCCAACTCATGCAATTACTTACACCAAACTTTTCCCAAATTATCTCAAAGAGAGTATCACAACATCTAAAATAGTTTCATACATGGCATTTAACATTTGACTCCAAATTGGAAAAGAAATTAAAACGTGCCAATCAAACATCGAAGAAGTTGATACCAAATAATAATCCAAAAAAATTGAATGGCATTAAAGCATCTAAGGACTACGATAAAGCTAGCGGCGTAGGGACGAGGAGGAAAAATATGATATGCAATAAAGAGTAATGGGTGATGGCAAAATGGAGGTATCTCAAAAAAATTAGGCTAAAATCAAAATCATAACAATCCTAAAGATTCTAACACTCTCCCCCCAACTTAAAATAAACATTGCCCTCAATGTTGGGAGAGTATTAGATCTCGGTAAAAGATCCTAGAAAAGAAAAGAAAAGCATACGAAAGCACCAAAATAAAACATGCATTTATTTACACTATTGGAAAGAACACACCGTGGCAAAAGGCAGATCTCGAATGTAAAAAGGCGGTGGCAACTGCTCGATCATATCCTTACGCTCCTCTGCGAGCGTCGCCACATCCAATGCCCTACCTCCATTGCGAGCATTAGTGGCAAGCGACACAACCCCGAGCATCTCCTTATGATGGGTTCCTGCCAAATGGGGGAGATAGGTTGTGTCAAAAATAATTGGGCGAGAGCGCCCATCCAAGTGAAAAGCTTGCCAAAATGGGTCATCGAAATGAATAAATGAATTTACGATCAAATGACGACAATCCGAATCATTATGATATTGAAGTAAATAATTTGATTCAGAGGTAGAGGGAAAAGAAAGATGGGAACTTCCCTGAGATGTGATGCTAGGCTCGGGATGATACACGGCCTCAAGAGGAGGTGGAAGTGGCTGCAGAGGGAAAACTGGAGTAGGAGGGAGCTCGGGTTCAATATATACCATGTCGCAATTCCCGTCGTTATCCTCTTCCTTGACATCAATATCAACATCAACAATCTCTGCAGCACTCCCCACAATTGGTAACTGCTCCTGACAAATCTCCTCGATGACTGGCAAGTGCACATCCTAAGGCAAGGAAAGTGTCATCTGTGACATGACTGGAGGTAGACTTATATCGGGCAAATCCAAGCACACATCATCCTCGTGATCCCAGAAATAGTTCATCTCAGTCGTCCTCCCTAAGTACTCAACTGCCTCGACCTGTGAAGCTAACCCTGAAGTGGATTGTGGCTCAGGCTCCATGGTGTCCTCAATCTGCTCTTGGCCATCATGCAAATCTGCTTCATCCTCAACCTCAAATTGAAAATGCTTTGTGTCACTGTCGTGGTCGACACACACTCCATCACCCATCTCCCCTGACTCCTCAAAATATGGACATTCAGCTTCCTCTACTTGGCTCCAATGGGCCCCATCATCATGTTCTGCTTGTTCCTCTATAGGGCTGTAATGGAATGAGCCATCAACTGGCTCCTCAGGCTGGTCCTGGACCTGCTGAACTATCTCCTCATACTCTGCCAGGTCCCTCAGGTAACACCATGAATCCTCGGTCGAATAATCAAAGAACTCCCCACCGTAGCTCATTTGCACGAAGTCATGCCTAGATGGAGATAATCCCGTATAAAATATCTGCAGAAGATGATCCTCGTGGAAACAATGGTGTGGGCATGCAAGCACCAAATCATTGAACCTTCGCCAAGCCTGATGGTAGGCCTCCCATTCAGCTTGGATAAAGCTCGCTATATGCTGCTCCATGGCCTGCTGCCCCTGTACCTGCTCCAAGAAAATAGGCAAAAACACTTGGAGAAATTCAGCCTGAAATGACAACCAAGTAAAATGTGAGTCGAGAGACAATGAATCAAACCACAATCTAGCATCATCTTGTAAAGAAGAGGGAAAAAAATCTAAAGTATATGCAATCATCGCAAATTTTCCCACCAAGACAAAAATGCATCCACTCTTCAAACTTTTTTATATGTAAATGAGGGTTTTCCCACTCCGAACCATGAAAGTATGGCGGGAGTGGGATATCCTCCAAATCAATGTTGGTAAAATCTGAAGATGATGCCATTTTGTAAAATTTTTTTTAAAGAAAATGAAAATAAACAACCAAACGACTCAATAAGTGGAAAATAAACAAAATGGAAAGACACAACACTAAGAGATAGAACACACTAAAAATTTCAAAATCAATCAAAAAAATGCGAATAATAGAAACCGTTGTCCCCTGTAATGGTGCCAATTGATTGAACTGGAGGACGCGCAAAGGCACGCCTTCCACTCCCAAGCGTAGGAGCATCAATGCAATAAATTTATAACCGGTGAGTACATGGTCGGATCACAGGGAAAAGTCGTTCTACATTCGCAAAATTTTTCGATAAAGAAAGATAAAACGTGTTACAACCACCTCGCTAACGGTGGAAAAGTGTGGGAGAAACGTGTGGTGGAACTACGATCCTATCCTAAGTGGGTAGGGTTAGAGAACCAAATGGAGAGTTAGGATAGCTAGGAGAGAAAGCATGGGTTGTGGGTTCACTAAGATTGGTGTTAATCAAGTTCTAATTACCTACATATAACTCAATTGATCATCTGGCTAAGGACACTCAATCGGAATATTTAGTATTAAAGAACACAACAATTCGCAATAGGGATGGATGTATCATCATAGCACTAATCAAATTAAGATCATGGTCTCATCTCAAAGAGTACCCACTTGGGTCTTAGTCAATTAAAATGTGCCCTAATAATCATCCAACATTAACATGAAAGTAAGCAAGAGGTAATTAGAACTAAAATTGACAACCAACCCCAATGAATCACAACCCAAGAAAATCAACACTACTCAATCATAGTAAACAAGAAGGAAACTTCATTCAAAATTAACCCAAGTCTATTACAAAATGAGAGATATCAAAATACAAAGGGGAAGATGAAAGATTTCACCAAGATCTCCCCAAATGAACCCTAGCCTCCTCCAATTTGCTCCTCCACCAAGCTTTCTAACCTCCCATGGCCTCCAAGCCCTAGCACTAGCCTCTTGGAGAAGAAGAGGGGTTCAAAACCCCAAAAAACTCTAAAAAACCGAACTGAACGCTGGAATTTGCACAGGGCCGAAAAAATACCGTAAAATGCAGCCTATCAGGTCGAGAACAGGCCTTGCAGGTCGGGTTTGGAGCGCCTGACCCGCCCGCTGACTTGCGCGTGCTTGGGAGCAACCAAGCGGGGCGAAGCCCGCTTCAAAAATTGAAGTGGGCTGCTCCCGCTTCTTGAAGCGGGGCGACGTTGTTTTGCTACGCTACCCGCATCTGAAATGATCTCAAGGCGACTTTCTTTACTGCGCTACCCGCAGTCGAGAAACCGGAGACGACGAGACCCATCTCCGTTTCAGATCCGACGTCAGACTCGTGCACGTTCGTCATACTAGGTTGGCTCCCCTCGCTCGTAGTAACCCACACCATACGTCACTGAAACCTAATTAAAAATCTACAACTAAACGCTAAATTTACTTTTACGCACCATTAAACTGTTGTAACAACTAGGGCCGACGATCGGACTATTTTGACTATGCACATAGGATAGAATCGTCGTAGAGAACCGTAGAACAGGTTTGATCGTATGAACACGTGTTTTGGAACTGCTAGGATAGCCACGCTCAAGTTAGAAACATACCATAATAGGACTTCTAAAAACGCGACCTGACATTGTCCCCGTAATTTATTACAGCGGACCATTACCGACACACTGCTCGTGACGAGACGCTCCCGACGGACGTACTTCTCGCCACTTCAGACAAGTGTGTTCACTTGCATAGTTACGGCCACGTTTAGGCCATTTCCTCTTTAAAATTGTAAATCATTGAACAAGAGAACCAGACATGAAATGATAGTGTCTGGGACACCTGCACGACAGCCTAGACTTGACGACGAAGTCTCGGCAAAACTTACTATAACAGCCTTGTTAATAAACATCATAAAATGGTTATGCATCATTCTTGTTCCGAAATGTGATTTTCTGCTAAAATTGTATTGAAGTCAGCGGCGAATAAGGAACCCTAGTAGAGGGGGTGATCCTTTGTCCATATAAGCTAGCAGCGAATAAGGCACTCTCCAAGACAGAGAGAGTGATCCTTTGTCCAGACTTTTCACGTGCACTTGGGTGGGGTAGGGTTGAGCGGTCGCATGATTTAGAGGGTTTGGCCGCCCTCTATCCATAAGGCATGAACCCTCTTGACACACACGTCTTGTCTTGTCTTGTCACATAGCCGGTAGCATACGCTGCGGCAATTGTCATGTCATATTTACTTTCCTGCACAGTCTTTACTTTCATGCCATACTATAAAATGTCATGCTGCTGCATCTTATAACATGTTATTTAAATACCTGTCTTTTAATTACATACACTTTGCAGTAGAGTTTTCTTACCTTTAATTGTAGACTCCGCCTGACATACAACTCCTTTCTCTTGGGTGTTTGTATGTCAGGTACCGAGACAGAGTTCGTAGATCAGGAGGCAGTACCTGAGGACCTGGGCTAGGAGGACGTTGTTCAGGAGTACGATTCGGACGAGGACCAGTCCTAGAGTTCTCCGTCTGTTGCTGATTTGGAGTTACAGCTTTATATTTGGGTGCGTAGCGCCATTTTGCTTTCTATTTTAGGTTGGGTGTGTAGCACCAGCAGTTTCCTTTCCTTTCAGTTGTAGCCATGTGAGGCTTTCTTTTTAGACCTCTCGTACTTGCTGGATTTTTATCTTAATGAATGAATGAATGTTGTTTCCTTTAAGTACTTTTATTTTTCTGAACTTTAAATGCAAGAACCTGTACTTCATTTGGTGTACCTCTACAGACGCTTATTGGGTCCGAGCTTCACAGCTCCGGCCCATGCGGACCTTCACCACGTCCTCGCCCCCATATTATGGGAAGCAGGGCGTGACAGGTTTTCGTTGTGGCCCATGTAGGTCATGCGAAAGTTTAGAACGATAAAAGTACTCGCATTCATTTAATATCCAGTTTAACATGTGCAAAGTCTAAATTGAGTTTTCCGTGTCAACAGGATGGCAGGAAGACACAATACCCGAGCTGGGACCTCAGCTGATAGAGCCATGGACGGCCAAGGTGGTGAATTCCATCAATTTCTGGGCGTCATGAGAGAGATGCTGGACGTTCAACATCAGTTAGTTGAGCAGACACATCAGGCTGCTCGTGCTGCCCAAACTGCTCAGGCTGCACCACCACCGCCGCCGCCGCCGGTACCTCGAGCTGTACCTGGAGTGAAGCAGTTCAATGAGCTGCAGCTGAGGACCTTTTCTGGGAGGAATGGACCACTGGATGCTGACGAATGGATCTAGAGCAATGAGGATGAACTGAGAGCTGCCAAGATACTTGAGGAGACCAAGGTGGAAGTAGCGAAGCTACAGCTGACTGATAATGCAAGGAACTGGTGGCGCTTAGAGGAGAAGCGTCTGCAAAAGCCAATTGAGTGGAGCACCTTCAAATCCAAGTTCAAGGTGAAATGTTTTCCTAATGATGCGAAGAGAGAGCTCTTGCAGCGGTTCATGAATCTGACACATGGGAGTATGTCAGTGGATGAGTATAAGGCGGAGTTTGAGATGCTGAGCCGTTTCGCCCCGCCTATGGTTAAGAAGGAAGAGAACCGAGCTAATCTGTTTTGCCAGGGGCTACATCCCAAGATCCAGGCTTCTATGACTTCGACAGACTTGACTACTATAGAGGCTGTACTGAACGCAGCCAGGAACCATGAGACTGTGGCGAAACTACCTGATCCTCCTACTGGTGGAGGAAAGCGATCGATGGAGCAGTACAGGCCAGCAGATAGGCCTGTTTGCAGCCCGTTCAGCCAGTTCCATTGAAGAGGCCAGGAGCACTTACACATGGTTAGGCCAAGGGCCCATGCCTTTTCTGTGGTAAACCGGGGCATACACAGAACAATTGCAGGAAGAAGCTGGGTTTGTGTCTGGTGTGTGGAGATGCCACACACGTTGCTAGGGATTGTCCGAGATCACACCATGCTGTGGGCGGAGCACCAGCCCCAGTGCAGCGTGTAGCACCTGCACCTATTCAGAGAGGAGATGTTGTTCGTAGACCCCCTTTGGCATCACAGGAGCAGGTTTACCGGCAAGCAGTGCCACCTCGGAGGCCACCATATACCATGACAGCCGTGGAGGCTGAGGACGTGGATGGCGTCATTGCTGGTAATCTCTTTGAACTAGTATTTCTTATTATAGTATAGTTCATACTTGTTTGCATGTGTTTGTATGACCCTGCTAGTTAGATTAGTGACCCTTGTTTGACCTTAGTTATGATCTCTTTATCTTAGGCACCATCTTAGTGTCATCTTGTCCGATACTAAGTTTGTTCGACTCTGTTGCATCTATGTGCATCATAACCCGGAGATTCGTTACAGAGCACTCCATTCCCACCCATACACTTCCAAGGTGTTGGGATATCACTACAGGGAACGGAGTGGTGACGGTTAATTTGGGATGCTGATCGATTCTGTTGGTGATCAGTGGACACGAGCTCTATGCCGACTTCATTGTCCATGATCTACCGCATTTCAATGTTGTTATTGGCATCGATTGGTTGGGAGATTTCCATGCTACGATCGATTTCCGTAGCAAGAAAGTGGTGTTCAGGGTACCAGGCCACCAGGAGTTCGAGTTTCACAGCAAGCGATCGCTTGGGCCCATTAGATTTCAGGCCAAGCCAGAGAAGTCGACCGTTGTCGCCATGGAGATGGAGACCAGTAGACTAGCAGTCATCAGAGACTTCGAGGACGTCTTCCCCGAAGATATTTTAGGGTTTCCACCCGATAGAGCTTTCGAGTTCAGCATAGACCTTATGCCGGGAGCGCAACCTATTTCAAAGGCACCGTATCGGATGGCTCCTGCAGTGCTTGAGGAGTTGCAGAAGCAGTTGGACGAACTGTTGCAGAAGGGATTCATACACCCTAGTGTGTCACCTTGGGGTGCACCAGTCTTATTGGTGAATAATAAGGATGGATCCCACAGGCTATGTGTGGATAACAGAGGGCTGAATGCAGTGACTGTGAAGAACAAGTATCTGCTGCCCCTCATTGATGGCATATTTGACCATCTCAGAGGTTCGAGAGTTTTCTTGAAACTGGATTTGAGGAGCGGATACCATCAGTTGATGGTGAAGAAGGATGACAGTTCGAAGATGGCATTTAGGACAAAGTACGGACACTACGAGTTCGTGGTCATGCCTTTCGGTGTGACCAACGCTCCCGCAGTGTTCATAAACTTAATGAATTTGATCTTCTATGACTATCTGGATAAGTTCGTCATCATCTTTATCGACGACATTCTTATTTACTCGAAGTTTGAGGAGGAGCACAGCCGACATCTGAGGATAGTGTTGGAGACACTGAGGCATCATCAACTTTATGCCAAGTATAGTAAGTGCGAATTCTGGTTGGACAGAGTCGCATTCCTGGGACACATGGTGTCTGGTTATGGCATATCTGTAGATCTGAAGAAGGTCAGAGCAGTCAGCAAGTGGCCGACACCGCAGTCAACAATGGATATCAAGAGCTTTCTTGGATTAGCTGGTTACTACTGTCGGTTCATTAAGGATTTTTCGAGGATTGTAGATTCGATGACGAAGCAGACAAGGAAGGACATGGAGTTCTATTGGTCAGATGATTGTAAGAAGGTTTTCAGTATTTTGAAGGAGAGATTGACTATAGCACCGGTTTTGGCGGTACCGGATCAGAGCGGAGGCTTCGAGATTTACTGTGATGCATCTGGCAAGGGTCTCGGATGTTTCTTGCATCAGCATAGTCACGTGGTCACGTGTAGTTTGCGACAGTTGAGGAATCACGAGAAGAACTACCTAACGCATGATCTGGAGTTAGCAGTGGTGATATTTACGCTGAAGATCTGGAGACACTTCCTACTGAGTGAGAGCGTGAAAATATTCACCGATCACAAAAGCTTGAAGTATATATTTACTCAGAAGGAGCTCAACATGCGTTAGAGACGATGGTTGGAGCTGGTGGCAGACTATGAGATAGATCTGCAGTATCACCCAGGGAAAGTGAATGTAGTGCCAGATGCTTTGAGCAGACTCCCCGCAGTGATGATGCATACTACAGACTGGAGAGTACAGCAGGAGCTGAGAGGGATGAACATTGAGGTTGTCCAACCAGGAGTGATTGTTTCGTTGATGAACTTGCAGATTCAGTCAACGATCGTGGATCGTATCAAGGCAGCTTAGGCATGAGACCCGAAGCTGTAGAGGATCTGAAGACATGTAGAAGCTGGACTTCGGATGGAGTTCATCATTCATGAGGATGGATCCCTGAGATACGGTAGTGACTCTACGTACCTGCAGGAGACATTAGAGATGAGCTGTTGAATGAGGCACATAGCTCGCCTTATTCCATATATCCTGGAGGCACGAAGATGTACAATGACCTCTGTCTGAACTATTGGGTGGATTGGCATGAAGAGGAGTGTGGTACGGAGCGTTGCCAAGTGTTTGGTATGCCAACAAGTGAAGGCAGAGCACCATCGTACTGCAGGATTGCTACAACCCCTTCCTATTCCGGAGTGGAAGTGGCAACACATCACGAAGGATTTCGTGACAGGCTTACCTCAGAGCCCGAAACAGAACGAAGCAGTCCAGGTGATCGTTGACCGATTGACCAAGTCTGCGCATTTCATTCCATTCCGAGTGGGACAGTCCACAGAGATCTTGGCGAGGAAGTACCTAGAGGTAAAGATATTTTACTACTCTATTTATAGTTCCTCCTTAAGATTAGTTTGTGATGTAGATCATGAAGGTGCAGGAGATTGTACGTTTGCATGGAGTTCCGGTGAGCATTGTGTCCGACCAGGACTCGAGATTCACGTTTCAGTTCTGGAAGAGTCTGTAAGAGAACCTTGGTACGAGTCTGAGTTTCAGCACGGTGTACCATCCGCAGATCGATGGCCAGTCGGAAAGGACGATTCAGATTCTAGAGGTTATGCTGAGAGCTTGTACGCTCGATTTGAAGGGTTCGTGGGAGGACCATCTCCACTTAGTGGAATTCTCCTACAACAACAGCTACCAGGCGAGCAATGGCATGGCGCCTTTTTCTACTCTATCTGGAAGAAAATATCGATCGACACTGAGCTTGGATGACATCTGAGACAGAGAGCTGTTGGGTCCGGAGATGATTGTAGAAGCTGTGGAAGTCGTGAGAGACATCAGGGATAAGCTCCCGATTGCTCAAGATCGCTTCAAGCATTAGGCAAATACCAAGAGACGACCTTTGGAGTTTCAGCCAGGAGATCATATCTTCCTGAAGATTTCTCCAAACTGCGAAGTCTTTTGTTTCAGGAAGAAGAGAAAGCTAAGTCCGAGGTATATTGGACCATTTGACGTGTTGGAGCGTGTGGGAGCAGTGGCTTATCACCTTGCTCTACCACCATCTTTGGAGGGAGTTTACGACGTCTTTCACATATCTCAGCTGTGTCGATACGTTAGTGACCCATCGCACACTTTGGACTTTTCAGAGATCATGGTCCGACCGAACCTGACTTATGAGCAGCAGCCAGTACAGATTTTGGATCGTCGACAGAAGCAGTTGAGGAACAAGGTAGTCGACCTAGTGCAAGTGATGTGGCGTCGCGGATCGCCAGGAGAGTCCACCTAGGAGAGAGAAGATGAGATGAGAGAGCGATACCCGCATTTGTTTCCTGAGCAGTATGTGTTAGAAATTCCAAGGGCGGAATTTTTTTCTTAAGGTGGGTAGGATGTAACGACAGTTCGCAGTTGGGGATATGGTGTACCTGAAGCTGAGACACTAAAGGCAGAGATCCTTGGCCCACAGGAGGAATGAGAAGTTAGCACTGCAATATTTTGGACCTTTCAAGGTCGAGACCAGGGTGGGACCAGTTGCTTACAGGTTGAGACTACCCCCAAGATCTTCTATTCATCCGGTATTCCATGTGACGTAGCTTCGCCAGGTTATAAGAGACTACACACCTTCGACCACCCTTCCGAAGACATTGACAGATGATTTGGAGGTGAGGTTGGAGCCTGAGGCGCTGAAGGGGGTCCGTAGAGGGAGCATTGGAGAGCACGAGGTTCTGCTGCAGTGGAAGGATTTGCCAGAGCACGAGAACACATGGGAGTCCATGGACGTGATGGTGCGACAATTTTCAAATTTCCACATTGAGGACAAGGTGTCTCTTTGCAGAGGGAGTAGTGATGGGACCCGCGTATATACATGGAGATGGACCCGTGACCAGCCGCACGCATATGAGGGGGGCTTACCCTAGGGGAGTTACGATCCTATACTTTTAATTATATTTTAATGTCAAACTTGTAATTGATTAGAGGTGGATTTATTCTTAAGCTATGCCTAGCCACCATTTATTCTTATGCTTGATTATTGAATTATTCTTGAGGGAATTCTTAGGAGAGTGCGGACGTCCTCACTTATTGGCGTCTTGAGAGGGTGGTTCCCCCTTTAATTGTAGCCAAAGTTACCTCTTTTCTAGTTCTTTTCTTCAATATAAGTTCAGATTTGCTTTATTCCTATCAGAAGCCATCCACTCCAAGGGACTTCCATGGTTTCATTTGGAATAGTGATACTTTAACTTCCTTCTCCAAAATATGCCCCTCAATAGTCTTTGCCTGAGACAATATCAAAGATGGGCAATGAGGTTGTGAGAAAGATTGCCTGGCACCATCTTCAATCTTGAATAGAGATATGTAGAAATCAGTAACATGGTGTTGTAGAGCCTCTCTATCTATAATCCAATGACCATCATTACCTTTCAATATGGCAATACGATTCCTCCTCCTTTAAAATACAGTGGACATATGGAAAAATTTTGTATTCTTATCCCTCTTGAGTAGCCAATCCACCCTAGATTTCTGGGCCAAAAAAACCTCTTCATGTGAAAGAATTTCATCATACTTTAACAGCAAATGTTCTTCCAAACTACATAGTTGATGGGACCAATGAATACGAAGTTCTCTTTGTACTCCGTCAATCCTACCTCTAAGCCATCTTTTTCTCCGAAATAGATTTTTGAACGATTTACGGTTCCATGTAAGAAGCTCCTTAGCCACCTTTTTCAAATGACCAACCCAGCTACCCTGGGCTTTATCCCACATCTTAGAAAGGGAGCTTCTGAAATTTTCCGCCATAAGACACATCGCCTGAAAATGAAACGGTTTCTTTAGGGGATTCGATGAACAATTTGGTTTTGATTGTAACAATAGTGGACAATGGTCTGAGAAAGTCTTGGTAAGTGTCGAACCAACACTTGATGAAAGGCAGTGCACCAAGATGAATTAGCCAACATCCTATCCAAATGTTCATATACCCTGGCATACCCTTGATGCTTATTACACCAAGTAAAAGGGGACCCAACAAAATGCATGTCCATGAGGCCACAAGATGACAACATATCCTGAAATCTCGCACATCGAGATAGTGAAGGGAGCACACCTCCTTGCTTCTCCTTAGAATTGAGTATACATTAAAATCACCCATGATAATCCACAGAATGTCTAGCCCCTGAGCAAAATGTTCTAACTGATCCCTTAGAAGCCATCTACAAGTTCGATTAGGAGGACCATGAATCATAGATAATAAGAACGTGGGATACCCCTTTCTCCGAATCCAAGCAAGTATCAAGTGTGGTGACGAAGAGCATAACTCCAAATCTAAAACTCGACCATCCCAACATAACCACAATCCACCAGAATAACCCAAAGGATCTTCAAAAATAAAATTAGAGAAGTTTAGTTTATGTACCACATTACGCGCTCTATCTTTCGAGATACGCACACCACAACAAAAATGGTCATTGACAACTTCTAAAAAAAGTTGTAATACGACAACTTTTTAACAAACGTTGTAATATGTGAAGTTGTAATAGGGTCGGCTTCTTCGACCACTTTTTCTACATGTTGTAAGCATACGTTGTAAGCAAACGTTGTAATAGATAAATATTACAACTGTTTTGAAATGTTGTGTAAACTTCTATTACACCGTTTAAAAAAGGTTGTGTATAAAGATAATTACAACTTTTAATAAACGTTGTGTAAACTTCTATTACAACTTTTAATAAAGGTTGTGTAAACTTTTATTACATTGTTTTAAAAAGGTTGTGTAAAACAATTTTACAACTTTTTTCAAAAGTTGTGTAAACTACTATTACAACTTTTAATAAACATTGTGGAAACTATTATTACAACTTTTATAAAAAGGTTGTATAAAGCAATTTACAACTTTCTTTAAAAGTTGTGTAAACAGCTATTAAAACTTTTATAAAAGGTTGTGAAAACTTTTATTACAACTGGTTTAAATAATTGTTTAAAACTATACTACAACTTTTATAAAACGTTGTGGAAAAGCACAAAATTAAAAAATATATACGCGGTTGCAGTTGTTCCAAATCTCCCGATAGCAGCTGTACACATCATGATAAACACACACAAAATATTATTCATTTGGGCATTTGAAATCTAATGGGCATATTATAATATAACATATATGGAATATAACATATATGGAACGATGATGAAAACATCGAAATCTTCAGAAACATTATGTCCACATATGAAAGTTTTTGATAAGAAACAGTAATATAAATAACAGAAGTCCGCAGTATAAATCTACTGAATGAGAATCTTGTGTAATTGACAACGATCAGAACTCAGAACGAGAGAGATGAACCACCACAAAGATTGCACCTTGTACCCACATGAAACTGTCGACGGCCGATGCCCATGCACTCTACACCTCGGCTTTTACGATGTCGATGACTTCAAACCCTCTGCTAAGATTTATGGCTGAGAAGAGCATTCTTCTCACCGATGATGTTGGCCGAATCATAGAGCAATGTCGATCCGTCACTGCCCTGACATCAAATTGAAGTCATGGAACTAAAACGGGCACTATATGTTCAAATTGAACCCAAAACCCCCGTTAACACTAGATACAACTGCGTAACACTAGATACAACTGCTACGCGCTCAATATTGAACAAAATTGGAATACTTTCCATGAAAACATGTTCAGTCAATAAAATGAAAGCTTACATCTACTAATCTGGTGCATTCTTCCAAAACTAACTGGCGGGCAGTTATCGGGAGGTTGTGAAACTTCATTGTCATAGTTGACGGACACGAGACATAGCCCGTGAGGCAGGGCTGACAGTGTCACCTTTTCTAGTGCTCTGCGATCACAGGCAACAAGTATCTCCGGTACAATGCCTGGAGGAAGCGCTTCTCTCCCAATTTGAAGCAGCAGGACTACCTGCAGGATTATACACATGTGCAAATGCCTGAGATTAATTACCATATGGACAAGATGACCACAAAAGCATCATAAACGCCAACAAAAATGTCACGACTATGGCGGTAATAAATAATGAGAATGTGCAAACAATGGCATTGTTTAGTTCTAGCCCGCGAGTTCTTCCTTAAATCTATCCACACTTTTTGAGGTAATAAATTGACTAGCAGTTGTAAATATTTTCACATATGATGATAACATATATCTCAAGTTGAGTTCAATTGTCCACTTGCTCCACCTAGTTAAATCTTATCAAATTCCTATATATCCATCAAAACTATTTAGAGTTAACGTTGTTCAGGCTACTTGTTGTTGCAGAGAGGAGCAAACCAGATATACGCAGTGCTTCATGAGACTATTTTGGCTGCAACTTAGAAAAATCTGAATTCCATGATTCCAGGTCAATTTTGTGTGCAGTCCTTGTTCTTTCCTTGCTCAGGGTACTTAGTTAGCATCACTAAGAGATTTTGTAAGGAAAAGATGACCTAATCATTCAAATTTAGTATTACTTGTAAGTTTTATTCTAATTAGGATTTATAATCACGTACCCAAGTTGGAGTTCGAGTGCTACTCCAATTTCTGTTTGGTTCGTGTGTTTCGATGTCATCCAAATGCCTATCCTACCATTTTTTGTAATAAAAGATGGTTGCTGACATTTATGGATTGAGAGCATGAATACATATTGCATTTTGTGGCATGCTATGCAACTAATATATCAGGAAAACTTCTACGGTGAGGGTTTACAGATTATGAAATCAACCATGCACGCCACACACATATGCAAGCAGATACACACCCATGCGGTTCAACATACTTGGCACAAGTGTTTCTGATCCATCGTATGCTAGATCGATCACTGGATCGACCATGTCCAGAAGTTTCTCTCTATCGATGAGATGAGGCATTGCCTACAATGCATCATCAATGAACTGATAAATCCATATCATGAATAACTATTACCAGATGCTGGAAACTAATTGACAGATAATAGATTACTAATCTCTCCAAATTCCAATCGAAACTTACTAAGTTTCATGGACATCCGTTTCAATGGATTCCATTTGGAAACAGCAAATGTAAATTAAAAAGAATTATTGTATGTAACGTCTTAATAAAAAAGGAGTAAAATCCATACTTGAACGTTTTGAGAGCCTTACAGGCATCTACCATTCAAAGATTCGGAGAGAGGAAGCGGATTTAACGGAGCATCTGAAGTGCCCGACATCAGCCACGTTTTTGCTTTGGCATGATAGACATGGCCACCCTGGACATTGATGATGCACCGCATCTTATCCTATGGGTATGACTTGAAGAACTAGAAGATTCTTCAGGAGGGAGAATTCCCTCGCATCCCTTGCTATAAGGGAAAACAAATTACAAGGCCATCTCTATTAAAATCTGACAAAATAATCTCCACGCTTCCTCGAAAGAAAATAAGGAGATTGATGTGGACAAATCCACCCCTTAGTGGGCTATTTCGGTACTCTATGGTACTGATAAATGCATCCTCAAAATATTTGTATGTGTGTCTACTATCGACCCGCAACTTAGCTTTTCCAAAGCTAATGGAAAAAATAATAATATTACGGGCACATTTTCCAGACAATCAAATAAAGAAAATAAGTCTGGTTAATGTTAGGGAATTTACCTCCAGGTCATTTCAAGAGTACTGCCAAGCAACGAGAATAGAAAATGAACATACAATGCCGCATGTTCATACCCAAAATGAGTCGGCAGAGTCACTGATAAATAAATTCCAATGGATTGCACGTCCATTGTTAATAAAATCCCGATTGCCAGTGGATGCATGTGGACGTGCAAATTCTGCATGCTGCATCGTGAATGAAAATAAGACCATCTGGAGGTCAGAGTCTCCAATGCAACTTGCATATGGAATGCCACCGAATATTTCTCACTTGAGAATCTTCGGTCGCACAGTTTAAATCCCCATCGCACCACCACAGAGGACAAAAATAGGTCTTCAACGTGGCCTAGATATCTATGTAGGGTTTGACTCACCCTCAATTATAAGATACATAGAACCCCAAACTGGGGACACATTTAAGGCACATCCTAAAGACTGTGATTTTGATGAGACGAGTTTCCCCAAAATGGGCCCAGATACTAGAAATCTGGTGCGAAGCAAATTATAACGTGGGATACAAAAAGTTTTACCCACTATGATCCGGTAACAATACAATGTAAAGATGAGATCTGACAATCCTTATTGTTTCATACTCCAACTAAAATGCACACGTAGAGATTAGCCAAATGTGGAATGAGGCAATAAAAGATGAGCTGGACTCACTTATGAAACGTGAAATGTTCGGACCTGAAGTCCAAACACCAAAAGGTGTCAAACCTATGGGTAAAATAAGTATTGCACACATAAGAAAAAATAAATACAAAATCGTATGCTATAATGTACAACATATAGCCCAAGGATATGAAATTAAAATGAGCGTGATGCATCGGATTCTCTGCCTGAATAGACTTGACTAAGGGGTTGTATTTGTCTTATCGGATCTACTGAAGAGAAAACCAAAACATCTGTTCAAGCCTGACTATTAAACATGAAATGAAATACCTGGCAAAAATAAATTAAGTCATAGCTCACAGATTTATTATCTCAATAGAATATTGTTACATACGCCCAGAAGTGTGTTCAAGAAATTACAAGGACCATTGTCATCCAACGTACACATATGGTAGTACACTCTATGGATGTACAAAAAGACCCCTTCCGATCGCTGGAAGAGGGGGAGGATATGATTGGTCATAAAGTCCATTATCTAAGTGCAATCAGGCACTCCTGGCTAACTGCACACATGCCGATATAGTAGTTGTAGTAAACTCATTAACCAGAGATAGTTATGCACTTAAAAGGACCATTAGACTGGAGTTAAGCATCTTCTATACTTCCTCCAAGGGTCGAAAGATTTGAGCTTACATTATAAAGTATCATCCTCCATGTTTATGCAAATACATGTTACAGGTCCGATCCCTATACTGAGAAATCACAGACTGGGTACCAACAGTGGGATGGCCATCTACTGCAGATCTGCAAAGAAAATTATGAAGGCAACGTCATCCTATCATTCCGAGATCCTCACCACACCAATGGTGTATTTGAGGGCGCCTGGTGGTACATCACATCCCAGTGACGACTGGGATAGAGGCTGATATTATGGAGCGGACCACATAGTCTGAAGACTACATAAGAGGTGACAAAACTTAGCACACCTCTCTAGAGTTTCTGGATTCAGCAGCTGCTTAATGGTGATAATATTTGTAAACTGTGTATATTTTCGTAATGTTGTAAATAGGAGTGATGAGATAAGCCTAAGAGATCTGAAGCCTAAGGGCTGTTACAGATCAGGGGGAGTTGAGGGAATTTGTACTCTTTTCCATTAGTTATGGTTTTTCCTGCAGGGTTTTCCATAGCCAAAGGTTTTAACGAGACAAATCACATCAACTCTGGATCATGAAGTATCTACCCCTTTGTGACGCTCAGAATCCCGAAGTGTTCATGAGCAGAGTCGCTTGTACAAATCAAGGGGAGGTAGAGAGCGTTTGTACTCTTTTTCCTTAACTATGATTTCTCCCACATGGGTTTCCATAGCTAAAGGTTTTAACGAGGCAAATCGCACCAACTCAGGATCCTGAAGTATCCACCCCATGTGAGACTCCTACTACGCTCAGAATCCTGAAGTATTTATGCGCAGAGTCCACACCTATGGCTGGATAAGGGGGAGTGTTGTGAATGGATAATACCGAGTTGGTTAGTCGGTTGGGATCACGGCTAATCTTATAGATAAGACCGAATTTATTGTATCTTATCTGTATACGCTCCTCTATATGCTATAAATAAAGAGCTGGGGGTTCCTCACCAGATGATGATTCATAACAATAATAAATATTTTTTACAACTTTCAGAGAAAAAAAGTTGTGGTTTCCAAATTAACATTTACAACTATTCAAGTTGTAATAAACATTTTTTACAACTATTCGCGAAAAAAAGTTGTAATAAACATTTTTTACAACTTTCAGAGAGAAAAAAATTGTGGTAAACATTTATTACAACTATCAAAATAGAAACGTTGTCCCCATGAAAGTTGTAAATGACTAGTTTTGTTGTAGTGGCGGTTCAGGAATAGCAAGAAGAGAGGGATGAAAAGACTCTAGAATATCAAGAATACCCCTTCCAAATGATCCTTTTCTAGCCGTGACAATTCCAAAAAACAAAATACTTGGTGTTAATGATGAGCAAACATAAATACTTGTGACTAATCCCATATTTTGTAGTTAATCCATTGCCTAAGCTTATTATGAAGATCTACTTGCAATGGATTAACTACAAAACAATGTGTTTTGTAAACATAAACAATGTATTTTGTAGAACATTGTTGGAGCACACACACATTCTCATTTTAGTCTTAGGACATCATTAGATCAATTGTCCTTAGACTCAAATTCATTTCAAACTAGATTGTGCTTGTATTGTTTATAACAGTCGACGGCTGAACGTTTTACAGTCGCCTGTCTCAAAAACCGTCGACTGTGTTTTGTTCTACAGTCGCCTGTTATGCACAAACTTTAACAGTCTAGTTTTGGGCTTCTCTGTTTAATTTCCACATGCGACTCATGAACGATTCACAGGCGCCTGTCCAAGTGACAGTCGACTGTGTTTCGTTAATCAGTCGCCTGTCTATCCTTGCCCATATCCTAGTCTCTCTGTTTATTTTTGGCCAGTCGACTTATGTTGGATTTACAGTCGACTGTCCATTGGATCAGTCGACTGTCAATGCTGCATCAGTCGTCTGTTTGTAAGCCAATTTGTTGACTCAGCTCTCTGGAAATTCTCAGGGTTTTGACAGTCGTCTGTAGAGAGATTTACAGTCGCCTGTTCTAATTAACAGTCGACTGTTATCTCTTCGACAGCCATCTGTCCTGGTATCTATCCGTAACCTACACCTAGGTTCTGTAGGATCCTGTCAAAACAGAGTTAGGATCGATAAATGAAGTTGAGACTTACGCTTGCGTATGCGGCACGGTAGTCACGGAACTTCGCCTTCGGATTCGCCATGACGGATCGAGTCTTCTCACGAATGGAGTAAGGCTACTAAATGCACAATCTAAATCTCTACTTTTATATTAAGAACTTGGATAAAGAGAGAGGAAGGATTTCGGCAGAGCTTCGCTAGAATGAAATGCAAGGCAAGAATACCATGCAAAAGTGTAAGGAAATGGCTAACCCTTGGGTCTTATTTATAGCCCCCAAGGTAGTTATTTTAGGAGTAATTGTTCCTTTGGAACAATTTAACTAAGGTGTACCATCATGCATGGCACATTATAAACTTAAGTTGTACCATATGCATGGTACAACATAAGCTTAAGATATTATCCCTTTATTAGCCATATGTCGCATGCACTTATGCACATATAATGCGACTTTCCCATTAATCTAGAGATCCTCTCCGCAAGGGAACAGATTCCCTTTGCACACGACTTTGTGTGTGCGACGTTCGAGGTCCGTGTTCCCTCGTACATCCCCTACAAGGGTGTACAAACGTCATCCATATCCAACATCTCCCACTCACACTTGAGGGGATTGTAAGAGAACGTCTTTCTCTTAGTTCTTTCATCTATCATACCGAGAAATAGACCGTGCGACCGTCATGCACGTAGAGTCTGTTGTTGTGCACTTGTTAGAGATACACAACGACCTCGAAGGTGCAAAGTTGAGTAGTTCAACGCATGCTTTACCCTAGATTATTTCTTCACATTTCTTATACTTTATATTCAACAATTGAGTCCCATCTGGATCACAATTGGCTGGTCAGCTTTGAATCATTAAAGTCCAAATGCGAATATGAAATCAATCTTCCTCTTCTTACGAACCTTCTGATCTTGACTTGATTCGCTTTTCTAACGTGCCCCGCCGAGCCGAATTATCATAGCCCATTAGCAACACGCTAAGATAGCGATCATCTCGTCAAATCTAAAGGAACCAATTGGAGTCCTTGAGGGTAAAAGTTAAGACCCATATGGCCTTTGAGTCTCACATAATAGCAAACTCTATTGCTACTAACTCAGTGGTCGAAATGCATACGTGGTATGAACACGTATTACAACATCACTCCTTTCCCAGGGAGAGTATGTCTTAATGATGTTGTACGGATGAAAGATCAGACACCACAGTGCCTATCTTTTGAGTCCACTTACTACCCATGAAATATTCCCGGACTCTCATCCTGCATAAGACAGATAGGATTTAAAAAATCCTATGAGATCTCTTTTAAATATCCTTGTGATACAGATCTCAGATCTTTTGTAAGCATCCATATGATGCAGATCTTTCATTCGACTATCTTGTTTAAGTCACGACTCTAAATCATTTGTCTAATGATTTTGACTTTAAACTAGTCTCATCTCTATCTTATCCATCTGATAAGATAAGGCGGTTGCTCATGTGAGAGAGTCAACCTTAATCTGTCCGACATACACACAATAAAATAGCTGAGACTTAAACACAAATGTATAAAATCATTTGTAAGAAACTTGTATGCAATATAAAAAAAACTTCTTCCTTTTATTAAACTTTGATCTTCTATAGACATGGGAAATATTACATGATACAGCTCAGCACCTACGCATTCCCATAGATGATAAGTGTTTGTAGAACACATCTCTGGGGATCGCCTTAGTAAGGGGATCCGCTATCATTTCATGCGTGGATATGTATCCTATGTCTACTTCCTTCCGTTTGTCCTAGTCCTTCGCAAACTTGAATCGAATATCAATGTGTTTGGTCTTACAATGAAATTTAGGATCTTTGACATAGGCAATCGAAGCTTGACTATCACTGTATATGGGAACAGTGCTCGAGTCAGTGGCATCCGTCAGCCTGTCTAAGAATTTCCTAAGCCAAACAGCTTCTTGGACCGCCATGCTGAATGCTACAAATTCGGCTTCCATGGTTGATAGGGCGATGCAGGTTTGCTTCTTGTTGCTCCAGGATATTGCACCATTCCCGAGTAAGAAAACAAAGCCTGAGGTAGATCTTCGCTCGTCGAGATCACCTGCCCAATCAGCATCGGTATAGCCTTCGAGTCTCAAGGTGTTGCCTTGATAGCACAACGCATAGTCCGCAGTCCCTTTGAGGTACCTTAATATCCTCTTCACCGCTTTCCAGTGTGCTTGTCCTGGGTTGGATTGGTAACGGCTTACCATACCAACAGCATAGCAAATGTCCGGTCTGGTACACATCATGGCGTACATCAGACTCCCGACAGCACTGGAGTATGGAACCTTTTCCATAGCTTTCTTTTGTTTTGGATCTTTGGGACACATTTCCAAACATAGACCCTCGCCTTTGCTTATTGGAGTATCAATTGGCTTGCAGTCCTGCATATTAAACCGTTCTAAAACTTTCTTTATATATGTCTCTTGAGAGAGAGAAAGAAGTTTCTTGGAACGATTCCTTGAGATCTTAACCCCAAGGATATATGCAGCTTCACCCATGTCTTTCATTTCAAAGACGGATGAAAGCCAAGCTTTGATATCCATGATAAGACGCTTATCATTTCCGGCTATAAGTATGTCATCTACATAAAGAGACATAATTACATACTTGTTCTTAATCCTCTTAATGTATACGCAGTTGTCTTCGTCGAGCATGGAGAAACCATACGATAAGACGACTTCTTGAAAGCGTATATACCACTGCCTTGAGGATTGTTTAAGACCATATATGGATTTACGAAGTTTACAAACCTTATGTTTGTTTTCTTCTTGTACGAACCCGTTTGGTTGTTCCATGTAGATCTCCTCATCTAGTTCTCCGTTAAGAAAAGCAGTCTTTACATCCATCTGATGTAACTCGAGGTCCAAACAAGCCACCATTGCCAGAATTAAGCGAATGGAGGTAAAATGCACGACAGGAGAGAAAGTCTATTCGTAGTTTATTCCTTCCTATTGCGTGAAACCTTTCGCAACAAGGCGAGCTTTATATTTCTCGATGGAGCCATCAGCCTTATGCTTGATTTTGAGAACCCACTTGTTCCCAATGGCTCTACGTCCCTTAGGTAAATCAACCAAGTCCCAGACTTGGTTTGTTTTCATGGATTGAAGTTCTTCTTCCATCGCCGCTATCCATTTATCTTTAGCAGGGCATGTGACAGCCTGTTTGAAATTTACAGGTTCGTCATCATCTTGTAGTAATGTCATAAATGTTTGAGGAAATTCATCCTCAAATCTCATATGTGTTAGCCTCGTTCGATTACTACGTCTTGCTTGAGTTTGATCACTCCCACTTGGAATGACATCACTCCCACTTGGAATAACATCACTCCCACTCGGAATAGGATTGGCATCGTTCGTATCATCCATAGGTAAAGTATGAGGGTCATTTTCCTCTTCACCAAGAATTCTCCCACTCGAACGTTCCGATCCTTCTTGATCCCAAGTCTCAAACAAGGATAAGTCTTGACTTATCTCACCCTGTCTTAGAAACTCGCTTTCCAAGAAGACAACATCCCTCGATTCGAATTCTATTAGACCCCCATTGTCCTTTTGACCGGCGAAAACATATCCTTTGGAGTTTTCAGCGTATCGGATGAAGATACACTTCCTCCCACGTGGCCCAAGTTTGCCATATTTGTGAGAGGATAAATGTGCATAAGAGGCACAACCCCAAGGTTTTAGAATACTTAAGTCTGGAGTTCTATTGTTCCACAACTCATAAGGAGTAGAACTTACCGACTTCGAGGGTACACGGTTTAAGATGAATGCTGCCGTCAATAATGCATCACCCCAAAAGGTGATGGGCAAATTTGCCTAAGACATCATTGATTGGACCATTTCCATCAATGCCCTATTTCTTCTTTCCGCAACACCGTTTTGTTGCGGAGTATAAGGCATAGTTATTTGATGAACTATGCCTTTTTCATCACAGAGTTCCTTAAAACTCGTTGATTGGTACTCTCCACCCCGATCGGTTCGCAAGACCTTTATCTTGCGATCTAGTTGATTTTCCACTAAACTCATATAGTTTTTGAAGCAAGATAAAGCTTCATGTTTGTGGGAAATCAAATAAATGTGACCGAAACGGGTGAAGTCATCAATGAAGGTGATGAAATAGGACTTCCCGCGTCTTGTCTTAACATTCATTGGACCGCAAATGTCCGAATGGATAATCTGTAATGGAACTTCGGCCCTTGTGCCAGTTCCAAACGGCTTGCGACAAGTTTTCCCTACAAGGCAATGTTCGCAAGTTGACATTTCAACTTTTGAAACATTAGATAGCAAGCCACTTTTGGCAAGTCTATCCATTCAAGTTGGTCCAATGTTGCCAAGTCTTGCATGCCAATAAATGATCTCAGAATCAGAATTAGAAGCATTTGTCAAATGGAAACTTTCATTAATAGAAGAAGAATCATCATACATTGTGTTTAAAACAATTAATCCATTACAAATATTACCCGAACCAATTAAAGAATTATTAGAAACAAGGTCAATATTTTGTTCATAGAACCTCCATTCATAACCTAAAGACATTAACATGACCACGGATACGATATTCCTTCGAATATCTGGAGCAAAGAGGACGTCGTGTAATAATAGAGTCCGGCCGTTGTCGAGAACTAGCTTGCATGTTCCGATGCCTTTGACTTCAACACGAGTGTTGTTTCTGACGTATATCCACTTCGTTTCTTGAGTTATCCGTCGATACTCTACGAAGAACCTTCTATCCTTCGCTACGTGGTTCGTGGCCCCTGAATCAATCAACCAAAAATAGTTAGATTCAGCAAGAAACATGGAACTAGAAACACATATGTAACTAGTCCTACAAGTTACCTTATCACTTCCATCCGTACATATACGGGCGAAGTGACCGTACTTGTTGCACTTAAAGCACTTGATCTTCTTCAAGTTTTTCTTCTTTGAGTGCACATTCTTTTGCCACATTTTGTTCTTAGTCTTCTTTGAGGTTTCCGGTTCTTGCTTTCGTTCGTTCACAAACCTTAAGCGTTTATCCTTTCGCTTCTTTCCTCCATGTGAGGAACTAGCGGCCATGTGCACTTTGGCACTAGGTTTTGCGGCTTGAATCCGCTCTTCCTCGAGTTCGAGGTGTTTGGATACATCGCTTAAAGTTTTAATGCACTCATTATGAGTGAGGTGCATTTTCATGTTATCCTAGCTATCTGGGAGTGAACGAATGACTGCTTGGATCTGCTGTTCGTCAGACAGCGTAAGACCCACATCCTTCAATTCAGCTATGAGATTCGCCATGTGGCGAAGATGCTTTTTCATAGATTGATCTCGTCGCATTTTGTACGAGTCAAATTGAATATTTAAGGAGCGGAGTTTGGTTACCGAAGTTCCACCAAACTTTATTTCTAGCCCAGACCATATGTCTTTGGCTAGGTCGAATTCCCGAAATAGACGCATTATGTCATTGTCCATTGCGGACAGTAACGTAATACGTGCTATTTTGTTCTTTCGAGTCCAAGTCTCATAAGCTTCTCGGTCCCTCTTGTGTTGGGCCGTATTGCCCAACTCAGGTTATTTCATTATGTTTTGGAGTGTTTCAAGCACATCTTGCTCTTCCAAAACATATTGGATTTTTATTGACCAAAGTTTATAATTGTCGCCGTTGAGCTTCTCACCTTTGTTAAGCTCGGCGACAATGTTCTTAGAAGCGGTAGACATATTCGAATCAAAAAACTGCAAAGAAAATGAAAAACACGATCAAAATTCTATGCATAAAGTTTCGATTCTTTAAACACTTGATAAGTTCCTTGGATAAGCTGAAATGTTACTCTAGAATCGAGAAGTTCACTACGTTCCCAACTACCATCTAGAAGTAACTTTCAAATTATCCCTCTTACTTGTCTCATGTAAAAAAGAAATCAGAAATAATACCCGATGGTACCAGCAGCGGAAAAATACTTTTGAAAAACATATCTTTCAAAATGGAATAGGTGAGAGTTTGCGCAAAGAATTTTAGCGCAACAATTGCCAAGCCATGAGACCTGTTCTACACACCCATGGGTTAGATAACCATGGCCGGATCGTGGTAGGACTTGGAATTCTAAACTGCGCTATCCCGATTAAGGACGGGACAAAACCTATTTGAAAACATCTTTTTCAAAAAATTTGAAATACATTGGCTAATCTCCGTAGAGTAGAGCACAATGTCATAAGTACATTGGCTAATCTCCGTAGAGTAGAGCCCAATGACATGGCTAATCTCACATGAAGTAGAGCACAACGGCTAATCTTCAAGGAGTAGAGCCTCTTTTAAAAACAAAATTTTAAAAAAGTTTTTTAAGAAATTGGCCGGCCAGGGCATTTGCCCTGGCCGACCAGGGGCCCTGGCCCCCTTGGCCAGGGCCTCTGCCCTGGCCGAGGCTGGCCAGGCCCTGGCAGTGGCCAGGGCGCCGGCCCTGGCCACTGCCAGGGCCGGCCAGGCCAGCCAAGGCCGGCCCTGGCCTCTGCCAGGGCCGGCCAGGCCGGCCCCTGGCCTTGGCCGAGGCCGACCAGGGCCCCTGGCCCTGGCCTGGCCTCGGCCAGGCCTGGCCTTGGTCACGGTCAAGGGCCCCCTGGCCCTGGTCGGGGCCGGCCACTGCCGGCCTGGCCATGGCCGGCCATGGCTTGGCCATGGCCGGTCATGGCCAAGGCCATTTTGGCCTTGGCCGGTCATGGCCCTTTGGCCATGGCCGGCCTCCCCTTGAGTGGGGTGGCCGCACACCCTCGCCGGAGGGGGTTGCCGTGGTGGTTATTGGCCGTAGTCAACCCCCTCCGCAAGGGGAGGGGGGGTGCATGGTCTTCATAGCCCATTTGGCCATGGTGCACATGCACCAAAATTCATCTTCTCCAATGGAGATAACTACCATCATCTTCCTCGATGAAGCACCCGTTCGTCGATGAAGCACCCGTTCGTCGAGAAAGTAGTTATTTTCTAATGGCCGTGTGCCAAAAATGAAAAATAACCTACTTTAAAGTTCGTAAACTACACGCTCCACATGAAGAGAGTTCACATTCCCTATGAATAGAGACTCGGCATCCATGAAGAGTGCGAGCTTGACGATGTGAACGGTCGGTTCTTCCCGTCACGGAGAGTTCCTGCCATATCCGTAATGACAGAAGACCCTAACGTGAAAAGAACAACCGCTGCGTTCTCTCTGTCACGAAGCGTTCCTACCATATCCGTAATGGTAGGATACCCATTCGTGAAAAAGACAACGCCTCGTTCATGGGTTCGACGTGGGTGGAGGTTTGACCGGGGCGAACCCGTATGGCTCTGATACCAATGTAGGATCCTGTCAAAACAGAGTTAGGATCGATAAATGAAGTTGAGACTTACGCTTGCGTATGCGGCACGGTAGTCACGGAACTTTGCCTTCGGATTCGCCACAACGGATCGAGTCTTCTCACGAACGGAGTAAGGCTACTAAATCCACAATCTAAATCTCTACTTTTAGATTAAGAACTTGGATAAAGAGAGAGGAAGGATTTCGGCAGAGCTTCGCTAGAATGAAATGCAAGGCAAGAATACCATGCAAAAGTGTAAGGAAATGGCTAACCCTTGGGTCTTATTTATAGCCCCCAAGGTAGTTATTTTAGAAGTAATTGTTCCTTTGAAACAATTTAACTAAGGTGTACCATCATGCATGGCACATTATAAACTTAAGTTGTACCATATGCATGGTACAACATAAGCTTAAGATATTACCCCTTTATTAGCCATATGTCGCATGCACTTATGCACATATAATGCGACTTTTCCATTAATCTAGAGATCCTCTCCGCAAGGGAACAGATTCCCTTTGCACACGACTTTGTGTGTGCGACGTTCGAGGTCCGTGTTCCCTCGTACATCCCCTACAAGGGTGTACAAACGTCATCCATATCCAACAGGTTCCACCTGGCAGTGTCACGATCGCCAGGCGTAATATGGCCCATAGGCTACGATTTCGGGCTCAATCCGCAAGCGGACGGTGTCGAGTTATAGTATAAAATATTGTCGAATCCCACAGGGACAGTGATAGTGTCTATATATTCTCAGTCTATTTCTAAATGTAGAAGTAAGATAGCGATCGGGTGAACAGAATTTGGTTGGTTGTTGGTTGTTGTAATATCGATAAAAAGAAATAGGGCTTTAGGGATCGCCACTATGATCGTTGGGGGTTGATGTTGGATAGGATCCTCACATTGCATTAGAGCTAGGAAATTGATCCCCCAATTCGTACCACTATCGTGGGTTAGAATTTCGGGGTATTTCGGTGGCTCTCGTTGACGCAATGGCGGTAGCCGTCAACGTAGCGGTATAGTTCGTCGATGGATCCCCTCAAGGCGCGAGCCGGGCATGGTCACGTGCCTTGATTTGATCCACCGATTTTCCTATTCAAATCCCTAGATACCCCTTAAGTACGTCAATTCCACAGACCGTGGGCATGATCTCAGTACGGGTTATCTATGGATTTGGTAGGATCTACTGAAATACAACCCTAAATCCCAATTCAACGTAGGGATCCAGATCTACATTTTCCCCCTAAAATCCTAGGGCTAACCCATCAACCCTAGAATAGATCTACTCAGACATTGCAATAGAAATGCACAAAAACATTAATTTCACAGAAGAAAACATTTTGGCAATAGAGAAATTAGGGCTAAAATAAACTTACAACGAGAATAGGTGAACGACAGATCCAGATAAAAATGAAAGTAATAATCTTCAATAATCGATCCAAAATTCACTACAAAAATAAGTATCAAAGATTCGTACAAAAATCACCTCCGATCGGCTCTAAAAAATCCTCACAAAAACTCTCTCGAAGTCTCCCTTCAGCCGTTCCCAGATCGCGAGCATCAGTCACTCCCAGAATCGTGCACAACACGTTCGTTCAAATCTTTCCATAAATGCCCTTGGTGTTGCCGACCGAGTAGGCTACTCGATCCGAGCAGATGCTGCTCGGTCAGAAGCTCGGCCCGTGTAGCTTGCTGCTCGGTTGCTTGGAGAATTTGAATTCGTCTTATCCAGACCGAGTAGGACCTGCTCGGTCAGCTGCTCGGGTGCTGCTCGGGCTGTGAAATCTGAGGCGACTTGACCGAGCAGATGAGTTGCTCGGTCCACGTCAGCCCGTATCCGACCTCTGCTGCAATTGATACGGCTCGGTCTGAGCAGCTGAGCTGCTCGAACCAAGCATTTTCTGGGAAATGCTGGGTCAGCTCCTGGGCTTCTCTCTGCTCTCTCTCTCTCTCTCTCTCTCTCTCTCTCTCTCTCTTCTCTCCTCCAATGGCTCCGAGAACACGGTGAACTCCTCCAGAGCCCCGCCAACGAGCTCATGGGCACGTCGGATGTGTCTATACCTAAGTGGGGGTCCGAATCGCTTCAAAATCCCTGAAAATTCACGAAACACTACGAAATTCGAAAATATCGTCAGAAATGCAGAATCATAGTAAAAAGTGGGATTTGGACGCGAAAATGATATGCAATGCGATGAGATAATGATATGAAAATGATATAAAATATGGACACATCAAAATCCCCCAAGCTTACCTCTTACTCGTACTCGAGGAAGACGAATAATCGGTACGCCGGGAGGAAAACAAAACGAAAATAAGAAAATGAAAATAAAGAGGAATGAAAAACAAAAGGAGAGAAGTAAGAGAAAAGTGCTAGGGATGATCAGTCAGATCTCAGGCCTAAAAAGTCTATCACGATCCTCTGAGTGCTAAACATACATGCTATCGGCAATTTCTAGTTTTATAAATCATATGACATGCAGTGCAGGCAAAGAAAAGGGATATACTAAAATAACACCGTAAAATCATATCAATCTCATGCAATCCCTAGAGTCTAGTATAAAGGAGTTGGCAACGCCCCTTTCAATCACAGATACACTAGGAGCACAAAAGATTCACACAACATGCAACAAAGAATAGGAAAAATCATGCCATTCAGATATTCAATTAGATACATGAAAAATCTCCAAAACTAAAGTAATTCGTAAAGTTTGGGTTTTATAAAATCTCCCCGATGTGCACCGTCTCCACTCTAATGTCAAGCTCACTCGTATGATCAGTTGGTTTACCCCCCTAAGCTTAGCTTGAGGCGTTGCATCAATGAAAATGATATGGAATTTAATTTTTCTTCCCAGAATAAATGATAGCTTCTAATGAAATGATATAAGACCGTATTTATTCATTTTCTTTCTCTTTATTTTCTTTCTTTTTTTCTTTTCAGATATGAATACATACACATATATTATTATTATTATTATTATTATTTTCATTTTCATTTAGAAGCTATTCTTTTTATTTTTGGGATTGGGAAGTAAGATGTGGTGAAGATAGCTATGGGGGTGCAACCAACTGATATGTAGAGATTTAAAATAGATATGTGAAGAAGGAAAATAACGGGACTCTCGGTTCACTCATAAGATGGTGCACATCAGTTTGATAAAATAAAATCCTAACTAAACTCATATATAGCATGGATATTTTCACTTCTCTAAATGAATACTGAAACATGGCATGCGGTAATAATCATAATATCAGCAGGCATGCAGACAGAAGTGAATAAGATAAGAAAGCAGGTGCTCCAAGTGTTCTAGTGATGCATGAACCTGGGTGCGTTTCCCAACATAAATCATACTAAATACTAGTTCATACATTTGATTTTCAATTCATTTTAGGTATTAATTCAGGTAGATCATCAATAGAAGAGCATGCATATAGATAATAAAACTGAAATTAACTCTAATAGCATGTCAAAGAGATGAGCATCGCAAAAACTAATAAAGCCTAGAGAGATATCATCATGTGGACCATCCTTAGCAAAAAAAATAAAAAGAAACAGAAAAAAAGGGAAATAGATAAAAAGAGATGCATGCATGGAGAAAAACATAAAATATGATGCAAAATGAGAAAAAATAAAACGAGTCGGGAAAGCGGTGAAAAAGTAAAATAAAAACTGAAAATAGGGGAGTAAAATGTAAAAATAAAAATAAAAATAAAGCGGGAGCGCTCATCCCCTAAGCTAAACCTAGCAGTGTCCTCACTGCTAAGAAAACACTTGTGAGCAGGAGATGATGCTAAAGTGGTGGGTCGGGATGGGGAAATAAAATAAAAACTATACAATAAAAGAAAAGGGAATAAAAATAAAAATATGATATGAAGCAATGCAATGTATGGAGTGATGCATGGGTGTATCCTCCCCCAAGCTGTGTGAAAGTAGGGCCCCGAAAAGACAGATGGGCACGAAATACATGGGGGATGCAAAAGCTGGGACGGACAAAATCAAGCAGAGGCACCACCCTCTGGGGGTGGCGATGGGTCCCTCTGCTGTGGACCTGGGGCGGTGGATGGAAGGTCAGGCTGGGACGCTGGAGGAGAGCTGGTGGTGAGGTCTATGGTGGAGGTGGAAATGGTGGTGGTGACAGCCGGAGCAGTGGTGGAGGGTGTGGTGTCGGTAGTGGAGGACATGGTAGTGAGGCGTGGCTGACGCTGTGGACGGGGAGAGGAAGTGCCAGAAGATGGCCTCTTAGCACGTATGGGAAGGGTGTTAAGTATTGACTCCCTGGATTTGGTTTTGGATGATGAACAAACATAAATATCGTGAACTAACTCTTTGTGAGCGCAGTTATGGAGATCGTCGCCAAAATTCCACGTATATCAAAAGCGACGTCTCTAGACTTCTTAAAGCACGTGATCGTGTGCTTGAAGCTTCGTTGAAGCTCAAGGATCATTATTGAAGTCAAGAAGATTCGATTGAAGCTTTTGAAGACGGTTCGTCAAGTTTAATTTATAGTCTTCTAGCTTCTTTTCGTAGAATGTTAAGCCTTGAGTAGGTCTTACGTTTTAATCTTCATAACGCTCATATCTTAGAGCTAGGGTCTTATTAGAAGCCCTCACAAACTTTCCCGAAGCGTCGCGCTTCATTTCGAGGCTTCTTGTGCATGTTAGTTGGTTCAAGAAGAAGAACCAACCGACTAGATGGCAATCTAGTCGGTCGGCAATGCTTCTTGAACCGACTAGAATGTCTTGTTCAAATTCAGCTCTTTACTGTTTACAATTAGTCGGTCCAAGAAGGTTCACCGACCGACTAGTTGTCAAACTAGTCGGTTAGGAATCCTTCTTAGACCGACTAGTTGAGCTTTCACTGTACAGCCTAACTTACTGTTTATCGTTAGTCGGTCAAAGAACATTTGTCGACCGACTAGTTGAGAAAATAGTCGGTTAGAATTTGTTCTTAGATCGACTAATTCAACTTGAATTCAGCCTTCTCTATTTCATCTGTTAGTCGGTCAAAGAACACTCACCGACCGACTAGTTATGAAACTAGTCGGTCGACAAGTCTTCTTAGACCGACTAGTTATCTATCTCCTGAACTTCTCCTTATGGCTGTTCATCAGTTAGTCGGTCCACATTGAATCACCGACCGACTAGTTGAGAAACTAGTCGGTCAGTGATCCTTCTTTGACCGACTAGTCTGATTCTGAATAGAGCCGTTGGAACTTTAAATGCCACGATTTTTGCTCTCTCTTTCCTCTATCCTATATATACTTGGAGTGCTTCTTTCATAGCATTCAAGGCTGATATTTATTGAAGTTTAGAGATCAAAGAGAAGCAATTAATTCTCATTCAAAGCTCATTCATTTCTCACTTGAATCTCTCCCTCACTCTTATTTCAAAAGAGAGATTCATTGATTGTGAGCCTTCCAAGCCAAGAGCTTGATTCTAGGTCACCAACATCCTCCTAGGCTTCCATTGCTGATCTACATCTTGGAGCTAGGGTTTGGTGCCTTCATCTTCCCCAAAATCCTCTTTGCCCTAAATCGTAAGTTTTACTCAAGGCATAGGTTTTTGTGGTAAGCATTTCGTATTTCATTTACTTGGAATATTGCAAGTGTTTTACTCTCAGTTGTGAGAGTTTGTGTGTGATCCCGGTTTGTGGGAGTCACATTTCATTTGTGTATGATTTGATCTTGTAGAGGTTTTCTATAAGTATTTCATAGTGCAAATTTGAGTTAGAGGTTTCTAACTCAAGTATCCGGAGGGGATTCGGGTGGTTGGGACGTAGGATCACCAGGAACAAGTCGTGGAGACTTGGGTGGATCTGAACCCGTTATATCGTCAGTTTGCAATTGCATTTCTTTGTTGTCAATATTTACATTTCTGCATTGTTGGTTGAGTTTGCAAGATAATTAGGAATTATCTTCTTAATTATTTTAAAGTACTATTCACCCCCCTCTAGTACTTGTCCAGTAGCTTCGTAGGGCATTGCATTTGGTATCAGAGCCAAGTACCTAGCTATGTCTTCCAACGACAACAAAATCGTACGTCCACCTTCAGACTACAGAACCTTCAGGAACCGTGAAGGAGCTTCTTCGGTGATGGAAGGACACTCCTCAACTAGGCATCCCTACTTCAATGGTACCAACTATGGGTACTGAAAATGCCGGATGGAAACGTTCCTCCGGAGCGCTTCGCTATAGAGAGTCACGTTGACGGAGTATGTCGAGCCCACCAAACCAGACTTCACGAAGTGGACTACCGTGGAGGTCGCCACGGAGGTAAGCAATGCCAAGGCAATGAACGCCTTGCAATGCACTTTGGAGCCTGAAGACTTCAACAAGATATGCACATGTAAGAGTGTATATCAAATCTGGAACTCACTCCTCATCTTGCATGAAGGAACGAGTAGGGTAAGAGACTCTAAACTCGTTGTTGTAAATAAAGACTTCGAATTATTTCATATGCAACAGGGTGAGAAGATGAAGGAGTACTATGCTCGCTTCGTTGACATCACCAACGAGTTAGAGGCTCTTGGTAAGACCTACACCCAAAAGGAGAAAGTCTCCAAGATCATTGATGGACTTCCTTCTTGTTGGGAGAAACGTACCTTCGCCATCGAGGAAGGTAATGATATGAGTAAATATACTGTCATTCAACTAATGGGTACCTTGATGTCTTATGAGGTACGCAAGGATAGCAAACTAAAGTTGCAGGACAAGATGAAGTCTTACTTGAAGCAAGACGAGCCAAAGAAAAATGTGATTGCGTTCAAGGCCGCTCCATCCACATCTACATCTACCGATGATGAAAAATCGGAAGAAGAGTTAGAGTTGGAATCCATTGCCCTCATGGCAAAGAAGTTCAACCGGTTCTTCCGGAAAGGTAATTTTAAGAACAAGTCTAAATTTAGTTCTTCTAACGCCTCCGCTCCTTTGTGCTTTAAATGCAACAAGCTAGGACACATGAAAGCGGATTGTCCTTAAAACAAGCAAAAGGAGAAGTGGAAGGCGCCAAAGTTCGACAAGTCAAAGAAGTACAAGAAAGGGTACAAGAAGGGGCTTGTCGGCACATTCACCGACTCCGAGGATGATTCCTCAAGTGGAGAGTCGGACGATGAACAAGTGAAGCAAGCACACATGTGCTTCATGGCAAGAGAGGAACATTGTCACGCCCTGCTTCCCAAAGCAATGGAGTCGAGACGTGAGAAGGTCCGCACAGACGTGGAGCTGTGAAGCCACACGCCTGATAAGCGTCAATAAAACATATGCAGGTCCCTGTAAGTGCAAACGGAACAACAATAATAATAACATGGTAAGGGAGACTGATATAAAATAATCCAATCTTAGAAATTGTCCACAATAATATTCAGCATCCAGAAAAGCCACCAGGCTAAATGAAAGAGTCTAAAGGCCCAAAACATGGCCAACAAAACGACAACATAACAAAGTATCGGCGCTGCGCACCGACAACTACAGCAGTCTAAAATAAAAGGGAAAGCTCAACGAAGACACTAGGATTGGTCCCCGATGTCCACATACTCCTCCTCGATAAACGCGGGTCCTGACTCGGCGTCAGCAACCACCACGTCCTCTACAACAAACTCTGGCTCAGGATCTAACATGTGTCACCCAAAAGAGAGAGGGGGCACATGTCAGCCAGTCTAAAAGACTTGGGCAAGGAAACTGAAAGTAAACTAACAACCTAACAGTTCAAGTAGGATGCAATGACATGACATTTAAGTATGATGCAACAGTTAAAAGGACAAGAAGGGACAAGCACGCACGATGTAGCAAAAGCTACCAAATCACTAATTCACGAGTCACTTATCACGATTTTCACTTATCACGAATCACTTATCACGATTTTCACTTTGTTCTCAGAGTTTCCGTCTTTTGGCTAGAGTGGCTGATCGTACCAACTCCTAAGCTCAAGCGACCGTTTAACCCTACCCCTCCACGTGTATCGAGCGTTGGGATTAGCAACACACTGTGCTCGCTTCTGGATCACGAGCCAGGAAGTGTATTTGGCATAGGGGTGCACCTAGCCTCAAGTCATGATGTAGGAGTCAAAATCCTACTCGCCGCAGCATACATTTTAAAGTAGTGTGTGCTACACAAACACGATGAACGAGCAAGTATGCAATGACTTGAACAGATATTCGCGTACCGTTAATTGAGATTAAACATGACATACAAGCATGATGACGATGACAGATCTAGCTTCGTTGTCAAGCTAGATCAAGGGCGTCTAGGCAGCTATCCTTTCACTGCCTAGTCTCTTTTACGCTAAAACAAGTAAATGGCTTAGAACATGGCCTAAAACCCTAAGTGGCAAGTTTCACTTGCCTAATACCGAGGATGACGATCAACGAGGCATGTCACAAAATGTAAGACTACGGAGATGAGATCGCTGTCATGGCAAAACAACATCAGAACAATATCTCTAATATCCATTTTTATTAGGGTTTAACAAAAATCACATATGGGTTATGAGTATATTATAGGATCGAGTTATTACCGAATCGTTAGCGGGAGAACGATGCCGAGCAAGCACGGCGACGGAAGAACGATCCGGTAAACTAGGGCTCAGATATGGAAACGACGAGAAAAGCTTGGAGAAATGGGATTTTGGGGGTTTTGGGGGTTTTGGGGCGGCCTAAAGGAGATGGCCGGCCTAAATGGAGAGGGAGAGGGGCTCTTGAGGAAGGAGGAGGGCTAGGGAATGTTGGATGAGTATTGGGGAAGAAGGAGGCTCAGGAGGAAATGAAAGAAGAAGGAAAACGATTGGAAAGTTTAAATAGGATTCGTGCGGCAGCTGGGCAAACCCTAGGTTTACGACAGCGGTTAGTCGGTCAAAGAAGAGTTGTTGACCGACTAGTTTGAGAACTAGTCGACCGGTAGACCAACTGTGACCGACTAAGGGCAAGCAGCGAAAAAGGAATAAAATCTGGGAAATTGAATTAGTCGGTCTGTGAAGGCCCGTCGACCGACTAGTTTGCAACCTAGTCGGTCGGTGAGTGTTCATTGACCGACTAACGATTAACAGTAACTTAGGTAAAATTTATCAAAGGAACTAGTCGGTCTGAGAGCAAGTTCTGACCGACTAGTTTCACATCTAGTCGGTCGGTGGTTGTTCTTAGACCGACTAAGAGTAAACAGTAACTTCTGAATTATTGATTTAATGAACTATTCGGTTTGAGAAGAGTTCCTGACCGACTATATCTCAATCTAGTCGGTTGGTTCCCCTTCTTGAACCAACTAAGGTGCACGAAAAGTGCCGAATTAAAGCGCGAAGCTTCGGGAAGATTTCTATAGCTTCTAAGATCACTCTAACTCTAAAATATGAGCGATTTGAAGTTCGTCATGAGTGACTTACTCCAAGATCAACGATCTAAGGAAGAAGCTAGAAAATCACGACGAAACGATCGAAAACGAAAGCTACGGAGACGGAAACCACACATAAGGAGAAAATCCACCAAAACATATATATAATATAGATAATCCAAATACATGAAAAACCAGTCGTTACATCCTCCCCAACTTAAGAAAAATTCCGTCCTCGAAATTTCCCAACACTCACGTGTCTGGGAACAAAAGTGGGTAACGCTCTCGCATCTCATCCTCTCTCTCCCAAGTAGACTCTCCTGGCGAGCCGTGTCACCACATCACCCTCACAAGATTGACAACCTTGTTTCGGAGTGACTTCTGACGCCTGTCCAGAATCCGCACTGGCTGCTGGTCATACGTCATATCATGGCGAATGGTGATCTCCGAGAAATCCACAACATGAGATGGATCGCTAATGTATCGACGAAGCTGTGACACATGGAAAACATTGTGAACTCCTTCCAAAGATGGCAGCAAGGCTAAGCGGTAGGCTACCTCGCCAACTCTCTCCAGAATGTCAAACGGTCCAATGTATTGCGGTCTCAACTTCCCTTGCTTCCCAAAGCGAATCACACCATGATTCGGGGAAATCTTCAAAAACACATGGTCGCCTAGCTGAAACTCCAAAGGACGGCGTTTAGAATCCGCCCAATGCTTAAAACGGTCCTGAGCAATCCTCAACCTCTCCCGAATGTTCCTGACAATATCCACGGTCTCCACAATCATCTCAGGTCCCAACAGCTCCCGATCACCAACGTCATCCCAACTCAATGGCGATCGACATTTCCTCCCATAAAGCGCGGCGAAAGGCGCCATGCCAATACTCGCCTGGAAGCTGTTGTTGTAAGAAAACTCCACCAGATGTAGATGGTCCTCCAACGAACCCTTGAAATCCAACATGCACGCCCTCAGCATGTCCTCCAAGATTTGAATTGTCCTCTTGGACTGGCCATCTGTCTGCGGATGGTAAGCCGTGCTGAAACTCAGACGCGTACCCAAACTCTTCTGCAAACTCTGCCAGAACTGAGATGTGAACCTCGTGTCTCTGTCCGACACGATACTCACAGGGACTCTGTGAAGTCGTATGATCTCCTGCACGATTCATATTACATCACTATCTAAACTAGGAAAAGGAAATAGAAATGAAGAGTAAAAGAATTTACCTCCATGTATCTCCTCGTTAGCGCCTCAGTGGACTGTCCTACTCGGAATGGAATAAAGTGCACGGATTTGGTCAATCGATCCACGATCACCCAAATCGCGTCATTCTGCTTCGGACTCCGAGGTAGTCCAGTTACAAAATCCATAGTGATGTGTTGCCACTTCTACTCTGGAATCGGAAGCAGTCGTAGCAACCCTGCCGTACACTGATGCTCCGCCTTTACCTGCTGGGAAACCAAGCACTTGGCTACACTCCGAGCCACACTCCTCTTCATTCCATGCCACCAAAAATTCAGTCGAAGATCCTTGTACGTCTTGGTGCCACCAGGATGCACAGAATATGGCGCACTGTGTGCCTCCACCAACAACTCCTCTCTGATATGCCCAGCTGGCACACACAACCTGGCTCCAAACCTCAGCGAACCATCCTCATGAATCAAAAAGTTAGTACGCAGACCGGCTTCTACCTGCTCCCGAATCTTTACCAGCTTCGGATCTCCAGCCTGACCGGCCTTGATCCTATCCGCAATCGACGACTGAATCTACATACTCATCAACGAAGAAGCTTCTCCAGGAAGAACAATCTCCACACCAGACTCGCAAAAATCCTGCTGCAATCTCCACTGCGAGGTCAAAATCATCACCGCTGGAAGCCTACTCAGCGCATCCGGAACCATATTTACCTTACCAGGGTGAAACTGCAAATCAATCTCATAATCTACCATGAGCTCCAACCATCGACTCTGTCGCATGTTGAGCTCTTTCTGAGTAAAAATATACTTCAAGCTTTTGTGATCGGTGAAGATCTTCACTTTCTCACTCAGTAAGAAGTGCCTCCAAATCTTGAGCGCAAACACGACAGCAGCCAACTCCAAATCGTGCGTCGGGTAATTCTTCTCATGAGTCTTGAGCTGACACGAAGCATACGCCACAACATGCCCGTGCTGATGCAACACACAACCGAGACCCTTGCCAGAAGCATCGCAAAAGATCTCAAATCCTCCACTGCGATCAGGCACAACAAGAATAGGGGCAGTCGTCAACCTCTCTCTCAGAACGCCAAAAGCATTCTCACAATCACTCGACCAAACAAAAGGCACATCCTTCCGCGTCATCCTGGTCGTCGGCTCAGCAATACGGGAAAAGTCCTTAATGAAGCATCGATAATAACCAGCAAGTCCAAGGAAACTCCGGATCTCAGATGCTGACTGTGGAACAGGCCACTCTCTGATGGCCTTGATCTTCTCGGGATCCACTGAAATACCATCTCCAGTCACCACATGCCCGAGAAAAGCATGTTGGATATGGATGTCATTTGTACACCCTTGTAGGGGATGTACGAGGGAATACGGACCTTGAACGTCGCGTACACGAAGTCGTGTGCAAAGGGAATCTGTTCCCTTGCGGAGAGGATCTCTAGATTAATGGGAAAGTCGCATTATATGTGCATAAGTGCATGCGACATATGGCTAATAAAGGGGTAATATCTTAAGCTTATGTTGTATCATGCATATTGTACAAGTTAAGCTTATAATGTGCCATGTATGATGGTACACTTTAGTTAAATTGTTCCAAAGGAACAATTACTCCTAAAATAACTACCTTGGGGGCTATAAATAAGACCCAAGGCTTAGTCATTTCCTTACACTTTTGCATGGTATTCTTGCCTTGCATTTCATTCTAGCGAAGCTCTGTCGAAATCCTTCCTCTCTCTTTATCCAAGTTCTTAATCTAAAAGTAGAGATTTAGATTGTGGATTTAGTAGCCTTACTCCGTTCGTGAGAAGACTCGATCCGTCGTGGCGAATCCGAAGGCGAAGTTCCGAGACTACCGTGCCGCATACGCAAGCGTAAGTCTCAACTTCATTTATCGATCCTAACGCTGGTTTGACAGGTTCCTAAATTGGTATCAGAGCCATACGAATTCGCTCCGGTCAGAACCGTCGCCCCGTCGAAACTATGAACGAGTCGTTGTCTTTTTCACGAATGGGTATCCTACCATTACAGATATGGTAGGAACGCTTCGTGACGGAGAGAACGCAGCGGTTGTTCTTTTCACGTTAGTGTCTTCTGTCATTACGGATATGGCAGGAACTCTCCGTGACAGGAAGAACCGATCGTTCATATCGTCAAACTTGCTCTCTTTATGGATGCTGAGTCTCCATTCATAGGGAATGGGCGCTCTCTTCATGTGGAGCGCGTAGTTTACGAATTTTTTGAAATGGGTTATTTTTTTGGCACACGGCCATTGGAGGACAACTACTTCCTCGACGAACGAGTGCTTCACCGGAGAAGAAGGTGGTAGTTATTTCCATCGGGGAAGATAAATTTTGGTACATGAAATCTATAGCCAAATGGGTAATGGAGGCAATGTACTCCCCCTCCCCATGCGGATGGGGTTGGCTACGGCCAATAACCACCACAGCCACCCCTCCGGCGGGGTGTGCGGCAACCCCATTCAAAGGGGGTGGCCGGCCATGGTCATATGGGCCATGGCCGGCCAATGCCAAAATGGCCTTGGCCATGACCGGCCATGGCCGGCCATGGCCGGCCGGCAGTGGCCGGCCATGGCCGGGCCGGCAGTGGCCGGCCTCGGCCACGGCCAGGGGGCCCTGGCCGTGGCCAAGGCCAGGCCTGGCCGAGGCCAGGCCAGGGCCAGGGGGCCCTGGCCGGCCCTGGCAGGAGCCAGGGCCGGCCCTGGCCAGTCTCGGCCAGGGCAGAGGCCCTGGCCGAGCGGCCAGTGGCCTCTGGCCGGCCTCGGCCAGGACAGAGGCCCTGGCCGAGGGGCCAAGGCCCCTGGCCGGCCAGGGCAGAGGCCCTTGGCCGGCCCTTGGCCAGCCTCGGCCAGGGCCCCTGCCCTGGCCGGGAGTGATGAAGACCAATTTTTGGTCAACCAATTTGGAAGTTTTGGTCGACCAATCCGGCAAAAGGCCTTTATCGATCACGAACATGCCGACTATCCCATACGGGGTTGCAAAAGGCCTTGGTCGAGCACGAATGTGCCGACTAGCCCATACGGGGCTAACGACAGTCGTCTGCTCTTATTTTATAAAGTTTTTTTTCTCTTGGGCTCTACTCCTTGAAGATTAGCCGTAGTGCTCTACTTCATGCGAGATTAGCCATGTCATTGTGCTCTACTCTACGGAGATTAGCCAATGTACTTATGACATTGTGCTCTACTCAACGGAGATTAGCCAATGTATTTCAAATTTTTTGAAAAAGATGTTTTCAAATAGGTTATGTCCCGTCCTTAATCGGGATAGCGCAATTTAGAATTCCAAGTCCTACCACGATCCGGCCATGGTTATCTAACCCATGGGTGTGTAGAACAGGTCTCGTGGCTTGGCAATTGTTGCGCTAAAATTCTTTGCGCAAACTCTCACCTATTCCATTTTGAAAGATATGTTTTTCAAAAGTATTTTTCCGCTGTTTGTACCATACGGGTATCATTTCTGATTTCTTTTTACATGAGATAAGTAAGAGGGATACTTTGAAAGTTACTTCTAGATGGTAGTTGGGAACGTAGTGAACTTCTCGATTCTAGAGTAACATTTCAGCTTATCCAAGGAACTTATCAAGTGTTTTTCAAAAGTATTTTTCCGCTGTTTGTACCATATGGATATCATTTCTGATTTCTTTTTACATGAGATAAGTAAGAGGGATACTTTGAAAGTTACTTCTAAATGGTAGTTGGGAACGTAGTGAACTTCTCGATTCTAGAGTAACATTTCAGCTTATCCAAGGAACTTATCAAGTGTTTAAAGAATCGAAACTTTATGCATAGAATTTTGATCGTGTTTTTCATTTTCTTTGCAGTTTTTTGATTCGAATATGTCTACCGCTTCTAAGAACATTGTCGCTGAGCTTAACAAAGGTGAGAAGCTCAACGGCGACAATTATAAACTTTGGTAAATAAAAATCCAATATGTTTTGGAGGAGCAAGATGTGCTTGAAACACTCCAAAACGTAATGGAAGAACCTGAGTTGGGCAATACGGCCCAACACAAGAGGGACCGAGAAGCTTATGAGACTTGGACTCGAAAGAACAAAATAGCACGTATTACGTTATTGTCCGTAATGGACAATGACATAATGCGTCTATTTCGGGAATTCGACCTAGCCAAAGACATATGGTCTGGGCTAGAAATAAAGTTTGGTGGAACTTCGGTCACCAAACTCAGCTCCTTAAATATTCAATTTGATTCGTACAAAATGCGGCGAGATCAATCTATGAAAAAGCCTCTCCGCCACATGGCGAATCGCATAGCTGAATTGAAGGATGTGGGTCTTACGCTGTCTGACGAACAGCAGATCCAAGTAGTCATTCGTTCACTCCCAGATAGCTGGGATAACATGAAAATGCACCTCACTCATAATGAGTGCATTAAAACTTTAAGCGATGTATCCAAACACCTCGAACTCGAGGAAGAGCGGATTCAAGCCGCAAAACCTAGTGCCGAAGTGCACATGGCCGCTAGTTCCTCACATGGAGGAAAGAAGCGGAAGGATAAACGCTTAAGGTTTATGAACGAACGAAAGCAAGAACCGGAAACCTCAAAGAAGACTAAGAACAAAAAGTGGCAAAAGAATGTGCACTCAAAGAAGAAAAACTTGAAGAAAATCAAGTGCTTTAAGTGCAACAAGTACGGTCACTTCGCCCGTACGTGTACGGATGGAAGTGATAAGGTAACTTGTAGGGCTAGTTACATATGTGTTTCAAGTTCCATGTTTCTTGCTGAATCTAACTATTTTTGGTTGATTGATTCAGGGGCCACAGATCACGTTGCGAAGGACAGAAGGTTCTTCGTAGAGTATCAAAGGATAACTCAAGGAACAAAGTGGATATACGTCGGCAACAACACTCGAGTTGAAGTCAAGGGCGTCGGAACATGCAAGCTAGTTCTCGACAACGGCCGGACTCTATTATTGCACGACGTCCTCTTTGCTCCAGATATTCGAAGGAATATCGTATCCGTGGTCATGTTATTGTCTTTAGGTTATGAATGGAGGTTCTATGAACAAAATGTTGACCTTGTTTGTAATAGTTCTTTAGTTGGGTCGGGTAATGTTTGTAATGGATTGATTGTTTTAAACACTATGAATGATGATTCTTCTTCTATTAATGAAAGTTTCCATTTGACAAATGCTTCTAATTCTGAATCTGAGATCATTTGTTGGCATGCAAGACTTGGTCACATTGGACCAACTAGAATGGATAGACTTGCCAAAAGTGGCTTGCTATCTAATGTTTCAAAAGTTGAAATGTCAACTTGCGAACATTGTCTTGTAGGGAAAACTTGTCGCAAGCCGTTTGGAACTGGCACAAGGGCCGAAGTTCCATTACAGCTTATCCATTCGGACATTTGCGGTCCAATGAATGTTAAGACAAGACGTGGGAAGTCCTATTTCATCACTTTCATTGATGACTTCACCCGTTTCGGTCACATTTATTTGATTTCCCACAAACATGAAGCTTTATCTTGCTTCAAAAACTATACGAGTTTAGTGGAAAATCAACTAGATCGCAAGATAAAGGTCTTGCGAACCGATCGGGGTGGAGAATATCAATCAACGAGTTTTAAAGAACTCTGTGATAAAAAAGGCATAGTTCATCAAATAACTATGCCTTATACTCCGCAACAAAATGGTGTTGCGGAAAGAAGAAATAGGACATTGATGGAAATGGTCTGATCAATGATGTCTCAGGCAAATTTACCCATCACCTTTTGGGGTGATGCATTATTGATGGCAGCATTCATCTTAAACAGTGTACCCTCGAAGTCGGTAAGTTCTACTCCTTATGAGTTGTGGAACAATAGAACTCCAGACTTAAGCATTCTAAAACCTTGGGGTTGTGCCTCTTACGCACATTTATCCTCTCACAAATATGGCAAACTTGGGCCACGTGGGAGGAAGTGTATCTTCATCCGATACGCTGAAAACTCCAAAGGATATGTTTTCGTCATTCAAGAGGACAATGGGGGTCTAATAGAATTTGAATCGAGGAATGTTGTCTTCTTGGAAAACGAGTTTCCAAGACAGGGTGAGATAAGTCAAGACTTATCCTTGTTTGAGACTTGGGATCAAGAAGGATCGGAACGTTCGAGTGGGAGAGTTCTTGGTGAAGAGGAAAATGACCCTCATACTTCACCTATGGATGATACGAACGATGCCAATCCTATTCCGAGTGGGAGTGATGTTATTCTAAGTGGGAGTGATGTCATTCCAAGTGGGAGTGATCAAACTCAAGCAAGACGTAGTAATCGAACGAGGCTAACACCTCTGAGATTTGAGGATGAATTTCCTCAAACATTCATGACATTACTACAAGATGATGACGAACCTGTAAATTTCAAACAGGCCGTCACATGCCCTGCTAAAGATAAATGGATATCGACGATGGAAGAAGAACTTCAATCCATGAAAACAAACCAAGTCTGGGACTTGGTTGATTTACCTAAGGGTCGTAGAGCCATTGGGAATAAGTGGGTTCTCAAAATCAAGCATAAGGCTGATGGCTCTATTGAGAAATATAAAGCTCGCCTTGTTGCGAAAGGTTTCACGCAACATGAAGGAATAGACTACGAAGTGACTTTCTCTCCTGTCGTGCGTTTTACCTCCATTCGCTTAATTCTGGCAATGGTGGCTTGTTTGGACCTCGAGTTACATCAGATGGATGTAAAGACTGCTTTTCTTAACGGAGAACTAGATGAGGAGATCTACATGGAACAACCAAACGGGTTCGTACAAGAAGAAAACAAACATAAGGTTTGTAAACTTCGTAAATCCATATTTGGTCTTAAACAATCCTCAAGGCAGTGGTATATGCGCTTTCAAGAAGTCGTTTTGTCGTATGGTTTCTCCATGCTCGACGAAGACAACTGCGTATACATTAAGAGGATTAAGAACAAGTTTGTAATTATGTCTCTTTATGTAGATGACATACTTATAGCCGGAAATGATAAGCGTCTTATCATGGATATCAAAGCTTGGCTTTCATCCGTCTTTGAAATGAAAGACATGGGTGAAGCTGCATATATCCTTGGGGTTAAGATCTCAAGGAATCGTTCCAAGAAACTTCTTTCTCTCTCTCAAGAGACATATATAAAGAAAGTTTTAGAACGATTTAATATGCAGGACTGCAAGCCAATTGATACTCCAATAAGCAAAGGTGAGGGTCTATGTTTGGAAATGTGTCCCAAAGATCCAAAAGAAAAGAAAGATATGGAAAAGGTTCTATACTCCAGTGCTGTCGGGAGTCTGATGTACGCCATGATGTGTACCAGACCGGACATTTGCTATGCTATTGGTATGGTAAGCCGTTACCAATCCAACCCAGGACAGGTACACTGGAAAGCGGTGAAGAGGATATTAAGGTACCTCAAAGGGACTGCGGACTATGTGTTGTGCTATCAAGGCAATACCTTGAAACTCGAAGGCTATACCGATGCTGATTGGGCAGGTGATCTCGACGAGCGAAGATCTACCTCAGGCTTTGTTTTCTTGCTCGGGAATGGTGCAATATCCTGGAGCAGCAAGAAGCAAACCTGCATCGCCCTATCAACCATGGAAGCTGAATTTGTAGCATTCAGCATGGCGGTCCAAGAAGCTGTTTGGCTTAGGAAATTCTTAGACAGGCTGACGGATGCCACTGACTCGAGCACTGTTCCTATATACAGTGATAGTCAAGCTTCGATTGCCTATGTCAAAGATCCTAAATTTCATTGTAAGACCAAACACATTGATATTCGATTCAAGTTTGCGAAGGACTATGACAAACGGAAGGAAGTAGACATAGGATACATATCCACGCATAAAATGATAGCGGATCCACTTACTAAGGCGATCCCCAGAGATGTGTTCTTCAAACACTTATCATCTATGGGAATGCGTAGGTGCTGAGCTGTATCATGTAATATTTCCCATGTCTATAGAAGATCAAAGTTTAATAAAAAGAAGAAGTTTTTTTTATATATTGCATATAAGTTTCTTACAAATGATTTTATACATTTGTGTTTAAGTCTCAGCTATTTAATTGTGTGTATGTCGGACAGATTAAGGTTGGCTCTCTCACATGAGCAACCGCCTTATCTTATCAGATGGATAAGATAGAGATGAGACTAGTTTAAAGTCAAAATCATTAGACAAATGATTTAGAGTCGTGACTTAAAAAAGATAGTCGAATGAAAGATCTGCATCATATGGATGCTTACAAAAGATCTGAGATCTGTATCACAAGGATATTTAAAAGAGATCTCATAGAATTTTTTAAATCCTATCTGTCTTATGCAGGATGAGAGTCCGGGAATATTTCATGGGTAGTAAGGGGCCTCAAAAGATAGGCACTATGGTGTCTGATCTTTCATCCGTACAACATCATTAAGACATACTCTCCCTGGGAAAGGAGTGATGTTGTAATACGTGTTCATACCACGTATGCATTACGACCACTGAGTTAGTAGAAATAGTGTTTGCTATTATGTGAGACTCAAAGGCCATATGGGTCTTAACTCTTATGCTCAAGGACTCCAATTGGTTCCTTTAGATTTGACGAGATGATCGCTATCTTAGCGTGTTGCTAATGGGCTATGATAATTCGGCTCGGCGGGGCACGTTAGAAAAGCGAATCAAGTCAAGATCAGAAGGTTCGCAAGAAGAGGAAGATTGATTTCATATTCGCATTTGGACTTTAATGATTCAAAGCTGGCCAGCCAATTGTGATCCAGATGGGATTCAATTGTTGAATATAAAGTATAAGAAATGTGAAGAAATAATCTAGGGTAAAGCATGCGTTGAACTACTCAACTTTGCACCTTCGAGGTCGTTGTGTATCTCTAACAAGTGCACAACAACAGACTCTACGTGCATGACGGTCGCACAGTCTATTTCTCGGTATGATAGATGAAAGAACTAAGAGAAAGACGTTCTCTAACAATCCCCTCAAGTGTGAGTGGGAGATGTTGGATATGGATGACGTTTGTACACCCTTGTAGGGGATGTACGAGGGAATACGGACCTCGAACGTCGCGTACACGAAGTCGTGTGCAAAGGAAATCTATTCCCTTGCGGAGAGGATCTCTAGATTAATGGGAAAGTCGCATTATATGTGCATAAGTGCATGCGACATATGGCTAATAAAGGGGTAATATCTTAAGCTTATGTTGTACCATGCATATGGTACAACTTAAGCTTATAATGTGCCATGTATGATGGTACACTTTAGTTAAATTGTTCCAAAGGAACAATTACTCCTAAAATAACTACCTTGGGGGCTATAAATAAGACCCAAGGCTTAGCCATTTCCTTACACTTTTGCATGGTATTCTTGCCTTGCATTTCATTCTAGCGAAGCTCTGCCGAAATCCTTCCTCTCTCTTTATCCAAGTTCTTAATCTAAAAGTAGAGATTTAGATTGTGGATTTAGTAGCCTTACTTCGTTCGTGAGAAGACTCGATCCGTCGTGGCGAATCCGAAGGCGAAGTTCCGAGACTACCGTGCCGCATACGCAAGCGTAAGTCTCAACTTCATTTATCGATCCTAACGCTGTTTTGACAGGATCCTACAAAGCAACCATGTCCAACCAAAACTCGCACTTTGAATACTTAGCATACAACCGATGATTCCTCAAAATCTCCAACACTGTCCTCAAGTGCGATGCATGCTCCTCCTCTGACTTAGAATAGATCAGAATGTCGTCAATAAAGATAACGACAAACTTATCTAAAAAGTCATAGAAGATCAGATTCATCAGATTCATGAAAACTGCGGGTGCATTGGTTACACCGAAAGGCATAACCACAAACTCGTAGTGTCTATACTTCGTCCTGAATGCTGTCTTCGGAACATCTTCCTTCTTCACCTTCAGCTGATGATAACCACTCCTCAGATCCAACTTCGAAAACACACTCGATCCTCCAAGCTGATCAAAAATATCATCGATGCGAGGCAACGAGTATTTATTCTTGATGGTCACCGCATTCAGCTCCCGATAGTCCATGCACATGCGACGCGAACCATCCTTCTTCTGACGACAATCGATCGTTGCATAGAAGCTCGCAAGCCAATCCATCCCAAGGACCGCATCATAGTTGATGATGTCGTGGACAATGAAATCAGCGTAAAGCTCATGTCCACAGACCACCAACGAGCAAGTATTGCAACCACGATGCACCGAGACCACGCCATTTCCTGTAACGATATTCCAACTCTTGGAAAGAGGGGACGTCGACAAGGAATGCTTCTCCACGAAGCTCCGAGAAATAATGCACATCGATGCACCAGAGTCAAAGAGGACTCGTGCAGGAAATGTGCAAACCAGAATCACACCTACAAACAGCCTAACAATCAAGCCCTAGTCTAGCAGACAATCATGTGCAAGCAACCAAACATAATCTAACAATCAGACTAACTAAGGAAGAAACAGCTAGAAGGAGAGTTACCTGCGATAACCTCATCCACAGCCATGCTCTCTACCTCAGTCATCAGAAAAGCCTGACTCCTTGGTGGAAAAGCCTGCTGAAAAGCCTGCCTCTGCGGAACAAGAGCTGCTCCACGCCCAGCAGGAACAGACGCCCTCTGCTGCAATGGCTGTGCTGCACCAGGTGCTCTCCACGGCTGCTTGATACTCGGACAATCCTTCAGAGAATGTGAAGCATCACCACAGCCCAAACACTGACCCAAAAGCCTCCGGCACTGGTCCTTCACATGACCCGGCTTGCCACAATGATTGCAAGTCTTCAGAACAGGCCCACCTGGCCTCTTGAACTGAGCTGGCTGGTTGGGCCTGAATCCTGGTCTCGTCACAGCCCTGGCCAGCTCCATATGCCTCTTCCCAGCTCCAGCAACATGTCCCCTCCTCTGGCTCAGGTTCAGCTCCTGCCTCCTCGCAGCTACCAGAACCTTCTGGTAAGACTCCAGATCAGAAGAAGACACGAAACTCTGAAGCTCAAAAGAAATTCCCTGCAGGAACCTCTGAGCCCTCTCATCAGCATCCTGCACCATCTTCGGTGTGAACTGACTCGGCCTGGTGAACTCCTGGTGGTACTGGTCCACCGTCAAGCTCCCTTGCTTCAGATCAATAAAGCGCTGCAGCCTCTCCTTCCTTGCAGCCTTTGGAAAGAACTCCTCATCGAACCTGGACTTAAAGGTAGCCCAAGCTATCGGCTCCACCAGCATCTTCTCTTCTGCATCCCACCAGTTCCGAGCATTATCCTTGAGTTGCCTCTTCGCCAAATCAACCCATCCAGACGGGCTGATCTTCGCCATCTTCAAATTATCCTCAATGTTTCGAATCCACTCATCGGCAGCTAGAGGACCCTCAGACCCATCAAAATAAGCGGGACCCAGCTCCCGAAATTGCTTCGCTCCCGGCTCGGAGCGTGGGGCATCCTGGATTGCCTGAGCAGCTCGAGCAACTGGAGCATTCTGGACTTGCAGGAGCACGCCCTGCTGCACCTGCATCATCTGAAACATCATCCGCATCATCTCCCCATTGGTGGGCTCCCGCTCAGGCTCCTCGTCATGAGGGGGCGCGCTACCACCACCACGGGTAAATCGCCTTCCTGCCATCTAATGACGCAGAAAACGAAACAAATTAGACTCATAGCTTATGACTCGGATGTCGAACTTGTTGGATATGGAAGACGTTTGTACACCCTTGTGGGGGATGTACGAGGGAATACGGACCTCGAACGTCGCGTACACGAAGTCGTGTACAAAGGGAATCTGTTCCCTTGCGGAGAGGATCTCTGGATGAGTGGGAAAGTCACATTATATATGCATAAGTGCATGCGACATATGGCTTATAAAGGGGGAATATCTTAAGCTTATGTTGTACCATGCATATGGTACAACTTAAGCTTATAATGTGCCATGTATCATGGTACACCTTAATTAAGTTGTTCCAAAGGAACAACTTACCCTAAAATAACTACCTTGGGGGCTATAAATAAGACCCAAGGGTAAGCCATTTCTTACACCTTTTGCATGAAATTCATGCATGCATCTTCATCCTAGCGAAGCTCTGCAGAAATCCTTTCTCTCCCTCTTATCCAAGTTCTTAATCTAAAGTAGAGATTTAGATTGTGGATTAGTAGCCTTACTCCGTTCGTGAGAAGACTCGATCCGTCGTGGCGAATCCGAAGGCGAAGTTCGTAGACTACCGTGCCGCATACGCAAGCGTAATTTCTCGACGAACGGGTGCTTCATCGACGAACGGGTGCTTCATTGAGGAAGAAGGTGGTAGTTATTTCCATCGGGTAAGATGAAATTTGGTGCATGTGCACCATGGCCAAATGGGCTATGAAGGCCATGCACCCCCTCTCCCCATGCGGAGGGGGTTGGCTACGGCCAATAACCACCGGTGACCACCCCATCAAGGGGGTGGAGTGCATGCGGCCACCCCATGAAAGGGGGAGACCGGCCATGGCTAAAGGGCCATGGCCGGGCAAGGCCAATAGGCCATGGCCGGGCCATGGCCGGCCGGCCCTGGCCGGCCACGGCCAGGGCCAGGGAGCCCTGGCCGCGGCCAGGCCAGGCCAGGCCAGGGCCGGCCCTGGCCGGCCACGGCCAAGGCCAGAAGGCCCTGGCCGCGGCCAGGCCAGGGCCAGGCCGCCCTGGCCGGGCCAGGGCAGGGGCCCTGTCCCCCGGCCAGGGCCAGGCCGCCCTGGCCGAGGCCAGGGCAGAAGCCCTGGCCCCGGCCAGGGTCCTGGCCGCCCTGGCAGAGGCCAGGGCAGGAGCCCTGGCACCGGCCAGCGGGCAGGCCGCCCTGGCCGAGGCCAGGGCAGCGCCAGGGGCCTGGCCGCCCTGGCCGAGGCCAGGGCAGCGCCCTGGCCTCAGGCCAGGGCCTGGCCGAGGCCATGGCAGGGTCCCTGGCCCCGGCCAGTGGCCTGGCCGGCCGGCCCTGGCAGAGGCCAGGGCCTGGCCGGCCCTGGCCGAGGGGGCCAGGGCCCCTGGGCGGCCAGGGCAGAGGCCCTGGCCGGCCCATTGGCCAAGCCCCAGCCAGGGCAGAGGCCCTGGCCGGGAAGAAACTGCAGTTCGAAAATTGGTCGACCAATTTGGTCATTTTGGTCGACCAATCTGGCAGAAGGTCTGGGTCGACTGCAAACTTGCCTACTGACCCATACGGGGTGACAAAAGGCATTGGCCAAACTCGGATGTGCCGATTAGCCCATACGGGGCTAACCACAGTGCCGACTAGTTCATACGGAACTAACATTTTAATGAAGTTTTTTAACTTGGGCTCTACTCCTTGAAGACTAGCCATAGTGCTCTACTTCATGCGAGATTAGCCAAGTCATTGTGCTCTACTCTACGGAGATTAGCCAATGTACTTATGTAATTGTGCTCTACTCCTTGAAGATTAGCCGTAATGCTCTACTTCATGCGAGATTAGCCATGTCATTGTGCTCTACTCCACGGATATTAGCCAATGAACTTATGACTTTGTGCTCTACTCTATGGAGATTAGCCAATGTATTTTAAATTCGTTTTGAAAAATACGTTTTCAAAAACGCTTTTCCGCTGCAAAGTACTATAAGAGTACTAACATTTGATAAAGTGAGGGAGAAATATTGAAAGTTACTCTAGATGGTGATTGGAAACATAGTGACCTTTCCGATTCTAGAGTAACATCTTCAATATTTTTCGAAAGTAACTTATCAAATACTCGTTTTCCGCTGCTAGTACTATAAGAGTACTATTGTTTGATAAGTGATGGGGGAATATTGAAGGTTGTTCTAGATGGTGATTGGAATCATAGAGACCTTTTCGATTCTATAACAACATCTTCAATATTTTTCGAAAGTAACTTATCAAATATAATATAATTCCAAGTGGGATTTGAATTTTTTAGAACTATCCAAATGAGATACTCTATTATCATTTCAAGTGGGAGTTATATTTTAAGAATTTTTATGCAATGTTTTGATCGAACCTTCGGTTTTGTGTTTTTTGCAGCATTTTAAAAGTAAAATGTCTTCCGCTTCAAAGAATATCGTCGCTGAGTTAAACAAAGGTGAAAAACTCAACGGCGATAATTACAAACTTTGGTCCATTAAGATACAATACGTTTTAGAGGAGCAAGAAGTGCTCGAAACTCTAAAGAACATAATGATTGAACCCGAGTTGGGCACTACGGCCCAACACAGACGAGACAAGGAAGCTTTTGATGCTTGGTCTCGGAAGAATAAGATAGCGCGCATTACGTTATTAAGCAGTATGGCTGATGACATAATGCGCATCTTCCGAGAATATGACCTAGCCATGGACATATGGTCCAAGCTAGAGGAGAAGTTCGGTGGCACATCGGTGTCCAAACTTCGCGCCTTAACTATAAAGTTCGATACATATAAGAAACGTCCAGATCATTCCATGGGGAAACATCTGCGACATATGGCGAACCTTATCTCAGAGTTAAAGGACGCAGGTCATGTGCTCACGGATGAGCAACAAATCCAAGCAGTCATACGTTCCCTACCAAATGGGTGGGATCAGATGAAGATGCATCTCACTCATAATGAGAGCATCAAGACCTTCAACGATGTTTCCAAGCACCTCGAATTAGAGGAAGAGCGGCTTGCGGCTGCCAAGCCAAGTGCAGAAGTGCACATGGTTGCTAGTTCCTCACACGGGGGAAAGAAACGTAAAGATCCTTCGAAGTCTTCTAATGAACGTAATAAGCAACCTGAGTCCACCAAGGAACCCAAACATAAGGGTGTGCACAAGAAATGGCACAAGAAGAAAGACTTGAAAAGGATCAAGTGCTTCAAGTGCAACAAGCTCGGTCACTATGCTCGTTCGTGTACGAGTGGAAGTGACGAGGTAACTTGTAATACTAGTAACATATGTGTTTCTAGTTCAATATTTCTTGTGGAATCTAATCCATTTTGGGATAATTGATTCAGGTGCCACCGACCATATAGCAAAGGACAGACGGTCCTTCGTGGAGTATCACCGGATACCCCAAGGAATGAAGTGGATCAATGTAGGAAACAACACACGTGTTGTAGAGAAAGGCGTTGGGAATTGCAAGCTAGACTTGGACAACGGCCACACTCTCCTACTTTATGATGTTCTCTTCATTCCATATATTCAAAGGAATATTAATACTGTGGTCAATTTAATGGGTCTTTGGTTCCTTCATGATTGTAATATGGACCTATTTTTGTAATAATTCCTTTATTGGTTCTGGGTTAAGTATTTAAAGGATTCATTGTAATAAGTACAATGTATGATTTCTCATTTCCTTGTGACAAATTCTTTGACTAATGAGTCTGTCACGACCCGCTTCCCTAAAATGGAGGCGAGACGTGAAAAGGTCCGCACGGGGGAGGAGCGATGAAGCCCCAAACCCGATAAGCATCAATTTAGTATAAGCAGGTCCCTGTAATTGCAATCGAAACAACAACAATAATAATATGAGACGGAAAAGAAACACCAATCCCAAGGGTTGTCCACAAATATTCAACATCACAGGAAAGCCACCAGGCTAAAAGAAAGAGTCTAAGGGCCCAGAACAAGGCCAAACAAAAGCAACAACATAAATAAGTATAGGTGCCACGCACCAATAACAAAACAACTGTCTAACAAAAATAAAGCACAACGGAGACACTAGGACTGGTCCCCAGTGTCCACGTACTCCCCGTCCAACACGGGCTCAAGCTCGGCGTCCGAAAACACCTCACCCTCAGCAAGCAACTCAGGCTCAGGGTCTAACATGCGTCACCCAAAAGAGAAAGGGGCACATGTCAGCAAGTCTAAAAGACTTGGGCAAGGAAACTGAAGGTAACTAGCAACCTAGCACTTATGATATTAAGCAATGACATGGCAGTTAAGTATGATGCAATAGTTTAAAAGAGAGACAAGCATGCACAATGTAGCCAAAGCTACCAACTCACTAGTTCACGAATCACTTATCACTGTTAATCACTTAATCACTAGAGATTTCGCCTGCAGGCTGGAGTGGCGGATCAGGCCATCTCGTGCTCTGGTGACGCATATCTCTTACTCACTTAAACACTAGAGATTTCGCCTGCAGGCTGGAGTGGCGGATCAGGCCATCTCGTGCTCTGGTGACGCATATCTCTTACCCCACCCCTACGTGTATCGAGCAATTGCTCGCTTCTGGATCACGGGCCAGGAAGTGTAATTGGCATAGGGGTGCACCTAGCCGGTATCCGAGCGTTGGGGTTTCCAACTACAGGGCTCGCTTCTGGAACACGAGCCAGGAATATAATATTGTAGCGTGTGCTACGCAATCACGATGAATAATCACTATGCAATGGCATGAACAGATAATTGCGTACCGTTAATGGAATTTAAACGTGACAGGCAAAATGCAATGATATGAACATATTCGCGTACCGATAATTTAAAGTAAACGTGACATATGAGCATGATGAGGGTGACGGATCTAGCTTCGTTGTCAAGCCAAACCAAAGGCGTCTAAACGGCTATCCTTTCACCGTTTAGTCTCTTTTACGCTAAAGCATGGTAAATGGCCTAAGCACGGCCTAAACAACAAGGGTAGCAAGTTTCACTTGCCTATCACCGGGGATGACGGTTACGAAAGTTCGTTTCCGCGAATGCTAGCCTACGGGGGATCGCTGTTATGGGGAACAATCATCAAAACACAAGTATTTTATTAGGGTTTCATAAAAATTACAATAAGATAAGGAAACAACGGTAGATCGATTTCTTACCGAGAGGAGACGGAAGAAAACACTCCGGGGAACCCTAGGATCAGATCTGGAAAGGTTTGGAGAAGTTTGGGGAAGCTAGGGTTTCGGAGATTTTGATGGGTTTGATGGATTTTGATGGAGATTTGGGGAATATGAGAAGTAGATAGGGTGAATGGTTGGATTGGATGATGATTCTAGGGCTTGGAATGAAGAAATGGAGCTTGGAGGAAGATGGGGGCTCAAAGGGGAAGTTTCTAGGGTTTTGGATCGTGTTGAAGGAAGAAGAAACGTTTGGGAGGGGTATTTATAGATTGGGCTGGCGGCTGCCCAGAAATTAGGGTTTTAACACAGACTAGTCGGTCAAAGAACAACCACTGACCGACTAGTTTGACAACTAGTCGGTCGGTCGACCAACGCTGACCGACTAAGTGTAAACAGTAACTCCTGAACGAAAATAGGATTTAGAGTTAGTCGGTCCATGAACAAATACTGACCGACTAGTTTATCATCTAGTCGGTCGATGAACGTTCTTAGACCGACTAAGAGATGAACAGTATTGATACTAAAATTTAGTTGATGAGTTAGTCGGTTCAAGAAGCATTGCCGACCGACTAGTTTGCAACCTAGTCGGTCAACAAACCTTCTTAGACCGACTAACGATAAACAGTAGCTTCCTCAGAAAATTAGAAAGCTCACTAGTCGGTCCATGAAGGATTGCCGACCGACTGGATCGTCATCTAGTCGGTCGGTGCCCCTTCTTATACCGGCTAATGAGCACAGAAAGTTCCGATACGGAGCACGAGGCCCCGTGATCGAATCCCAAGACTCTTAGGCTTGATCTAACAGTTAGATATGACCGTTATGAAGCCCGTCACAAACGACGTACTTCGAAATCGACGATCCTAAGGAAGAATCGAGAAAATACGACGAATCGATCGAAAATGAAAGTTACGGAGACGAAAACCACACAAGAGGAGAAAATCCACCAAAACATATATTCTATAATAATAAATTCAGATACAAGGAAACCAGTCGTTACATCCTCCCCAACTTAAGAAAAATTATGTCCTCGGAATTTCCAAAAACTCACGAGTCCGGAAACAAAAGTGGGTAGCGCTCTCGCATCTCATCTTCTCTCTCCCAAGTAGACTCTCCCGGCGAACCGTGCCGCCACATCACTCTAACAAGATCGACGACCTTGTTTCGAAGTGACTTCTGTCGCCTGTCCAGAATCTGCACTGGATGCTGGTCATACGTCAAATCTGAGCGAACGGCGATCTCCGAGAAATCCACGGCATGAGATGGATCGCTAATGTATCGACGAAGCTGCGACACATGGAAAACATTGTGAACTCCTTCCAAAGATGGCGGCAAGGCCAAGCGATAAGCTACCTCGCCAACCCTCTCCAAAACATCAAATGGTCCAATGTATCGCGGGCTCAACTTCCCACGCTTCCCAAAACGAATCACACCACGATTCGGGGAAATCTTCAAGAACACATGGTCGCCCGGCTGAAACTCCAAAGGACGACGTTTAGCATCCGCCCAATGCTTAAAACGGTCCTGAGCAATCCTCAACCTCTCCCGAATATTCCTGACGATCTCCACGGCCTCCACGATCATCTCAGGTCCCAACAACTCCCGATCACCAATGTCATCCCAACTCAATGGCGATCGACATTTCCTCCCATAAAGAGCGGCGAAAGGCGCCATGCCAATACTCACCTGGAAGCTGTTGTTGTAGGAAAACTCCACCAAATGCAGATGGTCCTCCCACGAACCCTTGAAATCCAACATGCACGCCCTCAGCATGTCTTCCAAAATCTGAATCGTCCTCTCGAACTGGCCATCCGTCTGCGGATGGTACGCCGTGCTGAAACTCAGACGCGTACCCAAACTCTTCTGCAAACTCTGCCAAAACTGAGATGTGAACCTCGTGTCTCTGTCAGACACGATACTCACGGGGACTCCATGAAGTCGCACGACTTCCTCCATATATCTCCTCGCTAGCACCTCCGTGGACTGTCCCACTCGGAACGGAATAAAGTGCGCGGATTTGGTCAATCGATCTACGATCACCCAAATCGCGTCATTCTGCTTCGGACTCCGAGGTAGTCCAGTCACGAAATCCATAGTGATGTGCTGCCACTTCCACTCCGGAATCGGAAGCGGTTGTAGCAACCCGGCCGAACGCTGTGTAATGCCCTACCAGCTACTGCACAAGTACTAGAGGGGGGGTGAATAGTACTTTAAAATAATAAGGAGTATAATTCCAAATTAAATTGCAATCAACTACCAAATCAATTTGCGGAAGCTTAAATTGAATGACAACAACGAAATTAACAATGCTAACAAACGATGTTAATGGGTTCGGATCCACCCAAGTCTCCCCGACTTGTTCCCGGTGATCCTACGTCCCAACCACCCGGATCCCCTCCGGATACTTGAGTTAGAAACCCTAACTCAAGATTTCCACTATGAATATCTTGTGAAAAACCTTCACAAGATCAAATCATACATGCAATGGCAAAGTGAATCCCACAACCCGGGATCACAAACTTCTCTCACAACCGAGAGAGCCAATAAGCAATATAAAGAGTTTAAATGAAATAAATACTCTTACCACAAAATCTTATACCTTGAGTTTTTCTTACCCAATAGGTGGAATGAAGGATTTGAGGAAGATGAAGTCACCAAGCCCTAGCACCAAGGAAATGAGCAGCAATGGGTGCCTAGGGAAGAGTTGGAGACTTGGATCAAGCAATAGCTTGAAGAGCTCACCAAGAACAAGCTTCTCTCTAGATCTAGAAATGAGAGAGAATGGGTTTCTTGTGAGGAAGAGAGCTTTAGATTTGAGGGAGAATAGCTATCTCTTTAGAACTCAATGAATCTCTTAATGGCAGCTCTATCTCAGATAGAAATGACCTAGGTTCGTATTTATAGGAACCCAAAAACATAAGTTAGGTCAATCTCCAACGGAAAGAAATCTGGGAGAATTAGTCGGTCAAGGAACAATCACTGACCGACTAGTTCATCAACTAGTCGGTCAGTCACAAAGCATGGACCGACTAAGAGCAGATCAGAGAAGAGATAGAATTTCAGACCTAGAAAACTAGTCGGTCCAAGAACACTGTCTGACCGACTAAGAGGCAAAACAACATAGTCTGAAGGCAAGTTGACTTAGTCGGTCCAAGAACAAAAGTTGACCGACTAGATTGACAACTAGTCGGTCATCAAACGTTCTTAGACCGACTAACGAAAAACAGTAGCTTAGGAGAAATTTGGCAAGTACAGTAAATCACAACTAGTCGGTCAAAGAAGCATCACTGACCGACTAGTTCACAAACTAGTCGGTCGGTGAGTCAACGTAGACCGACTAACTGTAAACAGTAAAGAACAAAGATTTAACTGACTGAAACTAGTCGGTCCAAGAACAGTGGCCGACCGACTAGATCTCCATCTAGTCGGTCAGTACTTGTTCTTGTACCAACTAACATGCACAACAAGGTCCGAATCGAAGCGCGACGCTTCGAGGAAGTTAGAGTGAACTTGTGCAAGAATCCTAGAGCTACGAAATGAGCGAACTGAAGATAGAAACGTAAGATATACTCAAGGCTTAACATTCTATCAATCGAAACTAAAAAACTATAAATAAAACCTTAATAAACGGTCTTTGAGAGCTTCGATTGAATCTTCATTACTTCCAAAGCGTTGCAGGAGCTTCAACGAAGCTTTAGGCTTGAATACGAGCTTTTGGAAGTGTTGAGATGTCGCTTTGAATATTCTCGTGAAATTGGCGACGATCTCCAATACTGCGCTCACAAATTGTTAGTTCATGAATTATTTATGTTTGCTCATCATCCAAAACCAAATCCGGGGAGTCCAATATTCAACATTCTCCCCCTTTTTGGTGATGACAAACCAACATAAATAATAATCGAAAATAATAATTCAAATGTAAAATACTTACTCCCCCTGCATTGATGACACGTTAATTCCAAAATGAATACAAATGAATTGCATCAAGCAGACGAGTAAGATAAATAAAATGAATTGATTTTTGAAATATCGGATTTTGAAAATCCTTATATGTATCTTAACTCCCCCTGAATCTAACATATCAAACTAGATTCTTGGAAATTGAGTTAAATTTTTCATTTGCGCTATTTATTATCATTATCTCTCCCCCTTTGGCATTATCCCAAAAATGGGGGGCATACAACGACAACAATTAGGAAATGTAAAATCCAACATCGGGAGTCGTAGACGAAGACAATGGACCAACTTGACACCAAGGGAAAAATGTGGAAATCAAAACAAGGTGTGTCAAATTTTCCATTATCAATAAAAAGAAATCAACGATAATCAAAATCATCAAAAATACCAAATGTTTATTCATGTCTTGAATAAAGAAACATACTCTTCAATATTCAATATTCTTGGTTAAATTTGTGCATGGAAAACAATTCTATACAATTATAGAATTTAAATCTATTTAACCAAGTTTTCATGCGTCGAGCGACGAAATCTCATTTCAAATATATTCAACAAATATTAAAATTTGCACGACGAATAAAAGACAAAGTGAACGATGATGAACATATATATATATGCAGAGACAACATGAGTAAATCCAAAAAGATATCACATCGAATATATGAGATACATCATATCAAGCGCTACATATCAAAAAAAAAGGAATACATCAACATCATCGATACAATATACCCATCAAAAGGAAATACATCATCATCATCATCATTCTCATCAAAAATAAATACAACAGCAGCGACGTCATCCAAAATACATCAAAACATAATAACCCTCATACCCTATCCTAACCCAAAATACTCTCGCAGAGATATATCATCCAAAGCGTATATGGAGAGTCCTCGGAACAACGATCACGAGGAGGAGGCAGGATCTGCAGCGTCCGTGGGTCCAGTCGACGGAGTGGACTCAGGATCTGCAGGGAGTAGAGGCGTCTCAACAGATGGAATCGACGGTGCAGGAGTCGAGATCTCAGCAACATGCTCAACAGTAGCAGGAGTCTCGACAGAAGCAGCAGCAGCAGATACATGAGCAGGCTCGGAAACAGGGTCAGCAGCAGATGGCTCTGGAACACCTGAAGAGGTGGCAGCTCCAGGAGCAGAAGAGGAAGTACCAGCAGCAGCAGAAGTGCCCTTGGGGGCACGAGTCGAAGCACGACAGATCTCCTCAACGTCCTCCTCATCCATCTCATCCATCTCCTCTCCCTCAGACACGGAAGGAGGAAGCTCAACACCCATCTGACGTGCCATACGGCAGACCACTTCCTCGGTACGAGCCAAGAGGGACTCGTAACGAAGAAGTATCCGGACGACGTCATCAAGGGTGGCAACGGGAGTAGCAGAGGCACTGGTAGAGGCAGGGACAGACGCTGAAGGTGTCGTCCTCTGAACGTGACGAAGCGCCGCAAGAGATTTCTTGACGGCCGTCGCATTCAGGGGAGGACCGAGGGGACGCTCATCGTCACGAGGCAATGTGACACGAAAATGACGAAACACGAGGGTCAACATGCAAGGAAAAGGAATATGAGCCGATTTATTGGACTTTCGAATACACTCGAAAGAATCAATCTTATCGAGTATAATTCGAGCCCAATTAATCGAGCTCCCCATGAAGATCGCATAGATAAGCTTCAAAAATGGCTGGGATGGTAAAGATGAGGAGCCGTACTTGGGAAGCAAGCACGACTTCAGAATCAGATTTAGGACCCAAGCATTTGGCTTGAAAGATTTAGAAGGCACGCCAATCATGGCAGGAGGAATCTGATGAAAAATCTCTGAAAGGATGGTCTGATCAAGAGAAGAAATATCATCTACCGAGATATCAGAAGGAAGAAGTCCAGACGAAGAGATACCCAAAATCTCTCCTAAGATTTCCGCAGTGAGGACTATAGGAGTCCCCAAAACGGTCGTCTCAATAGAGTGGGTCTGATCGTACTGACCCCGGGTCCTATTGGCATAGAAAAGCTTCACTAACCTAGGGTAGGGGTGAGGATTCGCCTTCGGGTCAAATCGAAGGTAATCGAGAAGACCCGACGACGACAGAAGATCAGCTAACCCTATGAAGTCGCTAAACTGGACGAAATGCTCCAGAAGCAGCGGGCAATGTTCGATACGGTTATACGCCGCGAGACACAAAGGGTCATCGCGACATAAGGAAATATCGACACCGCCCACCGGCATCGGAGCCTTTCCCTTAGGCTTACGGGTAGACGTACGAGGGTGGGTGCTAGACTCGTGATGAGTAGGAGGAGTGGGTTCCCTATGAGTCTCGGTCTCGGGGTTATACTCCGTATCGGAATCGGTAGGAGTATGGAACGAAGATGCAGAAGCAAGAATTTTGGCCTTGGGCTTTGGCTTGGGTTTGGGTTTCGGTTGACTTTTAGATTTAGCGGTCGTCGTCCTCTTCTTCTTGAGAGGAGGCGAAGACGACGAAGGATGGGTGGTCTTGGCTCTACGCTTCGGAGGGGTTGGATGCTCGGGATCCGAAGAGATTGGATCAACGGTCATCGGAGAGGGGCTAGAGGGAGTGATCGGAATGCGTGTTCTTGCCATAGTCGAAGCAAGACACGGGACAAGGAGATCAAACGAAGAAGCCCTAGCCGAAAAAAAATAAACCCTAAGAACCCTAAGAACCCGAGCAAGCCCTAGCTCTAGGAAATGAAATCTAACCCTAGGAGGAGAGGAGATCACCTAGAACGAGGGGCCGACGGAGGAGATCGACGGAGATGGCCGGAAAAATGGCCGGAGATCGATCGGAAGTCGAAGGGTTTCGAGAGAGGTCGGGGTTTTGAGCGGAGAGAGAAGAGATTTCGATCGATTAGAATGAAAATCGATCGACTAAACTGAGTTTAAGTCGGTCGATTTCGCAAAAGACCAAACAGCCCCTGGCACAACTAGTCGGTCACAGTTCAAGCACTGACCGACTAGATCACGATCTAGTCGGTCGGTCAATGAGCTTGAACCGACTAGTTGCAAACAGTGGCTGAATCCAAGATTTACTGACAAGATTTAGTCGGTCTGTGTTCATTTACTGACCGACTAGATCACAATCTAGTCGGTCGGTCACTGAACATGAACCGACTAAAGAGTCAAAAACTTGAAAATCAAGTTCTCTCCATAAAACACTTGGACGATATGTCTCAAAACTCTCAATAAACATCTAAACTACCCCATTAAACATCGAAAAACATAAATTTGACGATTACGCACAAATCGAACGAAAAATTAAGATATCACTTAAAATTCCCGAAAAACCAATAATTCTAGCATGAATGAGATATTGTCAAGAATAATAGCATGCAAAATTATTGAATGAAACATGAATCCTATATTTCGGATTCACCCATAATCCCCAATTCTCGACGCAACCGCACAAAGGAGTCCTCCTTTAGGGGTTTCGTGAAAATATCGGCGATTTGCTTTTGGGTTTCAACGTACACTAGAATGATGTCCTTTTTAGCAACATGGTCATCTAAAAAGTGGTGGCGGACATCTATGTGTTTCGAGTGGGAATGATGTACCGGGTTCTTGGAAAGACATATTGCACTTTGGTTGTCAACCATGATAGGGCAAGTATCACAATTTATACCAAAGTCTTTAAGTGTGTGTCTCATCCAAAGAACTTGAGCACACGCGGCACCGGCGGCAATATATTCCGCCTCGGTGGTTGAAAGTGATACGGAATTTTGCTTCTTGGAAAACCAAGAGACAAGAGAATTTCCTATAAAATGGCAAGTGCCACTAGTACTTTTCCTGTCGGATTTGCATCCCGCATAATTGGCATCACTATATGAGATTAACTCATATGTGCTAGATCTCGGATAAAGTAATCCAAAATCTAAAGTGTAACTTAGATAGCGAAAAATACGCTTTACCGCTACTAAGTGAGACTCCTTAGGTTGAGACTGATAACGAGCACATATACAAACGGCAAACATAATATCGGGCCTACTTGCGGTAAGATAAAGCAAACTACCAATCATACCTCGATATAAACGAATGTCTACATCCTTACCGCCCGTATCCTTGTCAAGATGCGTAGTCGTGCTCATTGGAGTCTTTTTCCCGGAGGCATTCTCCATTCCAAATCGCTTTAGCAACTCCACCGTGTACTTCGTTTGGTGGATGAAGATTGCATCGTTCATTTGGCGAATTTGGAGACCTAAGAAATATTTGAGTTCGCCCATGTGGCTCATCTCAAATTGTTCCTTCATAACATTAGAAAACTCTTCGCAAAGAGTGAAGTTAGTAGCACCGAAAATGATATCATCAACATAAATTTGTACTAATAAAATATCATTATTCGCATGCTTAATAAAAAGTGTTGAATCGGCTTCGCCCATTTTAAAATTCAAATCCAAAAGAAAATTCTTTAGGCGATCATACCAAGCTCGAGGAGCTTGTCTCAAACCATAAAGAGCTTTCTTTAGTTTAAAAACGTGATTTGGAAATTTTTCATTTATGAAGCCCGGAGGTTGAGAAACGTAAACTTCCTCAACTACATCTCCGTTTAAAAATGCACTTTTAACATCCATTTGAAATAATTTAAAATTCTTATGGCACGCAAAAGACAAAAGTAATCTAATTGATTCTAATCTAGCTACCGGAGCGAAAGATTCTTCGAAATCGATACCTTCCTCTTGACGATAGCCTTGAGCAACTAACCGAGCTTTGTTCCGGACGACGACTTGGTTTTCGTCGGTTTTGTTCTTGAAGATCCACTTTGTCCCTATGACGGTGTGGTTCTTCGATGGCAATGGAACGAGCTCCCATACCTCATTCCTCTCGAATTGAATGAGCTCCTCCTCCATGGCTAAGATCCAAGCGCTATCTTCGCATGCTTCATTAATATTCTTTGGCTCTATCGATGAGACAAAGGCACAATTTGCGAAGTGGTGAACTTGCGATCTCGTCTTGACACTATCATAGATATTGCCAATGACTTGCTCATGGGGATGGTCACGAACCGAATGAAGCCGTTTGGGAATACCTTGATCACTAGGAACATTCTCAACAACTTCATTAGTTGGGTTAGTCTCAATAGAATCAATAGAATCATTAGACTTAGAATTATCAAACGAATCACATAAAACATCCAAAGAATCATTATCATTTGAAATTCTAGTTGGAACAAATCCTTCATTAAATGAGACATGAAGCGACTCCTCGATCGTTGAGGTTCGTTTGTTGAATATCCGGTAGGCTTTGCTACGCGTAGAGTATCCAACAAAGATCCCCTCATCGGATCTTGGATCGAATTTGTCCAAACAACCATATGTGTTCTTAATAAAACATTTCGAACCAAAAACACGAAAATGTTTAACTTGAGGCAACCTACCAAACAACAATTCATAACAAGTTTGTTTAGTGCCGGGCCTCAAAAGTATTCTATTAAACACATAGCAAGCGGTGTGTACCGCTTCCGCCCAAAATTGATGGCCAAGTTGGCTATCATCAAGCATAGTGCGAGCACACTCCACTAGCGTCCTATTCTTTCTCTCAACTACACCATTTTGAGGCGGTGCACGAGGGAAAGAGAAGGTGTGAGTAATACCAACTTCATCACAAAATGTCTCAAAAGACTCATTCTCAAATTCACCTCTATGATCACTACGAATAGTGACAATGGTGTTTCCTAAGAGATTTTGTACTTTCTTAACAAAAATTGTGAAGTTTTCAAAAGCTTCATTTTTATTGCACAAGAAAAATACCCAAGTAAATCTTGAATAGTCATCTACGATGACAAGTCCATACCTTGCATTTCCTAAGGAAGCTACTCTAGTTGGCCCAAATAAATCTAGATGTAATAGCTCTAGTGGCCGTTTTGTAGAGATGCTTTTCTTAGGTTTAAATGAAGATTTAGGAAGCTTGCCGCGTTGACAACAATCACAAAAACTTTTCTTTTCAAAAACAAGCTTCCGAAAACCTTTAATAGAATTCAATTTTGAAAGCTTATATAGTGTTCCAAAGTTCACATGTCCAAAGCGTCGATGCCATAAGTGTTGTTCACTTGTGTTGGCAACGAGACATTGTTCATATGACTTAGGAAGATCCAAAATATAAATGTCTTTACGACGAGTTCCGGAAAATAATAATTTTTCATTATCCTTTCTTAAAATATGACACAATCCTTTCGCAAAGCTAACTTTGTAACCTTTGTCACAAAGTTGACTTATTGAAATAAGATTATGATTTAAACCACTAACAAGATACACATCACTAATTAATGGTTTAGAAGGGTTACCTACATTACCAACACCTATGATGGTTCCGCTCTCGTTGCCTCCAAATACGACGCGGTTTCCATTCGCAATGGGAACCACTCCGGAGAGCAAACGAGCGTCACCCGTCATGTGTTTGGAACACCCGCTATCGAGTATCCAATTCCCTTTGGAGCTAAATTCAAATTTGTTGCTCCTTCCCTTTTTCTTTTCCTTGAGTACCTAAAGATAGAAACTTCCATATCATGGTACCCAAGGTCATTGGGTCCAAGGGATTAGACCTTTGGAAGCCAAGTCCAAGTGGACTTAGACTTCCCCACATAATTCTTACTATGCACAACATCCGAAAAATAAGCATTCATGTACATTTGTTTTTCGTCCATGCTTGTGTCCTTTGGGCTCCAAATAGTGAATATTTTGGGAGCCATCATCCTATTGGGTGCATGCATGCGACGTTGATTTCTACGTGATGCATGTTGTGGATAGGCATACGGGACATGATGGAATGGTGCACGATGAGAATTATTCATATGATGCGGTGTGTGATCATAAGCATGTGTGGGAACACGTGCGTGAGGGTGTCTCACATGGTGTGCACGTGCCCGAGAATGTGTTGCATAAAAATCATCATATGTGTGAGATGGTGGAGTAGGACGTGTGTTCCTACGTGGCATGGTATTGGTGTACATATAAGCATGCCCCTTCTTTGGAGGTCCACCCAAAGTGGGTTTCTTTCCAAAAGAGGGCGTGGACGAAGTGGAAGCATCATTGGTAGATGAACTATCAATAGAGTGTTTGCTACCACTCGTAGAGTCACCGGAAGTTGGCCTAACAAAAGTAGTGGCCGCTTTGGATGGACATCCCATCGTATACCCCAAACCAATGTGGTGATTGGCCGGAAGTAAGTCACTTAGGATTTTATCCAAATGGTCCTTACCTTTGTTGAATTTGTTAATTCGGCCCAATGTGTTCTCATATTTCTCTTTGAGAGAACGCATAGAAGTATCCAAATTGGATACTTGCGATGTGAGCACAAAAACACGAGATTTAAGATTCTCGTTCTCAATACTCAAAGTCGAGTTTTGAGAAGTTAAATCCGCTATCCTATGTTCTTCCGGATCCTCGATGCTAACATGTTCAAGTTTAGATTTGAGATTAACAATCTCATTTCTTAACTCTTCAACAACGGTGTCGTTGTTGGTGATGATAGTCTTAGGCGATGTTTGAATGCTAGCTAGGTCATCTTTTACCTTAGTATATCTATTTACTAACTTAGTGTATTTTGACCAAAGTTGAGAGTTAGCATTTCTAAGATCATCCATTGTTACCTCATCGCTTTCGTCATTACTATCATCGGAAGAGGAGGATCCTTGATCGTTCTCCTCTCTTGCCATGAAGCACATATGTGCTTGCTCCACTTTCTCATCATCCGACTCTCCGCTTGAGGAATCCTCGGAGTCGGTGAATGTTGCTCCGACAAGTCCTTTCTTGTACCCCTTTTTGTATTTCTTGGACTTATCGAATTTTGGCGCCTTCCACTTCTCCTTTTGTTTGTTGAGAGGACACTCATGTGTCCTGGCTTATTGCACTTGAAACACAAAGGAGAGGAAGAGGCGTTAGAAGAACCAAATTTACCTTTGGTCTTGAAGTTACCTTTCCGGAAGAAACGGTTGAACTTCTTGGCCATGAGTGCCATGGACTCCAAGTCCAACTCGTTTTCCGAGTCTTCATCATCGGAAGATGTGGATGAAGCCGCCTTGAATGCAATCGCCTTTTTCTTAGGCGCATCTAGGTTCAAATATGACTTCATCTTTTCTTGTAGCTTTACCTTGCTATCTTTGCGTACCTCGTATGACATCAAAGTACCCATTAGTTGAACTACGGTATATTTGTTCATGTCATTACCTTCCTCGATGGCGAAGGTACGTTTTTCCCAAGAAGATGGAAGTCCTTCAATAAGCTTTAGGCACTTCTCCTTTTGAGTGTAGATCTTGCCGAGGGCCTCTAACTCGTTTATTATGTCAACGAAGCGAGCGTAATATTCTTTCATCTTCTCGCCCTGTTGCATATGAAACATTTCGTAATCTTTTGTTACGACTACGAGTTTAGAGTCTCTTACCCGACTCGTCCCTTCATGTAGTATGAGGAGAGAGTTCCAAATTTGATATGCACTCTTACATGTGCATATCTTATTGAAGTCCTCGGGCTCCAATGCGCATTGCAAGGCGTTCATTGCCTTGGCATTGCTTACCTCCGCGGCGACCTCCGCGGTAGTCCATTTCTCAAAATCTTCTTCTTCGGGTTCAATATACTCCTTCATTGTAGTTCTCCATAAAGATGCACTTCGGAGGAAGGTTTCCATCCGACACTTCCAGTACCCGTAGTTGGTACCGTTGAAGAATGGAGGCCTCGTAGAGGAATGTCCTTCCATCACGGAAGATGCTCCTTCACGGTTCCTGAAGGTGTCATAGTTGGAAGGTGGACGCACGGTCTTGTTGTCGTTGGCAGACATAGCTGAGAATCTGGCTCTGATACCAAATGTAATGCCCTACCAGCTACTGCACAAGTACTAGAGGGGGGGTGAATAGTACTTTAAAATAATAAGGAGTATAATTCCAAATTAAATTGCAATCAACTACCAAATCAATTTGCGGAAGCTTAAATTGAATGACAACAACGAAATTAACAATGCTAACAAACGATGTTAATGGGTTCGGATCCACCCAAGTCTCCCCGACTTGTTCCCGGTGATCCTACGTCCCAACCACCCGGATCCCCTCCGGATACTTGAGTTAGAAACCCTAACTCAAGATTTCCACTATGAATATCTTGTGAAAAACCTTCACAAGATCAAATCATACATGCAATGGCAAAGTGAATCCCACAACCCGGGATCACAAACTTCTCTCACAACCGAGAGAGCCAATAAGCAATATAAAGAGTTTAAATGAAATAAATACTCTTACCACAAAATCTTATACCTTGAGTTTTTCTTACCCAATAGGTGGAATGAAGGATTTGAGGAAGATGAAGTCACCAAGCCCTAGCACCAAGGAAATGAGCAGCAATGGGTGCCTAGGGAAGAGTTGGAGACTTGGATCAAGCAATAGCTTGAAGAGCTCACCAAGAACAAGCTTCTCTCTAGATCTAGAAATGAGAGAGAATGGGTTTCTTGTGAGGAAGAGAGCTTTAGATTTGAGGGAGAATAGCTATCTCTTTAGAACTCAATGAATCTCTTAATGGCAGCTCTATCTCAGATAGAAATGACCTAGGTTCGTATTTATAGGAACCCAAAAACATAAGTTAGGTCAATCTCCAACGGAAAGAAATCTGGGAGAATTAGTCGGTCAAGGAACAATCACTGACCGACTAGTTCATCAACTAGTCGGTCAGTCACAAAGCATGGACCGACTAAGAGCAGATCAGAGAAGAGATAGAATTTCAGACCTAGAAAACTAGTCGGTCCAAGAACACTGTCTGACCGACTAAGAGGCAAAACAACATAGTCTGAAGGCAAGTTGACTTAGTCGGTCCAAGAACAAAAGTTGACCGACTAGATTGACAACTAGTCGGTCATCAAACGTTCTTAGACCGACTAACGGAAAACAGTAGCTTAGGAGAAATTTGGCATGTACAGTAAATCACAACTAGTCGGTCAAAGAAGCATCACTGACCGACTAGTTCACAAACTAGTCGGTCGGTGAGTCAACGTAGACCGACTAACTGTAAACAGTAAAGAACAAAGATTTAACTGACTGAAACTAGTCGGTCCAAGAACAGTGGCCGACCGACTAGATCTCCATCTAGTCGGTCAGTACTTGTTCTTGTACCAACTAACATGCACAACAAGGTCCGAATCGAAGCGCGACGCTTCGAGGAAGTTAGAGTGAACTTGTGCAAGAATCCTAGAGCTACGAAATGAGCGAACTGAAGATAGAAACGTAAGATATACTCAAGGCTTAACATTCTATCAATCGAAACTAAAAAACTATAAATAAAACCTTAATAAACGGTCTTTGAGAGCTTCGATTGAATCTTCATTACTTCCAAAGCGTTGCAGGAGCTTCAACGAAGCTTTAGGCTTGAATATGAGCTTTTGGAAGTGTTGAGATGTCGCTTTGAATATTCTCGTGAAATTGGCGACGATCTCCAATACTGCGCTCACAAATTGTTAGTTCATGAATTATTTATGTTTGCTCATCATCCAAAACCAAATCCGGGGAGTCCAATATTCAACACGCTGATGCTCCGCCTTCACTTGCTGGCAAACCAAGCACTTGGCCACACTCCGAGCCACACTCCTCTTCATACCATGCCACCAATAATTCAGACGAAGATCCTGGTACATCTTGGTGCCTCCAGGATGCACAGAATACGGCGAACTGTGTGCCTCCACCATCAACTCCTCTCTGATATCCCCAGCCGGCACACACAACCTGGCTCCAAACCTCAGCGAGCCATCCTCATGAATCAAAAAGTCAGTCCGCAGACCGGCCTCCACCTGCTCCCGAATCCTTACCAACTTCGGATCTCCGGCCTGGCCAGCCTTAATCCGATCCACGATCGTCGACTGTACCTGCATGTACATCAACGAAGAAGCCTCTTCAGAAAGAACAATCTCCACGCCAGACTCGCAAAAATCCTGCTGCAATCTCCACTGCGAGGTCAAAATCATCACCGCTGGAAGCCTACTCAGCGCATCTGGAACCACATTCACCTTGCCAGGGTGATACTGCAAATCGATCTCATAATCCGCCATAAGCTCCAACCATCGACGCTGTCGCATGTTGAGCTCCTTCTGAGTGAAAATATACTTCAAGCTTTTGTGATCGGTGAAAATCTTCACTTTCTCACTCAACAAGAAGTGCCTCCAAATCTTAAGAGCAAACACGACGGCAGCCAACTCCAAATCATGCGTCGGGTAATTCTTCTCATGAACCTTAAGCTGACGAGACGCATACGCCACAACATGCCCGTGCTGATGCAGCACGCAACCGAGACCCTTGCCAGAAGCATCGCAAAAGATCTCAAATCCACCGCTGCGATCAGGCACAACAAGAATAGGGGCACTCGTCAACCTCTCCTTCAGAATACCAAAAGCACTCTCACAATCACCTGACCAAACATAAGCAACATCCTTCCGCGTCAACCTGGTCATCGGCCCAGCAATACGGGAAAAATCCTTAATGAACCGACGATAATATCCCGCCAAACCAAGGAAACTCCGAATCTCAGATGTAGACGACGGAACAGGCCACTCCCGGATAGCCCTAATCTTCTCGGGATCCACAGAAATACCATCCCCAGTCACCACATGCCCAAGAAAAGCAACTCGATCCAGCCAAAACTCGCACTTCGAAAACTTAGCATACAAACGATGCTTCCTCAAAACTTCCAACACCGTCCTCAAGTGCGATGCATGCTCTTCCTCCGACTTCGAATAGATCAGAATGTCGTCAATAAAGATAACGACAAACTTATCCAAAAAGTCGTAGAAAATCAGGTTCATCAGATTCATGAAAACTGTGGGCGCGTTAGTTACGCCGAAAGGCATAACCACAAACTCATAGTGTCCATACTTCGTCCTGAACGCTGTCTTCGGAACATCATCCCTCTTCACCTTCAGCTGATGGTAACCACTCCTCAAATCCAATTTTGAAAACACCCTCGAACCTCCAAGCTGATCGAAAATATCATCGATGCGAGGCAACGGGTATTTATTCTTAATGGTTACCGCATTCAATCCCCGATAGTCCACGCACATGCGACGCGAACCATCCTTCTTCTTAACCAGCAACACCGGTGCTCCCCACGGAGACACACTAGGATTAATATAACCCTTCAGCAACAGCTCATCCAACTGCTTCCGCAACTCTTCTAATTCAGCAGGCGCCATACGATACAGTGCCTTCAAAATCGGCTGCGCGCCTGGAACTAGATCGATAGAAAATTCCAACGCTCGATCAGGCGGCAAACCAGACATCTCCTCGGGGAAGACGTCGCCAAAATCTCGCACTACAGCTGGCCACCCCAGCTCCATCTGCATAGCTACAGCCTCCACCGGCCTGGCCCGAAATCTGACAGGACCAAGCGAACTGCTACCACGACTGAACTCAAATACTGGATGTCCGGGAATCTCGAACACCACCTTCTTCCTCCTGCAGTCAATCGTAGCATAGAAGCTCGCAAGCCAATCCATCCCAAAGACCGCATCGTAGTTGGTGATGTTGTGGACAATAAAATCAGCATAGAGCTCATGTCCACAAACCACCACAGAGCAAGGACTGCACCCACGATGCACCGTGACTACTCCATTCCCTGTGACGATGTTCCAACTCTTGGAGAGAGGGGACGTCGACAAGGAATGCTTCTCCACGAAGCTCTGGGCCAAAATGCACATCGATGCACCAGAGTCAAAGAGGACTCGGGCAGGGAACGTGCAAACCAAAACCACACCTAATAAACAGTCTAAGCGATCAAATCTTACTCTAGCAACATTCATACACAAGCAACCAATCATAATTTAACAATCAACTAACTAAGGAAGGAACAATCTAAATCGAAAATTACCTGCAATGACCTCATCCATGGCCAAGACCTCCTCCTCGGTCATCAGAAATGCCTGCCTCCTTGGCGGAGCAGCCCGCTCAAAAGCCTGCCTTTGCGGGACGAGGGGCACCCCACGACCAGCGGGCACCGGGGCTCTCTGCTGCAAAGGCGGGGCAGCAATAGGTGTCCCCCAAGGTCGCTTCAACCTCGGGCACTCCCTGATAGCATGGGCGGGATCTCCACAAGCAATACATTGCCCCAAGAACTTCCTACACGATTCCTTGATATGACCCTCCTTGCCACAGAAATGGCAAACCCTCTGAACAGGCCCTCCTGGCCTCTTGAACTGAACAGGCTGGTTCGGCCTGAATCCAGGTCGAACCACAGCTCTCGCCTGTTCCACAGGCCTCCTCATAACACCAACAACAGACCCCTTCCTCTGGTTCACAAGCAGCTCCTGCCTCTTGGCAGCGACCAAAACCTTCTGATAAGATTCCCGGTCAGAAGAGGTCACAAAGCTCTGGAGCTCTGAAGCAAGCCCCTGAAGAAACCTCTGAGCTCGCTCCTCAGCGTCCTGCACCATCTTTGGTGCAAACCGACTAAGCCTCATGAACTCCTGGTGGTACATGTCCACCGACGAGTTCCCCTGCTTCAGATCGATAAAACGCTGCAGCATCTCTTCCCTGGCAGCCTTCGGGAAAAACTCACCATCAAATCTGGCCTTGAAGGTAGCCCAGACGATCGGCTCTACCAACATCCTTTCCTCAGCATCCCACCAATTCCTGGCGTTATCCTTCAGCTGGCGCTTCGCCAAGTCAACCCAACTTACTTCGTTGACCTTGGACATCTTCAGATTGTCCTCGATATTCCTCATCCATTCATCAGCAGCTAGGGGACCTTCGGTTCCATCAAAATACGCAGGACCCAGCTCTCTGAACTGCTTCGCCCCGGGCTCAGGGCGAGGGGTCTCCACCACCCGAGCAGCTCGAGTCACCGGAGCATTCTGCACCTGCAGAAGCACACCCTGCTGAACCTGCATCATTTGCAACATCATCCTCATCATCTCCCCATTAGTGGGCTCCCGCTCAGGCTCCTCGTCGTGAGGAGGCGCACCACTACCACCACCTCGGGTGATCCGTCTTCCTGCCATCTAATGACGCAGAAAACGAAACAATTAGACTCATAGCTTAGGGCTCAGGGGTCGAAATTATTTGTTGGACAATCTTGCATTATTATCGTTATCCCGATAATTGCAGTTACAGAGGACCTGCATGGGCCACCACTAAAACCTGTCACGACCCGCTTCCCTAAAATGGAGGCGAGACGTGAAAAGGTCCGCACGGGGGAGGAGCGATGAAGCCCCAAACCCGATAAGCGTCAATTTAGTATAAGCAGGTCCCTGTAATTGCAATCGAAACAACAACAATAATAATATGAGACGGAAAAGAAACACCAATCCCAAGGGTTGTCCACAAATATTCAACATCACAGGAAAGCCACCAGGCTAAAAGAAAGAGTCTAAGGGCCCAGAACAAGGCCAAACAAAAGCAACAACATAAATAAGTATAGGTGCCACGCACCAATAACAAAACAACTGTCTAACAAAAATAAAGCACAACGGAGACACTAGGACTGGTCCCCAGTGTCCACGTACTCCCCGTCCAACACGGGCTCAAGCTCGGCGTCCGAAAACACCTCACCCTCAGCAAGCAACTCAGGCTCAGGGTCTAACATGCGTCACCCAAAAGAGAAAGGGGCACATGTCAGCAAGTCTAAAAGACTTGGGCAAGGAAACTGAAGGTAACTAGCAACCTAGCACTTATGATATTAAGCAATGACATGGCAGTTAAGTATGATGCAATAGTTTAAAAGAGAGACAAGCATGCACAATGTAGCCAAAGCTACCAACTCACTAGTTCACGAATCACTTATCACTGTTAATCACTTAATCACTAGAGATTTCGCCTGCAGGCTGGAGTGGCGGATCAGGCCATCTCGTGCTCTGGTGACGCATATCTCTTACTCACTTAAACACTAGAGATTTCGCCTGCAGGCTGGAGTGGCGGATCAGGCCATCTCGTGCTCTGGTGACGCATATCTCTTACCCCACCCCTACGTGTATCGAGCAATTGCTCGCTTCTGGATCACGGGCCAGGAAGTGTAATTGGCATAGGGGTGCACCTAGCCGGTATCCGAGCGTTGGGGTTTCCAACTACAGGGCTCGCTTCTGGAACACGAGCCAGGAATATAATATTGTAGCGTGTGCTACGCAATCACGATGAATAATCACTATGCAATGGCATGAACAGATAATTGCGTACCGTTAATGGAATTTAAACGTGACAGGCAAAATGCAATGATATGAACATATTCACGTACCGATAATTTAAAGTAAACGTGACATATGAGCATGATGAGGGTGACGGATCTAGCTTCGTTGTCAAGCCAAACCAAAGGCGTCTAAACGGCTATCCTTTCACCGTTTAGTCTCTTTTACGCTAAAGCATGGTAAATGGCCTAAGCACGGCCTAAACAACAAGGGTAGCAAGTTTCACTTGCCTATCACCGGGGATGACGGTTACGAAAGTTCGTTTCCGCGAATGCTAGCCTACGGGGGATCGCTGTTATGGGGAACAATCATCAAAACACAAGTATTTTATTAGGGTTTCATAAAAATTACAATAAGATAAGGAAACAACGGTAGATCGATTTCTTACCGAGAGGAGACGGAAGAAAACACTCCGGGGAACCCTAGGATCAGATCTGGAAAGGTTTGGAGAAGTTTGGGGAAGCTAGGGTTTCGGAGATTTTGATGGGTTTGATGGATTTTGATGGAGATTTGGGGAATATGAGAAGTAGATAGGGTGAATGGTTGGATTGGATGATGATTCTAGGGCTTGGAATGAAGAAATGGAGCTTGGAGGAAGATGGGGGCTCAAAGGGGAAGTTTCTAGGGTTTTGGATCGTGTTGAAGGAAGAAGAAACGTTTGGGAGGGGTATTTATAGATTGGGCTGGCGGATGCCCAGAAATTAGGGTTTTAACACAGACTAGTCGGTCAAAGAACAACCACTGACCGACTAGTTTGACAACTAGTCGGTCGGTCGACCAACGCTGACCGACTAAGTGTAAACAGTAACTCCTGAACGAAAATAGGATTTAGAGTTAGTCGGTCCATGAACAAATACTGACCGACTAGTTTATCATCTAGTCGGTCGATGAACGTTCTTAGACCGACTAAGAGATGAACAATATTGATACTAAAATTTAGTTGATGAGTTAGTCGGTTCAAGAAGCATTGCCGACCGACTAGTTTGCAACCTAGTCGGTCAACAAACCTTCTTAGACCGACTAACGATAAACAGTAGCTTCCTCAGAAAATTAGAAAGCTCACTAGTCGGTCCATGAAGGATTGTCGACCGACTGGATCGTCATCTAGTCGGTCGGTGCCCCTTCTTATACCGGCTAATGAGCACAGAAAGTTCCGATACGGAGCACGAGGCCCCGTGATCGAATCCCAAGACTCTTAGGCTTGATCTAACAGTTAGATATGACCGTTATGAAGCCCGTCACAAACGACGTACTTCGAAATCGACGATCCTAAGGAAGAATCGAGAAAATACGACGAATCGATCGAAAATGAAAGTTACGGAGACGAAAACCACACAAGAGGAGAAAATCCACCAAAACATATATTCTATAATAATAAATTCAGATACAAGGAAACCAGTCGTTACAGAGTCTAATATAATTTGTTGGCACTCAAGGCTTGGTCATATTGGACCAACGCGTATGGATAGACTTGCCAAACGTGGCCTTCTATCCAATGTTTCAAAGGTTGAAATGTCGACCTGCGAACATTGCCTTGTAGGGAAATCTTGTCGCAAGCCGTTTGGAACCGGCACAAGGGCCAAGGTTCCATTATCGCTTATCCATTCGGACATATGTGGTCCGATGAATGTCAAGACAAGACGCGGGAAGTCCTATTTCATCACTTTTAATTGATGATTTCACCCGATTCGGTCATATCTATTTGATGTCCCACAAAAGTGAAGGCACTAAACCTGCTTTAAAAACTATATGAGTTTAGTGGAGAATCAATTAGATCGCGAGATTAAGGTCGTGCGAACCGATAGGGGCGGTGAATATCAATCAACAAGTTTAAAGGAACTTTGTGATGAAAAAGGCATAGTACATCAGGTAACTATGCCTTATACTCCTCAACAAATTGGTGTTGCAGGTATAGGACTTTAATGAAAAATGGTCCGTTCAATGATGGCGCAAGCTAACTTGCCAATCACTTTTTGGGGTGATGCATTATTGACAACCATTTTCATTTTAAACCGCGTACCCTCGAAATCAGTTAGCTCCACTCCTTATGAGTTGTGGAACCAAAGGTCTCCTGACTTAAACATTTTTACCTTGAGTTTGTGCATTCAACGCACATATTTCCTCCCATAAGTATGGCAAACTTGGGCCAAGGAGAAGGAAATGTATCTTTAAACGATACGCATAAAAGTTATGTTTTTATTAGTCAGGAAGACAATGGTGTGCTAATTGAGTTTGAGTCTAGGGATGTCACTTTCTTGGAAAACGAGTTTCCAAGACAGGGCGAGATAAGTCAGGACTTATCTCTATTTTGAGATTTATGATCAAAAAGGATTACCTCATTCGAGTGGGAGAAATTCTTGGTGAAAACGAATATTCTTTTTAACCTTCACCAATGGATTATACGAATGACGATTATCCTATTCCATACGGGAATAATGATCCAAGTGGGAGCAATTCTAACAACATTTCAAGTGGGAGTGATATTAGAATTGATCTAAATTCGAGTCAACAAGGACTTGAAGAATCTCAAATATGCCGCATCATGCCCTGCAAAAGACAAATGGATGGAAGCGATGAAGGAGGAATTGAAATCCATGAAAGTTAACCAAGTCTGGGACTTAGTTAACTCACCCAGAGGACATAGAGCAATTGGGAACAAATGGGTTCTCAAGATCAAGCATAAGGCTGATGGCTCTATAGATGGATATAAAGCTCGCCTTGTCGCGAAAGGTTTTACGCAACAGGAAGGGATAGACTACAAAGAAAACTTCTCACCTGTTGTGCGTTTTACCTTGATTCGCATGATTCTGGCAATGGTAGCTTGCGTATACCTCGAATTACATCAGATGGATGTAAAGACTGCCTTTCTCAATGGAGAATTGGACGAGGATATCTATATGGAACAACCAACAGGGTTTGTAAAAGAAGGAAACGAACATAAGGTTTGTAAACTTCGTAAGTCCATATATGGTCTTAAATAATCCTCGAGGCAATGGTATATACGATTTCAAGAAGTTGTCTTATCAAATGGATTTTTTCCATGCTTGATGAAGATAACTGAGTATATATCAAGAGGATTAAAAGCAAGTATATTATCATGTCTCTATATGTAGATGACATTTTAATAGCCAGAAATGACAAGGGCTTTGTGATGAGTATCAAGGCTTGGCTTTCATCAGTATTTGAGATGAAAGGCATAGGAAAAGCCGCATATATCCTTGGAGTTAAGATTTCAAGGAATCGTTCGAAGAAACTTCTTTCTCTTTCACAGGAGACTTATATAAAGAAGGTTCTAGAACGATTTAATATGCAGGACTGCAAGTCCATTGATATTCATATAAGCATATGCGATAATTTATATCTGGAATCGTGTCCAAAGAACCAAAAAAAGGAAAAGGAAATTATGGAAAAAGTTCCATATTCCAGTGCAGTTGATAGTCTTATGTACGCTATGGTGTGTACGAGACCGGACATCTGTTTTGCCGTTGGAAATGGTAAGCTGTTACCAATCCAACCCAGGGCAAGAACACTGGAAAGCGGTTAAGAGGATAATGCAGTATCTTAAAGGAACTGCAGGTTTGCAAAAGACTATGATAAAACCAAGAAGGTAGACATAAGGTACATATCTACGCATGAGATGATAGAGGATCAGCTTACGAAAGCGATCCCCAGAAATGTGTTTTATAAACACTTATCATCCCAAGGATTGCGTATGAGCTGAGTTGTACCAATATATATTCCCATGTCTAAGAAAGATCCAATTTAATAAAAGAATAAGTTCTTTTTCAAACATTGCATATGAATTTCTTAAGAAATGTTTGTGTACATTTTTGAAATCTCAGCTGAATTGTGTGTATGTCGGACAGATAAAGGTTGGCTCTCTCACATGAGCAACCGCCTTATCTTATCAGATGGATAAGATAGAGATGAGACTAGTTTAAAGTCAAAATCATTAGACGAATGATTTAGAGTCATGACTTTAACAAGATAGTCGAATGAAAGATCTGCATCATATGGATGCTTACAAAAGATCTGAGATCTGTATCACAAGGATATAAAGATCTCATTGGATTTTTTAATCCTATCTGTCTTATGCAGGATGAGAGTCCGGGAATATTTCCTGAGTAGTAAGGGGACTCAAAAGATAGGCACTGTGGTGTCTGATCTTTTCATCCGTAAAACATCATTAAGACATACTCTCCCTGGGAAAGGAGTGATGTTGTAATACGTGTTCATACCACGCATGCATTTCGACCACTGAGTTAGTAGCAATAGTGTTTGCTATTATATGAGACTCAAAGGCCATACGGGTCTTAACTCTTACCCTCAAGGACTCCAATTGGTTCCTTTAGATTTGACGAGATGATCGCTATCTTAGCGTGTTACTTATGGGCTATGGTAATTCGGCTCGGCGGGGCACGTTAGAAAAGCGAATCAAGTCAAGATCGGAAGGTTCGCAAGAAGAGGAAGATTGATTTCATATTCGCATTTGGACTTTAATGATTCAAAGCTGGCCAGCCAATTGTAATCCAGATGGGATTCAATTGTTGAATATAAAGTATAAGAAATGCGAAGAAATAATCTAGGGTAAAGCATGCGTTGAACTACTCAACTTTGCACCTTCGAGGTCGTTGTGTATCTCTAACAAGTGCACAACAACAGACTCTACGCGCATGACGGTCGCACGGTCTATTTCTCGGTATGATAGATGAAAGAACTAAGGGAAAGACGTTCTCTTACAATCCCCTCAAGTGTGAGTGGGAGATGTTGGATATGGAAGACGTTTGTACACCCTTGTGGGGGATGTACGAGGGAATACGGACCTCGAACGTCGCGTACACGAAGTCGTGTACAAAGGGAATCTGTTCCCTTGCGGAGAGGATCTCTGGATGAGTGGGAAAGTCGCATTATATATGCATAAGTGCATGCGACATATGGCTTATAAAGGGGGAATATCTTAAGCTTATGTTGTACCATGCATATGGTACAACTTAAGCTTATAATGTGCCATGTATCATGGTACACCTTAATTAAGTTGTTCCAAAGGAACAACTTACCCTAAAATAACTACCTTGGGGGCTATAAATAAGACCCAAGGGTAAGCCATTTCTTACACCTTTTGCATGAAATTCATGCATGCATCTTCATCCTAGCGAAGCTCTGCAGAAATCCTTTCTCTCCCTCTTATCCAAGTTCTTAATCTAAAGTAGAGATTTAGATTGTGGATTAGTAGCCTTACTCCGTTCGTGAGAAGACTCGATCCGTCGTGGCGAATCCGAAGGCGAAGTTCGTAGACTACCGTGCCGCATACGCAAGCGTAAGTCTAAACTTCATGTTATCGATCCTAACTCTGTTTTGGACAGGATCCTACAGAACTTTAGTTGTTGGAAAATCTAATATTATTATCATTATTCTGATAATCGCAGTTACAGAAAAGAGACCTACATGGGCCACCAACAAAACCTGTTACGCCCCGCTTCCCAAAGCAATGGAGGCGAGACGTGAGAAGGTCCGCACAGACGTGGAGCTGTGAAGCCACTCGCCTGATAGGCGTCAATAAAACATATGCAGGTCCCTGTAAGTGCAAACGGAACTACAATAATAGTAACATGGTAAGGGATACTGATATAAAATAATCCAATCTCAGAAATTGTCCACAATAATATTCAGCATCCAGAAAAGCTACCAGGCTAAAGGAAAGAGTCTAAAGGCCCAAAACATGGCCAATAAAATGACAACATAACAATGTATTGGTGATGCGCACCGACAACTACAGCATTCTAAAATAAAAGGGAAAGCTCAACGAAGACACTAGGACTGGTCCCCGGTGTCCACGTACTCCTCCTCCGCAAACGCGGGTCCGGACTCGGCGTCAGCAACCACCACGTCGTCTACAACAAACTCTGGCTCAGGATCTAACATGTGTCACCTAAAAGAGAGAGGGGCACATGTCAGCAAGTCTAAAAGACTTGTGCAAGGAAACTGAACGTAAACTAACAACCTAACAGTTCAAGTAGGATGCAATGACATGACATTTAAGTATGATGCAACAGTTAAAAGGACAAGAAGGGACAAGCACGCACGATGTAGCAAAAGCTACCAAATCACTAATTCACGAGTCACTTATCACGATTTTCACTTATCACGAATCACTTATCACGATTTTCACTTTGTGCTCAGAGTTTCCGTCTTTTGGCTAGAGTGGCTGATCGGGCCAACTCCTAAGCTCAAGCGACCGGTTAACCCTACCCCTCCACGTGTATCGAGCGTTGGGATTAGCAACACAGTGTGCTCGCTTCTGGATCACTAGCCAGGAAGTGTATTTGGCATAGGGGTGCACCTAGCCTCAAGTCATGATGTAGGAGTCAAAATCCTACTCGCTGCAGCTTACATTTTAAAGTAGCGTGTGCTACAAAAACACGATGAACGAGCAAGTATGCAATGACATGAACAGATATTCGCGTACCGTTAATTAAGATTAAACATGACATACAAGCATGATGACGGTGACGGATCTAGCTTCTTGTTAAGCTAGATTAAGGGCGTCTAGGCAGCTATCCTTTCACTGCCTAGTCTCTTTTACGCTAAAACAAGTAAATGGCCTAGAACATGGCCTAAAACCCTAAGTGGCAAGTTTCACTTGCCTAATACCGAGGATGACGATCAACGAGGCACGTCACAAAATGTTAGACTACGGAGATGAGATCGCTGCCATGGCAAAACAACATCAGAACCATATCTCTAATATCCATTTTTATTAGGGTTTAACAAAAATCACATATGGGTTATGAGTTTATTATAGGATCGAGTTATTACTGAATCGTTAACGGGAGAACGATGCCGAGCAAGCACGGCGACGGAAGAACGATCCGGGAAACTAGGGCTCAGATCTGGAAACGGCGAGAAAAGCTTGGAGAAATGGGATTTTGGGTTTTTTGGGGGTTTTGGTGCGGCCTAGAGGAGATGGCCGGCCTAAATGGAGAGGGAGAGGGGCTCTTGAGGAAGGAGGAGGGCTAGGGAATGTTGGATGAGTATTGGGGAAGAAGGAGGCTCAGGAGGAAATGAAAGAAGAAGGAAAACGATTGGGGGGTTTAAATAGGATTCGTGCGGCGGCTGGGCAAACCCTAGGTTTACGACAGCGGTTAGTCGGTCAAAGAAGAGTTGTTGACCGACTAGTTTGAGAACTAGTCCGTCGGTAGACCAACTGTGACCGACTAAGGGCAAGCAGTGGAAAAGGAATAAAATCTGGGAAATTGAATTAGTCAGTCTGTGAAGGCCCGTCGACCGACTAGTTTGCAACCTAGTCGGTCGGTGAGTGTTCATTGATCGACTAACGATAAACAGTAACTTAGGTAAAATTTATCAAAGGAACTAGTCGGTCTGAGAGCAAGTTCTGACCGACTAGTTTCACATCTAGTCGGTCGGTGGTTGTTCTTAGACCGACTAAGAGTAAATAGTAACTTCTGAATTATTGATTTAATGAACTAGTCGGTTTGAGAAAAGTTCCTGACCGACTAGATCTCAATCTAGTCGGTTGGTCCCCCTTCTTGAACAAACTAAGGTGCACGAAAAGTGCCGAATTAAAGCGCGAAGCTTCGGAAAGATTTCTATAGCTTCTAAGATCACTCTAACTCTAAAATATGAGTGATTTGAAGTTCGTCATGAGTGACTTACTCCAAGATCAACGATCTAAGGAAGAAGCTAGAAAATCACGACGAAATGATCGAAAACGAAAGCTACGGAGACAGAAACCACACATAAGGAGAAAATCCACCAAAACATTTATATAATATAGATAATCCAAATACAAGAAAAACCAGTCGGCACAAACATGATCAAGGATCTTCCTCCGATGATAGCGAGGATGAAGGCAATGATGAGGTAACTATGGATGACCTTAGATTAGCTAATGGGCAAATATGGTCTAAGTATTCTAAATTAGTAAATAGATATACTAAAATAAAAGATGAGTTAGCTAGCATCCAAACCTTGCCTAAACCTATCATCAACAACAACGACACCATTGTTGAAGGTTTGAGAAATGAGATTGAAAATCTCAAATCTCAACTTGAGCATGTTCGCATTGAGGATTCGGAGGAACACAAGATAGCGGATTTGACTTCTCAAAACTCGACGTTGAGTATTGAGAATGAGAATCTCAAATCTTGTGTTTATGTGCTCACATCGCAAGTGTCCAATTTGGATGCTTATATGCATTCTCTCACCGAGAAATATGAGTGCACATTAGGCCAAATTAACAAATTCAATAAAGGTAAGGACCATTTAGATAAAATCCTAAATGACTTACTTCCGGCCAATCATCACATTGGCTTGGGGTATAAGATGGGAAATTCATCCAAAGCGGCCACTACCTTTGTTAGGCCAACTTCCGATGCCTCAATGAGTGGGAGCAAACACTCTATTGGTAGTTCATCTACCAATGGTGCTTCCACCTCGTCCACACCCTCGTTTGGAAAGAAACCCACTTTGGGTGGACCTCCAAAGAAGGGTCATGCTTATATGTACACCAATACTATGCCACGTGGGAACACACATCCTACTCCACCGGTTCACAATTATGATGATTTTTATGCTTCACGTCCACGGGCACGTGCACACCATGTGAGACACCCTCACGCACGTGTTCCTCCACATGCATATGTTCACCCACACTATCGTATGAACTATTATCATCATGCACCATTTCATCATGTACCATATGCCTATCCACGACATGCATCACGTAGAAATCAACAACGCATGCATGCTCCCAATAGGAATAGGGCTCCTAAAATCTTCACTATTTGGAGTCCGAAGGACACAAGCATGAATGAAAAACAAGCATACATGAATTCGTATTTTATGAATGTAGTCTATAATGATGATTATGTGGGGAAGTCTAAGTCCAATTGGACTTGGCTTCCAAAGGTCTAATCTTTTAGGACCCAATGACCTTGGGTACCACGGAATGATATGTTTATCTTTAGGTACTCAAGAAAAAGAAACAGAGCAACAAATCCAAATTTGGCTCTAAGAATAATTGGATACTCGATAGCGGGTGTTCAAAACACATGACGGGTGATCCTCAATTGCTCTCCGGAGTGGTGCCCATTGCAAATGGAAACCGGGTAGTTTTTGGAGGCAACGAAATCGGAACCATCATAGGTGTTGGTAAAGTTGGTAATCCTTCTAAACCACTAATAAGTGATGTTTACCTTGTTAAAGGATTAAACCATAATCTTATTTCAATAAGCCAACTCTGTGACAAAGGTTACAAAGTTAGCTTTGCGAAAGGAATGTGCCATATTTTGAGAAAAGATAATAATGATTTATTATTTTCTGACACACGCCATAAGGATATTTATATATTAGATCTCCCAAAATCACATGAACAATGTCTCATTGCCAACACAAGTGAACAACACTTATGGCATCGACGTTTTGGTCATGTGAACTTTGGAACACTTTTTAAGCTTTCCAAGTTAAATTCTATTAGAGGCTTTCCTAAGATTGTCTTTCAAAAGAAAAGCTTTTGTGACTCGTGTCAACGAGACAAGCTTCCAAAATCGTCATTTAAACCTAAGAAAAGCATTTCATCTAAGCGGCCTCTAGAGCTATTACATATAGATCTTTTTGGGCCAACTAGAGTTGCTTCATTAGGAAATGCACGATATGGACTTGTCATCGTTGATGACTTTTCTAGATTTACTTGGGTATTTTCCTTAAGTAATAAAAATGATGCTTTTGAAAACTTCACAATATTTGTTAAGAAAGTACAAAATCTCATTGGAACCACCATTGTCACTATTCGTAGTGATCATGGAGGGGAATTTGAGAATGAGTCTTTCTCAAATTTTTGTGATGAAGTTGGTATTACTCACACCTTTTCATTCCCTCGCACCTCCTCAAAATGGTGTTGTTGAGAGAAAGAATAGGACGCTAGTGGAATGTGCTCGCACTTTGCTTGATGATAGCCAACTTGGCCATCAATTTTGGGCGGAAGCGGTACATACCGCTTGCTATGTGTTTAATAGGATACTTTTGAGGCCCGACACCAAACAAACTTGTTATGAATTGTTGTTTGGTAGATTGTCTCAAGTTAAACATTTTCGAGTTTTCGGCGCAAAATGTTTTATTAAAAACACGTATGGTAGTTTGGACAAATTTGATCTAAGATCCGATGAGGGGATATTTGTTGGATATTCCTCCCATAGCAAGGCCTACCGGATATACAACAGACGAACCTCAACGATCAAGGAATCTCTTCATGTTTCATTCAATGAAGGTTTTGTCCCTACTAGAATTACTAATGATGATGACTCCATGGATGTCTTATGTGATTCTATTGGTAATTCTACTTCTATTGATTCTATTGATACTAACCCTACTAATGAATCTTTTGAGAATGTTCCTAGTGATAAGGGAATTCCCAAACGGCTTCATACAGTTCGTGACCATCCCCATGAGCAAGTCATTGGCAACATCCTTGATAGTGTCAAGACGAGATCTCAAGTCAACTACTTCGCTCATTGTGCCTTTGCCTCCTCAATAGAGCCAAAGAATATTAACGAAGCATGCAAAGATAGTGCTTGGATCTTAGCCATGGAGGAGGAACTCATTCAATTCGAGAGGAATGAGGTTTGGGAGCTTGTTCCATTGCCATCGAAGAACCACACCGTTATAGGAACGAAGTGGATTTTCAAGAACAAGACCGACGAGAACCAAATCGTCGTCCGGAACAAAGCTCGGTTAGTAGCTCAAGGCTACCGGCAAGAGGAAGGTATCGATTTCGAAGAATCCTTTGCTCCGGTAGCTAGATTAGAATCCATTAGATTATTGTTATCTTTTGCATGCCATAAAGATTTTAAACTCTTTCAAATAAATGTAAAAAGTGCGTTTTTAAACGGAGATGTTGTTAAGGAAGTTTATGTTTCTCAACCTCCGGGTTTTATAAATGAAAAATTTCCAAATCACGTTTTCAAACTTAAGAAAGCACTTTACGGTTTGAGACAAGCTCCTCGAGCTTGGTATGACCATTTAAAGAATGTTCTTTTGGATTTAGGTTTTAAAATGGGTGAAGTTGATTCTACATTATTTGTTAAGTATTCGAATAATGATATTATTTTAGTTCAAATTTATGTTGATGATATCATTTTCGGTTCTATTAACTTCACTCTTTGCGAAGAGTTTTCTAATGTGATGAAGGATCAATTTGAGATGAGCCACATGGGTGAGCTCAAGTATTTCTTAGGTCTCCAAATTCGCCAAATAAACGATGCAATCTTCATCCACCAAACCAAGTACACGGTGGAGTTGCTAAAGCAATTTGGAATGGAGAATGCCTCAGGCAAGAAGACTCCAATGAGCACGACTACACATCTTGATAAAGATACGGCCGACAAAGATGTAGACATTTGTCTATATCGAGGTATGATAGGTAGTTTATTATATCTTACTACCAGTAGGCCCGATATTATGTTTGATGTATGTGTATGTGCTCGTTATCAGTCTCAACCTAAGGAATCTCACTTAGTAGCGGTAAAATGTATTTTCCGTTATTTAAGTTACACACTTGAATTTGGATCACTTTATCCAAAGTCTAGCACGTATGAGTTAATCTCATACAGTGACGCAGATTATGCGGGATGCAAATCCGACAGGAAAAGTACTAGTGGATCTTGCCATTTTATAGGAAATTCTCTTGTCTCTTGGTTTTCCAAGAAGCAGAATTCCGTATCACTTTCAACCATCGAGGCGGAATATATTGCCGCCGGTGCTGCGTGTGCTCAGGTTCTTTGGATGAGATACACTCTTAAAGACTTTGGTATAAACTGTGATACTTGCCCTATCATGGTGGACAACCAAAGTGCAATTTCTCTCTCTAAGAATCCGGTACACCATTCCCGTTCTAAACACATAGATGTCCGTCACCATTTCTTAGATGATCATGTTGCTAAAAAGGACATCATTTTAGTGTACGTTGAAACCCAGAAGCAAATCGTCGATATTTTCACGAAACCGCTCAAGGAAGACTCCTTTGTGTGGTTGCGTCGAGAATTGGGGATTACGGGTGAATCCGAGATTTAGGATTCATATTTTTGTTCAATAATCTTGCATGCTAATAAATTTCGTTTATATATGCTCATGCTAGAATTATTGAGATTTTCTGGATTTTTGGTTGAATTTTTGGAATTTATGCTCGAAATATTCATGAACGTCGTATTTAAGATTTTCGATGTTTTATGGGGTAGTATAATGATTAATGAGAGTATTTGGTTGTTTCGTCCAAGTGCGCATAGGAGAGAACTCAAAATTTCTAAATTTCAAATTTTTGGACTCTCTTAGTCGGTTCATGTTCATTGGCCGTCCGACTAGATTCAGTTCTAGTTGGTCAGTGAATGAACTCGAACCGACTAGATCTTGCCCTATTTTTGACTCTGTGCGGCTGTTTGCACTTAATTGGTCTAAGCACATTGTCCGACCGACTAGATTTCATTCTAGTCGATCAGCACTTGTACGTAGACCGACAAAATGCTCCGGGGCAGCTGTGTCTTTTCCTCTTCAAGTCAACTTAAACTCTCACAGACCGACTAATTCTCTTTCTAGTCGGTGCGAAAAGTTCTTCTCAGCCAAAACCCCTTCGAATTCCCTCATTCTCTCCACGTTGACTGTCGGTTTCTGGCCATCTCCGGCCATCTCCACCGTCGTCAGTCATCGATCCCTCTCCTCCACCTAGGTATCACTCTCCTCTAGCACTTTAGGGTTTGATTTCAGCTTCTAGGGCTAGGTTTCAGCTCGAACTCTATTTCCGTTCGAATTAGTGTTTGAACTAGGGTTTCTTGCTTTCGATTTCTAGTTCGATTGAGTGTTGTCTCGTCTCGATCATGGCGAGGACTTGTATTCCCATCCGACCCTCTAGTCCGTCACCCATGACCGTAGAGTCTCCGTCTACAGACCCCCAGCAACCTAAACGCCGATCCAAATCGACCCATCCATCCTCTTCGCCTCCTCTTAAGAAGAAGCGGACGGCGACCACTAAGCCTAGAGCCCGATCTACTCAATCTAAGCCCAGCTCATTCCGTGCTCCCACTCCTCTCGACTCCGACACTGAGTATATTCCTGAGACCAAGCATACCGCTAGGGCTCCTTCTCCTCCTCGATCTAGCACACGTCCATCTAAGGGGAAGGCTCCCATGCCAGTTGGCGGTGTCGATATATCGATATGTCACGATGACCCAATGTGTCTCGCGGTATACAATCGTATCGAACACTGTCCACTGTTATTGGAGCACTTCGTTCAGTTCTCCGAATTCCCACATCTAGCCGATCTTCTTTCTCATAGTGGTCTCATCGATTATCTTCGCCATGACCCTAAGACAAATCCACACCCATACCCCAGTCTAGTCAAGCTTTTCTATGCGAACCGTGTTCGCGGTTATTATGACGAGACCCATTCCATTGAGACGACTGTCTTGGGGACACCGATAGTCCTCACGGCAGAAATCTTAGGGGATTTGATAGGTGTCTCCTCTTCTGGCCTTCTTCCAGCTGATATCTCTGTCGATGACATTTCTGCTCTTGACTAGGCCATGCTCTCCGAAATGTTCCATATGATCCCTCCTGCCATGATTAGCGTCCCTTCAAAATCCTTCAAGCCAAACGCATGGGTGTTGAATCTTATACTGAAGTCGTGCCTCCTTCCGAAGTGCGGCTCATCTAGCTTGCCATCCCAGCCATTTCTTAAGCTGATCTACTCCCTCTTCATGGGTAGCGAGATCAATTGGGCTAGGATTATTCTTGATAAGATGGATTCCTTCGAGTGTATTAGGAAGTCCACAAAATCTGCTCACATCACATACCCTTGCCTTTTGACACTTGCTTTCCGTCGTTTTGGTGTCCCTCTCCCTCCCGATGACGAGCATCCTCTTGGTCCTCCTCTGAATACGACGGCCGTCAAGAAGTCTCTTGCGGCTCTTCGTCACGTTCAGAGGACGACTCCTTCAGCTTCTGCTTCAGCTGCTCCTCCTGCTCCTACTCTCGCTGAGCTTGCACATTCATTGAGATGTGTGGAGTCTCGTTGTGCTCGTTCTGAGGCAATGCTAGCTCGCATTTGCTCTCACTTGGGCCTTGAGGTTCCTCCGTCAGTTTCTGACGAGGAGGAGATGGACGAGGCAGAGCTCCAGGAGCTCGTTGGATCTGCTGTTGCTGCTACTATGTCTGCTGGTGCCCCCGAGAGCACACCTGCTGCCACCATACCTTCGATGGATACTTCGTCTGGTGCTCCCGAGGCCACTCCCGTTGCGAATCTACCGTCTGTGGACACTCCTGTTGACCCAGTGACCACCACCCTGTTTGCAGAGCCTGCTGCTGCTGCTGACCCTGCCTCTACCTCCTGAGCTTTCTTGGAGGGCTCTCCCTATGCACATTAGATGATATACTTTGTAGTGAGAGTGTGGGGTAGGATAGCTTGGGTGGTTATGACTTGTGATGTATTTTGATGTATTTCTGATGGATTTTTGTATGTTTTGGGATACTTCGATATCTGTTGTGATATATGTTGTATGATGTGCTCCGATCGTTGGATCGTTTATATTATTGTTGGCAGATGTATACTTTTGATGTATCCATGTTCTTATATATATATACATCGTGTTGCCATTCTCTTCATTGTGCACATTATAATTTTTTGTCTCTGATGTTGACATCGTCGCTCGACGATTACATTTGATTCATTGGAATTCATTCTATGAAAACATAGAATTGTTTTCCATGCACTAAATTCATCAAGAATGTAGATATTGGAGAGTATGTTCCATAACTCAATATGTGCAATTGATTTGAGTTTTGATGATTTCATTTTTCGATTATCGATTATGGTTTCATTGGCACGCTTTGCTTTACTTCGTATTTTCCTTTGGTGTCATTTGAACCATGGTCGTATTCTACGACTCCCATGTTTTTATTTTTAGCCATTGTTGTTGTCGTTGTTTTCCTCCCGCTCGTTTTGCTTATGCCAAAGGGGGAGAGAATTAATAATGACAATGTGCTACATAATAATTCAAAGCAATTTACCATGAATCTAAGTTGATATATTAGATTCAGGAGGAGTTAAGATATAAAAATGGATTTAGAATCCTAAATTTCAATAATTGAATTCTCATTTTATACTTTCCTCGTCTGCTTGATGCGTATGATTATTATTTAATTTGTAATTAACGTGTCATCAATGCAGGGGGAGTAAGTAAATTTCTTTTGATTCATTATTATTGATTATTATTTATGTTGGTTTGTCATCACCAAAAAAGGGGAGAATGTTGAGTATTGACTCCTCGGATTTGGTTTTGGATGATGAACAAACATAAATAGCGTGAACTAACTCTTTGTGAGCGCAGTTATAGAGATCGTCGCCAAAATTCCACGTATATCAAAAGCGACGTCTCAAGACTTCTCAAAGCACGTGATCGTGTGCTTGAAGCTTCGTTGAAGCTCAAGGACCATTATTGAAGTCAAGAAGATTCGATTGAAGCTTTTGAAGACGGTTCGTCAAGTTTAATTTATAGTCTTCTAGCTTTTTTTGTAGAATGTTAAGCCTTGAGTAGGTCTTACGTTTTAATCTTCATAACGCTCATATCTTAGAGCTAGGATCTTATTAGAAGCCCTCACAAACTTTCTCGAAGCGTCGCGCTTCATTTCGAGGCTTCTTGTGCATGTTAGTTGGTTCAAGAAGAAGAACCAACCGACTAGATGGCAATCTAGTCGGTCGGTAATGCTTCTTGAACCGACTAGAATGCCTTGTTCAAATTCAGCTCTTTACTGTTTATAGTTAGTCGGTCCAAGAAGGTTCACCGACCGACTAGTTGTCAAACTAGTCGGTTAGGAATCCTTCTTAGACAGACTAGTTGAGCTTTCACTGTACAGCCTAACTTACTGTTTATCGTTAGTCGGTCAAAGAACATTTGTCGACCGACTAGTTGAGAAACTAGTCGGTTAGACTTTGTTCTTAGACCGACTAATTCAACTTGAATTCAGCCTTCTCTATTTCATCTGTTAGTCGGTCAAAGAACACTCACTGACCGACTAGTTGTGAAACTAGTCAGAAGGCAAGTCTTCTTAGACCGACTAGTTATCTATCTTCTGAACTTCTCCTTTTGGCTGTTCATCAGTTAGTCGGTCCACGTTGAATCACCGACCGACTAGTTGAGGAACTAGTCGGTTAGTGATCCTTCTTTGACCGACTAGTCTGGTTCAGAATAGAGCCGTTGGAACTTTAAATGCCACGATTTTTGCTCTCTCTTTCCTCTATCCTATATATACTTGGAGTGCTGCTTTCATAGCATTCAAGGCTGATATTTATTGAAGTTTAGAGATCAAAGAGAAGCAATTAATTCTCATTCAAAGCTCATTCATTTCTCACTTGAATCTCTCCCTCACTCTTATTTCAAAAGAGAGATTCATTGATTGTGAGCCTTCCAAGCCAAGAGCTTGATTCTAGGTCACCAACATCCTCCTAGGCTTCCATTGCTGATCTACATCTTGGAGCTATGGTTTGGTGCCTTCATCTTCCCCAAAATCCTCTTTGCCCTAAATCATAAGTTTTACTCAAGGCATAGGTTTTTGTGGTAAGCATTTCGTATTTCATTTACTTTGAATATTGCAAGTGTTTTACTCTCGGTTGTGAGAGTTTGTGTGTGATCCCGGTTTGTGGGAGTCACATTTCATTTGTGTATGATTTGATCTTGTAGAGTTTTTCTACAAGTATTTCATAGTGCAAATTTGAGTTAGAGGTTTCTAACTCAAGTATCCGGAGGGGATCCGGGTGGTTGGGACGTAGGATCACCGGGAACAAGTCGGGGAGACTTGGGTGGATCCGAACCCGTATATCGCCTGTTTGCGATTGCATTTCTTTGTTGTCAATATTTACATTTTCGCATTGTTGGTTGAGTTTGTAAGATAATTAGGAATTATCTTCTTAATTATTTTAAAGTACTATTCACCCCCCCCCCTTAGTACTTGTGCAGTAGCTTCGTAGGGCATTACAAAGGGTCGTCGATCCGCGAGTGCGGACCATAGTGGCGAGTGCGGTAATATGATACGGTATGAAAAGAGATCAGGGAACACACAAAATATCCCCCAAGCCAGTCCATGCTACTGCCACTGAAGTCAGCGTAGAGGACCTGCAATTCGAAATGGGAAAAACGTCAGATAATCGATAAAAATGCGTGGAAAGCAGATATACTGTGACTCGGGCCGAGCAGAAAGCTGCTCGGTCCAAGTTGTGCACTCAAGATTAGGGGTGACTCGGTTCGAGTCATGTGAACGAGTAGATCGACTTGGGGGGGCTGAACAAGCAGTGCCTTAGGGCATGACTCGGGGCGGGGTGTGACCAAGCACCTAGGTGCTCGGTCTATGCCCTAGGGCACAGATCGGGGGATGTTTCTGAACGAGCAGCTGGGCTGCTCGTTCTGTGCCCTAGGGCACGAAGCGGGGAGGAGGTGAATCACCGAAGAGAGGGAGATTGAGGGGGTTTCAACGGCGGCGGGGCTTTTGGGGATTGTGGGGGGGGGGAAGGGTTTAATGGAGGGGGTGGTGGCCGGTGCCGTCGACGGCGGTGGCGCCGTCGACGGAGCCGTCGGCTATTAGGGTGAAGAGAGGGGCTGATGGGAGTGGAGCAAGGGGAAGGGGAAATCGGTGAGGGAGGGGGTTGTGTATGAGGGCGGCGGTGCCGTCGGCGGCGGTGGCACCGTCGACGGAGCCGGTGGCCTAGTAGGGTGGAGAGAGGGAGGGTTTGGGGTGCGGAAGCTGATGGGAGAGGGGCAAGGGGAAGGGCAAATCGGTGAGGGGGGGTTGTGTGTGAGTGCGGCAGCGCCGTCAGCGGCGGTGGCACCGTCGACGGAGCCGTCGGCCTAGTAGGGAGGAGAGAGGGGGGAAGAGGGGAGGGGGAATAGAGAGAGAAGAAAAAGGGGAGAGAGGGGAGGGGAGGCTGACCGGAGTGCGGCGGCGAAGGTGGAGCCGACGACGACGGCGGCGGAGCGGGCAGAGACGACGGGGTGGGGGAGTTGAACGAGTAGGGGGGGTAGGGTTAGGAGCTCGGGGGGAAATTATGGGGTAAAAAAATTTTGGTTAAAATTTTTTTTAACTGCGATTATAAATAGTCGGGTATTGGGTTTTGGATCCGACCCGACTCAGTCCGAGCAGCTAGGCTGCTCGACCGGGTCAATGTAAAGAGAATTTAAATAAAACGACTCGACTCGGTCCGAGCAGCTAGGTTGCTTGACCCGGTCAACGTAAACATTTCGAATGAAATACTCCCTCCGAGTCGTATCCTGCTCGGGCCGAGCAATAATATTCTGTCTGGGTCGACAGAGTGACTTTTTCTCCCCAAATTCCAACTCTGTACGACTCGATCGAGCAGTTAGATGCTCGGTCCACGTCATATCCTGCTCGAGCCGAGCCAATAATGTTCTGCCCGGGTCGACAGAGTGACGTTTTTTCGCTCAAATCTCGTCCCTGTAAAACTCGATCGAGTAGCGGTCTGCTCGGTCCGTGTCAATTTTTACTCGGACCGAGCAGGAACCTGCTCGGGCCAAGCTTAAGTATCTCCTTTTTCCGTATCTGCTTGACTCGACCGAGCAGCTGAGCTGCTCGGTCCGAGTTTCATGTGTCTCTTTTTCTCTTCTTTTCCTTTGTTTTCCTTCTCAAATCTTCAATTCGGTTGCTTTCCTCCGGCTTCCTTCCGTTTATAATGTCCATATGCATACCCCCAATTGTCCGTCCTACACAGAACACAAACTCGTCAAATTTTTATGATTTTTGCAATTTTACCTAAAATAACGAAATAAAAATAAAAATGAGAAAATAAGAAAGAAAGTCCAAAATCTACGGAATTGGGTTGCCTCCCAATAAGCGCTCGTTTTCAGTCATGAGCTCGACTCCCTATGATATATCAATGCTCACTTGGCGCGTGCGATGGTCGCGCGTCACCCTTCGGGGTGGTGCATACCGGTGGCGTTTGATTTCTGCCTACTCCAATAGTCTCCTCAACATAAGATGTGGTCTCCGGCGCTTGGTGATTTGATGATTGTAGCAGAAACTCCTCATCCAATACTTGGATGTATGCGGCAACCGCTTTGTTGTAGGTTGGGTCGACGTCGTTGTCGATGCTTGCTTTAATTAGGTCCTTCAAGACCCCTTCAGCGGTGAACTCATCAATTGCTTCCTCTTCAAGAAGCTCCAGATAACTGGCCCCTTCTTCATAAGCTTTCTCCTTCATCGGCCTTTGTAGCCGGAACTCAGCTTCAATATTCCCCATATTGAGGGAAATGGTCCCTTCTCGGACGTCTATAAGAACTCCGGCCGTCGCCATGAAGGGGCGACCGAGTATGAGTTGAGAGCTCCCTCCTTCTGGCATGTCCATAATAATGAAGTCGACTGGGATACATAGCCCTGGAGGTATCTGGAGGATGACGTCCCTCGCTATTCCGGCCGGATAAGTGATGGAATGATCGGCGAGCTGAATGGACATGCTCGTCGGTTGCAGCTCACTTCTCGTCTGGAGTCTTCTGAAGATGGATAGGGGCATAAGGCTGATGCTAGCCCCCAAATCAATTAGTGCTCTGCTGATTGGCATCCCGCAGATGGAACATGGCACGGTGAAGCTCCCCGGATCCGGTAGCTTCTGGGGGAGGTCATTTTTGATAATGGAGGTAGAATCCTCCAACAGCTTGATCTCTTCCAGCTTCCTCTTTCCCGTAATGAGATCCTTCAGAAATTTTGCATATGTCAGGATCTCGGTGATGGCATCAATAAACGGGATATTCAGCTGAATCCCTTTCAGTAACTCCATAAACTTGGAGTAATTCTTCTCCAATTTGGCCAGGGCTAGCCTCTGTGGGTATGGAGGTGGTGGTCTGGAGGCTTTGCCCTTAGATGCATCAACGGGGGGCGGCGTAGTAGCAGGCATGACGGGAGGTGCATCCGCCTTCTCTTCAATAGTGACAGGCCCTTCAGTGGCCTCAACTTTAGCACTGTCATCAACAGCTTCTTCAGTGGTAGTCTTCTCCTTGTTAAACACTGGAACCATAACGGGGTCAGTAACCCGGCCACCTCGTGTGGTCACTGAAACCACAGCGTTGGCTTGAGCTCTAGGGTTGGTCTCTGGCTGGGAGGGTAATCTCCCCGGTTCTTTAGCAACTGCGACATCTAGCCCCTCAGTTCATCGAGCGAAGAATTGATATTCTTAAATTGGTTCGATGTATCCTGATTGAAGCGAATCTGGCCGCTCATGAAGGTCTCAAGTGTAGATTCGAGGTTAGACTTTGGAGGAGCCGGCGCATAATTCTGCTGAGGCGGCCGGTTGAACTGATACCCCGATGGCCTGTATGGCCCAGCTGGCCTAAAGCCGCCTTGCTACTGGCTCTGCTGCTGTTGATGAGGAGGGGGTGGTCTCTGAAACTGCGGAGGTTGCAGCCCTCCGCTTGGGTTTCCATAGGAAAACCCCATGTGATTCCCGGCGGCCGGATGCTGCCACTGGTTCCGTCCTTCTCCCTGGACATACTGAACAGTCTCAGATGTCTGAGCACCCTCGTAGTGACCCTCAACAGGAATATATCCGGGATCTACATACTCATCCCCGGGATGATAGGAAGTGTTGGGTGCCGCTGGGATGGATTACAGGCGTTGCTCGATGCGGGCCACTTGCTTGCATAGGGTCTCAATGTGAGAATCCAAGTGAGTGGTGACCTTGACCTCGGGAGTTCGGGTCACAACGGTCCGCTCATCGGTCCACTGCTGGGTGTTGGCTGCCATGTGCTCCAACAGATCTATTGCTTCATCGAGAGACTTATCCAATAGGGCGCCTTGCGCCGCAGCATCAATAATCATTGTGGTGCTAGGCTGGAGCCAGTTGTAGAAGCTCTGCACCAAATCTCAGGGCTGGATTCCGTGGTGTGGGCACTGGTGTTGGAGGTCCTTAAACCTCTCCCAAGCCTCATAAACCGACTCCTGCGGGAGCTGCTTGAAATTGAAAATTGCCCCATGGATCCGGACCGTCTTTGAGGGTGGATAAAACTTATCCACAAAAGCAAGCGCGAGCTTCTCCCATGTGGTGAAATGGTTGGGAGGATGGGCCCGTAGCCAATAAGAAGCCTTGTCCCTCAAGGTGAAAGGGAAGAGCAGCAGCTTCACCGCATCATCACTGACGTCATTCGCCTTGAAAGTATCGCACTTAGCCAAGAAGGAGTCGATGTGATGGTTGGGATTCTCGTGAGGATGCCCATGGAAGGGATCCTGCTGTATCAGATTTATCAACCCCGTCTTAAGCTCGAAGGTTGCCGCTGTCAGCTGCGGTCTAAGAATCGAGGAGTTGTTCCCAAACATCGGTTTCATATGGTCCCTGATGGACCCAGTGCGTGGAGGAGGAGGAGGAGGATTCTCTCCCATCTGAGCAGATGGAGATGAACTTCTGCTAGAGGCTCTCAAAGCACATGCTGTCTTTTCGATCTCAGGATCGAACAATAACTCTCTAGTAGTCCCCTTGTGGCGGGTGTTCATGCACCAACAAAACTCAGAAGAACACCGTCAATAGCACCGCAATAAATAAAAAGAATAAAAAATGATGTTAGGGTGAGAAATGGTAAGAATGCTAGCAAACTTCACAAAGATAAAAACAAACTGAGATAAGATCACTATTGCCGTCCCCGGCAACGGCGCCAAAAACTTGATGCACCCGTAACCTACACCTGGGTTCCACCTGGTGGTGTCACAATCGCCAGGCGTAATATGGCCCCTAGGCTACGATTTCGGGCTCAATCCGCAAGCGGACGGTGTCGAGTTATAGTATAAAAGATTGTCGAATTCCACAGTGACGGTGATATTGTCTATAGATTCTAAGTCTATTTATAAATGTAGAAGTAAGATAGCGGTCGGGGGAACAGAATTTGGTTGGTTGTTGTTTGTTGTAATATCGATAAAAAGAACTAGGGCTTTAGGGATCGCCACTAGGATCGTTGGGGGTTGATGTTGGATAGGATCCTCACATTGCATTAGGGCTAGGAAATTGATCCCCCAATTCGTACCACTCTCGTGGGTTAGAATTGAGGGGTATTTCGGTGGCTCTCGTTGACGCAATGGCGGTAGCCGTCAACGTAGTGGTATAGTTCGTCGATGGATCCCCTCAAGGCGTGAGCCGGGCATGATCATGTGCCTTGATTTGATCCACCGATTTCTCTATTCGAATCCCTAGATACCCCTTACGCATGTCAATTCCACAGACCGTGGGCATGATCTCAGTACGGGTTATCTACGGATTCGGTAGGATCTACCGAAATACAACCCTAAATCCCAATTCAACGTAGGGATCCAGATCTACATTGTCCCCCTAAAATCCTAGGGCTAACCCATCAACCCTAGAATAAATCTACTCAGACATCGTAATAGAAATGCACAAAAACATCAATTTCACAGAAGAAAACATTTTGGCAATAGAGAAATTAGGGCTAAAATAAACTTACAGCGAGAATAGGTGAACGACAGATCCAGAGAAAAATGAAAGTAATAATCTTCAATAATCGATCCAAAATTTGCTACAAAAATAAGTATCCAAGATTCGTAAAAAATCGCCTCCGATCGGCTCTAAAAAATCCTCACAAAAAATCTCTCGAAGTCTCCCTTCAGCCGTTCCCAGATCGCGAGCATCAGTCACTCCCAGAATCATGCACAACGCACTCGTTCAAATCTTTCCAGAAATGCCCTTGGTGTCACCGACCGAGTAGGCTACTCGGTCTGAGCAGATGCTGCTCGGTCAGAAGCTCGGCCCGTGTAGCTTGCTGCTCGGTTGCTTGGAGAATTTGAATTCGTCTTATCTGGACCGAGTAGGACCTGCTCGGTCAGCTGCTTAGGCTGTGAAATCTGAGGCGACTTGACCGAGCAGATGAGCTGCTCGGTCCGCGTCAGCCCGTATCCGACCTCTGCTACAATTGATACGGCTCGGTCCGAGCAGCTGAGCTGCTCGGACCGAGCATTTTCTGGGAAATGCTGGTCAGCTCCTGGGCTTCTCTCTCTCTCTCTCTCTCTCTCTCTCTCTCTCTCTCTCTCTCTCTCTCTCTCTTCTCTACTCCAGTGGCTCCGGGAACGCGACGAACTCCTCCAGAGCCCCGCCAACGAGCTCATGGGCACGTCGGATGTGTCCATACCCAAGTGGGAGTCCGAATCGCTCCAAAATCCCTGAAAATTCACGAAACACTACAAAACTCGAAAATATCGTCAGAAATGCAGAATCGTAGTAAAAAGTGGGATTTGGATGCGAAAATGATATGCAATGCGATGAGATAATGATATAAAAATGATATAAAATATGGACACATCATTATCCCAGATGTTTTCCAGAATTCTTCAACTTACCCAACTCACTGCCAGTCGCCTGTAGAAGTATTTACAGTTGCTTGTTGTGTCAACAGTCGACTGTATATGCTTCATCAGTCGACTTTCACGTGGTAAGTTACCGTTATGAATTCTCAGCTACCTGATCTGACTGTGCAATAGTCGACTGTGGTTTCTTCAACAGTCGACTGTCGTGAGCGCAGATTCTATCCGTTGAGAATTTTCTAACGGATTCCAAAAGGGTTTTTGCTAATTCTGTTTTGTGGATGTGAGAAACCTATATAAGGAGCTTCTACTGTTCCAATGAGAGGTTAGATATTCCATTGCAAAATCTTTCAAGCTTTCATTCTCAAGATCAAAGCTCTTAAATCCTAAAGCCCTAAGAATTCCTATCTTCAATCTCTTGCTCTCAACCTAGAATCAAAGAGACATATTCTAGGCATTTGGTGCAGTCAAGAGAAAGGGCTTTCCTCTCTTCCAAGAGAGTCTTCAACACACAACACACTTCTCCTTCAAGTTCTACTTCAAGGCATAGGTGATTGTAAGTGTTGCTTCCATATTTCATAACTTTTGTTATTTGGATTTGCTCTCGGGTGTTGGAAACAACGATCTAGGATTTATGGTTTGATGATGACAAACAGATGTGAACGATCTGATGTGTGTGTTAAGTATTTGCAGGAGTGGCACGGACGTAAATATCCAAATGATGGCTAACTCAAAGAGATGGAGGAATTGATATACACATAGCAATTGGACTAGGTCAAAGAGCTATGCGCTTAGCAAAGTGGACTTGGACAAATATAGGATGAGATGGAAAGAATCCTATGTGATTCATTCATATCAATTAGAGATTTGACAATATCATATTCCTATTCAAATCAAATCTCTCCAAATATCATATCTCATATTCCTACTCTCTAGGGATAATTTTCCTAGCCAAGGCGTATTTAAGATTTCATCAAATCTAGAGATTTCGCAACAACCCTAGCTACCCCCTACAAATAGGGCTCATCAAAATTGGAGAAAAGGGATCGCGCCCAAAAATAAAGTTGTGCGGCACAAACCCTAGAGCACTCGGCCTCCTCTTAAAAAGCAACTTACGGTAGATCCTTCCTCACGCGACAATTTTCAAGGCCACAATTCTTTGATTCTGAGAGGCCGCATATTATCAAGGGTCTTCGTTGTTTTTGGGTTTTGGAATTTCGAAGCACAAGAGCCGCAAATAATCTCTGTGATGCCGTGGATAACATCATGTTATTTTTTTTTCCCAGGCACTCACGTTGATGAAGAAGGGAAGTGTTTTTTAAAGGATTTTATATTGTTTTTAAAGTATTAGATATCAAATCTTTTGCCTTGTTTTTTTTTTCATCCCCTTGTTTTTGCAGGGCATCTGACGCAAAGCTGCTGCCGCAAGACAATACAAATTGGGGGCCGGCCAAAGGAAAACTGCAATCCCCAAGATAAACAGCCGCACTTTATCAATAATCAAGTGAGAACGATGTGTTTTTGTGCAAGCTTGACACTGGGAACGAAATTAATCATCTGTGCAGCAAAGAGAAAGGTTAGTGCCTTTATTATTTATTAAACCAAAGATTATTAACTCCTTTTCTTGGGTGTGTGCAGAATCTTTTTGGTGTGCAAGAATTATTTGAGGTTGCATCGAAAATTGAAAAAGGGCCGCACAAATTGAAGAAGGCAAGAGAATTAACACGGGCCGAACGATTCTTCAAGAGATCCCAAAGCTGATTTCAGTGATCTACAGGGCAACAAAAGATCCATGCACTAAATCTCCAATCAAGTGCCGCACGTCATCTTTCCAATGTGAAATATCTAAAAGCCAGGTGCAAAATGAAATCACCAAGAGGCCGAACCATCCTCTATAAATCAAGGAGCACCTCTCTCATTTGGTTTTCCCATGGCCTCTTTCTAATTTCCCCTTTGTGATTACAGGTTGAAATCAGTAGTTTTTTTTGTTATTTTTGTGAGTGCAACAGAATTGTTGAAGGGGCCGCACATTGATTCGAAGCACAGGCACATTTTTTTTTACACAAAATTGAGAACACCAAGCCACCTGAGAATAAAAAATCCAAGTGCCTTTGGTTTTTGTGATTGATTGCACAGCTGCCGCACTTTACAAAAACAATAAGGGGGCCGGCCTTAAATTGCTGAAGGGGTGTTAGTTGACAGCCGCCAGGATTCCTTAAGCTGGGGTTTTGAATCAATTATCAAAGCCATACTCAAACGAAATACCAGAAGGATAAAAGGTTGGTGATTTACTTAAGTTAATTAATTAAGACTAAAGTTTTTTTTTGCAGGTGGGTGGAGAAACGTAAAATGAGTGAGAACTCCATGCATCAGTAAAGAAAAAGGGGAAGGCGCAAGTTACATCGAGAGTGGAGCAGAACTATTAAGGGGACATCAGAGACTACATCTACGTCAGACGAGATCTGACCCGTGCTGATTGACGAGGACATCGCCGATACACAAATTGAGATTCCTAAACTCTATTTATCATTATTTTGTGTAGTTGTTGTGTTAGATCCTTGTAGTGGAAACTTTACCATCTGTGTTACTTTCTGGGGACTTGACGACTGTGGGAGTCGTCACGGAGGGAGAGCATCTGACTAGATTGATAGTGTAGAGCACGTGGTGTGCGTACGAGCTAGGTGAGAGTAGATCTAGGATCTTGACTCATTGTAGCTGTACTTGATTACATATCTATCTAGTAGTTGCTTTCGGGGGCTGGAGTAGGTCGTGGGGACGACCGAACCAGGGTATATCTGTGCGTATTCTGTGATTGCTATTTTAGTGCCCTGTCTGTGCTTATAATTGCGTGGGATTTCTCGTGGGTTCCACGAGAATTTTTATTAGCCTATTCACCCCCCTCTAGGCTACGATCCAGATCCAACATCGGGTTGTGAGAGTGGTTTGCTTGCTCCTAAGTTGTGGGAGTCAAGGACAATCGATTGTATTTCGATTTCACTTATGGGGTTGCTACAAGTGGGTTTTAAGGAAACCTCAAGTTAGGGTTTCAACTTGAGTATCTGGAGGTATCCGGGTGGAAGGGACGTAGGATTACCGGCAACAAGTCGGGAAGTGACTTGGGTAATCCGAACCCTTGAAACATTCTTGCGTTTGCGTTTGTTTCAATTTGGGTTTAATTTCTATTCCGCACTATTTTGTTGGTTAGCATTTAAATTGGTGTAACTATCGTTTTAAATTGCTTAAACACTATTTAACTCCCCCTTCTAGTGTTTTCTCCATAGTCATGGTCCTTACAATTAGTATCAGAGCACAAGGTTATAGCTATGGCATCCAACAACAACAACGTTCCTCCACCGCCTTCGTACAACAATCACGACCGTGATGGCGTGTCCACTCTTTTCGAAGGTCAATCTACGGTGCGTCCTCCACGTTTCAATGGCACAAACTTTGGCTATTGGAAATGTAGGATGGAGACATTTCTAAGGAGCGCTTCACTTTGGAGAACCCTCCACAAGGAATATGTTGAGCCCACCGAAGAGGATTTCGAAAAATGGACGACTTCTGAGAAATCCGCCGAAGTCAACACCGCAAAAGCAATGAATGCTCTTCATTGTGCGTTGGACCCGAATGAGTTCAACAAGATATGCACATGTAAGAGTGCATATCAAATTTGGAACCATCTCGTCGTTACCCATGAGGGAACAAGCAAGGTAAAACTTTCTAAACTTTATGTTGTCGTGCAAAACTTCGATATGTTTCATATGCAGGATAATGAGAGCATTGCATCGATGTACGGACATTTTACCGACATCACTAATGAATTGGAAGCTCTTGGCCAAACTTACACCGAACCTGAAAAGGTAAGGAAGATCATAATGGGAATGACCTCCAAATGGGAAAGAAGAGCTATCGCCATCGAGGAGGTCAACGACTTGAAGACCTACACAGTTGTGAATCTTATCGGGACTCTCATGTCTTATGAGGTAAGACGGGAGAACCGACTAAAGATTCGAGCTATGATGAATCCTTCGGAGGCCAAGAAGAAAGCTTTGGCATTCAACGCCAATTTATCATCCTCCGATAGCGAAGATTCGGAAGATGAGATGGATTTGGGTGAAATGGCCCAAATGGCGAAGAAGTTCCAACGCTTCTTCCGCAAAGATAAATTTCCCTCTAACAAAAGATTTGTGTCTACTAATATCACTTCCTCTCTTTCCTTTAAGTGTAATAAGCCAGGGCACATCAAGAAGGATTGCCCAATGCTAAGAAACAAAGAGAAGTGGAAGGCTCCGAAGTACCACAAGTCCGACAAGAACAAGAGAGACAAGAAGAAAGGAATCGTAGGTACATTCGATGACTCAAGTGAAGAATCGTCAAGTTATTCGGATGATGAGAAGGGTGAGAGCGCCCACATGTGTTTCATGGCACGAGAAGACCCACTCTCCGATGAGAGTGACTCCGACTCGGATGAAGAGGTAACAATGGATGAACTTCGTATTGCTAATGAAGAATTATTTGCTAAATATCAATCTTTAATGCTTAGATATACTAGCTTAAAGAAATCAAATGTTAGCAAGTCATCCATTCCATGCATTATCAACAATGACACCATTGTTGATACCTTAAATCTTGAGAAAGCAAATTTAGCTTCTCAAAATGTCACTTTGAGAGATGAGGTGAATAACCTCAAATCTCAACTAGATCAAACACATCCCAAGGATAATAGTGATTTAGTTACACGACACACACAATTGGGTTTAGAGAATGATTCTCTTAAAACCCAAGTGCACGAGCTCAAAGCACGGGTGTCCACCTTGGATACCAAAATTTCTTCTTTAAAGGAGAAATATGAGCTCATGTCCTCCCGTATTGTGAGAATCAATAAGGGAAAAGGACAATTGGATGATTTTCTTGCAAACCAATTTCTGGCCACACATCGTGTTGGTCTTGGTTTTGTGAAAGCAAATGCATCCAATGCTCGCACTTTCTATAGTGGTGTCACTATAGACTTTGAGAGGCCATCCTCCGGTGCATCCACAAGTGGTGTCAAAGACACTATAGGTAGCAAACCTACCAAGAAAGTCACCACTTCACCATATCTTCCTTTTGGCAAGAAACACACTAAGGGTGGAAACCAAAAGAGAAGACATGCTTACATGTACACCAACATTCATCCACGTAGGAAATCTCCTACTTCACAAGTGGATAATCATGAAACTTTTTATGCTCCACACCCATGGACACGTACAATCCACACATGAGAAATTCTCATGTACGTGCTCCTATACACCTGTCACGCCCCGCTTCCCAAAACGACGGAGGAGAAGCGTGACTAAGGCCCGCTTAGGCCAGAGCTGAGAAGCTCTGACCCAATAAGCGTCTGTTGGGGTACCATTTTTAAAACTTCAGGTTCTTGCATTAATAAAATTCAGAACAATAGGAAGTACAGAAAGGAAAAGGCATTCATTAAATTAGAGATATAATATCCAGCGAGTACAAGTCTAAAAAGAAGCCTAAGCATGGTAACAAACTATCTAAAAGTAAACTAAAAGCAGTATCATCTGAAAGTGACGACTAAAAAGACCTCAAGGTCTGGTCCTTGTCAGGCATGTACTCTGGGTCGACGTCCTCAGCTCCACGTACTCCAGTAAGTCGGCCTCGTCCACGAACTCTGGCTGAACACCTGACGTACAGTACTCAAGAGAAAAGAAACTGTACGTCAGGTAAATTCTACAAGAAGGGTTAGACTCTACTTGTCACGCCCCGCTTCCCAAAAATGTGGAGACAAGACGTGAGTAGGTCCGCTCAGACTTGAAGCTGAAAAGCCGCAAGTCCGATAAGCGTCAAATAGAACTACAAATGGCAGGTCATTGCAATGCAATACGAAACAACAACAATAATCAAGAGGGAGAGACAGATAAAAGTTCAATCTCTGAAAATCCATAAAATAAATTACAATATCGCAGAAAAGCCACCAGGCTAAAGAAAAGGGTCCAAAGGCCCAAACATGGCCAGCAAAAGTACAACGTACAAAACAAAGGTGCCACACACCGACAACTAACAGCAAACCTAAACAATGAACCAACTCATCCAGCAAACATGGGATCTGGCACAACGTCAGCAACAACCACATCCTCAGCGACAAACTCAGGCTCGAGATCTAACATGTGTCAACCAAAAGAGAAAAGGGGCACATGTCAGCATGTCGAAAGACTTGTGCAAGGAAACTGAAAGAAAGGTACACTAACAACCTAACAGTTAAAGTATGGTGCATGGCATGGCAAGTATAGTATGGAGATAACAAGTAAAGTGAAGTACAAGTATCAAGGATCAAGTGGTAAGTGTGACAAGTATTGTCAAGTAACAAGTACAAGGGATCACCCACACATGGATGCCCTATTGCCCGCAGACTGTGTTCAAGTACAAGGGATCACTCGGAGAGTGCCCTATTGCATGCAGGCTGTGTTCAAGTACAAGGGATCACTCGGAGAGTGCCCTATTGCCCGCAGGCTGTGTTCAAGTACAAGGGATCACTCAGAGAGTGCCCTATTGCCTGCAGGCTGTGTTGAGCTCGTTTTCTGGAACACGAGCCAGAATTGTAATTGGCCTAGGGTTGTGCCCGCTGAACGGGTGCCTAGCCAGAACAAATAGTACAAGTATGTAGCGAAGCTACGCAATCACGATGAGTGTTCAAGCATGCAATGACATGAGCAGATATTCGCGTACCGTTAATTGAAATTAAACGTGACAGGCAAAATGCAATGACATGAACATATTCGCGTACCGTTAATTTAAATTAAAAATGGCAGTTAAAATGCAATAGCAGTTAAGGATGCATGGATGACATGAACAGTTAATACGCGTACCGTTAAGGGAAAGTAAACGTGACATACAAGCATGATGAAGGTGACGGACCAAGCTTCGTTGTCAAGCTAGGTCAATGGCGTCTAGACGGCTATCCTTTCACCGTCTAGTCTCTTTTACGCTAAAGCAAGGAAATGGCCTAAGACATGGCCCAAATCAAGAGATGCAAGTTTCACTTGCCTGCAAGTCTGCTGATAGTCACAAGATCAAGGAGTCCAGTTCTGCCTACGTGTCCAAACACCAAACAACACACCAACCTACAGTCCCGTATTCATTATCGTGGATTAGTGAATCACAAACAATCAGAAATTACCAATTTTAGTTGTTTAACATGCGAGTGGTGAATCCAACGGAAAGAGACTTACCTCAACACGACGCGAGAGCTACTCTGACGTCGGGTAGCGACGTCAGGGGTTGGATTCCTGTTTCGCAAACGATACGGAACGACGGGTTCTCTGTGGTAAAACACGTGCACGAATAAGTTCGTTACGATTGAACTAGATATTATTAGGCAACCTAAGACGTCTAATGAACCAATCTTAATTAAGTTTTCTATTCCTAGATAGGTGACACATCAATAGTAACGATTGTTAAAATTATTAAAACGATAAATATGACACGTTGCTAGTATGACAATAAACAACAATTATATAAACAACCTAGGCTAACACGTTAACTAAAAGTCATCTAAACTAGTTATAAACCCTATAATCATTATTAACATCGATATAACAAGGTTACTAATAGATCAAGATCAATTAATAGTCCACAAAATTATTGGCAAGCTAAACTTAGGGTATCAAGAGAACGTTTACAAACCATTGTGAAGACGGGATCCCACGAAGTTACCGAAAGATCGACGCAAGTATTTCAACGGCATTGAGTGAAATCCGATGAACATCAAATTCGATCAGAATATCCGGCATCAGAATCTCCGAAGAAGACGCAGCGAGAAGCGATAGAGAAGACGACGACCATTCACCATCCGCTTCTTCGACATCATCGGATAAACGAAAAGAGAGGCGTGGAGAGAGAAATCCACGTCTCATGGCCAAGTACCCCGAGCTCTCACCGCAAATAGCACAGTTCAAAAGGAAGATGCTTGCCCATCAAGGGGGTGTTTTACGCGGCCGGTGTCGATGAAGATGGGTGGTCGGAATCTGTGCAAGGGTGGCCGGAACAGCGGATGGTCACCGGAGACATCATCGGAAATGGGGGAGGTCGGAGATCTGTAGCCTTCAGGGTTGTGCGGCAGAGTAGGGCTTCGACCTGGGGTCAATCTCGCAGAAGGGGGCGCGGCCATGGGGATTTGCTGACCGGAGGATGGCCGGAGCTCGCCTAGGTGGCTGGGCGGTTGTATGGAGGTAGGAGAGAGAGTGTAACGACCACTTTTCGTTGTACGTTGTTCGTGCACGTGCTTTAGACCGTGCACGTGTTTGTTTTAGACTTTGTTTGTTTGTGAACACTTTCGTGTGATATGCCGTTGTGAACGTCCCTGAGAGTATTAAATAGTGGCACTATCTTGGAACGACACTTCTCGAGTCGTTTTTCCACAAATTAATCTTACTCGATGAGACGCGACGATTTTCACTCTTGACGGGAGACGTTTCTATTTTTAGTTTCGTCGTCCGACGTCGAATTTGAGATCCGTCTTCTTAGTTAGCTCACATTCGTCATCACGAACACCCCGATATTTATTTTATAATTTTTGGAGTTTATTTGACCACTTTTATATTTTTAACAAGTTTTATATTATTTTTAATAATTAATTTTTAAATTATTTTCGGCCAAATAAAATTTATTTGAGTTTTAAACGTTTTAAATAATTTTTGAGCCAATTTCCAGCTCATTTGGACCAAGTCAAATCCTTGGGTGAGTTGGAGAAGTTGAATTTCAAATTTTAAATTATTTTAAACTTCTAATCCTATTAGATTTAGCCCTAGACCAAGTCAACCCATCTACACTATATAAACAACCCCTAGGAAGACCTATTTTCGCAAGAAATTAGCCCTAGCCTCTTCCAAAACTCAATTTGGACGTTGCGACGATTCGTCGCAACGTTGCGACGTTCAGCCCCCGCACCGACCGAGAGAACAGCCCCCGTTCCCCTGCTCCGACCGAAGCCCCTCCCCGCATCCTAGCCGCTCCGCATCGCAGCACAGCGCATCGCTCCGCACCGCTCCGTTCCCTCGGTCTGACCGAGGGATTGGCCCGCATCCCGCTCCGCATTAGCCCGCACAGCGCTCCGCACCGTCGCCCCGCTCCGCACCCCGCACGACCGACCCGCTGCCCCGCACCGACCGGTGTTGCAAGTGTTGCAACGTTGCAACATCGCCCCGCCCGCATCCAACCGCCTGACCGAGCGTTTCTCCCGCACTGACCGAGAAGAACCCTCGCACCACAGCCACCCCGCAGCCGCTGCACACCCCAAACGTCGCAGCCCCTCATTCTCAGCGCACGACCGACTGATCTCCCCGCATTGGCTGTGTACGACCGAGAGCCACTCGTCGCAACCCCGCACCCGTCGCACCGCTTGCCACAGTGGGCCCCCCAAGTTCTCCAGAGTTATTGTGGGTTCCCCAAAGGGCCCTAGGACTACTGTGGGCCCCACCTAGGTGCGTCCTCTTCGACGACTTGCCGCATACGACGTCGTCGCACGTCGTAGCCCGTCGTCGCACGTGCTAGCTTTGGAATCTGGAATCATCGCCCCGGTCGATTGCTCTAAAATTTCCAGCAAGGAATCTAATTGGAATCTGGACTTGGAGCGCGATCTTATTATTCCAACCCCCGGCGTCCCTACCCGACACCGGTGTAGCTTTCGCGTCGTGTTGAGGTAACGTTTTGCACCCCTAGGACCCCAAACCCAATTGCATGCTAATCAAGACTAAAATCAGTATTTTTAAAGTATTTTAAATGTTTTAAATTCACTAATCAAGATTAATAAGATGGACTTTAGGCCGGTGGACTTGTGCACATAGGATGATTGTGATTTTTGGACTCATTGGACGGTGTGCTCAGACGTCGTACTTGCAGGCAAGTGAAACTTGCCAACTCTTGTGTAGGGCCATGTTTTTAGGCCACTTCCTTGCTTTTAGCGTAAAAGAGACTAGTCAGTGAAATGATAGCCGGCTAGACGCCTACTTGATCTAGTTTGACAACGAAACTAGATCCGTCACCTAATTGATCTAGCTTGACAACGAAGCTAGATCCAACCCGTTAAACTTGTTGTTCATGCATACTAAATTGTCACGTTTACTTTCCCTATCTGTACGCACTTTTAACTGACATGCATTGCATTCTACATGTCATCCAAGTTGAATATTGCATTCGTAGCACACGCTACATACTTGTACTTGCTTGTCCAGGCTAGGTGCACCCCTATGCCATCATGAAACACTTCCTGGCTCGTGTTCCAGAAGCGAGAATTACCGTTCGGGGGTAAGGCCCTGGCTCGATACACGTGGGAGGGGTAAGAGTTAAGCGGCCAATCAGCTGGGAGTCTGCCTGATCAGCAACTGCAGCTGTAAGGCGTAAACTCTGGGTGGGGCGGAGTTAAGCGACCAATCAGTGTGAAAGAAAGTCATTTCAGCTGTAAGGCATAAACTCTGCACATGACATGAAAACATGACTAGAGAAATCCTTGTAAATGTTATTAGTCTTGCCACACTTGCCATGCCATGCTAGTTTACTTGTTGTTTTCTTTAACTGCTGCACTCATACTATAACTGCCATGTCGTTGCATCATGCTAGAACTGTTAGGTTTCTTTACTTTCAGTTTCAGTTTCCTTGCACAAGTCTCTTGTAGACTTACTGACATGTGCCCCTTGCTCTTTTGGGTGTCACATGTTAGACCCTGAGCCAGAGACCGTTGCTGTGTACGTGATGTTTTGCTGACGCTGAGTCTGAGTCCATGCTTGCCCAGGAGGATTTTGGTGGACACCGGTGACCATTCTTTGAGTCTTTGTTGAGCTTTATTTTGTTTTAGGCCTTTTGTTAGTTATAGGTGTGTAGCACCGTCGTTTGTACTTTGTACTTTTGTTGGCCATGTTTGGGCCTTTAGTCTCTTTTTCTTTTAGCCTGGTGGCTTTTCTGCGATGTTGGAATTTATACTTATGGATACTATGAGATTATTCTTTTCTCTCATTTCTTTTTTATCTTGTTTCGCTCGCGTTGCAAGGACCTGCAGTTTTAAATTTGATTGACGCTTATCGGACTTGCAGCTTTGTAGCTTCAAGTCTGAGCGGACCTCCTCACGCTTCGCCTCCATATTTTTGGGAAGCGGGGCGTGACAGGTTTTGTTGGTGGCCCATGCAGGTCCAGTCTTGCAATTGCAAATTAACGAAACAACGATAATAACGGAATTTCCATTAAATAAATTGCAACATCCGAGTCATAAGCCCCGAGTCTAGTCGTTTTCTTACGACACTAGGTGGTAAGAAGGCTTAGTTAGACTTCTATGCTTGCTAGTTAGAGGCCTCTGATTGTTAGTTTGACCCCCCTGTCAGCAATTGATTTAATCGTCGTAGGAGTTACCTCAGTGGTCCTTGTCTACCTCTGACCATATTAGACTTCTAGAATTTCCTTCGGTCGTTCGCTTGGGTTCCTCGATTTCGGACCAAGCTGAACGCATTTCTTTACCGTCTAACCTTTAGAAGTCTTAGCGCTTAGTTTTTAATCTTTAGTTGGTCAACCGTAGGAGTTTCCGTAGACTTTCCTGATTCATACCCTAGGCGTATGTATGCTTTGATCACCTGACCAATTTCCTTGCCTCAATTCACGAGATCGCCTCATGACGATCGTCGTCAATTTACAAACATCGCCATTGCAAAACTTGAACCTTCTGAAAGTATTTTTCAATCCCCTTTTCCACTAAGTTTAATTTTGTTCAAAATTTTAATATACTTATACTTCATGCTCCTTCATTGATTTAAATTTTTAAAACGTTTGTCAGAACTTTTGAAACTAGCTTATAGTATTTTCCTAGCCTATGTTTTTCGTACTTATGCAAATGCGTCGTCCCTTCATATATTAATTTTATTCTGAATCGTACTTTTATTCAACTTGTAATTTTCCCGCCTAATTTATGCCGTTCATATACTTTCAAGGCACATGGAGTTTCAGCTTTCAGCAAGTTGGTTTTGCTCGTCGTCTTCACTACTTCAGAATTTTGCAAAATTACTATTTTCATAATCACTTCCTGCTTTAGATCCTCCCTGATTTGATTTTAAGGATTTGCTATTCGATCTTGAAAATTCTTATACTAAGTCATTATTATTATTTTTTCGTGCACCATACATACTTTCAATTATTTCCGTACCAGACTTGTTGTGCTCGTATATTAAGAACCTTGTGTAAGTCAGTTTCTCATTTTTGGCAAACCATGGTTTTCTAAAAGAAGTTTCAATATTGATTATTTTTAAATCTTCCGTAGCCTAAAAGATTTGGAAGCATTTAACCTGAGTTTAAATTTTTCCGTTACTTGATTTCATTCTTCGACTTTCCAAAACTTTTTGACAACATTTTATTAAACCACTGACGTATAAATTTTCTAAACCACGCCCTTAACATTCGTGTAAATGATTTCACTTCCTTTATAATGATTTTTAAAACCAATAGACCATTTTCTCTTATTAAGAATGTTCGACTCAAATTTATTTTGAACAACTCATTTTATCGATCTCCAAATATTTCTTTTCAGACGAGGATATTAATTTTGAAGAACAACAGTTTTCAGATTTCACGTATTTTAGCTTGTGCTACTTACCACATTTTCTTTTTCCCCTCCTATATAAGCAACACTACATCTCCCTTTTCCCCCAACCTAAAACATCACCTTTGAGTCAATGTTTCGTCTAACCAAGCTGTCTCCTTGTATTCATCCTATCTGAACTCGTGCTTATCGATCCTTCCCTCGTCACGCTTTCGACCTCCCTCTATTGCTTAGGCTTAAGTGCCCGTCAATGTCTGTGTCAACTCTTAGTTGCTAGTAGACCCTTGGACCTTTGTGAGGTGTCGTAGTGCACGTACCCAAGTTACGTACGTGAGCTTGAATGAGTACCCCCCATAGTATATTAATGCTTGCCTAATGTGTGATATATATATATATATACACACACTCGGAGTTATTCGTGATAGTATGAAGTTGTTGTGTGTTAGTAGTTATGGATTGTTGTGTGGATAGTTATATTATACTAGGGATGCCTGTGTATATAAGAGTTAGCGTTGAAATATCTAAGTTGTGTATGCAGTTAGAGATACTTATAATGGTTGAAATAAATGATTGGTAAAGCTATGTGTATGTTAGTAGTGATAATAATAAGAGTACGTATGGTTAAGAGAGTAGGCTTATTGAGTGACCTATATACTAGTACGAGTGAGTATGTGCTCGTAGGTAGATATATATGGTGCTTATATGTAAGTAGTTATGTTTTGTTGCCTGAGTATATATGTGATATACATATGGTAGTAGGATTATAATCTTGATTGATGTTGCTTGCTCTTACGGGATGTTGCATGCGTGCATACCGTGAGGTATACACGACTATTGCACATCTTAATTATGTATGTGTGGATGTGTTAGTATACTAATTATAGGTAGTAGGCTATGGTGCGAATATATATATATATATATTTTGAAAGGTAAGTGTATAATCTTATTAAAATATCAGTAAAAGTACACATGTGTCTTGTATGGACAGTATTCCTACTAGAGAGAGGATAGGGCACAAGCGCCGTCACTCCCTACTAATAGTGCAACAACCATGCAAGAACACCAAAATTCAAACCAAAGATACAAGTGGATCAATGAATACTAATTCAGCCAACTGTTCCTCTCCCGCCTCCATAACCATTATCTTTGAATCCCCAGCTATCAAACACCTCTATCTCATCAGGCGTGGATGGGTCCCGATTGCATAAAGCAACCCGAACATCAGCAGCCATTTCTTCAAACAGGGTCACTCTATCTTTCTTAACATCTTCAAAAATCCTTCTGTTTCTCTCCTGCCAGATATGCCAGACCATCGCCGCAAGGCAAGTTCTTGCCAGAACACTCAAACAACCCTTACTAGTATATCTTGTCATGAATAGCTTGCCAACTTCTATTAGAGAAGGAGAACTGGGGGATTGCGCCTTTAATTTTAGGAGGGCCCTGCGCAAAATGTAACTAGAGTAGTCACATTTAAAGAATAAATGCTCCACCGATTCTACCTCATTATCAGCACATAAGATGCAATCAGAAGATGCAGGGATATTGTACCCCCACCTGGCGATCCTGTCCCTGGTGAGCAATTTCCCCCTCATAGCTCTAAGCAGGGTTAAAGACATCTTAGGAATATTATTAGGATACCAGACAAGCTTGTGCTCAGGGAATGGGGGGAGCCTCTTGCGGAGACCATCCCAAGCCTGTTTAAAACAAAAAGACTCACCTGGAAGCCATGCCCAACCGTCGACCCCAGGTTTTAAAGAGATACCTCTCAACAAGTGCCTAACATGGTCAATAGCCGGATCCATACTCCAACCTTGCTGACCCCAATAATCCGCTACATAGGCTTCCTCAGCACCAGGAGGCACAGCGTATGTGTCACGAAGAGGCCTGTCGTCTAGCCAAGCATCGAGCCAAAATTTAGTAGAACGCCCATCTCGAACCGCCCTCTTTATCAGTTTTTGAGACACAGGCCGGCATTTGAGTAGCCTCTTCCAAGAACCTGAATAATAAGCTGAGCTTTTGGCTGAAAAAAACCCCCCCGGCTGGCCGTATCTACTCCTCATCAGCTTCGCCCATAAGCATTCAGATGTTAAGAATCTCCAGGTCTGTCTAACACCCGCAGCCCATAAGCATTCATATGAATCAGCTTCGCCCATAAGCATTCATATATATAAGTTACATGTGCGTGTGACTATATGATGAATACGTATGCATGTATTAGGGAGTGTATTATAATTATACGAGTGCTGATGTCTGTATTATTATTATTATGGTATATAAATTGATTTAACTATGTGGGTGTTATCTGACTAAATATTACGTGTGATTGATTTATGGAATGTATATGGTTGTATTAGTAGATGTATATATATGGGAGTGGTATCGGTATAGGTATGAATGCAGTGTTACGTATATAGAATATTCTGATATGTGTATTGAGTCTCACTCAAGCTTGAGTGAGTATACTCTAAGTATATTGAATGTATGATTGCAGTTTGAATATAGCAATGCTTGATGAATGTATAGTGATAGAAGTGCTTGTGCCTGGTTGAGTTACGCACATGACTGTGGGTCGCTACACCAGTATATAGTTATAGGTGTCGGTCTTGTGGTATAGTTATTTACTAAGGACTTGCTATGTGTACTAGCTAAACTAGGTGTGTAGATGTACTAGTAATGTAATGATATGATTGGTATACGTGAATGAAAAGTTAGCGTGTATGGGTGTGCACCATGCACGGGTAAGTATGTGCTTAGTTATAGGAATTGATGACTATGATATAGGTGGCGTGTCGTAAATACAGTTATAGGACCGTATGCGATGAGAATATGTGGTGAACTATTTGCATGCATTGAATGACTATATAATGAGTGAAATATGGTAGTAGTGAATATATATTAGATATAGTAAAATTTGACTTAAAAATGGTATGGTGTGACTGCTTATGTGGATGTGCTTAGTATTGGATGTATACTAGGAAATATTAGAGGGTAGTATACCCTTGATGTTTGTGCATAGGTAGCTACCTATAGGTAGAGAAATGATTGTATTTGCTAAGTATACTATCCTTATATGAGTATCTGAAATATTGTTTGCGATTAGGTAGGTAGTAGTTATATAAGGGGTGCATGCTTATATACGTGATTGAAATACGTGTATGGATTTGACTGACTATAATAGGTATAAGAGTGTGACGTACGTGAATATATATAAATATATATACGTGTTGGTAGTATTAATGTTTGACTACCTAGTGCATATATAAGCACTTGTAATGACTATAACTGGTTAAATTATTATATGACTTGATTGGGGTAGTTATTAGAGCGACTAGATATATTAGAAAGTCCGAGGACGGACTTTATTCTAAGGTGGGGAGGATGTAACGACCACTTTTCGTTGTACGTTGTTCGTGCACGTGCTTTTGACCGTGCACGTGTTTGTTTTAGACTTTGTTTGTTTGTGAACACTTTCGTGTGATATGCCGTTGTGAACGTCCCTGAGAGTATTAAATAGTGGCACTATCTTGGAACGACACTTCTCGAGTCGTTTTTCCACAAATTAATCTTACTCGATGAGACGTGACGATTTTCACTCTTGACGGGAGACGTTTCTATTTTTAGTTTCGTCGTCTGACATCGAATTTCAGATCCGTCTTCTTAGTTAGCTCACATTCGTCATCACGAACACCCCGATATTTATTTTATAATATTTGGAGTTTATTTGACCTCTTTTATATTTTTAACAAGTTTTATATTATTTTTAATAATTAATTTTTAAATTATTTTCGGCCAAATAAAATTTATTTGAGTTTTAAACGTTTTAAAGAATTTTTGAGCCAATTTCCAGCTCATTTGGACCAAGTCAAATCCTTGGGTGAGTTGGAGAAGTTGAATTTCAAATTTTAAATTATTTTAAACTTCTAATCCTATTAGATTTAGCCCTAGACCAAGTCAACCCATCTACACTATATAAACAACCCCTAGGAAGACCTATTTTCGCAAGAAATTAGCCCTAACCTCTTTCAAAACTCAATTTGGACGTTGCGACGATTCGTCGCAACGTTGCGACGTTCAGCCCCCGCACCGACCGAGAGAACATCCCCCGTTCCCCCGCTCCGACCGAAGCCCCTCCCCGCATCCTAGCCGCTCCGCATCGCAGCACAGTGCATCGCTCCGCACCGCTCCATTCCCTCGGTCTGACCGAGGGATTGGCCCGCATCCCGCTCCGCATCAGCCCGCACAGCGCTCCGCACCGTCGCCCGCTTGTCGCCCCGCTCCGCACCCCGCACGACCGACCCGCTGCTCCGCACCGACCGGTGTTGCAAGTGTTGCAACGTTGCAACATCGCCCCGCCCGCATCCAAGCGCCTGACCGAGTGTTTCTCCCGCACTGACCGAGAAGAACCCTCGCACCACAGCCACCCCGCAGCCGCTGCACACCCCAAACGTCGCAGCCCCGCATTCTCAGTGCACGACCGACGGATCTCCCCGTATTGGCTGTGTACGACCGAGAGCCACTCGTCGCAACCCCGCACCCGTCGCACCGGTTGCCACCGTGGGCCCCCCAAGTTCTCCAGAGTTATTGTGGGTTCCCCAAAGGCCCCTAGGACTACTGTGGGCCCCACCTAGGTGCGTCCTCTTCGACGACTTGCCGCATACTACGTCGTCGCACGTCGTAGCCCGTCGTCGCACGTGCTAGCTTTGGAATCTGGAATCATCGCCCCGGTCGATTGCTCTAAAATTTCCAGCAAGGAATCTAATTGGAATCTGGACTTGGAGCGCGATCTTATTATTCCAACCCCCGGCGTCGCTACCCGACGCCGGTGTAGCTTTCACGTCGTGTTGAGGTAACGCTTTGCACCCCTAGGACCCCAAACCCAATTGCATGCTAATCAAGACTAAAATCAGTATTTTTAAATTATTTTAAATGTTTTAAATTCACTAATCAAGATTAATAAGATGGACTTTAGGCCGGTGGACTTGTGCACGTAGGATGATTGTGATTTTTGGACTCATTGGACGGTGTGCTCAGACGTCGTACTTGCAGGCAAGTGAAACTTGCCAACTCTTGTGTAGGGCCATGTTTTTAGGCCACTTCCTTGCTTTTAGCGTAAAAGAGACTATTCAGTGAAATGATAGCTGGCTAGACGCCTACTTGATCTAGTTTGACAACGAAACTAGATCCGTCACCTAATTGATCTAGCTTGACAACGAAGCTAGATCCAACCCGTTAAACTTGTTGTTCATGCATATTAAACTGTCACGTTTACTTTCCCTATCTGTACGCACTTTTAACTGACATGCATTGCATTCTACATGTCATCCAAGTTGAATATTGCATTCGTAGCACACGCTACATACTTGTACTTGCTTGTCCTGGCTAGGTGCACCCCTATGCCATCATGAAACACTTCCTGGCTCGTGTTCCAGAAGAGAGCATTACCGTTCGGGGGTAAGGCCCTGGCTCGATACACGTGGGAGGGGTAATAGTTAAGCGGCCAATCAGCTGGGAGTCTGCCTGATCAGCAACTGCAGCTGTAAGGCGTAAACTCTAGGTGGGGCGGAGTTAAGCGACCAATCAGTGTGAAAGAAAGTCATTTCAGCTGTAAGGCGTAAACTCTGCACATGACATGAAAACATGACTAGAGAAATCCTTGTAAATTTTATTAGTCTTGCCACACTTGCCATGCCATGCTAGTTTACTTGTTGTTTTCTTTACCTGCTGCACTCATACTATAACTGCCATGTCGTTGCATCATGCTAGAACTGTTAGGTTGCTTTACTTTCAGTTTCAGTTTCCTTGCACAAGTCTCTTGTAGACTTGCTGACATGTGCCCCTTGCTCTTTTGGGTGTCACATGTTAGACCCTGAGCCATAGACCGTTGCTGTGTACGTGATGTTTTGCTGACGCTGAGTCTGAGTCCATGCTTGCCCAGGAGGATTTTGGTGGACACCGGTGACCATTCTTTGAGTCTTTGTTGAGCTTTATTTTGTTTTAGGCCTTTTGTTAGTTATAGGTGCGTAGCACCGTCATTTGTACTTTGTACTTTTGTTGGCCATGTTTGGGCCTTTAGTCTCTTTTTCTTTTAGCCTGGTGGCTTTTCTGCGATGTTGAAATTTATACTTATGGATATTCTGAGATTATTCTTTTGTCTCATTTCTTTTTTATCTTGTTTCGCTCGTGTTGCAAGGACCTGCAGTTTTAAATTTGATTGACGCTTATCGGACTTGCAGCTTTGTAGCTTCAAGTCTGAGCGGACCTCCTCACGCTTCGCCTCCATATTTTTGGGAAGCGGGGCGTGACAGAGAGAAAATGAGAGGGTGGCCGGATCTTTTGCTGGTGGTCGGAGAAGAAGGAGAGAGACCATCGGCAATGGCATGAGTTCTTGGCTACCGGTGGTTTCCTATGGGGAGGCCGGAGCTACTTAATTGCGGGGAGGAGAGGAGGAGGCCAAGGGGAGGATCGCCTGAGGAAAAAGAGCGTGGCCGCGATCAAGAATCTTCACCGGAGCACAGGATCGCCGGCGGCGGGGGTGAGAAGAGGAGGCCGGGGATGAGGGTGCGTGCGTTCCCATAGCTGGTGGCGGCTGCGTTTTATTAGCCTGGGAGGAAAACGTGAATTAGGGTATGAGGGGGGTTTGGCTAAGTATACCAACAAATATGGTAGAGTTAGGTGGATGGGGAGAGAGAATGTGAGTGGGAAGGAGTAGGGATTAGTTTAAAATAGGGTGCAGATAGCTGGGAAGAAATCACTTGATACATTAGATCCTGCGGTTCAGATTAATCTAGATTTTAATCAAGATTTGAATCCAGGATTAATCAGGCTAATCACAATATGAAAGAGATTAGTGTGAAAAGCCAACCAAACGGTGTCCGAAAAATATAATAAAAATAACTGGATGACCGCGTCGACGAGAGAAACAGAACAAAGAGGACGGATCACAATTTTGATGACGAGAAACGAAACTAAAAATAAAAAGGTCTAGCGACAAAAGTGAAAATCGTGACGTCTCTTCAATTAAGATCAAATCGTGGGAGAACAACCCGTGAAATGACGTTCCCAATTAACACCAAAGTTTTAATACTCTCAGAGACCATCACAATGACATATCACACCAAAGTGTTCAAAATCAAACGAAGTCTAAAACAAATACGTGCACGGTCAAAAGCACGTGCACAAAGAAGGTACGATCTGAACGCGACCGAAATTCCAAGTTGGGCACACGTTGGGGTTGGCTTGCTAAGGATGCAACCAAGGTGCTACGGCCCTATCGACTCACAACACGACTCACATACAAAGCAACAAAACCAATCTGGTACCCGAAATTGCTATACGCATAGCCGTATAACGAATAGCGAGTACCGGCCGTTATACTACTGCAAGTGCACCAACTATTAAACAATGGTTTACTGGTTGATTAGCATGCTGGGGTTACAACAAAGTAACAAAAGAAGTAACGTAGCAGGAAAGTAAAAGCATAGCAAGCAGTAGTCGTAGCGTGTGCTACCGACTACGGGACTATCCTAAAGGTGTCAGGACAAGACGGAACTAGACACGACAAGACGGACATGACACGACACGTGAGACACGAAGGGTTCACGCCTTACGGGTTGAGGGGGATCAGACCCTCTCCCCGTGCACACGCTCAACCCTACTCCAAACCCCAGAACTCAGGACAGGAAGCACGGAGATCACTTTCGCAAGGAAAGCACCTGAAACGCCCGTAGGCTTTTTGTAACACGGAGATCACTTCCGCAAGGGAAGCACCTGAAACGCCTGTAGGCTTTTTGTAACATGGAGATCACTTCCGCAAGGGAAGCACCTGAAACGCCCGCATGCTTTTTGTATAACGGTCACGGGAATCACTCTCGCATGGAGAGCATCCGAAACGCCCGAAGGCTTTTGTGTAACAGTGACATGACATGACAAGTGTAGGAAGAGTTATTCTAGGGTGTCCACACGCATGCACACACATGGCAATACTACGGTGTCAAAAGTTGTTGTTGTCAGGCTCAGACTTCGTCGTCAAGTCTGAGCCGTCAAGGGTCGTCCCGGACGCTATCATTTCATGTCTGGTTCTCTTGTTATTACTTGTTACTATTTAAGGGAAACAATGGCCTAAACATGGCCGAAACTGCGCAAGTGAACACACTTGCATGCGGTGGTGAGCGACACGCCGGTCGGAAGCGTCTCGTCGAGGCGAAGCGTCGGTAAGGAGTCGTCTGAAACGAGTCAAGTGACGGTGTCAGGGCACGCTCATCATTAATCCTATTAAGGTTCATTCTCGGTTTTTCGTGGCTACCCTAACCGTTCCAAATCAAAAATGTCTGTTCATCCTATCTGACGATTCTACCCTATGTGCACAGTCAAAAAGTCCGATCGTCGATCTACGGTTCCACATCGTTTTAAAGGAGCAGAAAGGAAATTTAGTTATTTAAGTTGTCGATTTTAATTACGGTTTCAATGTCGTACGGTTTGGGTTGCTACGAGTAAGGGTCACCAACCTACGGTGATGGTCACGCGTAAATCTGGCGTCGGATCTAGGAACAGCTACGGATCATATCGCGGCTCCAGTTACTCGACTGCGGTAGCGCAGATTTATCTGCGTCATAGGTAATAGCATCAGATTAAAGGATTTAACTAAATATCAAAACTGATACATGCTTACTGTTTACAAGCTAATACCTATATAACATGCTAGTTATACTTATAATCTAATTCTTATTATAACTGTGGCTTACATATGTATAAATTAACATTATAGCTAACAACTTACATGCATTACTAACTAACATTATTTACTAACATGTTAACTAGTATAAAGTAAATAGACTACTAGTCACGTGCTTTAACTAATGTACTGGCATATACTCATATAATTTATATAAGGACCAACAGGCTATTTGTAAATCTGACAAATATCACTATATGTTTATACTAGATCGGAAAGAACGAGTTCAAATAAGGCGGGGTAAGGATGGTAGTTGGTTGGATGGAACGAAAAATATTCTTCAAAATAACTAGATTGATGACGGGAGAATTACGTGTAAAATATGGTATCATATATGTTTATACTTATTAAAAAAATGTAGGAGGAAGTGAGCAGATGGTAGAATTTTAAAATTTTGGAAAAAGTAAGACGAAGGAAGGATGTGTAGGGTGAGAAACGATTGTTTTGCAAATGAAGATAGGTTTACACAAAGATTTTGAAATGTGATCACGAAGAACATAGAACTGTTATAATAGTATTAATAATAAAATAATTGGAGTTCCCTCTAGTTTAGAAAAATATTTTAAAAGTATGTACGGTAAGTGATTAGAAATAGATCTTGTAGTCTAGAAAAAGTATAAATTGAATTTTCAAAATGTTAACAAGGTTTAAAACTGAAACGCGAAAGATGCCGATTTGAAAATAAGTACGAGATAGTAAAATAATTTTACGACCAGGGAGGTTTCAAGATCAGTGAAAGAATTTTAACTCAACCGAAAACAAGAAATTTTGAAATATATAATATAGGGGTTTTCAAAGAAATTAAGCTGAGCGAAAAACTTAATAATAAATTTCGAAAATACTTTTAGAGGAAGCAGAATTGGTCAAGGAAGGGATTCGAAGGATCGACGATAATCGTCAGGAAACGATCACATGAATCGGGAGACATGAAAATGATCGCTTGAAGAATATGTGTAGGTTACGAACCGTGAAGAGCTACGATGGACATTACGGTCGATAACACGAAAATGGCAATGATCAGGAAGACGCTAGAAGTCAGGGGTTCTATTTATCGGGTCGCCTAAGATCAGGAGAGCTCGGTACTAAGATTTCCTAATGAGCTAGACTGTAACCAGGATCTAATGGGAAGGTTCCTAAGAGAATCCAGGTTAGTTCTGCTGGGCCTGAAGTCGATGGACCCGAGTGAACGACTAAAAGAAGGGCTTTGGAAATATAACACGGTCAGAGTCAAGTGGGCTACTAAGGTATTCTAGGACGAGGATGACTAAATCTTAACCAAGGCGTTAGACTATCAAACCTGGGTGTCTATCTAAGTCTTCCTACTATCTAGGACTGGGAAACCTAATTTAGACTTGTACATGGATAATAAATGAATGCAGTTCTCTTATTGTTCCGAACTTTTGCATGACCTGCATGGGGCCACCACTAAAACCTGTCACGCCCCGCTTCCTAAAACGACGGAGGCGAAGCGTGACTAAGGCCCGCTTAGGCCAGAGCTGAGAAGCTCTGACCCAATAAGCGTCTGTAGCAGTACCATTTTTAAAACTTCAGGTTCTTGCATTAATAAAATTCGGAACAATAGGAAGTACAGAAAGGATCATTAAATTAGAGATATAATATCCAGCGAGTACAAGTCTGAAAAGAAGCCTAAGCATGGCAACAAACTATCTAAAAGCAAACTAAAAGCAGTATCCTCTGAAAGTGAAAACTAAAAAGACCTCAAGGTCTGGTCCTCGTCAGGCACATACTCTGGGTCGACGTCTTCGGCTCCACGTACTCCAGTAAGTCTGCCTCGTCCACGAACTCTGGCTGAACACCTGACGTACAGTACCCAAGAGAAAAGGAACTGTACGTCAGGTAAAGTCTACAAGAAGGGTTAGACTCTACTACAAGTGCACCAACTATTAAACAATGATTTACTGGTTGATTAGCATGCTGGGGTTACAACAAAGTAACAAAAGAAGTAGCGTAGCAGGAAAGTAAAAGCATAGCAAGCAGTAGTCATAGTGTGTGCTATCGACTACGGGACTATCCTAAAGGTGTCAGGACAAGACTGAACTAGACATGACAAGACGGACATGACACGACATGTGAGACACGAAGGGTTCACGCCTTACGGGTTGAGGGGGATCAGACCCTCTCCCCGTGCGCACGCTCAACCCTACCCCAAACCCCAGAACTCAGGACAGGAAGCACGGAGATCACTTTCGCAAGGAAATCACCTGAAACGCCCATAGGATTTTTGTAACACGGAGATCACTTCCGCAAGGGAAGCACCTGAAACGCCCGTAGGCTTTTTGTAACACTGAGATCACTTCCGCAAGGGAAGCACCTGAAACGCCCGCATGCTTTTTGTATAACGGTCACCGGAATCACTCTCGCATGGAGAGCATCTGAAACGCCCGAAGGCTTTTGTGTAACAGTGACATGACATGACAAGTGTAGGAAGAGTTATTCTAGGGTGTCCACACGCACGCACACACATGGCAATCCTACGGTGTCAAAAGTTGTTGTTGTCAGGCTCAGACTTCATCGTCAAGTCTGAGCCGTCAAGGGTCGTCCCGGATGCTATCATTTCACGTCTGGTTCTCTTGTTATTACTTGTTACTGTTTAAGGGAAACAATGGCCTAAACGTGGCCGAAACTGTGCAAGTGAACACACTTTCCTGCGGTGGTGAGCGGCACACCGGTCGGAAGCATCTCGTCGAGGCAAAGCGTCGGTAAGGAGTCGTCTGAAATGAGTCAAGTGACGGTGTCAGGCCACGCTCATCGTTAATCCTATTAAGGTTCATTCTCGGTTAAACGTGGCTACCCTAACCGTTCCAAATCAAAAATGTCTGTTCATCCTATCCGACGATTCTACCCTATGTGCACAGTCAAAAAGTCCGATCGTCGATCTACGGTTCCACATCATTTTAAAGAAGCAGAAAGTAAATTTAGTTATTTAAGTTGTCGATTTTAATTACGGTTTCAATGTCGTACGGTTTGGGTTGCTACGAGTAAGGGTCACTAACCTACGGTGATGGTCACGCGTAAATCTGGCGTTGGATCTAGGAACAGCTACGGATCACGTCGTGGCTCCAGTTACTCGACTGCGGTAGCACAGATTTATCTGCGTCATAGGTAATTGCATCAGATTAAAGGATTTAACTAAATATCAAAACTGATACATGCTTACTGTTTACAAGCTAATACATATATAACATGCTAGTTATACTTATAATCTAATTCTTATTATAACTGTGGCTTACATATGTATAAATTAACATTATAGCTAACAACTTACATGCATTACTAACTAACATTATTTACTAACATGTTAACTAGTATAAAGTAAATAGACTACTAGTCACGTGCTTTAACTAACGTACTGGTATATACTCATATAATTTATAAAAGGACTAACAAGCTATTTGTAAATCTCACAAATATCACTAACAATTCATGGTTCTAACATCATTAAATCCACTAACTGTAACAACTAAGGCAACTACTAGTGTACAGCTTCCTAACAAACTCTCATATTATAAAGTAATATACCTATTATTAATAAAAACTAAAATATACTCATCTAGAAATTTGGATGCCACAAAAACTCACGGTTGTGAGCTCTCGTAGGTTGAAGACGGCGGCGAAGGAATGTGCGGCTGAAGGCGGATGACCGGCGATTGGTACCCTCGTGGCGCGGCAGATACGGGACAACGACGGTCGATGGGAGGAGGGCATTGTGCGGCCTGGGTGAGATCCACGCGAGAGGGGACAGCCAGGTCTTGCGGTGAGATGAGGCCGAAACAGCGAGTAACGGAGGCGGACGGTGGACTGCACCGTCTAGAGAGGGTCAGCGGCGGACCGCACCACCAGAGAGGGTGTTGGGCGGTCGGACTGGCCGCCGAGAAGGCCACGCGGAGGAGAACAGCGGTGCTGGGTTCACGTGCTCTTGGGCGTAGATCGGAGGAGATGCACGCAAGGAGGGAGAAGGCCGTGCGCTGGGTGAAGTCGTCGACGTGTGGATCTCGGAGGGGAAAGGGCCGAATACAAGGGAGGAGATGCTGCGCGTGACTTGATGCGTGGAGAAAAATAGAGGATAGGGGCAGCTGCTGTATGTTGAGGGTAGGGAGAAACAAAGGTACCTAGGGTTTATATAATAAAGAGTAGGTTCATGTGAGCTAGGTTATAAAATTGGCAGCAAGTGAACTTTAGGCCCCGCTATAGGTTTAGTCTATGCTAGGTTTTCTATTGGTTTAAAAATATTTGTAGGGATATGCTACACGTGGGGAGATGGAAAAATCAGTTTTGATATGCTAAAGAAAATATGATTTGATTAACTGATTTAATTCGATTTCCCCCTTAAGGAAAAGTATTAGAAGTAAAAGATTTAAAAAAAAGGTTGGTTGCACGTTGAAGTATTAATAAGATTTGGCCACACACAAAAAAATGTTAGCCTTTGTTTTAGAAAGGGACGCACACAGAACTGGAAATCAAATTATTTATATAAAAAAAATGTTTTTAAATAATTATAATGTGGTATGAAGAATGGTCTACAGATATCCAAAATTTACAAAGAAGGTACCGGGGCGAACGCTCCTCCGAGAGGGTCGTGAAAACTGGGTCCGGTTGCGCGTTTAAGCTATGGAGGACAGTAATAAAAATCAAGTATGAAAATTATGGACACGAAACAACTATACACGCCAAAATACGTGCGGTCGAAAAGTGACCGTTACAACAGCCATATGCACATACGCATCATTCTTACATGTATGCACATCCTCCACATGTCATGCATAACCCATATGTTTCATACAACATGCATGTTCCCAAGTATACATATCATTCTCGTATGTCATATGCATATCCACCACCTCATGTTTATACTAGAAACCATGTTCCTAAGAAGCATGCACCACATAGAAATCTAACAAGTATGCATGCAACTAGGAAAATGACTCCCAAAATATACACCATTTGGGGTCCTAAGAACACTAACTTAAATGATAGGAATGCTTATGTTGATTTCTATTTTCATGATGTTATTAATAATGGTAATTATGTTGGGAAGCGGAAGTCCACTTGGACTTGGCTTCCAAAGGGCTAATCCACTTGGACCCAACAAACATTGGGTACCATGAGCTTATGGCATATTATATTGGTACCCAAGAGAAAGAAGAAGAGCAATTAAAGTCATATTAGCTCTAAAGGGAAAGGATGGATTCTCGATAGTGGTTGCTCCAAACATATGACATGAGATCCCTCATTGCTCTCCGAAGTGATTAGCATCAAGGATGGTGCAACGGTCACTTTTGGAGGTAATCAAAAGGGAACCATCATTGGAGTATGTATTGTCGGTAACCCTTCAAAACCCTTAATTACTAATGTATTTATTGTTAGTGGTTTATGTCACAATCTCATTTCCATTAGTCAACTTTGTGACAAAGGTTACAAGGTTAACTTTGGAGAAGAATTGTGTAAAACTGTTGATTCTAATTCGACTGTTTTATTTTCTCTATTAGGCGTAAAAATATTTATTATTTGAGCTTGCCTAAAACCGTAGAACATTGCTTAGATGCTAATACAAGTGAACAACTATCATGGCATCGTCGTTTTGGTCATGTTCACTTCAAGCACTTATATAAGTTAGCTAAGCATGATCTAGTCAAAGGTTTTCCTAAAATTGCATTTAGTAAGAAAAACTTCTGTGATTCATGTCAAAGAGGTAAACTTAGTAAATCATCCTTTAAGCTTAAAGAAGGCATTACTTCTAAGAGGCCCTTAGAACTTCTTCATCTAGATTTGTTTGGGCCAACTAGAACAGCTTCTTTAGGCAATGCTCATTATGGATTAGTTGTCGTTGACGACTTCTCTAGATTTACTTGGGTTTCATTCTTAACTAATAAGAATGAAGCTTATGAAGAGTTTACCATATTTGCAAAGAATATTCAGAATCTCTTAGGATCCACCATTATCACTATCCGTAGCGATCATGGAGGAGAATTTGAGAATGAGCCTTTTACAAAGTTTTGTGATGACACCGTGATAACTCACAATTTTTCTTTCCCTCGGGCTCCACCACAAAATGGTGTTGTAAAGAGAAAGAATATGACTCTTATTGAGTGTGCTCGCACTATGCTCCATGATAGTCATCTTGGACTACAATTTTGGACAGAAGCGGTGCACACGGCATGTTATGTGCTCATTAGGATCCTAGTGAGACCCCGAACGAACAAAACTTGTTTTGAGTTATTTTACGACAAAAAGCCTCAAGTTAAGTATTTTCGTGTTTTTGGTTCAAAATGTTTTATCAAAATACCTTTGGTAATTTAGATAAATTTGAGCCAAGATCCGATGAAGGGATATTTGTTGGATATTCCACACATAGTAAAGCCTACCGGATATACAGCAAAACCTCCTCAACGATCGAGGAATCACTACATGTATCATTTTATGAAGATTTTAATTTTCATCATGTTATTGATGATAGTGTAGATGCTATTTGTGATTCTCTTAGTAATGTTAAGAGTAATATTCTATTATTGAGACTAACACTACTAATGAGATTGTTGAAGATGTTCCAAGTGATGCAGGAATACCCAAAGCTTACCCAACCGTTCGCAACCACCCTCATGACCAAATTATTAGAGATATTGGTGTGGGTGTTCGAACGAGGGAATTCTCTCATTGCGCATTTGTCTCTACCATTGAGCCAAAGAACATCCAAGAAGCTTGTGAGGATAGCTCTTGGATAGTGGTAAATGGAAGAAGAACTAATGCAATTCGAGAGAAATGCAGTTTGGGAGCTCGTTCCTCTTCCAAGTGGTCACCAGGTTATTGGGACCAAATGGATCTTCAAGAACAAGACCGATGAGAACGAGGTCATCACAAGGAACAAAGCAAGGTTAGTAGCTCAAGGCTACCGGCAAGAGGAAGGTATTGATTTCGAAGAATCCTTTGCTCCCGTAGCTAGATTAGAAGCTATTAGATTTCTTTTATCTTTTGCATCTCATAAGAATTTTAAACTATTTCAAATGGATGTTAAAAGTGCATTTTTAAATGGGATTGTCAATGAAGAAGTGTATGTTTCTCAACCTCCCGGTTTCATACATGAAAAATTTCCAAACCATGTTTTCAAACTTAAGAAAGCGTTGTATGGGTTAAGACAAGCTCCTAAAGCTTGGTATGATCGACTCAAGACCTTTCTTTTGGATTTCGGTTTTAAAATGGGAGAAGTTGATTCTAAACTTTTCATTAAAGATTATGAAAATGACATTCTTTTGATTCAAGTTTATGTAGACGATATAATATTTGGTTCTACTAACTTTAATCTTTGTCAAGAATTTTCTAAGTCTATGAAGGATGAATTCGAGATGAGCCACATGGGAGAGCTCACTTACTTCCTTGGACTGCAAATTCGACAAATGGAGAATGGAACTTTCATACATGAAACAAAGTACACAGGGGAGCTTATTAAGCGATTCGGGATGGAATCGTCGTCAAGCAAAAGGACTCCCATGAGTACGACAATCCATCTACACAAGGATGAGAAAGGAAAAGATGTAGACATTCGTCTATATCGAGGTATGATCGGTAGCTTACTTTACTTAATCGCTAGTAGGCCCGATATCATGTTTTCTGTATGCTTGTGTGCTAAATATCAAGCTAGACCTAAGGAGTCACACTTGATTGCGGTTAAACGAATATTTCGTTATCTCAATCAGTCACTAGATTATGGGTTACTTTACCCTAAATCTAGCACATATGAGTTAATATCATATAGTGATGCCGATTTTATCGGATGCAGATTCGATAGGAAAAGTACTAGTGGCACTTGCTATTTCCTAGGAAATTCCTTAGTTTCTTGGTTTTCCAAGAAACAGAACTCGGTGTCATTGTCCACGACTGAAGCGGAATATATTGCCGTTGGTCTTGCATGTGCACAAGTTCTTTGGATGAGACACACTCTTATGGACTATGGTGTCAATTGTGATACTTGCCCTATCATGGTTGATAACCAAAGTGCCATATGTCTTTCCAAGAATCTGGTACATCACTCCCGTACCAAACACATAGATGTGAGACACCATTTTATCAATGATCATGTAGCTAAGAAGGACATCATCTTAGAGTACATTGAAACCCAAAAACAAATTGCCGACATTTTCACAAAACCTCTTAAAGAAGATTCATATGTGAGGTTGCGTGGAGAATTAGGAATTATGGGTGAATATGAAATTTAGGAGCTCAACTTACCTGTTATAACACTCTTTGAGCTCATATCATCATGTTGCCTCTCTTCATTTGTTATTTCATATATGTTTCTTGAGAAAGGCAATTGAGCTTTATGTGATTTCATGAATTCTTTGAGATTGGTTTTAGAGATTTGTGTTACAATTGATTTATCGTTTTACATTGCTTTTATGATGAGTTTGTGATTAGAGTATAGGTCCAAGGGTGAGTGTTCATATCCTCTGGATTTTTATCTCACTGTGCATTTTTGGACCAGGACAGACGACTATCTTTCCTTCGACAGTCGACTGCCCTACTCTATCTTCTCAGTCAGAAACTTGTATCTTTTGCACAGTCGATTGATGACACTTCTACAGTCGACTGTTAGTTTAACAGGCGACTGCAATTTAGTCATCAGGCGCATGTCATCACTGTCAAATTTTTCCAGTGCTCTCTGTCTTTTTGATGAAGTTTATCGATTCTCAGTCAGTTGACTGATGTGTACATTATAGTTGACTGTCCCACGTACAGGCGACTGTATGTTACTTATCAGTCGACTGTCTATCATCCTGAGCTTATTTCTTATCACTTCATCCAGTCGACTGACTTTTGTTCATCAGTCAACTGTCTCCTGTTATGACGGTTCACTGCTTCGATCTGAGCCGTCAATTCGATGATCCAATGGCCCAGATTAATTCGCCCCTTCTTTATTAACGTCGAGCCGTTTCATTTCGACGCACGATTTCTCTCTCCTACGACTTGAAACTGCTCGTCTTCCCGCTCATTGCCTCAGCCGCCAATCTCTCCGCCGTCGATCTCATCCTCGCCGTTTGTCGATTGCTTCTTCGTTGTGCTTTCGTGTCTTTTGATTAGGTCTGATTCTCTCTATCGTGCGATTAGTGTCGTTTGATTTCTTTTCCTGTCGATACTCATCTATTTCGATTGATTGATTCCATGGCACCCAAGACCAAGGGAAAGGGAAAGATCATGGCTCCTAAGAAACCTAGGGTTCGTAAACCTTCTATCGCCAAGACCAAGAAACCCTATAAGGCCCGATCCAAGCATGCCGAATCTCCCTCTCATTCTACTTCGCAGGGATATTCTCCTTCAGGGTCTTCTTCTTCTGACACTGAGCCCCTGTTCAAGCATCAGCACAAGCCCATTGGTGTTTGCATCAATGAGCCTAGTGCTGACGCTCCCCATTATTCCACTTCTGTATCTAGTTCTGCAGAAGAATCTCCTGTCGTGCCTCCTACTGATCCCCTTGTTTCCATTTGCCGAGATGATCTTTGCTTGGCAAAATTTCACTCTCTCTTAGGGATCAAGCTTCTTAGAGAGCGTTTTATCATTTATCCCACCTTCACTACTGAGAGACTTTCAGATATTCTATCTGGAACTCATTTGGCCGAACTCTTTCGCTTCTCTCAGAGTGAGTCTCCTCGAGCTTATGCATTTCTAGTTAAGCTCTTCTATGCTAACCGCATTCGCGGTGAGTACTCCACCACTGGATTTATCGATACTGTTGTCCAGGGAACCCACATCCGTATTGATCCCACTCTCTTAGGGACCATACTTAGGATTCCTTCTACTGGATCTCTTCCTTCAGACCTTTCCATTTCTGATGTCGATGAGCTAGATCAGGCTGTCCTTCGGGACATGTTCCGTGAGATACCCTCAGCCCTAGATTCTGGTATTATGTCGTCTACGTTTTCGGCTAGGGGTTGGGCTGTTCACCTAGTGGTGAAGTCCAACATCCTGCTGAAGTATGGATCATCTGACCAGCCTTCCCAGGATATTCTGAGGTGTATGTATGCGATCTTCTCCGGGATGTCTGTGAACTGGGCCGGTGTCCTCCTTGACAGGATGGACAAGGTCGAGTTTACTTCTTCCTCGTCTCACATTCCCTACGGTGGACTTCTTACACTTGTATTTCGTCACTTTGGGATTGATTTGTCTCCTTATGAGCCCATGCCTTTTGGTCCTCTCCTTGATGCTTTTGCGAAGTCGAAGTCCTCTTCGGCTCTGCAGTCTGCATCAAAGAAGAGGAAATCCACTTCTGCTCCGTCTTCCTCCTCGGCACCACCTGCTGACCAGCCATCTTCATCTGCTCCTCCAGCTCTTGACTTTCTTTTTGAGATGGTTTCTGGTCTTTATGAGTTGGCTTTCATATCATTCCAGCATCAGGGAATACCCTTCCCTGAGCATCTGAGACGTTTTGTACCTCCTCAGCCTCGTGAGCCTCCTCCTCCCATCATCACTGATGTCGTTGTGCATCTTGGTGTAGCTTCTGCTCAGGATGCTTCAGCTTTTACTGCTGCTGAGCCTCCTCCAGAGAATACCCCTGTTGACACAGAGCCTACATCTTCCTCTGTTGCACCTGTCGACGCTCACTCATAGATTTTTTTTTGTTTTTTGAGTGGTTCTTCAGTGTTTGTATGATGGTTGTATTTTGTGTAGTGATGGATATTTGGTGGTGATGTATGGTGATATATTATGATGATGTACGCTGATCATGATGTAGTATTTTCTTTTGCGATCATGATGTATTTTGTTGGACATGGTGATGTCCATCTGATGTGTACTCATGTTTATATATATATATATATATATATATATATATATATATATATATATATATATATATATTGAAATCCCTCAAGGCGCAGAGCTGCTCCCGGTAGCAAACTACTGGGTTCACAACGCATGGAGCGCAGCTCCGGAAGTGGACAGGGTGCGGCATCTGCTGGGGGACTTTCGGCTGAGAGCGGGAGCAGATGACTGGCGATGGGTTCCTGGAGATGTTTTCTCTTTCGCACAAGCTTAGGATGGAGTGCGTCGAAGGTCTCAGGTTTTCCCCTACTATAAACTTGTTTGGTTCCCCAATCACGTCCCTAAAATGTCCCTCAATCTTCTCAGAGCCTTCACAGGTAAATTACTAACTAGGGACAAGATGTGCAGATGGCTCCCCAACTCTCTGATCCACTGTGTATTATGTGAAGAGAATAGTGAAGAGAACATTAGACACTTGTTCTTTGATTGTAGCTACTCAGGCTATATTTATCGCAGGGCAACGTTAAAACTGAGGTTACCTGTCCATATCCCCACATCCTTACCTGAGGTTGGAGATTATTTCCTGGGAAAATTTACTGGCAAGGATGGTTACAGCCTGCTCGCCAAAATCATTCTGGCAGCAATGGTTTGGCACCTTTGGCATGAACGGAATAGGAGAATATTCCAAGATATATATATATATATATATATATATATATATATATATGAATATATGATATGATATGATATGATATTGCATATATATATATATATATATATATATATATATATATATATATATATATATATATATATATATAGTTTCGTTTTTTGTGTCACACCGCATATAATTGCTAATCATATCTGTGTGCTGATTGTGATATTGTCTCCATGAATGATATATTCTCTCCTGATGTGTTTTTGAGACAATTTGGACTTGATTTTGGATTATTCATGCTATCTGTGATGTGATGCATTTTTTGAGACTGTATATTTCTTCGTATATCTAAAATGTTGATATTGGACTTTCATTCCTCTATTCACATAAGTATATGATGTAGTTTTATGAGTTTTGATTCTATATATCTTTATACTCCTTAATTATTGTTAGTTCTTATTTAGCACGATTATTTTTGTTGTTATTTACTCCCGCCTTTTGGATAATTCCATTGGGGGAGAGAAATAAACATACAGATTCATAATGAATGTGCTAAGTTTTTACTAATAACACTTGAATCTAAGATTGAAGTTGCCTTAGATTCAGGGGGAATAAGATACAATGAATAGGGATTTTAAATCCTAGATTTCTTGAATTAAATTCACTCATATCTTACTCATTTACTTCAATTGATATATAGATGCCCTAATATTTGTTGACTAACTTGATTGGCATCTATGTAGGGGGAGTAAGTTTTCATTAAGCACAATTATTTATCTTTTTGTTTATGTTTGTTTGTCATCATCAAACAGGGGGGAGAATGTTGAGTATTTGGACTTCTCCCTACTTGGTGTTAATGATGAGCAAACATAAATACTTGTGACTAATCCCCTATTTTATAGTTAATCCATTGCCTAAGCTTATTATGAAGATCTACAAGCAATGGATGACACTCAAAGTTCATTGAAGTCAAATGAAATGGATTGGATGATCGTGGATGGTGATTGAAGCTCCATGAAGACTTCAAGCTCATACGTTGGATAGAAGAGAGAATTCGTCAATGTAAATTTCTTTTCTCTTCTAGTATGTAGCTTAGAAGTAGAACATTGTTGGAGCACACACACATTCTCATTTCAGTCTTAGGACATCATTAGATCAATTGTCCTTAGACTCCAATTCATTTCAAACTAGATTGTGCTTGTATTGTTTATAACAGTCAACTTCTGAACGTTTTACAATCGCCTGTCTTAAAAACAGTCGACTGTGTTTTGTTCTACAGTCGCCTGTTATGCACAAACTTTTACAGTCTAGTTTTGGGCTTCTTTGTTTAATTCCCACAGGCGACTCATGAACGATTTGCAGGTGCATGTCCAAGTGATAGTCGACTGTGTCTTGTAAATCAGTCGTCTGTCTGTCATTGCCCAAATCCTAGTTTCTCTGTTTATTTTCGGCCAGTCGACTTATGTTGGATTTACATCGAATGTCCATTGGATCAGTCGACTGTCAATGCTGCATCAGTCGTCTGTCTGTGAGCCAATTTGTTGACTCAGCTCTCTGAAAATTCTCAGGGTTTTGACAGTCGTCTGTAGAGAGATTTACAGTCGCCTGTTCTGATTAACAGTCAACTGTTATCTCTTCAACAGTTGTCTGTCCTGTTATCCCAGATGTTTTCCAGAATTCTTCAACTAAACCAACTCACGGCCAGTCACCTGTAGAAGTATTTACAGTCACCTGTTGGTTCAACAGTCGACTGTCTATGCTTCATCAGTCGACTATCCATGTGGTAAGTTACCGTTATGATCTCACCTACCCGATCTGACTGTGCAATAGTCGACTGTGGTTTCTTCAACAGTCGACTGTCGCGAGCGCAGATTCTATCCGTTGAGAATTTTCTCACGGATTTCAAAAGGGTTTTTGCTAATTCTGTTTTGTGGATTTGAGAAACCTATATAAGAAGCTTCTATTGTTCCATTGAGAGGTTAGATATTCCATTGCAAAATCTTTCAAGCTTTCATTCTCAAGATCAAAGCTCTCAAATCCTAAATCCCTAAGAATTCATATCTTCAATCTCTTGCTCTCCAACCTAGAATCAAAGAGACATCTTCTAGGCATTTGGTGCAGTCAAGAGAAAGGGCTTTCCTCTCTTCCAAGAGAGTCTTCAACACACAACACACTTCTCCTTCAAGTTCTACTTCAAGGCATAGGTGATTGTAAGTGTTGCTTTCATATTTCATAACTTTCGTTATTTGGATTTGCTCTCGGGTTGTGAGAGTGGTTTGCTTGCTCCCAAGTTGTGGGAGTCAAGGATAATCGATTGTATTTTGATTTCACTTATAGGGTTGCTACAAGTGGGGTTTAAGAAAACCTCAAGTTAGGGTTCTAACTTGAGTATCCGGAGGTATCCGGGTGGAAGGGACGTAGGATTACCGGGAACAAGTCGGGAAGTGACTTGGGTAATCCGATCCCTTGAAACATTCTTACGTTTGAGTTTGTTTCAATTTGGGTTTAATTTCTACTCCGCATTATTTTGTTGGTTAGCATTTAAATTGGTGTAACTATCGTTTTAAATTTCTTAAACACTATTCAACCCCCCTTCTAGTGTTTTCTACATAGCTAGGTTCCTTACATGGCACGCTTCTCGATGGGTAACGACACCAACTCCCAAGTGTCATTGCGGTGAAGGGACTCCATCTCCTCCTCTATAGCTCCTTGCATTGGGCGGCATCACCTGATACTATGGCTCCACCATATGTCGACGGCTCCTCATGCTTTAGGTTGAGTGCATATGACACCATATCATCGAAAGAATATCCCGCATAATCCCATGCTCCAAATCTCTCTGGCACCTTCTTCACCCTTTTTGATCTCCGTGTTCCATCATCACCTGTATAGGTGTCAACATATACTTGAGATGGTCCGGGTGTCTGCACTTGGTCCTCAACATAGACCTCATCATCTCCCTCAAATGGGATGTCAACCATCAACTGTTTCCCTGGTCACTGGGTGGACTGGACTGGAAGATTGACGGTGCCTGCCAAAGTCTTCTCTGTAGACATGTACCCTTTGAGTGAGAATGCTCCGCCCTGAGCATTGCATCCTCATAAAAAGTGACATGTCGGCTCACACTTCTGACCTTCTGGATACCATATGTGATATCCCTTGACACCGTGGCCATATCCAAGAAAGATACACTTCTTTTTTCTTGGATCCAATTTATCACCCCTCTCGTGCACATACACCGAGCAACCCACAATGCGCAAGTAAGAATAGTCTCCAGCTTCACCAATCCACATTTCTTCGGGAATCTTGTAACCAATATCCACTGATGGGACTATGTTCATTATGTTTACAGCAGTGGTAAGGATCTCTCACCAAAATTCCTTCCCCAAACCGGCTGAGTGCCTCAAACATCGCACTCGCTCCAACAATGTACGATTCATCCTCTCCACCACACCATTCGACTGTAGATCTCCATGTGTGCTAAAATGTCGGCAGATTCCATGGAACTTGTAGAAATTTCTAAACTCCCTTGAAGTGTACTCACCTCCATTGTCGGATCTCAGCACCTTCACATGCTTTTTGGTTTGTTTCTGTACCATGGTCTTCCACTCTCTAAACATATCAAACGTCTGGTCCTTGGATTTCATAAAGTACATCCAGACTTTGCAAGAGTAATCATCAATGAATAAGACAAAATATCTAGCTCCTCCTCTTGACGGCTCTGGGCATGGTCCCCACACATCTGTGTATACATAGTCAAGTGGTCCTCTGCTAGTATGTTTTTCCGTGTTGAACTGCATGTTTGTCTTCTTTCCGTACACACAGAACTCACAGAATTCTACACTTTCATTCAAGACTTCAATCAGTTTTATTCTCCGAAGTACATCGAGAGTCTTGTCACATGGATGACCCAAGCGATAATGCCACAACTTGGCTGAATCTCCGGGACCTGAGCTCAAAGTGCTTACGTCTGCTTCTCCTTCAATTGTGGTACCTTGAAAGGCATATAAGTTTCCCACTTTCCTTCCCTTCATGACGACCATGGCTCCTTTCGAAACTCTCAATTGGTCTTTCTCAAAGACCGACTTGCATCTGGCATTGTCCAAAATGCCTATGGAGATAAGGTTCTTTCGCAGATCTGGGACATGCCACACATCGGCTAGTGTACGTACTATGCCATCATGTATCTTGATACAGACGGTTCCAATACCCGCAGTCTTGCACACTGCATTGTTCCCCATGAGGATTGAGCCTCCATCTTCCTTGGAATGGTATGTAGCGAACCAACTCCTATGAGGAGTCATATGGTATGAGCAATCGCTATCCATGAGCCATACGATGTTCGCGCCACCTGCAATCCCTGATGCAAAAATCTCTGTATCTCTACCTTCAGCACAGATGTGCTCACCATCTATCCCCAACGATGCTGAACCAGACTCTTTCTTGGCCTCCTTGCCTTTCTTCATAATCTTGTTAGGACACCGGTTCGCAAAATGACCCTTTTCCTGACAATTGAAACATGTGATCTTCGCATACCTATCCTACGAATGTCTCGACTTGGAGCGGTCATTGTTCTTCTTATGGTCTCCTCTCCTTTCCTGTCGACCCCTCACATGTAATGCCTACTTGCGGTTGTTCACATGTTCTCTATCTTGAACCTTGCCACATAGTTTCTCGGTGTGAAGCGCTGCCTTCACCTCTTCAACAGTGAGAGTCGTTCGGTTATAAATCATTGACCGAACGAATTAATTAAATTCATCAGACAATGAACACAACAAAATAACCGCTTTTTGTTCATCCTCAATCTTCACATCCATACCCTGCAACTCTAGCACTATCCGGTTCAACTCATCCATGTGATCCTTCACCGCTGATCCACACTTCATCTTGAGAGCGTATAGTTGCTGAAGCAAATAGAGACGACTCGTGAAGAATTTCTTCATATACAGTCCCTCAAGCTTCTTCCAGATATCAGCCGTCGTTGCTTCATCTAAGAATTCCCTCAGAACATTATCTGCTAATGACAACTGAATCGCACTGTATGCCTTCCTCTCCATCTCCGCCTTAGCGGATTCTTTTACCTCCTTATCGATATTCGTCACATCGAATACGATTTGGTAACATCCCGTCTGCATCAAAACATTCTTCACCTTCGTTTGCCAGATTCGAAAATCATTACGGCCGGTGAAATTCTCAATGTTCAATGTTGCTAAAGACACCGTCCCACTAACATCCTTTGCAAAAGAACACAAGCTCTGATACCACTTGTTGGGAATAACATCGAAACAACTTGGTATCCACGCGAAAAAACCAATTCTACAAACTGATCAGGAATCTAGGACTAGAAATAAAGAATACCAATTCACCCAACAATAAACTCTACGACCTTGTAATTGAAAGAAGCAAACGAATAATAGAAACAATCCAAATCAAACGCAGACACAAGAGAATTTACCCTGGTTCGGTTGTAAACAACCTACTCCAGCAATCCGAGACGATTCCACTATCAGAGAGATCCAATCATAGGGTTATAATCTTACTTCCGCTCATGTGAGTAATAACTTGGTCAATAGCACAAGCCCTCACAACTCACTCAAGGAAGACGAAATCAAAGAAGAAGATGAAGAGAATCACTCAACTTCAAAACCAATCTTCAAACCATAACCTCTCGAGTCTCGACGAAGAACTTCAATGGCAGTGGCTCTCTGATCGCTCCGGAATGTAACCCAAAGAACGGTTGTAGTTTTACCGCAAGTGCACGGTATAGCGGCGAGCGGGTTATCGAACACAGGGAGGACGAATGACCGTGCTTGTTCCAATCAACCTGGCTATTAAGAAGAGAGAAATTTGCCTTTGGCGATCCTGTCACAATTGTCAGACAAAGTATGGAAATATCAAATCAAATAAAGAACGTTTAGGGAATGGGGAATTCCCGCTACTCACCGTATTTCGTAAATGTGGTTCATTGGCATCAAAATTGCTAGAATAAAATTTTGGATGAACTAGTCGCAACTGAATGTAGAACCTAGCTCACGCTCTCGCGCTATTGCCGGTCTATAGCTATCCTAGGTTCGGGTCCAATCTCTTGCAAACCCTAGCCTAGGGAAGCTAGCATTAGGATCAACATCATCGTTCAATCGCGCCCCGAGCCCACTCTCGTGCAAACTCGGGCCACGACCTAGGTTGGGATAGTTCCTACCCATCCAATCTCTTGCAAATGGGTATCGGCATGGAATTGCAATCGAAAACCCTAGTATCGGTCCAATCTCTTGCAAACCGATACTACAGAAATTTGATTCCAACCCAATTCGGATTTCTATGGTTTCCTATCGAATTGGGATCCAATCTCTTGCAAATCCCAATCGATATGAAAACCTAGCCATCCGTAGTAAATCGATCCCAATCTAATCCCTAATAGCAATTCTAGCAAAATTTCTACCAATTCATCACAAATATGAAATTGGGCTTGTAGGGTTCATCCCCACGCCCCAAGACGTGGAGACTACTCACAATTCATGGCACAAACACAAAAATAATCAATGGAATTAACAAGAGAATTCATCACAATATTGAGATAAGCAATAAAAATAGTATTTTTAGAGAAGAGAGACACAAACCAATGGAGTTCTTCAAATAATTTCAACAAAAATCAACTTTTGTCTCCTCTCCAATCACAAGAATAAAGCTAAAAAGATAATCTAAAAAGCTGCAAAAATCTAAGAGAAAAGCTCTCTAAACTAGGGTAAAAACAGGGGTTAAATACCCCTCAAAATCGTCCAAAAAACTGTGACCAAAATAGCCCTGCGCAGCCTGAAATCCGCAATTTTCGCTACAGGCAGCGAGTCGCACTCGGCCGAGTGACAAAAGTCGCTCGGCCGAGTGAGAAACCCTGTAAATTTCCAGTAAGTCTTGATCTTCAGGGGTCTTCACTTCGGGGGCGGCTCGGCCGAGTGGGTTGTCGTCACTCGGCCGATGGCTTCTTGGTACTCGGGCGGACGGCATTTGCCACTCGGCCGAGTGGGTCTTCTGAAGCTCATGCAGACGAAAAACAATAAGTTGGCGATTTTTGACCTGCGTCGTCTGGGTGCCACTCGGGCGGACGGGATCTCGTCACTCGGCCGCTGTGGCTTCCGATGCTCGGCCAAGTGCACGTATGAAACGTATCCGATCTGGTCGGCCAAGCGGTGTCTCGCTGGTCGACCGAGTGAGTCCATCACTCGGCCGAGTGGGACACCAAAAATGCCCAAACAGCTTGTTTTGGCCTCCTCGTCGCTCCCGCGACGTTCTTTCTTCTTCCGCTCCTCTCCAACAGCAAAATACCCCTCCGGGAGGTCATCGATGACACCCTGGAGAAGACGTATCTCGAGATCACTCCAAATCGCTCCAAATCACCTGAAATGCGCCAAAAACAACAAATCGTGAAAAGCATTGCAATATCGTCGATATATCGTGAAAAACATGATTTGGGCGATCTAAATGGCATGCAAACATGCGGGAAAAAAGTGTAAAATAAGGAGTGATCAAAATCCCCCAAGCTTACCTCTTACTCGTCCTCGAGGAAGATAAGTAAAAGGCGAACCCGGTGGATTCGAAAAACGAAAACGGCGAAAACGAAAAATGAAAAACGAAGAAAAACGAGAAACGAAATAAAAACAAAGAAGAAAGAAAGAAGCGAAGAGGGAAGCTGCTAGATCATTTTCTCAGGACGTGGGTTTCACTTACTCGTATAGCATGCACCGAATGAAAAACACATGTCAATGAATTTTATTTCGATATCATAGTATAACGGTGCAAATAGAAATAGAAAACCCACGAACAACGATATAATCATGAAAAACGGAATAGTTTTAGAATTAACATCATCTGAATCATTTAAAGCGGTATACAAATCGCAGATCACACACTTTTCAATTGAATGCTTTCTATGAGGAGTATAAGAGTATCACACAATAGAATAGAAAGAATAGATAAGCATGGATTTCATGAAATGAGTGCTAGGCATGGATTTCTGGACTTCGTAAAGCTAAAAATAATCTCACTGAGTATAGAATATTACTTAGCCTAGGTTGTCGTGCAACGCCTAGTAGTCACTCTCTCACACATCATTGGATTCCCTCTCCCAAGCTTATCTATAAGCATGGTGGCATAAAAAATATTTACATCCCCATTTTTATAAAGCTCCAAAAGCAATGAAAATAAACACAAAAGGAGAGAAGAAAGAGAGAACATGAGATGGGATCTTTTATTGAGGCTCTTTCCTCTTTTCTTTTCTTTTTCTCTTTTTTTTCTTTTTTTTCTTTTTTTTTCAAATAGCATATATACACAATGATCCCAACTCAAAGAGAAGTAAGAGCATACAAGAAATTTTTTTTTCTTTGGTTTTGGGAAATTTGGAGCTAGGAATTAATAGCGGGGGAAATGCCATATAATAGAATCGCTAAGGGGAGATTCACCAATGATTTTAAAATAGAGAAATGATGTTCAAGATTTGTGGAGAAAGAAATAAATATATCTCTCGGTTCACTCTATAAGACATGCACGACAACTTCAGCAGGGTAATCTAATCTACTCGGTTTCGATCACAAAAAAGCTAACTAATCCAGATTTATCATAGCTAACATCATTCAATCATCCTGAAGTGAAATGTACAATTCATGCATATAGAAGTGATATAGGAAAAGAAATCGGTACTCCAGATATAAGCATTCAATGCGTGAATCTTGGTGTGTTTTCTGCGATGGCATACATATGAATATTCAGACTCAGCTAATAATAAAATTTCATCCATTTTCATGTGGAAAAGTGTGGGTTACTATTTCTAAATGCAATGCAAATCATAGCATATGATATCAGAAATAAAGTCTAAAAATGACAAATATAGCATGCATATAAAGGAAGCTAACTCCATGTCATCATCATCATAGAAAAGTCATCTCTAGCATGAGATGAAAAAAGAAAATAAAGATAAAGGGGAAAATAGAACTATTTACAATGCGGCACACAGAAAGATAAGAAAAACGTGATGCATGGTAAAATAAAAGAAAAAAGATGAAAATAAGTGCAAAAGCGGAAAATGGAGTGAAAAACTAAAAATAAAGGTGGCAAATCGAAAAAGAACGTGAGAACTCACTCCCCCAAGCTAAATGGCACAGTGTCCTCAATGTGCAAAGTGTGGCACACCGAGAGACAAGTAATGTGAGGGGTAAGTGAGGGTGCATGCAGGATGGAAGAAAGAAAAAGAAAAATAATGAAATGAAAAATATGATGCGGACATGATGCATGCAAATAAAGGAGTGATACAGATATAAAGGTGTGACACCAAAAACTCTCCCTCTCTACCAAAAAAGATATATAAAGATATGTAAAGATAATGTGCATCCAAAAACAGGGAGGGGTGGGGTGGGGGGACAAAAATGCATCAGGACCCAGCAGAAACGGGCAGCACAACGGCAAAAAGAATCGATGGCATCAAGGGTGCCTAAGAAGGTGGTGCTGCGCCGTCTCCGTCCTGAGGCGGAGGTGGTGGTGGTGGTGGTGCAGGCTGCTGAGCGGGGGTGGGTGTGGAAGTGGAAGCAGGCTGAGTGTGTGTGGTAGTGGGGGTGGGAACCTGCTGGGTGGGTACGGGTACGCGGGAGAGACGCTCCAGGACCTGGGTAAGACAGTAGTGAATCTGCGGGAGTAGGTCAAAGCGGCCAGCCATCGCAGTGACGGTGGCGGTCAGGGTCCTAAGGTCGCCTCTGAGGCCACTCACCGCCCCCTCGAGAGCACGAATGCTCAGAAGTACAGTGTCGGGGGGAGGTGGTGCAGAGGGACGCACCGGTCTGGGCTGTGCAGGTCGGGGCTGGCGTACTCTGGTGGCGTAGGTGACGGGCTCAGCAGGCAAGGGAACAAAAGGGGCTGCACTCGCAAGAGTGGGCCTGGACTCAGTGCGAGGCTAGGCAGGACGGTGAGAAGTGGAGGCAGCAGCAACGAAAGAAGAATACAAAAGAGGCAGCGAGACGGCCAGAGAGGTCGGTGACACAGAAGTGTGGACAGACGCCACGACACTCTCGGAAAATACAGCAGCAGTGGAGACAGAGGCGGAGACCGCGGTCTCTACAGCGGTGGAAAAAGAGGGCTCTCCACACTCAACTATAGTCGGCGGGCGCTCGGGTGGGGCAGAGGAAACGGGCTAGGCAGACAGAGGGCCAGTGCTGGTGGTGACAGGCGTGGAAGCAGTGGAGGTGGTGGAAGTGGGCTCAGCTAAGGTACTCCCGACACCGACAGCAGTGTGGACAGAGGTGTCGAGAGCAGCAAAAACATCAGGGATAGGCTGAGGGGCCACGGGGTCAATAGGGGCAGTAGGCTCGGCAGGTGCAACAGGGTCTGCGGGGGCAGCGTGGGCCTGCTCGGCCTCCTCGGCCTTGAGCACGTATGCGGCAGGGATCAGAACATCCATCGCAGGGAGCCAGTCCACATGGGCGGGTGCAATCTAAGTCCGAGCTGGGCTCGGAAGAATCATGTAATTAGCACCGTAAAGGCCGTGCAGCCAGACCCAGTGTCGCTCACCGTGCGGACGAAGCATCTTCATCCGGGCCATAACATCAATCGACAGAGAAGTGGGGCCTGGTGCTCGTCGCAGGTCGTCAGGGAAGTCCTCGCCGGTCATAAGGGCGAGCAAGGTGATCAGGCCGCCGCAGCATATCAGTGAGCGAGCGCCCACCGATACGATGATGCGGTCCAAGAACCAAGCCGCGACATCAATCACGACGGCGGGGACCAACTCATCGCCCTCCCTAGATAGAGCTCTGGGCCGTGTCATCGCGTAGAGCATATAGAGCTCTGGCGTGGACATCGTGCCCGGCTCATATCTGGCCAAAAAGGTTGTCGCCATAAGGCGCTGAGCTATACGGAGGCAGGGATGGACAATGGCCGAGGCCTTGGCCCTACTAGGGTCAAAGGCAGCGTGAAGACCCGTAATCCGGGCCCAGAAGGCAACGACGTCGAAGGAAGGTGGGGGGATATGGGCGGGGGCGTAACCTCGGTCGGCCCCGGGGACATCGGGCCACGAGAAGAAGGCTCTCATCATACCGAGAGTGACCTGGCACTCTCGGTCCATGAACCGAAACGAGCATCCCTCGTCAGTCCGGGCGATCAAACTAAGTACCTCAAGTGTCGGGCGGGTAAACGTATCCGCCGACACCTGAAAGAAATCTCGCCAGCCCACGTTGTCGTACAACGTGAGCATCCCCTCTAGTACCCCCAAGCATCCTAGGTCTGCAAGGTGTGCGAACCTGGAGGGTACGATCGAGCGCTGGGAGATACGCTCGAAAGCGACGCGGTGTGCGTCGTTCCGGAACGTGATCCCCAGCGGCCCGATAAGTGGAGCCGGAGGTGGTGGCTGTGGAGCGGTAGGGAGTGGCTGTGCGGGCTCTGTAGGTGGTGCGGGGTGTGCGGGGTGTGTGGGAGAAGGCGGAGGAGAGTCCTCCACCTCGTGGGAGGGGCCGGCATCATCCGACCGCTTCCGCTTGGCGGAAGCTCTCCTCGACCTCGGCCGTGTCCAGGGCGGCATATGGGCCCCGAGCGCGCACCAAAAAGCGTGAAAAGTGTGGCGTGCGTAAAATAAAGGAGAGAATGTACCATGACATGCCGCGAGTGCAAAGCTATGGAAGCGTGCAAAGACTATGCCTCCACGAAGCCCAAAGCAGTCCCTGGAAGCTCCTCTGGGCTCCCCTAAGCTCCCAAAAATAACCTGCGCATGAAACGAAGATATCAGCGAGTAATATTCAAAACGTATGGAGCATTAGGGGTATAACAGATAGAAATAGAAATTAATTTGGGGTTGGGGTTCGTTAAGCACATGGATCCTCAAAAAATACACAAAAGAGGAGAAATAGGCTAAAATCGGTGATACCGGAGGTGGCCGGAGGCGTGGCTGCCAGTGGCGACTCGGGCGAGGAGTGGCGGCTGCTCGGCCAGCGGTGGGTGGCCGAGCGGCGGTGCGGGGTCGACGGTCGGGCGAGTGAGGGCATATTCGGGCACTGGGAGTCGAGGGGTCGGGGCGCTGCGATTTGTTTCGTTTCGAAAAACGCGCCCGACCCCCCCCCCCCCCCTTTTATAGGAAAAAGTTACGACTCGGCCGAGTGACTGGGTCACTCGGCCGAGTGAGATCAATGGAAAATTCCTCCCCACTTACGCTTCGGCCGAGTGGCCTTGCCACCCTCGGCCGAGTGGAGTAAGTCCATTCGGCCGAGTAGCTCAAGCTACTCAGCAAGACTCGCCCTAGGAGCGTATCCGTTTTACTCGGCCGAGTGAATATATATACTCGGCCGAGTAGCAGTTATACTGAAATCAGGAAAATAAACAGAGAGTTGGGTACATCAGACTTCCCTCGTTCGTGAGCGTCTCGGCCGGACGAACTTGTGTACTTGGCCGAGTGACTAGTATACTCGGCCGAGTGAGCCTTGTGTTCTGCTGTTTGTCTTCGTTTGGGCTCTAAACTCCGTCTTTCTTCCTCCAGTCGATTTCATCTTCCTCCTAAGCATCGAGCGCCTTCCTGGGGTGCTCCTCGTCGCCTTGTGCATCCTCCTAATGATGGGTACATCGTTCTCCTCTCCTGTCAGGAAAAATAGGACCCGTTATCACAAGATTTTTGGGCGAACGACTCAAAACACTAAAAATTTCTAAAACAAAAATAAAAGAAAAGTAAAAATAAAGAAATAACCATCGGGTTGCCTCCCGACAAGCGCTCGTTTAAGGTCGTGAGCTCGAGCCCCTATGATTTTCAATTAATGCGGGATGTTTGGTGCATATGAGATGCACCCATCAAACTTTCCGGGGAGAACGCTTGGATTCGGAAGTTGCGGTGACGTGTTCTCCCTCAGTGGTCTCCCGTCTCAAATAGTGTTGGGGGAGGCTCCCCCAAGCTAGCGTTTGCTCCTGTCAACGGCTTCACCGGTGACGCCGATTTCTGTATCGGCGGAGCTTCCTTCGGAGACTTCAATTTCGAGAGCTTACAGAGCTCTCGAATCCTTGCGACATCCGCGTCGCCTTCATCATTTTCAGCGGAGAGGTCGGGGGAATCATTTTTCTTCTCATCTTGGCCTAAATCCGGGCCTTCCTCGAAATCCTCATCGAATAGAGTGCCAATGGAGTGAGGGATCGCCTCCTCAATTACCTCGTCAAGGAGGTCCATGTAGTCAAGCTCCTCGTGGTAAGGCATGTGTTTCATAGCCTTAGGAATGTGAAGCTCCACCTCGATGTTGCCGACGTTGAAAGTTAGGGTACCTTCTCGCACGTCGACAATGACACCGGCGGTGGCGAGGAACGGGCGTCCAAGTATCAATGACGTATCTCCCTCCTCCTTAACGTCCATGATCACGAAGTCACATGGCAAGCATATGCCCCCGGGACTTGTAGCGGGATGTCTTCGGCGATCCCTACCGGCCTTGTTATCCGTCCATCGGCTAATTGTATCCGCAGGTCGGTAGGTTTCAACTTCGTCCCGGTGTTTAGCCTTAGGAACATGGAGAGAGGCATGAGGCTAACACTAGCCCCTAAATCCACCAACGCCTTTTGTAGAGGGACGCCGCCCAAGGTGCAAGGAATTCGAAAACTCCCCAGATCTTTGAATTTGGCCGGCTCCTTCTCTCTCTTGGTGAACCAAGAGCCCTCCTCGGCTAGCATGATCTTTTCCTTCCTCTTCCCCCCCGAAATCAAATCCTTTAGAAATTTAGCATATGTGGGGATTTCCACGATGGCGTCGAGGAAGGGAATGTTGAGGCTAACTCCTCTCAGATACTCGAGAAACTTTGCTAGCCTTTTCTCCATTTTCGCTCTAGCAAGCCTTTGGGGGAATGGGACCGGTGGCATGAAGCGCCTCTCCTCAATCAATTGCTCCACTCTAGATTTCTCCTTTTCTTGCGGCTCTTTCTCCTTCTCAACTTCAACTACCGGCTCAATTGGCTTTAAACTTTCATCCACGGGCTCCTCGGTAGGAATCATGGCGGGGGTGGTGTCCTTCCCGCCTCTAGTAGTAATGGCAACCACGGCATTGATGTGGCCGCTGTTGCCCCGTGAGTTTTGCTCGGGTTGCACCGGCAATTGTCGAGTATTCCGATTGAGCAACGCCAATTGCTCCGTGATTTGAGCTACAACGGTTGTAAGGGAGTCTTGGCCCGCCTTCAAGGAAGCATTGACCTTCTTTTGCTCGACCATAAACTCCTCCACTCTAGCTTCGAAGTCGGATCGTTGTTGAGCTTGTGGAGGGTTTTGATTTTGATTTCTCCACCCTTGATTGTATCCGGGCGGCCTATATGGTGGAACTTGTTGCTTTGGTTGAAAATTTTGTTGTGGAGGCCCCCTCGGCGGATAGTGTTGTTGTTGGGGTGGTGGTGGTGGTCGAGCTTGTTGAGGTGGTTGTTGTGGCGGGTTCAAAGCTCCTTCATTGTTGGCGTAAGAGAAACCGGGATGATTTCTTGTGGCCGGATTGGCCCAATACCCTTGGTTCCCCGTGACATATTGTACTTGCTCCAAGGATCCTTCTCCTTGCTCTCCTCCCAAATACATGGCTTGAGATTGGTCTTGCCAATCACACATTTGGTTCGTTGGTGCGGAGGTGGATGGGGTTCCTTGGGGCTCCATGATAAACTTCTCCAGTCTCTCCACTACCTTGTGGAGAGAATCAAACTTGCTTGTAAGCTCCGCTACGGCCTTCGCCTCATAGATACTAGTTGGCTTCAAGGAGGACTTAGAGTGTCCTCGCTCATCGCCCCATTGTTGATTGTTTGAGGCCATCTCCTCAATTAGGGCCGTAGCTTCTTCGGGAGTCTTTGATAAGATAGCACCATTCGCCACGGCGTCAATAATTTGTTTGGTCCCCGGTTGGAGACCATTGTAGAAGCTATGAACTAGCTCCCAATCTTCGATGCTATGGTGCGGGCATTTATGCTGCAGATCTTTAAAACGCTCCCAAGCCTCATAGAGCGTCTCTTCGGGTCCTTGCTTGAAGGACATAAGAGCGCTCCGAATCTTCACCGTCTTGGAGGGCGGATAGAACTTATCAATGAATGCACTCACCAACTCGTCCCAAGTGGTAAAGACTCCCTCAGCTTGCGTCCTCAACCAATAGAGTGCCTTGTCCTTTAGTGTGAAGGGGAAGAGACGCAGTCTGATGGCATCGATGGAGACCCCCGTCATCTGAAATGTGGCACACTTTGACAAGAATAACTGAATATGGTAGTGGGGATTTTCATGGGCATTCCCATGAAATGGATCCTGCTGCATCAGAACCACTAGTCCAGTCTTCAGCTCAAAGTTATTGTCAGCCGCCAACTCCGGCATGGCAATGGATGAGGTCGTAGAAGAGGTCTTAGGCCAGAGCCTATCGCGAATAGAAATTATCCTCGCCATTCTTGCCGCTAATTGGTCCGCAGTTTCCGGGTTGATCATAAACCTCCCTTCCGGATCTTGTCTCCTTTCCGCTCTGATTCTCCGCACCGTACGTTCAATCTCGGGATCAAATAAAATACCTTCAGGGTCTGCAGTGGATCTCGTGTACATGCACAGGAGAACAAAGTTTCAAAGAAGTGATTAGCACAATGGAAGGGTTAGGTAAAAATAAAGAAATAAAATAAAAAGAAAGAAATAGCTAGGGTGGTAAGATCAAACGCAATCGCCTCCCCAGCAACGGCGTCAAAGACTTGATCGCTCCGGAATGTAACCCAAAGAACGGTTGTAGTTTTACCGCAAGCGCACGGTATAACGGCGAGCGGGTTATCGAACACAGGGAGGACGAATGACCGTGCTTGTTCCAATCAACCTGGCTATTAAGAAGAGAGAAATTTGCCTTTGGCGATCCTGTCACAATCGTCAGACAAAGTATGGAAATATCAAATCAAATAAAGAACGTCTAGGGAATGGGGAATTCCCGCTACTCACCGTATTTCGTAAATGTGGTTCATTGGCATCAAAATTGCTAGAATAAAATTTTGGATGAACTAGTCGCAACTGAATGTAGAACCTAGCTCACTCTCGCGCTGTTGCCGGTCTATAGCTATCCTAGGTTCGGGTCCAATCTCTTGCAAACCCTAGCCTAGGGAAGCTAGCATTAGGATCAACATCATCGTTCAATCGCGCCCCGAGCCCACTCTCGTGCAAACTCGGGCCACGACCTAGGTTGGGATAGTTCCTACCCATCCAATCTCTTGCAAACGGGTATCGGCATGGAATTGCAATCGAAAACCCTAGTATCGGTCCAATCTCTTGCAAACCGATACTACGGAAATTTGATTCCAACCCAATTCGGATTTCTAGGGTTTCCTATCGAATTGGGATCCAATCTCTTGCAAATCCCAATCGATATGAATAACTAGCCATCCGTAGTAAATCGATCCCAATCTAATCCCTAATAGCAATTCTAGCAAAATTTCTACCAATTCATCACAAATATGAAATTGGGCTTGTAGGGTTCATCCCCACGCCCCAAGACGTGGAGACTACTCACAATTCATAGCACAAACATAAAAATAATCAATGGAATTAACAAGAGAATTCATCACAATATTGAGATAAGCAATAAAAATAGTATTTTTAGAGAAGAGAGACACAAACCAATGGAGTTCTTCAAATAATTTCAACAAAAATCAACTTTTGTCTCCTCTCCAATCACAAGAATAAAGCTAAAAAGATAATCTAAAAAGCTGCAAAAATCTAAGAGAAAAGCTCTCTAAACTAGGGTAAAAACAGGGGTTAAATACCCCTCAAAATCGTCCAAAAAACTGTGACCAAAATACCCCTGCGCAGCCTGAAATCCGCAATTTTCGCTACAGGCAGCGAGTCGCACTCGGCCGAGTGACAAAGGTCGCTCGGCCGAGTGAGAAACCCTGTAAATCTCCAGTAAGTCTTGATCTTCAGGGGTCTTCACTTCGGGGGCGGCTTGGCCGAGTGGGTTGTCGTCACTCGGCCGATGGCTTCTTGGTACTCGGGCGGACGGCATTTGCCACTCGGCCGAGTGGGTCTTCTGAAGCTTATGCAGACGAAAAACAGTAAGTTGGTGATTTTTGACATGCGTCATCTGGGTGCCACTCGGGCAGACGGGATCTCGTCACTCGGCCGCTGTGGCTTCCGATGCTCGGCCGAGTGCACGTATGAAACGTATCCGATCTGGTCGGCCAAGCGGTGTCTCGCTGGTCGGCCGAGTGAGTCCTTCACTCGGCCGAGTGGGACACCAAAAATGCCCAAACAGCTTGTTTTGGCCTCCTCGTCGCTTCCGCGACGTTCTTTCTTCTTCCGCTCCTCTCCAACAGTAAAATACCCCTCGGGGAGGTCATCGGTGACACCCTGGAGTAGGTGTATCTCGAGATCACTCCAAATCGCTCCAAATCACCTGAAATGCGACAAAAACAACAAATCGTGAAAAGCATCGCAATATCGTCGATATATCGTGAAAAACATGATTTGGGCGATCTAAATGGCATGCAAACATGCGGGAAAAAAGTGTAAAATAAGGAGTGATCACTCTCCATCTTCCAAAAGCTCCAGATCTGAAAATAGGTCTTAACCTAATCTAAAACAAGAGTTAGGATTAAATAGGACCCCCTAACACAAGAGGAAAACAATCCAGGCCGTCGGCCAAATCTGCTGGCCCCACGCGCCACTCGACTGAGCTGGTCCACCGCTCGGTCTGCTCGATCGACCTGATATGTGCAGCTTCAGCAGCTGGGTAGAAGTTTGAGTGCACTCGTTCGAGTAGCAAGCCTGCTCTACCGAGAGGCGTTCCCTATAGAGCTCTCTCAAAACAGCCAACTCTCTGTATTCTGAGTCTATCAGAATCTATTGTAGCTCGACCGAGTAGTACTGCTTGACCGAGTAGCAGCGAGCTCGACCGAGCAGTGGAGCGCCCGAGTGAGGCTGAACTGGACTCTACTCACTATTTCAGCTCTGGGCATGTAGCTCGGTCGAGCAGCTGGGACAGCTCGACCGAATAGCCTGGGAAACTCCAAATGAGACTTTGAATCACAAAATTTAACATCTTCTCCATTCCCTGAAGCTTTGATTTTCTTTGTGCTACGATTCAGAATGTCTTCTTCCTCCCTCGATCTTTCGCGACCGACATCTCCATCTAGACCGTCACCCTCCATAGATAAAGTTCCCAAAAGATCTTTGAAATCATACAAGGCACGAAATTAATTTCCCCTTTGTTCCTTTCACATGGTTGTATTGACATACAGGGGCGAAGCCACGTTGGGTCGGGGGGCAGCTACCCCCACCCCCCTCTCAAATTTCAGAAAAATATTGGACCCCCACCAGTGAATGGCTGCCCCCACTCAAAATTCAAAAAAAATATCTGCCCCCCACTAAACCCGTGAATGGCTGCCCCCACTCAAAATTTCCTTACCCGTGAACCCAGTGAGTCCACCAAGGCCCAGGCACAAAAAAACCCTACCCACAACGATTCACGATTCAGCTCCGCAGTTCGCAAAAAAAAAATCACGCCACCTCCCCGAGTCCTGATGTCCATGTTCGCTAGTCGATCAAGTCGCAGTCGCTCTTCGTTTCTTCTGCTCACAGGCTGAACCAAGTATCCAACGGGTGAGAATCGATCGATCGGTCTTGTTGATGGAGATTCCTCCTGTGTTCTAGGAGGCGCCAAGATGCGACATATGCAACTGCATCTTCAACACTTTCCGGCGTCGGGTAATATTTTCATTTCCTTTTTCGTTTCCCACTCTCTTCCCTCTTAATTGTTACTTTATTTATTCATTCATCAGTTGTTTTTTCCCTGTGATTATTCCCTATTTGTTTATGCTTGCTTGAGGATCGACAAACGTCACGCCTAGATCTGAGGGAAAAAATGAACAAAAAGAAAATAAACCAGCAATTATCCCTTATTTGTTGTTTTCTTTGATTCCAAGTGAGTGTATACACATTATTTGTGCAAAATATTGAGCAAAACTATAATTTTGAAACGGGCGGAATCGTGATAAAAGAGTGCATGGTAAAGGCCTTGAGCTCATATTAGATGCTCGGGATGTGATCAATTTTGATTTTCCCCCAAGGGGTTCATTGCTTTGCTTAAGACTGCCTAGGTGCTTTGGAAAAATTTGTTTATTGAGAAGCAAGCTATGTTATTCCTTTACGCATATTTAATGTATGGATTAGTTATGATGTATGCGTGCATCATGATATTTGAAATTTTTGATCGATGATCAGTCTCGGCGTCTTGCAGGTCTCTCGAATTGATCGAATCTCTCACTCACTCTTGAATCAGTGATTTGAAGTCCAGAATCGAAACAATTTGCAGGTCTTTTTTCTAACTTTAGAATACCCAATAGTTTTATTGTTTGATTGTTTGATTTCATTACAATTTAATACCAGCTATTATTTGAATCTTTTATTGTTTTATTTATTGGGCATGTTATATTGATATGATAGGAGTCTACGACATGTTATATTAAAACTGATACTTCTTTATTTTTAGTAAAAACTAATTATCCGTCGAATTGTCTATTGTCTTCCAGTAATGGATAATTTTGTCACCAGACAAAAGCTACCAACCTTAGAATTAAACACTGCTGACGAAGTACAACCCCGACCAAAGATAAGTCACATAGATGGCGTAGCTAATCTTGAATCAGATCCTGGACTCCGAGCTCAAATATCTGATTACCATCCGAATGATTAAGATATAGTTCGTAGGGCATATCTATAAAAGGGTCCTTTTCAACCAAGAAATTTCAAATTTCCACGACGAGAGTTTGGGAAAACGTTGCGTCGTTTTAATGAGAATTGGTTTACTAAGTATGAAAGCTAGTTGGAGTATAGCATAGCAAAGGATGCTGCATTTTGCCTATATTGCTATCTATTTAAATCTCATGTAGGAGGCGTTGACGATGCTTTTACAGTTGTAGGTTTTACAAATGGGAAGAAACTTGAAAAATTGCAAGCACATGTTGCAGGGGTTAATAGTTCTCACAATCAAGCTTATAGAAAGAGTGAAGCCTTGTTGAAGCAAGAGTGTCATATTCAATCATTTTTTGAAAGACATACCGAGCAGGAGAAAACGGAGTATAAGATTCGCTTAATCGCATCTATTGTATACGTTTCCTTTTACGCCAGGGATTAGCTTTCCACGGTCATGATGAATCACAAGGATCACACAATCAAGGAAACTTTCGTGAACATTTGGAACACACTGCCAGGCAAAATAAAGCTATTAAAAGTGCTGTTCTTCACAATGCTCCAAACAACCTCAAGTTGACTTCACTATTATTCAAAGAGATATTGCTGAAGCAGCAACTACTGAGACCATAAATGTAATTCTTGAAGAAATTGGAGATGCATTATTTGCCGTTTTTGATTGATGAATCTCATGATATCTCAATTAAAGAACAAATGGTAGTTGTTTTGCGTTATGTGGACAAGAGAGGATGCGTGATTGAGAGATTTGTAAGGGTAATACATGTTCTTGAAACGACATCAATTTCATTGAAGATGGCACTTGAAGCATTATTCTCAAAGTTGGGATTGAATATTATGAGGTTGAGAGGGCAAGGATACGATGGGGCAAGCAATATGCAAGGTGCATCTAATGGACTGAAGACACTCATTTTGAAGGAGAATCAGTCTGCCTACTATATACATTGCTTTGCACACCAACTTCAGTTAGCACTTGTTCCTGTTGCTAAAAACCATAACCAAATTGCTTTACTTTTCAATATGGTTTCTAGTGTTGTCAATATTGTTGGAGCTTCGTGCAAACGTCGAGATGCACTTCGAATAAAGCAAATGTCTAGAATTGTTGAGCTCGTGTAAAGTGGTGAACTTTCAAGTGGTAAAGGATTAAATCAAGAGACTAGCATGAAACGACCATGTGACACACGTTGGGGCTCACATTATGGGACGATTGTAAATTGATTATCATGTTCCCATCTGTTATTGATGTGCTTGAACTTGTGGCAACAGATGGTCAAAATCAAGAGGCAAAGGGTGAAGCATTTGCCTTACTAGGCTCGTTGCATTATTTTTATTTTGTCTTGGGTTTACATCTGATGAAGAATATATTGGAAAATACAAATGAATTGGCAAAATCTTTGCAACGAAAAGATCAAGATATAGTGAATGCAATCAACCTAGTCAAGATATCCAAGAAACGATTACAGACGATGAGAGATACATGGTGGGAGCTGCTTCTTCAAGAAGTTTCATTGTTTTTGTGCAAATTTCGATATCACCGTGCCTCAAATGGATATTGCATTTGTAGCTCGAGGACGAGCACGACGTAATGCAGAAGCAATGACAAATCTTCATCACTATCGAAATGAGTTGTTTTACACGGTCATTGATCTACAACTTTTTGTGCTTAACGATCGATTTGATGAAGTAAACATCGAGTTGCTTCTTTGCATCTCACTCCAAGCAACTCATTCGCAGCCTTCAACAAAGAGATTATAGTTCGTCTTGCTCAATTTTATCCAGTTGATTTCTCAGAGTTGGATCTTATGATGCACTCCGATCAGTTAGAGACTTACATTCTTGATGTGCGTGGCAGTGATGACTTCTTGGAAACGATTGGTGTTGGCAATCTTGAAAAGAAAATGGTGGAGACAAAGAAAGATATAATATATCCGCTTATTTATTTTATGATAACATTATCCTTACTCTTGTCAGTTGCAACAGCTACAGTTGAGCGAGCATTTTCTGTTATGCTTATAGTGAAGAATCGCTTACGAAACCGAATGGGAGATGAATGGATGAACAATTGCTTGATTCCCTACATTGAAAGAGACATTTTTGGTAGCATCAGTAATGACATGATTATCAAGCGATTTCAAGGCATGAAAACATGTCGTGGACAATGCTAGTGGAAGAAGCAGAAAGATGAATTTTTTGGGATCATTTTTTTGTGAAGGCACAAACTACAAACACATATATTACTTCATGAAGATCGTTATTCAATGAAATTTTTATAGATCTTTTTTAAATTATTTATTTTTTATTTAATTTATGTGAGGTTAAATACTTTGCCCCCCAACTAATTCCTGGCTCCGCCACTGTTGACATACCATGTCTCTCGCTTTTGAAGACTATTTCATGTTCATATGTCATTGTTGTGTATGTGTCACGTGTTTATGTTCGTGCTTCCTATAACTATGTAAATAGGTGGATCGTGAAACCCTCAATTTACTGTTTTAACACTTCCTAACACGCCCAAACAGGTTACCTTAACCTGCTGTCATTTTTTACTATTTTGCAAGTTAAAAGGGGATAACCCCCTTTCTACTCCTGAGGTATTCATTTTGGCTTTCGCAGGTTTAGCTCCATTGTGCTTTGTGTGCTTGTGTGTGCACGCGTGCATGCGCCTGTGTGCATGTATGTGTCTAATATCTGATCGGTACATTTCATAATCAATATTGCATGTGTGTGCATGGATAGTATACAATATCGGATCATTACATTTCATAATCGAAATTGCATGGTCTCCTAATGGTACAAGTATCTGCTAAATTAGACGTGGAAAAGACTACATGCTACAGAATCAATGGCATGAAAACAAACACATATATTACTTCATGAAGATCGTTATTCAATGAAATTTTTATAGATCTTTTTTAAATTATTTATTTTTTTATTTAATTTATGTGAGGTTAAATTATTTGCCCCCCAACTAATTCCTGGCTCTGCCACTGTTGACATACCATGTCTCTCGCTTTTGAAGACTATTTCATGTTCATGTGTCGTCGTTGTGTATGTGTCACGTGTTTATGTTCGTGCTTCCTATAACTATGTAAAGTGGTGGATCGTGAAACCCTCAATTTACTGTTTTAACACTTCCTAACACACCCAAACAGGTTACCTTAACTTGCTGTCATTTTTTTACTATTTTGCAAGTTAAAAGGGGATAACCCCCTTTCTACTCCTGAGGTATTCATTTTGGCTTTCGCAGGTTTAGCTCCATTGTGCTTTGTGTGCTTGTGTGTGCGCGCGTGCATGCGCCTGTGTGCATGTATGTGTCCAATATCTGATCGGTGCATTTCATAATCAATATTGCATGTGTGTGCATGGATAGTATACAATATCGGATCATTAAATTTCATAATCGAAACTGCAAGGTCTCCTAATTGTTCAAGTATCTGCTAAATTAGACGTGGAAAAGACTACATGCTACAGAATCAATGGCAAGAAAACAAACACATATATTACTTCATGTAGATCGTTATTCAATGAAATTTTTATAGATCTTTTTTAAATTATTTATTTTTTTATTTAATTTATGTGAGGTTAAATACTTTGCCCCCCCCAACTAATTCCTGGCTCCGCCACTGTTGACATACCATGTCTCTCGCTTTTGAAGACTATTTCATGTTCATGTGTCGTCGTTGTGTATGTGTCACGTGTTTATGTTCGTGCTTCCTATAACTATGTAAAGAGGTGGATCGTGAAACCCTCAATTTACTGTTTTAACACTTCCTAACACGCTCAAACAGGTTACCTTAACCTGATGTCATTTTTTACTACTTTGCAAGTTAAAAGGGGATAACCCCCTTTCTACTCCTGAGGTATTCATTTTGGCTTTCGCAGGTTTAGCTCCATTGTGCTTTGTGTGCTTGTGTGTGCACGTGTGCATGTGCCTGTGTGCATGTATGTGTCCAATATCTGATCGGTACATTTCATAATCAATATTGCATGTGTGTGCATGGATAGTATACAATATCGGATCATTACAGTTCATAATCTAAACTGCAAGGTCTCCTAATGGTACAAGTATTTGCTAAATTAGACGTGGAAAAGACTACATGCTACAGAATCAATGGCATGAAAACAAACCGACCTACACACATGATAAATGGATAAAGAAGTCGAACTTTTTTCACGAATGCAACTGATGCAGAAAAAGGCAGGTTAATTTCGTCCTTTGAACTCCGCCCTTCATCCTTCACCGCCGCCTCTTGTCCGCCCTTCACTGGCATTAGAGAGAGAGAGAGAGAGAGAGAGAGAGAGAGAGAGAGAGAGAGAGAGATGGATGAGAGCTTAAGATAGAGAATGGAATTTAAGGGGAAAGGACACGGGTGTGTGTGTGTTTATACAGAGAAGGAGATCGCTTTACGGAGTTGACGTGGATTGCCAATGTGGCGTTTGATTGAACGGATAGGAATAAATCTTTATTTTGTAAATGGACGGCTCTAGATTGGGTTGATTTAGATCACCAAAATTACACGATCTGCTGAGCGTGCCCCCACTTGGTGGACCTTGTGTTCAGACAGAATATGTTGCGGGTGTGCTTTGGATGTATATTGGTATGTGTGAATAGATGCGGGTGTGTTTAGATAGTCGGTGCCATCAGAATTTTTGTCAGCTGAGAGAGAAACGTTTGGGTTGCCAGCGTGATTAAATTCTGCGGGAAGTTGATTTGACAGCGTGCAAGTGAAGGGTCCCAAGAGAGACTTTAAATAAATGATGGTATATTCTATGTTGGTTTTCTCTCGAAATTCAAACTTTTCCCCAAAATTCTATGAAAACCTCATCTCAACCGTTCAATTCTCAAGATTAAATCTGAGCCGTCTTTCTATCAACCAGTTTGTCCTAGTCAGCTTGTCCTAGTCAGCCCTAGGATTCAAAAAACACTGTCAAATTTTATTTAGCCTACTGTCAAATTTTATTTAGCCTAGAAGAGACAACAATTGTATAAGCTTTTAGTTTTATGCTACACTGAAGACAGAACATTGGCGGTTAAGGAAATCATGGATGATTGATGACTAAGTGCTTCTTATCAGAACACGGCTTGAATCAAAGATTGAACCTTGTGACTACTTGTTGACTTTACCCCGATCTACCTATAAACATTTCAGGACAGAGGGTACTTGTGCCATTGGAACAAGCAGTATGTTGTTTGATTATTTAATCGAGCTTAATTTTTTGTTCAAGCTTGGTTCGCTAAGTTATAGAGCAAGTCCTAGCAAGCTCTCAACTAGATCGAGTCGAACATCAAGCTTTTCGAGCCTACTAATTAACAATCTCAGCCAAAATGAGCTACTTTCAAGAATATGGGCAATGTTATAGAATAATCAAACTAGAGGAGAAATAGAGACTTAGGTTCTTAGAAATGGAATGAGTAACCATGGCCATAGGCCATGGTTCTCTATATATTAAATCAGGGAAGGGAGATGAAAGGCCTCAAGGAGACCAAGAGTCCCCATTACTCATAGTAATGGGGACTAATGAGAGTGGGTAATGAAGGAGGGGAGGCCAAAGGCCTCCCTCATTCATAACACTCCCCCTTACCCATTCATCACTTTGGTCTCAGCATTTGAGGCAAAGAGGGGTGGATACTTCTGGATCCAGAGTAAGAGTGTTTGCCTCGTTAAAACCTTAGCTGTGGAAAACCTAGTGGGAAAACCCCAACAGCTTAAGAGAAAAGAGTGCAACCCACAGGTTACTCCCCCTGATCCGTACAAGCTTCAGGCTTGCAGGTCTTTAGCTGTCGCATGCCAATGTTCTTTACAAGTTTTACAAAAATACATTTGGGCAAAGACTTAGTAAAAAGATCAGCTAAGTTATTGCAGGACTGTATCTGCTGAACTTCGATCTGCTTGTCCTCCTTTAGCCATATGTCCAGAAAAACTTGGGAGATATGTGCTTCGTCATGTCGCCCTTGATGTAGCCTTTTTGAAGTTGATCAATGCATGCAGCGTTATCTTCAAACAGAACGGTAGGCTGCAAATCACCGGTCTTCAGGCCAGTAGATTGAAGAATGTGTTGGACGAAGGATCGTAGCCAATAACACTCTCTGCTTGCTTCATGGATCGCAATGAGCTCTGAATGGTTGGATGATGTAGCTATTGTGGTTTGCTTCACCGATCTCCAGGAGATAGCAGTACCTCCATAGGTAAAAACAAAACCGGTTTGGGATTTTGCTGTGTGCGGATCAGAGAGATAACCTGCATCAGCATAACCAAAAAATTTGGGGGAGGCACCTCTCTGGTAGTAAAGTCCAAGATCAATGGAACCCTGAAGGTATCGCAGAAGATGCTTTACTCCGTTCCAGTGGCGCTTTGTGGGCGCTGCACTGTGTCTGGCTAGAAGATTAACTGTAAACGCTATATCGGGACGCGAACAGTTAGCCAGATATAGAAGTGCTCCAATGGCACTGAGGTAGGGTACTTCAGGAACCAGTATCTCCTCCCCCTCTTCCAGTGGCCGGAAGGGGTCCTTTTGTACATCTAGTGATCTTACGACCATAGGAGTACCTAAAGGATGACATTTATCCATATGAAACTTGTGTAGAAGTTTCTTTGTGTAATTAGATTGGTGTAATAGGATTCCACCTCTTAGGTGTTCTATCTGTAAGCCAAGACAATATTTTGTTTTGCCTAGGTCTTTCATTTCAAAAGTATGTTTAAGGCTTTCAGATATCTCTTTGATCTCTGCAGGAGATCCTATGAGATTTAAGTCATCTACATATATAGCTATGATGATGAATCATGTTCCCGTTCTTTTGATAAAGATACAAGGGCAGACTTCGTTATTCGTGAATCCTTGTTGTGCAAGGAAGTCACTAAGTCTGTTATACCACATCTTTCCCGATCGTTTTAGACCATATAATGATCTATGTAGCCTTACAGAGAATACGTCCCGAGGTATCTCTTTCATCTCTTGGGGTAGATTAAACCCATCAGGGAGTCTCATATAAATATTTTTATCTATATCGCCATATAGATATACAGTCACAACGTCCATGAGCTGCATTTCTAGGCTTTCCAGAGAAGTTAGGCTTATTAAAAATCGGAAAGTGATCGAATCCATGACCGGAGAATACGTATCTTCGTAATCAATCCCCGGTCTTTGGGAAAATCCCTGGGCTACAAGGCGTGCCTTATAGCGAATGATCACATTATTTTCATCTCTTTTTCTTATGAAAACCCACTTATATCCCACAGGTTTTACACCTACTGGTGTTTGGACTACTAGTCTATAGACTTTGCGTTTCAAGAGTGAGTCCAGCTCTACTCTTATTGCCTCGTCCCACTTTGGCCAATCATCTCTGCGTTTACATTCCGCTAAAGATCGTGGTTCGACGTCATCGTCATATTCAGTGACGTGAACGGCAATATCGAACGCAAAATCATCGTCGACGACTATGCTATTTATGTCCAGTACTTCTCCAGTACGTACAAAATTTAATGATGTTTCTCCTATTGTTTCCTCTGCTGGAGAAATCAGGAGGGGAGAAAAAGCTGGTCTGAGCTCAGCATCCTGTGGAGGGATATTCTTAGTATCACCAGGAGTCTTCCTCTTTCAAGGAACTTTATCTTTTGAACCTGGTGGGCGACCTCTTTTCATTTGAGGTACAGACAAATCTGCTACCGGTGGGTTGCATCCATCTATGGGGATGTCAATCCTAGCTGGCATATTGGCAGCAGGGACGTGTGAACGGACAATCTTCTGGTTGTCCGTGAATTTATCCGGTAATAGATGTAATGTATTCTGTATGTGAAGGATCATCATGATCTCATCTTCACACAGATTAGTATGCGGATCGTAAAGGGACAAAGACTTCTGGTCCCAACTAATGGTCTCAGAAGCTTCTGGCTTCTTAGACTGTGTGCCCAGTTTTGGAAAAATTTTCTCATTAAATTCACAGTCAGCAAAACATGCCTTGAATGCGTCACCCGTCAGGGGATCAAGGTATCTGATAATAGAGGGTGAATCAAACCCAATATATATACCTAGACGACGCTGAGGACCCATTTTGGTCCTCTGAGGTGGTGCTATTGGGACATATACCGCATAACCAAACACTCTCAAATGAGAGATATCCGGTGGTGCGCCGTATGCTAGTTGCATCGGGGATAAAGTGTGACCTCCAGAGGGTCTTATCTTAATAAGTGATTAGGCATGTAAAATAGCATGCCCCCAAGCATCCACAGGCAACTGGGATTGCATAAGCAATGGACGTGCAATCCATTGGAGTCTCTTTATAAGAGACTCAGCTAATCCGTTTTGGGTGTGAACATGTGCTACCGTATGTTCAACTTCAATACATGTTGCCCGACAATAGTCTTCGAAGACTTGTGAAGTAAATTCTCCTGCATTATCAAGACATAGTTTCTTGATATGGTTATCGGGGAAATGAGCACGCAACCTTATTATTTGTGCCAATAGCTTTGGAAAAGCTAGGTTGCGGGTGGACAAGAGACACACATAAGACCATTTGGTTGATGCATCAATCAGTACCATGAAGTACCGAAATGGGCCACTTGCGGGGTGAATAGGCCCGTAAATGTCGCCATGTATTCTCTCAAGGAAACCAGGAGACTCTAATCCCACTTTCAGGAGGGATGGTCTCGTTATTAGTTTTCCTTTGAAACAAGGGAGACATGGAAATTCACCCTTTTGAAGAATCTTCAGGTTCTTCAATTTGTGTCCACGGGATTCAATGATGATGCAGCGCATCATTGCTGTTCCAGGGTGACCAAGTCTATTGTGCCAGAGTTGGAACTCTGGCAGTGATTGGCACGTCTGGTGCTCAATCATATTGGCTTCTACTGGTTGAATGTATGTTTGGTAGAGACCCGACGGGAGTCCCTTGAATCGCTCACAGATGATCTTCTGGTCATCTTTTTGGCAAGTTACAATTAGATATTCAACCTTATTTTCATCTGTGGTCTCTAAGTGATATCTTTTTAAACGGAAATCCTTGAAACTTACGAGATTCCTATTTGATTTAGGAGAGAATAATGCATTATTTATTTGAAGTCTTGTGTTATTTGGGAGCAATATAATTGCTTCACCAGTTCCTTCGATTATTTGGGACAGTCCTGAAATTGTGATAACTGGACCGTCATATTTGTTTACGCTAGTAAAATAGCAATGATCGCGAAGGATTGTGTGCGTCGAGACACTGTCCACTAGGCACTCAGACATCATCTATATAAGCAAAAACGAAATTTTATTTGAGCGAAAATGTAGATAACATTCGAAAATAAAAGATCGTACTAAAGCAAAATAAAGATGAAGATACATAGAATTCTAAATGCATAGATAAAAGATAGTGCTCAATCGAGCAGGTCGTCGTTCTCAAAGTCTTTAGCAGTAAAGACAGTTGGCGGCAGTTCACCAGCCAAGTTTGTCTCAGGTCGAGACTTCTGGCTCGCCTGGTATAAATCATGTAGGTGACGAGGAGTGCTGCAGTTTCTGGACCAATGGCCAGTCATGCCGCATCTATGGCATTTGTCATCCCAGTTCTTCTTTGGAAGTGAAACGTGCTCGGTGTTCTTTTGCTTCCAAGTGAAGTTTCTTTTCCCTTTATTGTTTTTGTTTGTCTGGGGAGCTGCACCTCTTGGTTGCTTCATTACCGCTTTCCCTTTAGTGTTTTTAGGCCTCCTCTTGTTTTTCCACTTCTGGGGAGAAACATGGTGGGCTTCAGGGATTGGGGCAGTGCCAGCTGGACCCAAGTTATGAGTTGCAAGCAGTAAATCTCGATTTTGCTCTGCCCTAAGTAGGCATGAGATCAGATCAGAGAATTTCGTGAAGTTGCGTTCACGATACTGCTGCATGAGGATTGCATCTTTCTCGTGAAACGAGGTAAATGTTTTTTCCAACATGCGTTGTTCTGTCACTTCTTCACCGCACAACTTCAGGCGTGAGGTGATGTTATGAAGTACAGAATTATACTCAGCGACGGACTTATAGTCCTGAAGTCTGAGGTTTTCCCACTCATAACTGGCACGGGGTAATATAACATCAATTTGATGTTTATACCGTGCTTCCAGCGCTGTCCATAGGTCCATTGGGTCCTCAACCGTTAAGTATTCGGCCTTCAAGGTCCGATCTATATGTTTCCTAATGTAGATTATGGCTTTCGCCTTATCCACATCGGATACAGTGGTGTAGGGCTACTGCTAGATGTAGCAGAAGCTTCGGCCGCTGCTGGGGCCAAGGAAGGAGCCAAAATGGACCTAAGGAGGGCCATCGAACGCAAGTGGAACTTCAGGTCCACTCGCCAACTCAGGTAATTTGTCCCTGCAGAATCAAGGACTTCGAAATCGACGCTTGCCAATTTTGCCATTTATTTACGTAATTTAAAATGAGCATGAATTAATTAAAATTCAAATATTCATGCACAAAGAAATAAACAAGTAAAAATGCGGGGATCAGCCAGATACCCAAAATAGTACACAGTCCAAATTTCGTTTACAGTCCATAAGAGAAAAAGAAAAATACAACTTTGGAAACCCAAACTGGGTCCCTATATCTCCGTCTTCATATGCTGTTGCACCGAGCATTGGCTTTTAATACAAATTTCCTTACTTACAATTCTCTCAAAAGAAAAATAAAAGTGCAGGAATAGGTATACAATGGCCGATCCCGAAAAACACATTTTTACTTATTTAAACATCCACGCAGTTCTAAATATGCTACTGGCAGAAAAATGAACAACCACACATATATCTCAAGCAAAACATATTTGTAAAGGAAACTAGAAAATATAATTATCTCGTAGACCACGTGGAAACGTCATACACCGTTAGGTTAGTTGACTAACGGCAGAGCGGTCTCAGGATCTTTGAGATAGTTATATTTTGAAAAATAGAGTCCTAGTAAAACATAGATTATAATATGCAAGAGGGATGTATAAAAAATTGGTCAACAAGGAATATAGAGATTATTTTTGATTTTACTCAGGGGAGAGTCCCGTTAAAGAATTGGCTTCAGGCAATTATTTAGTAGGCTAAATATAATTTTTACCGTTAGGTAATAGGGGCTGCAGGCCCAATTAAAATATTTGTGTTATTGATACTCACAAATGGGCTTCTGGCCCAACTATCAATTTTAATTAAATTTAGCCTACTTTAGGTTGGGGAACACCAGAAAATCCCTAAATCTGTCTCCTCAAATTCTAACCCATATGTTAATTATTTTTATTTTTTTCTGGGTTTCGTCTGTGGACAGAAATCCCCCTTTCCTGCCAGTATCCGCCAGTCAACCAATCAGACCCCCCTATCAGAGGGGGGCATCGCAACAGTAGACCCCCCCTGCTGGGGGGGATAATAGGCCGGCCCCCTCCGTCAGGGGGGGCAGTGTTACGGAAGAAACCCCCCCCCCCCCCCCCGACGGGGGGTGGGGGTGGGTGGGCTCGATCGGATGCCCCCCCGCCGTCAGGGGGGGCGGCGTGGCGACATAGGCCTCCCCCGCTGGGGGGCGGAGGATCTGCGACAGAGCCCCCCCTTGACTGGGGGGGGCGGCGGATCGGCGACATAGCCCACCCCACCCCCGACTGGGGGGGTGGCGGATCGGCGACATAGCCCCCCCCTCGACTGGGGGGCGGCGGATCGGCGACAGATGCCCCCCCCCCCCGACTGGGGGGGGGCGGCAGATCGGGCCTCCCCCGTCGGGGGGGCGCTACGACAGATAAGCCCCCCGTCGGGGGGGCGGCGGAAGATCAACCCCCCGACGGGGGGTGCGCTGCGACAGATTAGCCCCCCGTCGGGGGGGTGTGCCGATACAGAGGACCCCCGACGGGGGGTGCGCTACGACATATCAGCCCCCCGTCGGGGGGTGCGCCGATACAGAGGACCCCCCGACGGGGGGGGGCGGCGGCAGATCAACCCCCGAGGGGGGGTGGCGGCACGGCAACGGAGGCCCCCCCGACGGGGCGGCGGCGCAGCGACAAAGACCCCCCCCGACGGGGGGGACGGCGGCGCGGGAGAGTAGGTTAGGGTTTTTTTGTTAATTTTTACTTGTATTTTAACAATGTAAAAATTGTAATCTACGGGAAATAGAATTTTACCTCTAGATCGATGATCTAGGGACGACCGTAGATTAGAACCGTAGATAAAAATCCGAGCTCCCGAACGCTTTTAGGATGCCGCAACGCTGCAACCAATAGATTCCTCGCCGCAGCAACTATAGATTCCTTTCGCGTAGGGGATGAAAATTTTGTTGAAAAATTTGTGCTCAAGAGGAGAACACGTGCTGATAACGTGTTATAGAATAATCAAACTAGAGGAGAAATAGAGACTTAGGTTCTTAGAAATGGAATGAGTAACCATGGCCATAGGCCATGGTTCTCTATATATTAAATCAGGGAAGGGAGATGAAAGGCCTCAAGGAGACCAAGAGTCCCCATTACTCATAGTAATGGGGACTAATGAGAGTGGGTAATGAAGGAGGGGAGGCCAAAGGCCTCCCTCATGCATAACATGCAATCAATATCAGTTCAAAAAACATTATATAAATCGTGTATCGTAGCGGCATGCCACTGATAACAATATACTGGCCGAGATATCGGGGCCGATATTTAAAACAATGGGCATTACATATTGGATAGGCATGAGACTTATGCAGCGACTGACTACATTCACAATTTTTTCAGACAACTTTGCCATAAGCATGCATTGTGTGGATAGCTGCCTCTCTCAACCCTTGACAAATGGAGCTTTATTTAGTTCGTTGCACAAGCAAAATCACTTTAAACTTGTAACATCTCATGTCTCATTAAACACATTTACCAACTTGCTACAAGTTCATCTATTACACAAGCATTTAACAGCCTCAAAGATTAACAACATATCAAGAAAACAAAAATTACAAAAATTCATTTTCCGAATGCATAGAGTTTATAGACGAGCACAGTTCTTTAAAGCATGTCCATGGGACTCAAGATCAACGATCCTGATCACGTGACCTGATTCTCAGGGCGTTCCCGATCCGGATCGTTAACTATCGACCATAATACATTGGAGAAGAAGATTGAAGCTGCAATATAACACAATATATGTCGTAGATAGTTTGATGATTGACAAAAGTAATTAAAAAACCGAAAATAATCAATTTTTTTATAAAAGACACCTGACAGGATGTATGTGTGTGTATGTACATATATGTACAAAATTCTTGCAATTCGCCAAAAATAAATAAGAATAAAATAACTGGATCATGTCTTTCACAATCAAATCAACCCAAACAGTTAGGATTCCATAATCTACATCCTCAGTCGATTTGCTAAACAAAATATCAAAAAAATAGTTTGGAAATTTTTTTGATATGTTGTTTTGTAAATCGATTGAGGATGTAGATTATGGAATCCTAACTGAGTGTTTGTATTGATTTGATTGTGAAAGAAGAGGGAAAAAACAAAACAGATAGATATATCTGTACGGTAAAACATAGAACAAAGGGGCAAAGGATCGCATGCCTTATTTGATATCAGATATCATGATTTGGGATTTTCGATCAATCGGCCAGCAATTCCCTCTTATCGTCTTTCTCTTCGCGATAGCTAAGATTCCCAAATTTCTGCTTGAAAGCTTCATGCTTCTGCGTCCACATCATGTGGCCTTAAAAAAGAAAATAATTGTATAAAAATTTCAATTTTGTTATGAGCTTATTGGCTACGGAATTTGTATCCATGTATTTATAAAAGAAGGTTACATAATGGGTGGATACCAAACACACTAATGGGCTCCATGCGGGCCTACAAAAGCACTTTCTCTTATCCATCCATTGTTGTAAGCATGGTATATGAATGCTTCGGGATTCATAGGGCTTATCTTATCATGAGGATATGGATACTTCTGGATCCGAAGTTAGGAGGTCTTGCATTGTTAAAACCTTTGGTTATGGAAAACCTAGTGGGAAAAACCAATAGCTAAGGGAAAAGAGTGCAAGTCTCCTTAACTTTCCCTGATCGGTGGATATCATCAGTGGTGGATACTTCTGGATCCTAAGTTAGGGATAACTTCCTCGTTAAAACCTTTAGCTATGGAAAACCTCGTGGGAAAAACCAATAGCCAAGGAAAAAGAGTACAGTTTTCCATAACTTCCCCTGATTAGTGGAAGTATTTAGGGGTGGATACTTCTGAATCCAGAGTCAATGAGGTTGCCTCGTTAAAACCTTTAGCTATGGAAAATTCAGTGGAAAAAACCAATATCCAAGGGAAAAGAGTACAACGCTACATTTGACTCCACCGGATCTGTACAAGCTGCAGGCTTGCAGATCTCCTAGGCATCGCTCATCTATGCAGATCTTCTAGGCATCGCTCATCTATGCAGACATTCTAGAGCTTCAGGACCTAGTATACATCAATCTCTTACAATGTTCCGAGTACAAAATACAAGACATCACTCATCTATATAAGTATCGCTCATCTATGGCAGCTATTGAATCTGAGGGAGCTCTTCTGAAGAGGAATGGTCTACAGACTTGGTAGGTAGCTTTACGTCTCTGACCCAGTTGTCATTGTGTCTGCGAGATACTGCAGGACCTGGTTGTGCGTACTTATGATTTGCTTTTTGGATGATGAGCCTCTCGGGATGGTGGGATTGATGTTGCCTTGGAAGCATGGTTTGCTGGTCTCCAGGAGTTGGTCGTTCCTTTGTTGTAGTCATCACGATGATCTTAACCTGTATCTGCAATTACATTTAACATGTTAGATGATCCTTGACCCTTAGAGGTAGCGCAGAAGCTACATATCTTTGGTCCAGTGGTGTGCTGCAGGCACTGCACTATATCTGATTAAAAGGTTTACTGACAATGCTCTCTAGAGTCGCGTGCAGTTGGCCAGATAAAGGAGTGTACCAAAAACACTTGATAAGGCACTTCAGGACCTAGGATATCATTCTCCTCTTCCAGCGAACGAAAGAGGTCTTACTATGCATCCATACAACCAGTAGGTGTATTTAGTGGATTGCAGTTGTACATGTTTCTTCATTAGCTTCGGGTGTATGAAGTTTAATGTCACATATTTTTCATCTTCGGGATGATAATTTCATCTTCTGGATGATGTTTTCATCTTCAGGATGATAATTTATTGGGTAGATGTCCCAAGAATCTATCCAGGCAAAAATAAGGAGGAAATCTGTAAGGGTATGTTCTCACATCATCCATAGCAACATAGCCTAAATTTTCATTTTCCAATCGCATGGTTTTTGCAACCATGACCAGGGAGCCTGATGCATCAGTTTAAATAATTTTGTAAGTGAGTTAAGCTCATCTTACTTGATTACTTCCTGGTTTCTGCGAAATGAACCTATAAGCTATAGAGTGTTGCTTATAGCATACGATTTTATTTATTTATATTTATACAATACTCGGTTAGCCCACAGGTTTGATATCTTTTGATATCAGGACTTCAGGTCCAAACACTTCACATTTTATAAGTGAGTCCAGTTCAACTTATTATTGCCACGTTCCATATTATTAGGCCAAATATCTATATTTACTTCAGAAAACGGAGATTAGAACGATATCCATGGCAACATGAAATGTGAGTGATTGTCGACAAGTGTATTTTATCCAAATACCTCCCCATGTATGTACATTATTCAGTTTATTCCAGATTCATCTCTTCTAGAGGTTCTGGAAAGGGAGAGGGTATGGAGATGAGCTCACTTTCCTGTGGTGGTATTGCTTTAGGGTCTCAAGGAGTTATTTATCGCTTTGGAGCCTCGTGGTATGTCCTCTCATCCATTGAGGATATCCACTTCTGCTACTGGTGGATTGCATCCATTATATTTGGTATGTCAATCCTAGGTGGATTTTTAGTAGCAGGGATGTATGAATTTGACAATATTTATATTGTCAGTAATTATGTCTGATAACTATTTAACAGTTTCATAAGTGTGGATTATCAGGATCTTATCACAATTTATGATAATCAGATCATAGGTATTTATTATTTAAATGGTCAATTGAGCTTCAAGCTCATGGATGATTATATTATTTCTGTTGAACCTAATGCTGGGGAATTAAATTTGTGAAGGATCTTCAGGATCTCATCGAATCTTTAAAAGAGGGCCCATCAATGCACGTGTTAGGAGAAGTGATTTTAAATGCTTCCCCTATTCAGAGCGCTCGAAATCTATTTATCTGGGGTAATTACTTTCGATAAATAGTTCTAAGGCTGCATTTTGATGGTTTATAGTGGTGATATGGGGATGTATACTCATCATGGCACATTCTATAAGATGTGCTCTAAACGCTTCCCTCGTTAGGGGTTCTCAGAAACTGTTTATATGATGTGATCAGTCTCATATAAATATTTTCTAAGGAGGCGTTTTGATGGTTTGCATCGTTATTGCATGTTCCCATGTGGTCACCTACAACTGAATTTTTAATGGATAAGTAATTCGTTTAAATCATTTTAATGATTTACATAACCCATTTTTAGGTGTGAACACAAACTTCAGGGTGTTCAATATTTATTCAGTTGCAAATACAGTTTGATTTCCCAGTGTTATCCAATGTTTCTGCCATTTAGTATTGTTGAGTATTGGTGTTTCATACCAATCTTATTTTGATGATGATCACAACATTATGTTGTTGCTAATGACTCTCATGTTTTAGTCTCACAGTTTCATTCCTAGAATATCTTTCTTGGAGACTAAACACTTGGTGCAAGGATGTGCATCAAGTGGTGAAGGGCCAAAGCTTGGACTCAATGGGTACCAAAGCTTGGAGATTATGGAGAGCTTCAAGGCATCAAGATGGAAGACTTAGACTCTAAGGAAAGCAATGTAATCCTTGCAATATTTCCTTTATTACTTTCTGTCTCATTTGAGTCTAGGATTAATGTAATGCCTTGATAGATGGTCTACTCATTCATGCATATGCATTTAACCATCTTAGTGATCCTTAGGATTATCATAGAATCCAACCTAATAGGTTCATCTTGTCCAAAGACTCATTTGGAGTTTCTGGCTTTCCAGCAGTCGCCTGATGAAGGATTTACAGTCGACTGTGTGATTTTCAGTCGCCTGTCAATCCTTCTACAGTCGACTGATATGCACTGCTCAAGTCAACATTTTCATTGACTCTACTTGAGCTTTACGCACAGTCGACTGCTGCTCAGTTTACAGTCGCCTGGGAATTGGTCAACAGTCGCCTGAGTAGCGTAAGTGCAATCTCTGCATCTCTCTGTCTTTTCTCCATCTTATATAGCAGACGACTGATGAAGGAATTACGGTCGCCTGACTATTTGACAGTCGACTGTATTATTGACATCAGTCGCCTGTATGCGTATCTGGAGAAAGAGTGCAGCTCTCTGTTTTATTCCATCCCCTGCTGCAGTCGCCGGCTGAAGGTTTTACAGGCGCATGTCCTGTTTTCAGTCGACTGTATTGTCTTCTTCAGTCGACTGTCCTGGCTCAGATTATAGCCGTTGGATATTTTCTAGCCGTTGATCAGTCGACTGTCTTTTGATCATCAGTCGACTGTTGCTGTCGTTTTTGCCCAGTTTCTAGTCGTTTCAGCTTTGGGCTGATGGCTATTTTCTTGGGTTTTGAGGGTTGATATAGGGTTCCTATATATATGGGTGTGCTGATATCTCGTAAACTTCTTGATTCAATTGAAAATCATTAGAGTTTAATTAAGCCACTCTCAAACACTCTCATTTCCCTCTTAGAGCTCTCTTTCCTCTTCATGCATTGAAGTCAAGCTCAAGGGAAATCATCCAAGTGCAATTCTAGCAAATCTCATCACTTGGAGATCCTCTTCCATGCCTTGCATTCATTTATGAGTAAGTTCATCTCAAAGCATAGGTAAGAGTATTTGTTTTACTTTGTTTTTTCTTTAAAACCCTAGCCTTCTGTGTGAGAGCTAGTTACTCTCTGTGTGAGAGTATAACCTTCTGTGTGTGGGTTGGTGGAGTTCTCTCTGTGTGAGAGTTTGAGTCTCTCTGTGTGAGAGCATTTGTCTTTCTGTGTGAAAGCAAGGATATCTCTTTGTGGGAATATTAAATCCTCTGTGTGAGGTATCACTGTGTGTGAGATTGTATTCACTTCTCTGTGAGAGAATTATAGTGGATATTTGTGTGGCTGGACGTACCCAAGTTTGGGGAACCAGGGTAATTCTTATGTTTGCGTTTGGATTGATTGTGTTGATTAATTCCTCTTGCACTTATTATTCCGCATTTGCAAGTTAATTTTAATTGCACAATTTATTTCCATTGCTCTATTCACCCCTCTCTAGAGTGTTTGTTGTTAGTATTGCAAGGTAGACGGTCCTTACAATTGGTATCAGAGCGAGGTTGAAGCATACAACAACGATGGCATACAACGCTGCATCCATGTCTCATGAAGAAGGTTTGTCAACCGTTCGACCCCCGCTCTTCAACGGAACAAACTATCATAGTTGGAAGATCAAGATGATGATCTACTTGGAGGGTCAAGACCTTTGGGACATCACAGAGTCGCCATTTGAGAAGCCTACTACACCCGCGGCTTCGAGAACAAAAGCAGAGAAGGACTCGATCAAATTAATGCGAGGGCTATGAATGCATTCCATTGCGCCCTCACTTTAAATGAGTTCAACCGCATCTCCATATGCAAAACGGCCAACGAAATTTGGCATACATTGGAGATTTCTCATGAAGGGACTTCGAAGGTAAGGAAATCTAAACAATGCGTATTTAGATCTAAATATGAGTTGTTTAAGATGCAGGAAGGTGAAAACATCTCGGAGATGTTCACAAAGTTCACAGAAATCGTGAACGCTTTGGAAGGACTTGGGAAGTTATTTCCCAAGAGGATCGAGTGGAGAAGATCCTTGACTCGCTCACATCTCAATGGGAGTCAAAGGCCAATGGTATTTTGGAGTCTTACGACATGTCCAAATACACTGTTGAGGAGTGCATTGGGAATCTCATGGCGTATGAAGTAAAGCTTCAACACAAGAAGGAGATTCAACCAACCAAGCCCGAGAAGCCGGAGAAGCATAAGGGGGTTGCATTCCATGCCAAGGAGGAGCCAATCAAATGGAGAAAGAAATTCAATCAAGAAGCTCCTAGTGAAGAAGATGAAGAAGACGAGGCTAGTGTAGATGAAGTTATGGAGCTTGACACACAACTGAGAGCGTTCCTCAAAAACAAGCAAGGTAAATCTTCTTCAAAGTTTGCCTCCAAGTCTAACAACTCTATTTGTTTCAATTGTAGAGGAAAAGGTCATCTTTCTACTGAATGCCCTTCCAAACCCACCAAAGATACCTATAAGGGCAAAGAGAAGAAGCATTAGAAAGACAAGTCCAAGTTCAAGAATCAAAAGAAGTGACTTGTCGGCACTTTTGATGACTCCGATGAGGACACATCAAGTGATGAAGAAGAGGATGACAAGGAGCGAGCTCATATGTGCTTCGTGGCTTTTGATGATTTTTCATCAATCTCCTCGAGTTCAAGCGATGAAGAGGTGGAGGCGTGGCTCAACCCTAACAAGGAAATGTGCTTCATGGCAAAGGGGGAAGAGTCTTTGTCAAGCTCTAGCGAGGAGGAAAGTGATGAGGAAGTGGAGGAGAAGCTATCCTACGAGGAGCTCGAATACCGCTTCAATGTGGTCTACAATGGGGCAAGTAAGTGCATCGACTCATATGCTAAATTGGAAGCTAAATTTAAATATGCTATGAGTAGGTTGCATGCCTTAGAATCTACTAGTGCAAATGACAATGATGCTTTGCATGTTTGTGACACTAGTGAGAGAGACACACTTCTCTCTCAAGTTATGGAATTGAGTTTAACTATTGAGAATCTTGTTACTCAAAACCTTAGCTTAGAATCTCGCATTCAACAACTCACATTGAAATGCGAAGAGGAATCTCGGAAGCTCAAAAGCTTTGTGTATTCTAGGGATTCACTTCACGATTTGTTGGAAAAACAACATCCGGCAAATTATAAAGGAGGTTTGTGTTATATTCAAAATGTGGTACCCAAACCCACCTCTAATTCCTCTTATGGTGCAAATACAAGAAATATTGATAAAGCACCTAAGAAGAATCACCATGCTTTCTTGTACAACAATAACATCAACAAGAAGCATGTAGATCACGAGGTAATAAGGAAGAATGAAGACTCTTCATTTTTTGCTAAGAAGCAAAAACCTCATTCTTTGCATGCTAAGAAATTAGTTTCTACACCTAAGCATGTCACATCTATCCCTCTTGCTAAGGCAAAACCCTTGTCTAGGAAATCCTTGAGTTTATGGATTCCCACTAAGATTAGTGTGCAAGAGAGGGATAGTTACATCAACTCTCTAGTTAGGGATGTGATCACCTCATGTGATTATATTAGGAAGTCAAACTCCTCTTAGGTTTGGTTTCCTAATGTTTAGGTTCCTCACACTTATGCATATTGCATGGGTATTGTGCTTAAATATTTTTTAACATACCCATTGTTTGTGTGTGTTTCATGATTTTGAAAATGTTTTTCAAATTTATTTTTCATGAAAATGGGAATCTTGGGGAAGATATTGACATGCATGCATTTTTGATCCATATGTATGTTAATAAGGGGAGTTAATATGTGTATGTTTAAAATATTTTAAAACATATTTTGACTCTCATTTCGGGGGATGTTTGAGATCATTATTTACAATTGGTTATCTTTGGTCTCAAACCAAACCTCTTGTATCTTGCCAACATGTTTCATGTTATATTTGTTTTGGCAATATCCTTGTGTATCTTTGAAGCTTGATTTTTCCATATCTATTGCTTTGATACACTTTAGGCCCATGGCTCCAATATTTCTATTAGATCCTAGAAGTCAAAACTTGACCATTTCTATGATCTATGGGGAGCATGGGATAGTGATTGATACCCACTAAAATTTTCAATTTGGTATCATAAATCTCCTTATTTCTTGCATATTGTCACATCTTGAATAAGATGACAAAGGGGGATATTTTTGATGTCCACCTTTTTGACGATGTCAAGGGGGAGATATATATGCATTATGTAAATGTCTATCTTGTATTTCATACATATGCATCTTGGGGAGAGATATCTCTATGGGGAGAGATATATGGGATTGTATAAACCATTCATGTTTGCATAATATTGTCTATTGCGATTGGTTTATGTAATCCATGCCTATTATATATCACCATGATTTCATTTGGTAGAATAATTATTTACTATTGTGTAGCTCATTGTATAATTGGTGCATATAAGTAGGGGGAGCTCATTAGCATTGTGCTTTAATTCTTTGTGTTTTACATAATGTGTGTCATCATCAAAAAGGGGAAGATTGTTGAGTATTGGTGTTTCATACCAATCTTATTTTGATAATGATCACAACATTATGTTGTTGCTAATGACTCGCATGTTTTAGTCTCACAGTTTCATTCCTAGAATATCTTTGTTGCTGACTAAACACTTGGTGCAAGGACGGACATCAAGTGGTGAAGGGCCAAAGCTTGGACTCAAGGGGTGCCAAAGCTTGGAGATGATGGAGAGCTTCAAGGCATCAAGATGGAAGACTTAGACTCTAAAGAAAGCAATGTAATCCAAGTAATATTTCCTTTATTGCTTTCTCTCTCATTTGAGTCTAGGATTAATGTAATACCTTGATAGATGGTCTACTCATTCATGCATATGCATTTAACCATCTTAGTGAGCCTTATGATTATAATAGAATCCAACCTAATAGGTTCATCTTGTCCAAAGACTCATTTGGAGTTTCTGGCTTTCCATCAGTCGCCTGATGAAGGATTTACAGTTGACTGGGTGATTTTCAATCGCATGTCGATCCTTCTACAGCCGACTAATATGCACTGCTCAAGTCAACATTTCCATTGAATCTACTTGAGCTTTATGCATAGTCGACTGCTGCTCAGTTTACAGTCGCCTGTAGATTTACAGTCGCCTGGGAATTGGTCAACAGTCGCCTGAGTAGCGTAAGTGTAATCTCTGAATCTCTCTGTCTTTTTTCCATCTTATACATCAAACGACTGATGAAGGAATTACAGTCGCCTGACTATTTGACAGTCGACTGTATTATTGACATCAGTTGCCTGTATACGTATCTGGAGAAAGAGTGTAGCTCTCTGTTTTATTCCATCCCCTGCTGCAGTCGCCTGCTGAAGGTTTTACAGGCGCCTGTCCTGTTTTCAGTCGACTGTATTGTCTTCTTTAGTCGACTGTCCTGGCTCAGATTATAGCCGTTGGATATTTTCTAGCCGTTGATCAGTCGACTGTCTTTTGATCATCAGTCTAATGTTGATGTCGTTTTGCCCAGTTTCTAGCCGTTGCAGCTTTGGGCTGATGGCTGTTTTCTTGGGTTTTGAGGGTTGATATAGGGTTCCTATATATATGGGTGTGCTGATATCTCTTAAACTTCTTGATTCAATTGAAAATCATTAGAGTTTAATTAAGCCACTCTCAAACACTCTCATTTCCCTCTTAGAGCTCTCTTTCCTCTTCATGCATTGAAGTCAAGCTCAAGGGAAATCATCCAAGTGCAATTCTAGCAAATCTCATCACTTGGAGATCCTCTTCCATGCCTTGCATTCATTTATGAGTAAGTTCATCTCAAGGCATAGGTAAGAGTATTTGTTTTACTTTGTTTTTTCTTTAAAACCCTAGCCTTCTGTGTGAGAGCTAGTTACTCTCTGTGTGAGAGTATAACCTTCTGTGTGAGGGTTGGTGGAGTTCTCTCTGTGTGAGAGTTTGAGTCTCTCTGTGTGAGAGCATTTGTCTTTTTGTGTGAAAGCAAGGATATCTCTTTGTGGGAATCCTAAATCCTCTGTGTGAGGTATCACTAAGTGAGAGATTGTATTCACTTCTCTGTGAGAGAATTATAGTGGATATTTGTGTGGCTGGACGTACCCAAGTTTGGGGAACCAGGGTAATTCTTGTGTTTGCGTTTGGATTGATTGTGTTGATTAATTCCTCTTGCTCTTATTATTCCGCATTTGCAAGTTAAATTTTAATTGCACAATTTCTTGCCATTGCTCTATTCACCCCACCTCTAGAGTGTTTGTTGTTAGTATTGCAAGGTAGACGGTCCTTACAAGTAATGTGTCCCATTTTCTTTGAAAAATTTGGACTACGGTTGGATAATATGCTTGATAATGACCATTTTTAGAGGATATATGGATGAGTACTCTAAGGTACATCATCAGCCATATGTAGGGAGTGGGTAAGACTACTTTTATCCCTCAAATACTCTCAAGAGACCTAAAGGTCTCATTATTCTAATGATGATAGTATATCATCTTAAATTCGTTTAAGGAAGTAAGGAGAGTCAATGTCCACGTGAATGGAGATGATTTCGTAATCATTTGTCCCTTTTGAATGGACCAGTGAAAGTTTCACCCTTTTTGAAGAATCTTCAGGTTCGTCTGGTTAATGATGTCTTACATTATCAATCCAGGGTGACATTGTTCCAAAGTTGGTCGATTTTGGACACTTCTGGTGTTCCAAATTAATTCCTCTTTTCGAATTTATGTGGGACTTTTGAAAGTCCATTAAAACGCTCAAGTTAATTTTGTTCGGTAATAGTTGAACTGTGTTCAAACTGTGAAGGATTACATCTTCACATTGACTATTATGCGGATCATAGTAGGACAACGCTTCAGGCTTCATTGATTTCTTGAGTCATTAGGGATTTCGTTTTGACGAATATCCATCGAAACTTTATAAGTTTCAGAGAGTACATGGCATCCTCATTTTATTTTTAGTAGTATAAGGCACAAAACATAACTAAATGTCATTCAAAGTCTGAAAATAAACTAACATGCTAAAAGAAACAAATAACTAGAAAGTAAATTGTTTCAACTACAATAGATTGCAGAAATAGATAAGGCATCAGTCGAGCAGGTCATCGTTCGAGAAGTCCTCAACGATGTAACTGATTGGTGCCAGGTCTTCATTTTCCACCAGGTTTGTTTCGGCTGGCTTTTGGCTAGCTTTATACAAGTCTTGGAGGTGGCGTGGAGTGCGACAGTTTCTGGACCAGTGTCCAGTCATGCCACATCTGTGGCATTTGTCTTCCCAGTCTTTCCTGGGGGTAGATGTCTGGCCGTTGTCTGTCCTCTTCCACACATTTTTCCTTTTCCCCTCATTGTGGGTCTTTGGAGTGGGGTCCTCTAGCTTGCTTCTTCATTGCCTTTCCCTTCTGGGGTTTGCTTCTGAAATTATTCTTCTTATTCTGGAAGGAGATATTGTGCGCTTCATGCACAGGTGCAGTGCCAGTAGGACGCAAGTTATGGGTGGCCAGTAAGAGGTCTCTATTCTGTTCTGCCATCAGAAGGCATGAGAGAAACTCCAAGTATTTCGTGAATTTCCGTTCACGATACTGTTTAATGAGGATAACATCCTTCTCGTGGAAGGATGTATAAGTTTTCTCCAACATGTGTTCCTCAGTCACTTTTTTACCACACAACTTTAGGTGTGAGGTGATGCTGAAAAGTGTCGAGTTGTACTCGGCAATGGACTTAAAGTCCTGTAGACGGAGGTTCTCCCATTCATATCGCGCTCGAGGAAGGATAACATCTTTTTTATGTTTGTATCGATCCTCGAGGGCGGTCCATAACTCGTAAGAGTCTTCCACTGTGAGGTACTCGCTCTTCAGGGTCCGATCGATATGGCGTCTGATATAGATAATAGCTTTTGCTTTATCTATGTCAGAAACCTTATCGCCAAAAGCAATGGCATGACTCAATCCATGTAAGCACAGGTGGAATTTGATATCCAATTGCCAACACAGATAGTTCTTGCTTGTAGCATCCAATACGTCGAAGTCGATGCTCGCTATTTTTTCCATTTATTTAAGCATGTTAAAATGAGCAATAATTAGATATTATAAAAGAAGTAATTATGCATTTCAGACACAGATATTTGTTGTGTGGATCGGCTAGTCACCATTTTAAAAGAAATAAAGTCTAAATACATTCTCATAAAAAAGAAAATACAACTCGGGAACCATCATGGGGCCCCTATGCTTCTGGAAATATATCTTCATCTACATGGGACATGCGCCAGTCTTGGAAATTATACAATTAAATCCTCACTGCAATTTCGCTCAAAATGAAAAAAAAAGTGCGAGAAAATTAAATGGTGACAGATAGCCGATCCAAAACCACAACAAAATATCAACATACGTCGCAGAAAATGCAGCAGGCATTTATTCATCACAGGCATTTAATATTTTTAAATGCTAATTCATGCTACATGTAATGAGAAATATGAAACATCACATGCATTTATAATGGAATGAAATATTTTCATTTAATAATTATTGGACCACTGGGCAACGTCATACACAGTTAGGTTAGTTGACTAACGACAGAGCGGTCGTAGGATCTTCCTAATTATTAAACGTAGAAAATAATGGAATAATCCAATAAAAGATGCGATGATGATTTATGCATATAATTAATCAGGATTAAAGAAGAAGAGAAAATCTTAAATAATATCAGAAAAATAGAATTTGTAAAAAAACTTTTTGGGGGAAACCCCTAGTTAGTATTTTTGGAGGCGATCGGCCATGCGATCCCGTGCAAACGGCTAGGGTTTGCGTCGCGTGGGACGTCGCTTCTGGCGGCTAGGGTTTGACCGTGCGTGGAGGGGGGAGGGGGGGTTTGGGCGGCGCCGCTTCAGGCGGTTAGGCGGCAGCTGCCGCCCCTAGTGGCAGCACCGGCTACCACTCGGGATTTTGGCGGTCGCACTTGCTTCCGCCGCAGTGGGAGCGGCGGCGGCCGCGTCTGGCGGCAGCGCCTGCTGTCGCCAGAACGGCTGCGGCTGTGGTTGCTGTCGCCGGAGCGGCAGCGGTACGCTGCCGCTTAAGGCAGCGGGTAGATCGTGGGGGGCTGGTTTCGTGCCCGCGTGGCTGTCGACCGCGTGGTGACAAAGAAATCGCTCTAGGGTTTGAAAATTTAGAGAAGAAGATGATAAAAACAGGATTTTTATAAAAAACGCTATTTTTAGTCTTCAAATCAGTGTTTTTCATTGTAAAAAATTGATTTTTAGTGAAAAAACGTTGAGATATCATCCCAAAATTGATTTAGTATATAGATCTAGGATAAAAAGTCGATCTACTCTAAAATATCCAAACTTATCGATCTAAGATAAAAAGCTAGATCTAATTTAACACATTTAGATCTTATCATATGCGCATAGAATTTTAGATCTAGGGGGTTTGGATTATTACCTCTAAATCCTACCCTCCGGATCTAGCGAAGTTCGGTGAAGGAAGTCCTTTCCACGTCCTCGCGATTCGTCCGTTTGCAGGGGTCCGGCTCAGTTGACGAGCATGCTGATAACGTGTTATGAGCTTATTGGCTACGGAATCCGTAGCCCTGTATTTATAGAAGAAAGTTACATAATGGGTGGATACCCAACGCACTAATGGGCTCTATGCGGGCCTACAAAAGCCCGCTCATAACAAATTTATGATTCAACATCGGTGGAAAATTTGGTATCATATACCATACGAGCACAAGCTTTATGTTACGTCCTCGAAATGTTCATTCTTCACATTCTCTTTTTTTCGAATGATCCGTACTATTTAAATTAATCTTCATACAATAACCCCCAAACAAATTAAACATTGGGTGAACTTAAATCCTTCTGCAAGTGGATTATCCGCTGGAAAATCAATGGTTTTATAACAGTAAAAATTTTATCACCCATAAATTGGCAAGTGTTATGAATAGGCCCATGAGGCCCATTGGGTATCCGGCCCACCATTGAAAGTTATAAATAAGAGGGTAGAGGGGCTCTTAACCCCCTACACCTATTTCCCTACTTTTCCCTTCACAACACGTTATCAGCACGATCACGCTCGTTGGAAAAGGCGGCGACGCGCGAGGAAGGAGATCCATCAACCGCTCAGTCTAAGAAGATCGTAATCTTCTCAACGAGGAGCGAAAAGGGCATCCTTCACCAACCGTCGTCTAGATTCCCTCGTCGAATCTAGAGGTAAATATCAAAACTTTTTAGATCTAAACTTGCGTTTCACGTTAGATCTGCATGTTTTAGGACTAAAAAGTTTTAAAACACGGTAAAAATCACATTTTTATTTAGATCCGCATGTCTAAAAACAATAAAAATCAGTTTTTAGAGATCTAAATGCTTGAAAAATCTGTTTTTACCCCCCAACCTTGATCCATACACCGCACGCCCGAAAGGCAAAACGGCGGTGCTTCACAAGCGTCACCGGCGGCTAAAACACCGCGGCCTCAGGCCGCGGCCCGTCGCTGCGGCGGCCGCGGCCAGCCGTCGCGGCGGCGCGCCGTGGGCCCCCCAGGGTTTTTCGGAAACCCTAGCCCTAAACGGGCCAATTTTTCGGGAGAGGCCCAATTAACCCTAATGGGTTGTTTTCATGGCCCAAAAAGCCTGAAAATTAGCCCATTTACACAAATAATTTTTCCTTTTTTATTTTTGGCCCCAAAAGCCCAAAATAATTAAAGAAATCTTAAACTTTACAAATAGGGGTTAAAGCGGAAAACAAAACATTAAAAATATGGATCAAAGGTAAAAAGTTTTTCAAAAATAATTTTTAGCACGTCACACACTATTTAGATTATTTAATTAATCTTTACATACCTGTGAAATGATTATCTGAGTGGTTGTATATTTTCCATATATTATCTTCGTGGATGTGCGATTAGGCTATGTTTTTAGGGATCAGCCAGGTTTCCGACACCTTTTCTTTTCTGCAATTTTTCCTTTTTGAGAGAAATTTGTAAGTGAGAAAATATATGTAAAAAGAAGACCGGAGAACACCAAAAAGGAGCTGAAGGCGTATGCACAAAGAAGAAAGGGGCTTCTCTCTGAAGTTCCCGAGTTGTATTTATTCTTTCATGCAATTTTTTGATGTAACTTCGGACTGTATTTTTCTTTTCGGTGTCAGCTGGCTGATCCACATAGTCCTAAGTTATTTTCATTGCTTATACATTAAATGCGTGGATGTTAATATCTTTTAATTATTCACGTTATGAAATGTTAAAAAGCATGCGTGGATGTTAATCTCTTTTAATTATTCACGTTATGAAACTGTTAAAAAGCATGCGTGGATGTTAAGTTTTTCCTTATTAATTCACGATATGAAAATGTTTAAAAGCATGCATGAATGTTAATTTTCTTTATGAAAATGGTAAAAATACATGCGTGGATGTCTAATTGTTTTTATAGTTTAATAATCCATGATGTTTTTATATTGATAGATTCTTCAATGGCCAGACTTGCGAATGTCGACTTTTCGGTCTTGAAGCCTGATGGATCGAACTACTTGAGTTGGCAGTTGGACCTGAAGTTCCATCTGCGATCTCATGGGTTCAGTCTCACACCAACTGAGAAGGCAACAACAAATACTGCCCCAGCCGACAAGGATGCTTCTAAAGAAGCACCTCATACAGAGGAAGTTTTCGATATACTAAAGGCGAAAGCCATTATTTATATCAGGAAACATTTAGACTCGACCCTGAAGGATGAGTACCTCACTGTAGAGGATCCTTACGAGCTATGGGATGCACTTGAGGAGAGGTACAGACATCAGAGAGATGTCATACTCCCCCGTGCGCAGTTCGAGTGCACTCACCTCCGCATACAGGATTGCAAATCCGTAGCGGAGTATAACTCAGCACTCTTCCGTATCACCTCATGCCTGAAGTTGTGTGGTGAAACGGTGATAGAGAAAATGTTGCTGGAAAAGACGTTCACATCTTTCCACGAGAAGGACATGATCCTTATGCAACAATACCGTGAGAGGAAGTTCACGAAGTACTCTGATCTGCTTTCATGCCTGCTAATGGCTGAACAGAACAGAGATTTGTTGGTTGCTACTCACAACCTGCGCCCTCTTGGCTCCGCTCCACTGCCACCTCCTGCAGAGGCACACTTCCAGTCTTCCCAGAAGAAGAAGATGGACAAGAAGGTAAAATTCCAGAAATGGAAAGAACAGAAGAAGCGGAAGAAGGCCACTCCCCAAGCTCCTCCTCAGAACCAGAAGTTCATGGAAAAGAAGCAGAAGTGGACGTCAAAAGGTGGTACTCCCAAGAAAGGCTGGGAGGATAAGTGCTCCAAATGCGGAATGACGGGCCACTGGTCCAGAATCTGCCGCACCCAGAAACACCTCCAGGACCTCTACCAGGCAAGTCTCAAGCCTCGAGCTGAGACAAACCTGATTGAGAGCGCAGCATTGCCAGAGACCTCATGGACTCTTGAAGACTTCATGAGAGATGACACTCTCTAGTTATGGACCACTTTTATCTACTAGCAATGTATCTACTTTGCATGCATCGTATCTAGTTTTTTTATTCCATGTCAAACAATATTTTGAGCATTTTAAATGAAAGTAGATCTTTTCTTTCATATTATTTACTGCTTAAATGTCTTTCTTTATATAGATATGGAATTAATTTTCCTAGTGGACAGTGCATCGACGCACTCGATCCTTCAAAACATAGACTACTTCACGAGCATAAGTAGATACTCTGGTCCACTGAGAACAATCTCAGGACCAGCTAATATAATCGAAGGATCAGGGGAAGTAATCATATTGCTCCCCGGTAACACACAAATCACACTTAGGAATGCGTTATACTCCCCTAAATCCATTTGAAACCTCCTAAGCTTTAAAGATATCCGTTTAAACGGATATCACTTAGAGACGGTCGAGGAAAATAAAAGGGAATACTTGCTTGTAACGTCTCTTACAAATGGTTCAAAAATCATTGTGGAACGTTTCAAGGGACTCCCCTCGGGACTCTACCAAACAAGTATACAAACTCCAAAAACATCAATGGCGGAGCACCTGCAGTGCCCCCAAACACCAGAATTCCAACTCTGGCACAGTAGACTTGGACACCCCGGATCTGTTATGATGTACCGCATCATAAAGAGCTCAAGGGGTATAGACTTGAAGAACCTGAAGATTCTTCAAAAAGGCAAATTCCCATGTCCACCATGTAACAAGGGTAAACTGATTACGAGACCCTCTCCACTGAAAGTGGACCTGGAATCTCAAAGTTTTCTGGAAAGAATCCACAGAGACATTTGTGGGCCTATACACCATCAAGTGGTCCGTTCAGGTACTTTATGGTCCTTATTGACGCATCTACTAAGTGGTCACATGTGTGTCTACTGTCCACCCATAACTTAGCACTATCTAAGCTTTTAGCTCAGATAATCAGGTTACGGGCCCACTTCCCTGACTACCAGATAAAGAAACTTCGTCTGGACAATGCGGGAGAGTTTACGTCACAAGTCTTTCTAGACTATTGCCAAGCACAGGGAATTGAAATCGAACATCCTGTAGCGCATGTTCACACCCAAAACGGGTTAGCAGAATCTCTAATTAAGAGACTGCAATGGATTGCTCGTCCATTATTACTTCAATCCCAGCTGCCAGTGAATGCATGGGGTCATGCAATTTTGCATGCTGCATCTTTAATAAAATTAAGACCTTCTGGAGGTCAGTCATCTTCTCCAATGCAACTAGCACTTGGAGCCCCACCAATTGTCTCACACTTGAGAATATTTGGTTGTGTATACGTCCCCATAGCACCACCACAAAGGACAAAGATGGGTCCACAACATCGCCTAGGCATTTATGTTGGGTTTGACACCCCCTCCATAATTAGATTCCTAGAACCCCTTACGGGAGACGTTTTCAAGGCATGTCTAGAAGACTGTGAATTTGATGAAACATCATTCCCAAGACTAGGCTCACAGACAAAGAAGCCAGAAGCTTCAGACTATATCACTTGGGATACAAAGACATTATGTCACTTTGATCCGCCCACAAGCCAATGTGAGGAGGAGGTCCTGAAGATTCTCTACATCCAAAACACTGTCCATCTCTTGCCGTACAAATTTACTGACAACCAGAAGATTGTCTGATCACACGTCCCTGCTGCTAACACTCCAGCTAGGATTGACATATCGCAAAATGGATGCCATCTGCCTGCAGCAGAAATGATTGGACCTCTCAAAAAGAGAGGACGACCACCGAGATCCAAGGACCAAGTCCCTCAAAAGAGTAGGACCCTTGGAAATGGTAAACAAATACCACCACAGGATGCTACTATAAGCCCTACTACCCCATCTCTAACAAACTCTCAAACATAGGAAAAACCGGGAGAAAATGAAGTTTCGATACACTATGTACGAACTAGGGAGTATTGGGACAGAAAGAGCACTACCATAGATGACACATTTGCGTGTAATATTGCCATCAACGTCGCGTACTGCGACGATGATATTGAACCACGCTCTCTGACAGAATATCAAAGCAGAGATGATTGGCCAAAGTGGAAAGCGGCAATAGGAGTGGAGTTGGATTCACTCACCAAACGCAAGGTCTTCGGACCTATAGTCCAGACACCAAAAGGTGTAAAACATGTGGGTTACAAATGGGTATTTGTTAGAAAACGAAATGAACAAAACGAGATCGTTCGCTACAAAGCAAGGCTTGTAGCGCAGGGTTCTACCCAACGTCCAGGGGGTGGATTTTGAAGCCACATACTCCCCGGTCATGGACGCGATCACCTTCTGATTCCTCATTGGCTTAACAGCCTAAGAGGGTTTAGACATGCAGCTTATGGACATCGTGACTGCATACCTATATGGAAACTTAGACCGAGACATCTATATGAGATTGCCTGACGGTTTTTCTTTGCCAGCAGCACTAAAAGAGAGACAACGTGACATCTACTCAGTGAAACTGCAAAGATCATTGTATGGTCTAAAACAATCTGGAAGGATGTGGTATAACAGACTGAGCGACTTTCTTGCTAAACAAGGATTTACAAATAACCCAGTCTGTCCTTGCATCTTTATAAGGGCAAAGGCAACAGGATTTGTCATTATAGCCGTCTATGTAGACAACTTGAATCTCATCGGATCTCCTGAAGAGATCGCCGAGATTTCTAAAAGCCTGACAGAAACATTCGAGATGAAAGACATCGGAAAGTCAAAATTCTGTTTAGGTCTTCAAATAGAACATCTTAACGATTGGATCTTGTTACATCAGTCAACTTACACATCGAACTTAGTGAAAAAGTTTCAGATGGATAAGTGCCACCCCCCCAATGGTTGTCAAATCATTGGATGTGCATAAAACCCCTTCTGGCCGCTGGAAGAGGGTGAGGAAGTACTAGGCCCTGAAGTGCCATATCTACGTGCTATCAGTGCACTCCTTTACCTGGCTAACTGCACTCGCTCTGACATAGCATTTGCAGTCAACTTACTAGCCAGATATAGTGCTGCACCTACACAGCGGCACTGGGCCGGAGTTAAGCATCTTCTGCGCTACCTCCAAGGGTCCATAGACTTAGGTCTATTCTACAGGAAAGGGGCATCAACTGGTTTAGTTGGTTATGCTGACGCAGGTTACAGGTCAGATCCTCATTCAGAGAAGTCTCAGACCGGATACATGTTCACATATGGCGGCACTGCCATATCTTGGAGATCTGTAAAGCAGACCATGAAAACCGTCTCATTCACTCACTCAGAACTACTAGCGATCCATGAAGCAAGCAAAGAGAGTTTCTGGCTACGCTCTGTGATCCAGCACATCCTCACATCCACCGGCCTGATGACCGGCGTACTTGCACCTACTCCTCTCCATGAAGATCATGCAGCATGCATAGCCCTGATACAGGATGGCTACATCAAAGGCGACAAGACAACGCATATCTCCCCCAAGTTCTTCTGGACGCATGACCTTCAGAAGCAAAAGCAGATTGAGGTACAGAAGATCCAATCATGTAATAACTTGGCGGATTTTCTTACCAAATCCATGCCTACTAGTATCTTCGAGAAACTTGTATATTGGATTGGGATGAGTAGAGTGAGGAAATGTAAACTGGGTCAGGATGAGAGGAATATGAACGCATAGATACATAGGAGACTGATGTATAGATTCATAGGAAATCTGCAAGCCTGAAGCTTGGTCAGATGAGGGGAGTTAACTGTAGAGTTGTTCTCTTTTCCCTTGGCTACTGGTTTTTTCCCACAGGGTTTTCCGTAGTCAAGATTTTGACGAGGCAACCTCGTTGACTCTGGATCCTGAAGTATCCACCCCTAGACACATACCTAAAATAGGGGATGTTATGGATTAACTGTTCTTTATTTAACAAGGCAGTTATCCTAACTCGGATCATGAAGAATCCACCTCTTATTTAATGTTGGTTGGATAAGGGGAAGTGTTATGAATAGGCCCATGAGGCCCATTGGGTATCCGGCCCACCATTGAAAGTTATAAATAAGAGGGTAGATGGGCTTTTAACTCCCTACACCTATTTCCCTACTTTTCCCTTCACAACAGCAAGTAATAAAAGTTTTGCTTCACTCAATATTGATGTTTTGATATATAAACATCAAAATTAATAAAGCCAACCTTGTAAAATAACCGTGAAGGGTGGACTTTTTCAGGAATCATATTATGCTTGTGCTCGTATGTGTAAATGACGCACACTTTTCCCATGTGTTAAGTCTGTTGTTTGTCATTTGTGGCACAATGGTTCATGTGGATTGTTGAACAATATGTCATATGAAATGTTGAACTCATTGTTCAACATTTGTGACTGTGACACAATATGTACTTATGAAATGTTGAACATTGTGTCATAAGAAATGTTGAACTTGTTGCTCTAACATCTGAGATCTGTCATCGTGGACATCCTATGTGGCTGTTTGAATTACGACTATTGAAGATGAGACCTCGTCGTAATAGATTTGTAATTATTGGAGATAAGGAGTTATCGTGTTTTGTTGAACCGATTCAGATCTTCTCATGGTTATTTTGTTGAAGCCATTGGAGAATGGTTATGGATTTTTGTTCGGCTTCAGATCTGTTTATCTGCTGAGATCTCTACTTTAACTGATCTATCTCGCCTAGCTGCGCTCGGTGTTGTTCGGTATATCCTCAGAGATTTGACAGAAGAAATTGTTATTAATAACTTAACAACTTTGAAGTGTGTGTGAAGTAAAGTTGGAAGTTGGATTGGCATGTTGATTATCGCTTTGGAAGATCGGCTTTTGCGAAAGTTATATCAAACTCCGGGAGGAGGCTGACGACTACTGAGGTAGGGGATCAAGGGAGTTGATCTTGGTCAGTATTGCAGTGGATCTTGCACGCAAGGGGATCTTGCGCAAATTACTCCACGGTGTTGATTGAGATCAACCCTAGCGGTTTGTATTGAAGAGGAGTTTGTTTCCCCTAGTATCAAATAGTATTGGTGATTATAATTATCATTATTTTAGTGGAGTAATTTGAATTTCTGGGCGAGGCCCCGCAGATGTAGGTGTGCGCACCGAACTGCATTACCAATGTCCATGTGTCGTGCTGTGTTGATTATTATTTCCATGTGTTTAGCATTTTAGTTTGCGTACTTAATTTCAATTGGTATTAGAGCAGGTCATCTGCATTCTTTGTTTGTCAAAGGGGGTGTGATTATGCTGTTTGAGTACGTCAACTATGAACACGAAGGAAGGAGCTTCTATGACTCGGCCTCCACTGCTCACTGGTACTAATTATACGTATTGGAAGTCTCGGATGCATGCATTTATCAAGTCTCTTGATGAGAAGGCTTGGGTGGCCACTATTGAAGGCTGGACTCCTCCTACAGTTGATGACAAGAAGTGAAATGAATCTCTCAAGCCAGCCCAAGACTGGAGTCTCGAGGAAGAACGTGCGGAACTGGGAAACTCTAAGACTGTGAATGCAATTTTAACCGTTGTAGATGAAGAACAGTTCAAATTGATCTCTACTTGCGAGGTTGCAAAGGAAGCATGGGACATTCTCCAAAATATTCATGAAGGAACAAGCACTGTAAGAGCATCTAAACTTCAAATTCTATCTTCTCAATTTGAAAATCTTAGGATGAACGATGATGAATCTGTGGCTGAATTCAATGGAAGATTACGTGATATAGCTAATCAGGCTTTTTAATTGGGAAAGAAGTACACCCAAAAGAAATTAGTAGAGAAAACTCTGAGGTCTCTACATGAAAAATTCTCTGCTAAAATTGCTGCTATCAAAGAAGTAAGGAATACATCCAATATGAGATTGGATGAATTGATGGGGTCCCTTCAAACCTTTGAGATGAATTTGAAGCAAAGTCATTGGGAAGGGAGAGCTGAAGATGACTGTATCTATTACTCTGAAGGATGTCATGCATGTTCAAGACTTAAAGGCAAACCTGATTAGTATAAGTCAATTATGCGACCAAGGGTTGTTTGTTCAGTTCACTAAGGACGAGTGTGTAGTCCTGAATGAAGCTGGAAGTAATATTCTAACTGGGAAATGATCGGCTGACAACTGTTATCTACTTCAGGAAGCCAACAGCTGTCTTACTACTAGTGTTGAAGTCTCCGAACAATGGCATCAAAAACTAGGTCACGTAAACTACAAAACCTTGATGGAAATCACCAGTATCGGAGCCGTTCGAGGGATACCTGTTATATCCAAGAAAATAGAAGGAGTTTGCAGTCCCTCTCAGCTGGGAAAACAGAAGAGAACTAGTCATAAACAACTTCAGACCATCACCACCTCTAAGAACATGGAGCTGCTACACATTGATATGATAGGACCCACAACGGAAGTCAGCATGGGAGGTAAGAAGTTCATTTACGTTTGTGTTGATGACTTCTCTCGTTTCACTTGGGTAGATTTTCTCAAAGAAAAGTCAGATGCCTTCAATGCCTTCAAGAAGCTCTGCACCCGCCTTCAGACGGAGAAAGGAGTCACTATTGGAAAGATTATAAGAATTCACAGTGACCATGGTAAGGAGTTTGAAAATCACTTGTTTACTGATTTCCGTGAAGAAGAAGGAATACGACATGAGTTTTCAGCACCTAAGACCCCTCAACAGAATGGAATTGTTGAGAGGAAAAATCGCACTCTACAGGAGATGGCTCGCGTGATGTTGAACGCCAGGAAAGTCAATACTAAATGGTGGGCAGAAGCGATCAACACTGCTTACTACACCATAAATAGAGTGTATCTGAGACCCAGAACGGAGAAAACTCCCTACGAGATTTGGAAAGGTAAAAAACCCAATGTTTCTTACTTTTATGTATTTGGAAGCAAGTGTTACATTTTGCAGGATCGAACTTCTAAGAGAAAGTTCGACGCTAAGAGTGATAGAGGGACATTTCTCGGATACTCTATTACCAGTCATGCCTTCAGGGTTCTGAATCATCGCACTGATGTTTTGATGGAGTCAATCAATATTGTTGTAGATGACTTCGAGAAGGGTGAAGTTGTTATTCATGGGGAGCCTGGTTCTCTAGGAGAGAGTAATGAAGAGGATGAAAATGTTGAACAAAATGTTACAACATTTGATTCAGCACAAGTGAATACTGGTCAGAATGGTACCTCTCAGGGAACAGCATCCGCCGAGGAATTGCAATCTGATGGAAATGAAGTTCATTCCTCAAGGGGGATTACAAAAGTTATACGAAATCATCCTCCTGAACTTGTCATTGGGAATGTTAAAAATGGTCTTCGCACTAGAGGCACGAGTCAGGTAAATTATCGTGATCTTGCTGGATATGTTTATTTTTTATCTAGTGTTGAACCCAAGAATGTTAAAGAAGCATTACTCGATGATTTCTGGGTGATGGCTATGCAAGAGGAGCTGAATCAATTTCAGCGTAATGACGTCTGGAGTCTTGTTGAGAGACCAAAAGGGATGAATGTCATTGGAACTAAGTGGATTTTCAAGAATAAAACGGATGAAAAAGGGAATGTCACGCGTAACAAAGCTCGTCTGGTAGCTCAGGGATACACTCAGATTGAGGGAATTGACTTTGACGAGACTTTTGCTCCGGTAGCTCGTTTGGAATCTATTAGATTACTTCTCGCCATGGCATGTAGTTTCAACTTCAAGCTTCATCAAATGGATGTGAAAAGTGCCTTTCTAAATGGGATTTTAAATGAGGAGGTATATGTTGAACAGCCAAAGGGATTCGAAGACCCATTCTTGCCTAGCCATGTCTATCGATTGAAGAAAGCTCTTTATGGACTTAAGCAAGCTCCAAGAGCTTGGTATGAGAGACTGACCAGATATCTTCTTAAAGGGGCTATGAGCGAGGGGGAGCAGACAAGACGCTGTTTGTTCAGAGAACCAGATCTGCGGTTATAGTTGCACAGATTTATGTTGATGACATAGTCTTTGGATCTACTTCACCTCAACTGGTACGTGAATTTATCGATCTTATGCAAAAAGAGTTTGAAATGAGTATGGTCGGTGAGTTAAATATGTTTCTTGGTCTTTAAGTTAAACAATCTAGCGATGGGTTCTTTATATCTCAGAGTAAGTATGCTAAGAATCTTGTTAAGAGGTTCGGTCTTGAAAAAGCCCGTCAAGTTCGCACTCCTATTGCTACTATTGAAAAGCTCTCGAAGGATGATGGTGGAAAACAAGTAGAGGTTACTCTGTACAGGAGCATGATAGGAAGCCTAGTGTACTTGATAGTGAGTAGACCTGACATCAGTTTCAGTGTTGGGGTGTGTGCCCGTTATCAAGCCTGTCCTAAGGAATCTCATATCACGGCTGTTAAACGTATAATCAGGTATATAAGTGGAACAGCTGACTATGGCATTTGGTACTCCAAAGATACCAACACTCTTCTATCAGGGTATAGTGATGCTGATTGGGCAGGTAATGCTGATGATAGAAATAGTACAACATGAGGGTATTTTTACGTCGGAAACAACTTAGTCTCCTGGTATAGTAAAAAGCAGAATTCGATTTCGTTGTCAACAACTGAGGCTGAATATATTGCAGCAGGGAGCTGTTGTACTCAACTCCTGTGGATGAAACAAATGCTGACTGATTATAGTGTTGATCAAGATGTCTTGACCATTCTGTGTGACAACCAGAGCGCTATTTACATTTCCAAGAATCCTATTCAACATTCAAGGACCAAACATATCGACATTCGACACCATTTCATCAGAGAGCTGGTTGAAAAGAAGGTTCTCGTCATGGAATATATAGATACTACCAATCAGTTGGCTGACATTTTTACAAAACCCTTGGATTCAAGTAGGTTTGAGGAGTTACGACAAGCTCTTGGGTTGTGTCGTATCTAATGTTGGTCTTATTGTTGCACATAATGTTGGACACAATGTTGTATATTGTGTTGCAACTCTGAAAGGGGTCTTGGTGCTTTTTATAAATATTTTCTGGTAGTCTCTTTTATTTCCTCCGCATTTATTTCTCTTCTTTGGTTTTCTCAAGTGCTCATCATTTCATTTGATCGTTTCAAAAAGAAGGGCTGTTCTGTTGGAACTAGGGTTCTTGATTCTTGGTTCTTCGACAAAGGGTGTCTTGTCTTTCTTGCAAATGGGCCGTGCTCGGACTAAAAACCCATCCCCATATCCTCGTCGCTCTGCCCGTCAAGCTGCATCGCCTCAGCAGGTTCCCGTCTCGTCTTCATCCTCTCGTTTCAAACGGAAAGGGATTATTCCTCGCGCTCCTAGGGCATCATCTGCTGGTATTTCATCTACTTCCTCATCTCCATCATCGTCTGTCAACATGCAACCAGGTTCTATCTTGAATTTGGATATGGTACTTTTTTCCCCAATTATTGTTGATCCTTGCTCTCGAATTAAGTCTCATATGTCGCTATCTGAAGAAGATGAACCGTTTCCTCGTCTGGTAACTGTGGAAGACTGGTTTTGGTATCTTCGTCGTACAGATCGTAAATTGAATGTTTCTTAGATGGATTTATCTGAAACGTGTTTTGGTTCTGTCAATCTTAAAGATGTGGAGGGAAAATTGATTAGTGTGAGAGTTCCTTTTGATGACTTGACAGTGTTAAAGACTTGGAATCCTCCCGAATCTTCTGTAAAAATTTCTGAGATTGTAGCGTTGGATGACTCCGACTCTGAGTCATCTATGTCTGGAGAAGTCCCTAGTAGAGATTTTGAGGAGGATGTCATGTCTTATCATGACAATGAGGGTGCTGTTGGTCTGGATATTAGTGAAGGATCACCTATTCAAGCTGCTCCTGATACTGCACAAAATGTTGATGGTCATGGCAACATGTGTATTTCTGATACAGCTGATGCTGGGTAGACGGCTTCACAGGATGTGATACATAATGTCTTTCACTCAATGGATTAGAGAGCTAATAATTTGAGTTCTAAAGGGAAGGAGGATGGGGTTGACATGGAATTAGAAGCTGATGCATCAAAAATTGTTGATAAATCTTTTCCAGTAATGATAACCTCTGATAATGTAGATGAGAGTGTTCCTTCTGCTGGGCAGACCACTTCTCCATGTGAAAATGTCGAACCCTCATCTAATGTTGGCACTAATGTCAGATCAACTGCTAGTGCTGGTGCAAAGGAACCCATGATGACTGCTGCTCCTAGTATGGATCCTTTTGTGTCTGCATCTAGGGCTGCTAGTGCTGGTGCACAAAATGAGTCCCTCAAACGCAAAGCTTCATCCAGATCTTGCACCCCTTCTAAGTTACCCAAGAAGTCTGATGGTTCAGGTTCTTTATCCCCTTTTGCTGTGTCTGCATCTAGGGCTTTATCCAATCAATTTTTTGATAAGTCTTGCCAGAATCGATGGGCTGTCTACTCAGAGCGGTCTATCTTTGGTGAAAAGTCTCTTGCTGTCTCATCTTTTAAACAGACTCATTTCTTAGTCTTTCTCAAGGACATTGATCTCTTCCAAGCAGCAAGCTGCTTTAAAACTTTTTATCCAGTACTAGTCTGAGAATTTTACTGTAACCTCTCCAAGTCTTCTGGGGATTCTGCTTCGAAATGGGGCTTTTGGACTTTTATTCGAGGCAAGATTATTCCTTTCTCCCCTGATATCATCAACAAATTTCTTAAGTGGTTGTGCAATCAGAACCTCCCTTCTTATGGTGCTTCTGTTGGTGAAGACTATGATTTATTCATCCAGACTGTCACTAGTGTGCAATTTTTGTGTTGGCCAAAGACATTTTCCTTTCCTTCATCAGCGTTGACAGCTAAGTTCTTTTTGCTCTATCGCATTGCCACCCGTAATTGGTTGCCAACGTCCAACATGTCAATTGTCACCAAGGCTATGTGCAAATTATTGTTTGCTGCCGGAACTAAGAAATCTTTCAATTTGGGTCGACTTATTTTTGATTCCATCCTTTCTCTATCCGAGTCGTCTGCACCCAATACTTCACTGCCTCATGCCTCTCTCATTTCCATTATACTTTTTTCGCAAGGGGTTGTTCCAGATTCTTCTGAGCTTCCAGTGTCATGTGACTTGATCAGCTTCACGACCAAGTTAGTAGCCAGCAAAATTGATGATTTATCAGTTCTTCCTTCTGTGTCCTTTGTGCCTTCCTCATCTACTTCTCCTCAATCTCCCTCGAAATCTGCTGGCAAAAGGACTTCTTCATCACAAACTTCTGAGCAAGATTTACTGGATGACATGTTGGTGCTTCAGAGGGCTGTCAAAACTGTCGATGATCAGCTGGATATGCTTGATGGTCAGAGAGTTCTTCTTCAAGCTCAGAAGATATTTCTCCCGGAAAGGATTGTTCAGCTACAAGCTAAAGTGTCTTCTGACAAGGTATGATCTTTGACTTTTGGTGTCACAAAGTGGGAGATAGGTTGATGTTTTATGTGGTTGTGGTGGTGTTTTGTTGTTGGTGCAACTTGTCTGATCTGTGATTTCTTGAACATCTTGGGGGAGTATTTTTGTTGTATGATCTTCCTGGTTCAGTGGTATTCTTATTAATGACTGGTACGTCTACTTCTCGACCTCGTCTCTTCTATCTATTATATGCATATGATGGTGTCAGATATTATTTGGTTTGATTGTGCCACTAAAAGCCAAAGGGGGAGATTGTTAAGTCTGTTGTTTGTCATTTGTGGCACAATGGTTCATGTGGATTGTTGAACAATATGTCATATGAAATGTTGAACTCATTGTTCAACATTTGTGACCGTGACACAATATGTACTTATGAAATGTTGAACATTGTGTCATAAGAAATGTTGAACTTGTTGTTCTAACATCTGAGACCTGTCATCGTGGACATCTTATGTGGCTGTTTGAATTACGACTGTTGAAGATGAGACCTCGTCGTAATAGATTTGTAGTTATTGGAGATAAAGAGTTATCGTGTTTTGTTGAACCGATTCAGATCTTCTCATGGTTATATTTGTTGAAGCCGTTGGAGAATGGTTATGTATTTTTGTTCGGCTTCAGATTTGTTTGTCTGCTGAGATCTCTACTTTAACTGATCTATCTCGCCTAGCTGCGCCGGTGTTGTTCGGCATATCCTCAGAGATTTGACAGAAGAAATTGTTATTAACAACTTAACAACTTTGAAGTGTGTGTGAAGTAAAGTTGGAAGTTGGATTGGCATGTTGATTATCGCTTTGGAAGATCGGATTTTGCGAAAGTTATATCAAACTCCGGGAGGAGGCTGACGACTACTGAGGTAAGGGATCAAAAGAGTTGATCTTGGTCAGTATTTGCAAGGGGATCTTGCACGCAAGGGGAGCTTGCGCAAATTACTCCACGGGGTTGATTGAGATCAATCCTAGCGGTTTGTATTGAGGGGGAGTTTGTTTCCCCTAGTATCAAATAGTATTGGTGATTGTAATTATCATTATTTTAGTGGAGTAATTTGAATTTCTGGGCGAGGCCCCGCAGATGTAGGTGTGCGAACCGAACTACGTTACTAATGTCCATGTGTCGTACTGTGTTGATTATTATTTCCATGTGTTTAGCATTTTAGTTTGCGTACAAAATTTCACCATGTTTTAAAACCCAATTGATTTTGAAGGTATTGTACAAAATGAAATACATTGGAGGTAAATCTCAAAATAAATAAGATTGGAGGGTAAACACTAAAATAGCCCCCCTTTTTTTTGAAAATTAATTTACAGCAAGAGCTCTCGTACAGTGCCGAGAATGAGTCTGGTTAGTAGATCTGATGTATGCCCACTTTAAACTGTTGGGCTGTTCAGTCAGCTCGATCTCCAAATGGGCTCCCTTAAACAGGCCCAAATTGGCTACCAACCTGTTGGGCGTAGCTTAAGTTTAATTCTTTTTTATGTTTTTCCTATTTGGGTAGATTAGATAAAAAAATCTTTAAAACTCTTATGGTTTCTAAAAACTTGCATCATTTTCTAGGAGGCGTCATAACACGTATCAATTAACACTCCTCTCTTATGATTTCCCCTTGACTTGCACTCTTTCCCTCTCCCCCACCAACAGAAGCCATTGCTGTTGCTGCTTCAGTGCTTTTACTCTTTTCTCATGGGTTGAGCTTTAAAAAAAAGTTAAAGTCAGTGATCTATCTATGAACCATGTATACCAAAATGCAACCCTCCTTTCTTGCTTGTTTGCTCCCCGATTTCTTACCCATCAAAATATTACGGCTTTGCCAGATGTATTTTGCAATTTATGTGAGTTGTTCAGGACTACAAAGTGCGCTATGAAATTCCAGGAAGAAATTGATTGTAATTTTGCTCCCAGTTTGGAATGAAATCTTTGTTTGTTTTATTTCAAATATTTAAAGTTATCATTGTGGTTCACGACTTGGTATAACACTTTTTTTGTATATAATCTTAATATTTGTACAACATCAAGTTATGAATAGGGCCCAATGGGCCTAATGGGTATCCACCCACATTGTATCCAATAAGAAGTATCTATTATATAAAAGATGGATGTTATCAAGAGAAATTGAATAAGAGAATTTGGACATGAGAAATTGGATAAGAAGCATATATATCTATTTTACATTTGACAACGATTTTTGAATTCTAGGGCTGACTAGGACAAGATAAAGAGTGGCTGAGATTTGATCTTAGTAAATCAATGGTTGAGATTGGATTTTGTGAAAATTTTGGTGGAAAAACTTAAATTTTGGTGGAAAAAGTGTCTTGGGAACCAAAACTTTGAAATTAGAAGTTTCTTGGTAAAAATTGTGGAGATTAAATTTTGGGGGGAAAGTGTATTGGGAACCAAAACTTTGAAATTAAAAGTGTCTTGGAAAAGATTCGGGAGAAACATGATCCATTAAATTAAACAAAATAAAAAAATTAGCGTAAAAAAATTTAAGTTAATACCCTCACCGAAAAATACACTGACGTTTGGAGCGCCGAAGGTGCCCGGTGTGCCGAAGGCGCCCGCGAAATTTTTTTACGATAATTTGCTGTTCCATACTGAAGGCGTCCGTGTCGAATTTGTTGTTCCGCGTCGAAGGCGCTCGCGCGTTGTACCGTACCAAATTTGTTGTTCCGCGCCGATGGCGCCCACGTCGAATTTTTTGTTCTACGCTGAATTTGGTGTTCCGCGCCGAAGGTGCCTGCGCCAAATTTGTTGCTCCACGCCGAAGGCGTCCGCGCCGTATTTTTGTTCTACGCCGAAGGCGCCCGGGCCGTATTTTTTGTTCTACGCCGGATTTGGTGTTTCGCCTTCGCGTCGAATTTGTTGTTCCACGCCGAAGGCGCCCGCTGAATTTTTTTACAATAATTTGTTGTTCCGCGCTGAAGGCGCCCTCGCCGAATTTGGTATTCTGCGCTAAAGGCCATGTCGAATTTGTTGTTCCGCGCCGAAGGTGCCCACGTCGAATTTGTTGTTTCACGCCAAAGGCGTCCGCGCCGTATTTTTATTCTACGCCGAAGGCACCCGCGCCGTATTTTTTGTTCTACGCCGAATTGATGTTTCGCCTTCGTGCCGAATTTGTTGTTCTATGGCGAAGGCATCTGCTAAATTTTTTACGCTAATTTGTTGTTCCGTGCCGAAGGCGCCCTCGCCGAATTTGTTATTCGACGCCGAATTTGTTGTTCCGAGCCGAAGGCCGCGTCGAATTTGTTGTTCCGTGCCGAATGCACTCGCGTGTTGTTCCGCGTCGATGGCGCCCACGCCGAATTTTTTGTTCTACGTCGAGTTTGGTGTTCCGCGTCGAAGGTGACCGCTTCGAATTTGTTGTTCCATGCCGAAAGCATCCGCGTCGTATTTGTTGTTCCACGTCGAAGATACCCACGCCGAAAATGCCCGTGCCGCTAAATGTTTTTAGGCTAATTTGTTCTTTTAATTTTTGGATGTGGAAATAATGTTTTGGGGAACAAAGATTTCGTGGATGGAAATCTTAAATGAACCGTGCCCTCGGGCACGGGTTATAACTAGTGTGTGTGTGTGTGTATTATACATTTGACAACGTTTTTTGAATTCTAGGGCTGACTAGGACAAGATAAAGAGTGGCTGGGGTTTAATCTTGTAAAATGGAAGGTTGAGATGAAGCTTTAAAACCATAAATGGGAGCCTTGAAATTTGGTCCAGCCTTGAAATTTGGTCCAACTTTGAAATTTAGTCCAGCTTTGAAATGATGGGAACTTTGAAATCATGAATGTGAGCTTTGAAACTTGGTCCAGCTTTGAAATGATGGGAACTTTAAAATCATGAATGTGAGCTTTGAAACTTGGTCCAGCTTTGAAATTTGGTCCACCTTTGAAAGCAGCCAGTGAACATGTTTCAAGATGAGGTGTCCGCTAAATTTTCTTACGCTGATTTGTTGTTCTACGCTAATCTGTTGTTCCGCGCCGAATTCCATGACGAAGGGGCCTGCACCGAATTTGTTGTTCTGCGCAAAAGGCACCCGCGCCGTTAAGTATTTTTACTCTAATTTGTTGCTCTTTTAAATTTTAATTATTTTTTGGGAAACAAAGATTTCGTGGGGGCATATCTTAAATGAACTGTGCCCACGGGGGCCGATTTTTTGCGCTAATTTATTGTTCCGTGCCGGATTTGGTGTTCCACGCTAATGCACTTTGATTAGCATAATGTGTGCGGTGACTAGCAGCACTGCCCGCGCCGAAGGCGCGGCACCGAATTTGTTGATCTACGCTAATGCACTTTGGTTATTAAAATGTGTGCGATGACTAGCGGCCGAAGGCGCCCGCTAAATTTTTGTTCGTTTAAATTTTGACGGGGGGAATAATTCTTAGGGAGAACAAAGATTTTGATGGGATATCTTAAATGAATCGTGCCCGAGGGCACCCGTTCCGAAGCTACATTTTTGTTCGTTTGAATTTGGAAGGGAGAAATAATTTTTGGGGAGAACAAAGATTTTGCAGGAAAATCTTAAATGAACTGTGCCCGCGGGCACGGGTTATGACTAGTATATATATAAACTTTCCATATATATGTGTGTGTGTGTGTGTATGATGCTAGGGGTTTCATAGCCTTTAACACTTCACAACACATTATCAGCACGACGTCTCGTGGAAAAGGCGACGGCTAGTGAGAGTGAGGCGGTTCGCAAAAGATCCGACGATTTTTTCGCGACGCAAAGTTTCGCGAGACGACCCGGATTTTTTCGGGCATCCTTCATCAAACATCGCTAGATCTGTTGGACGAATGGCAAGAACGCGGATAAGGATTTCTTCTCCGAACTTCGCTAGATCCGGCGAGTATGATCTAGATGTAACTTTTAAAAACCCCTAGATATATTATTGTTCATGCACATGATGATGAATCTGTGGTGTTTAATTATTTTTCTTAGATCTAAATATTATTTTTAATAGATCTTCAAAGTAAAATTGATTTTATCACAAATCTTTGATTAAACAATGTTTCTTGTTTTAATCTAATCTTTTGAAAAAAAGAGATTTACGGTATTAAACAATGTGCAAAGATTATTCATGGGAATTTTTTTTTCTTATGTCCATGTGCAACAATTTTCTTTGCACCTATTGTTTTTATGGAAGACATTTACGGTATTATTCATGGCAAATTTAAGGTACTCCTATAAGGCAATACTTTGATCCAAGTGTTTTTCTTATCCAAGTGTTTTTCTCCGCACCTAGTGCATGGATCAATTTTTCCCACCAAGAGAATCATGCAGTAGTGCGTAAATTCTCATAACCCCATGCGTGAAAACAAAAAAATTCCCAATCATATTCATGCCGCCAAGGCTAAGTAATGCTTGATCTCCTAGCCGAGGATTTTTCGCGACCCTGAAGGCTGCCACCGTTCCTCGTGCACCCTCGGCGGCCATGACGGCCGCCGTCGCGCTAATCACACGAATACTAACCCTAACCCTAATTAGGGTCTTGGGACGGCCATGGGTGACGGGGACTCCTGAATTTTATATGGGGATTTTGGGACATATAATTAATTCTCCCTTTTACCATTTGTAACGTCCCGCTTCCCAAAAGACACCGGAAGCGAGAGCGTTACGCGGTCCGCTTGAACTGGAGCGGTGAAGCTCGAGTTCAATAAGCGTCTATGATTAAAACACAGATGAGGTCCTTGCAACTACCATTCAGAACGATAAGAAACACATCCAGAAAAGATAATGTCACATCCAGAAATAATGTTCGTACACAGAGTTTAACAATACCACAGCTGGGCTAAAAGTAGCAGCAAGGAAAGTAACGTACTCGAAAGTAACTACAACGACTAAAAAGGAACTAAGAAAGCAGTAAGGTGTCGGGTCCACTAGTCCTCTGCTGGGAGAGGCACTGCGTCAGGTGCGAACTCCTGACTCTCCAACTCTAGCGTCTCGTACTGGTCCTCCTGGTACTCAAGCCCTGAACCTGACATACATCCACAAACATGAATGTATGTCAGCTAGGGTCTGCAAGAAAGAGTTAGTATCCCAAGCGAAGTATACGACAGATATATGAAATTTTAGGAGCATCAATAATTTAAAAGAAGTGACCGCAGCAATTTAACGATTAACAATTTTATAGAACGGGAACGTACAATCCTAGGCATGCAATTCTAGTCGATGGCAAGTTTAAAGTTAAGATTCTCTGAGTTTGTTAGTATTTCAATAATCACGATGACCAAGTTAGCGTTGCAATGTCCATGTCAAGAATTCACATCTAATCTAGGGTTCTCGCCTTTAGGTCGTGATGAGAAGGTCGTTCCTCTCACGGGGGCTTACCGTGATTGACACTAACCCACCGCGTCGGGTGGTGCTCTTGAGGAGAGTACCTTTCATACGCCCAGTGGCCGCTCAACCCTAACCCCACCCAAAAGTTTTACCGGAACACGAGCCGGCCTAGTCGACTCACACGACATCACGATATCACGATATCGCCTTCGAGGCGCATGATTTCACGATGTCCAAAATTGTTAAACATGTCAGGACACACTGAATTTTACTGTTAACAATATTAACGTTTTATGGTGACAGTTCTACAAGGTGGAAACGAGTCGAACGACCGTTTCCGTAATTTCAATTAATGACGATTACGTCCTTTTTGTTCAACTTGCTACAGAAATGATTTTTTTCTTTTAGTATTTGAAATGGGGATATATCGTATGATATACCGTTGGATCCCAATTTTTGTCCTGGTTATTATAGTGTCACTTTCCTACGTTATTTCACGTCACAATTTCCGGTTATCCAGCAATACATGAAGGCGACGTAAACGTGCCGAAACTTCTAAAAATCATAACAAATCATATAATCGCCTGTTTTTGACGTTCTTGGTGTTGTTGGAATCGTCTCGACGAGTACTATGCCGTGGAGGGTTCGGTTTGCTGTTTTGGTAGGGCACAAAATCAGAACTCGTGTTTTTCAGTTCAGGACAGATTTCAGAAAGTTCCTACGACGTCTAATCAACATGTTTTATTAGGTTTCTCTACTTTACGGTAGGGGTTATGAGTTTTAGGGGGTAGATCTAACAACCTGGAGTGAAGCGAGGGATCGGTTGACGTCAACGAGCAGTGGCGACGCGTGAATACTCCGAAACAGCGAGCGTTGAGCGTCGGGGATCTGCCGTCGACGTGCGGAAAGGTGGCAGCGACTGTCGGAGACTCTGTAGATGGTTGTCGACGCTTGGAGAAGTGCTGACGGCAGTCTGTGCGTGGGTAGAGGCTGTCTGTGGGTTGCGCGCGGCTGCCCTTGGGTTTTGTCGGAGGGAAGAGAGCTAGCTGGTTGTGATGCGTGGAGGATAGGTTGCGCTCGGACAACAGAGGAGGCGTCGGATCTAGGTGATTATGGATTGCTGTGTGGGCGTTGGCGGGGAGGAGATGAAGTCGGGTGGCGCTTCGGGCGAGCTGGGCGGGGGATGGGGCTTTCGGGGTTGTTCACAGGCGGAGGAGATGGCCGATGCGGCCTTGTGAGGGGGATCTCGGCGGCTCTGTGGGGAGGAGGGCTGTGGACTGGTGGTTGCGGGTGAAGCGCCGGCGCTTGGGAGGAGGATGAGAAGAAGAAGGAGACGATGACGACGTGGGCTTGCGTGCGTGGGGAGAAGAGAAAGAGAAGGGGTGATGTGGTTTGTTGCGTGGAGAACGATAGAGTATATGGTGGCTGTGCTGGGGAGAAAAGAATGTAGGGTTTGTTTTATAGAAATGACAGGGGAGAGATCTGTCCTTGGGTTTTCTATAGGGTTATTAAATAAAGAAAACTAGGGGGAGGAACCATCACGTGGGTGGAGAGAGGGGGAAGTGGGTGGTTGCACCCGTTGGAGAAAGATGGGGATAGGGTAAGGTCTTATTTAATAGCAGTTAGGATATAAGATCTCGCAATCCCAAACGATTCGTTCCCATAACTAAGAATTTAAAATTCGATATATGTATAGGTTTAGATATGAATTTATTAATACTTATAAGTTTTCCCTGTTTTTTTTCAATACCCCGTGTGCTCAGATAGTGGGGGCTTTCTTTTTTTTTTGTTAGTTTTTTTTATACCTACGTTTCGTTTCAACTTGAGTTTGAAAAGCATCCATTTTTTTTACAGTGTATACATATTTCTATATATTTTAAGATAATAATAATAATACATCATTCCAAATTTGTGTCCCGACGTCCAAAAATTAAAAAGGAAGTACCGAGGCGATCGCGCCTCGGAGGAGATCGTGATAACGGGGTCCGGTCACGTGTCCGAGCTACGGAAAAACAATAATGAAGACTAATACGAATATACGCTCACAAAAACAACATATGCACAAAAATACGTACAACCGGACAGTGGTCGTTACACCATTATATGCCTGAAGCATACTTAATGTCCGTGATTCAAATTTTAATGCCTGAAACTATATCTATTATACATTTGACAGTGATTTTTGAATCCTAGGGCTGACTAGGAAAAGATAAAAGACGGTTGAAATTTGATCATGGAAAACCAACGGTTGAGATGTGTTGATGTAATTTAGATGGGGTCAGCTGGAAAGAGAAACAAATTCGTTTGGAAAGAAAACTATAGGTGGGGTCAGCTGAAAATAGATAGGGTCAATTTGCGGGTTTCGTTTGTTTGTGTATAAAGAGAAAGCATCATTTATCTTTTCACGCACAGCGTGCCATCATCTCAACCCAACCGCTCGATCCCCACGCACAACACGCCATCGCCTCGACTCCTCCCCTACGACGCATCGCCTTCTACTCAAAAACCCCAGATCTCCACGCAGAGCACGCCTTGATGGGTTCCGTTTCTTCTCCCCAAATCTCCACGCACAGCATGCTTCTCCTCCAACCTCGCAAGCTTCCTCCATAGCATGCTCTAGCTTCGAGAGCATCTTCAAGGTTAGCAGTTCATTCTCAGTGATTAGGTTAGCACATCAAGAGCATCTTCGATTAATTGCAATTTTTATAGGTTTATCAATTTGACTAAAGGTTAGCAGTTCATTCACGCTGCTTATCATTTTGACTTAAGGTTAGCAGTTCATTCACGCAGATCATTTACGCAGCTCATTCACGCCCTGGGATTGAGTAGTACTTGATCTGGTGTAAGAGGTAAACTTGAAAAGGCTTTTAAGATTATACTATTGCACTCCAGTTATTTGATTGAATGCAACTCTTGCACTCCAGTTGTTTGATTGAATGCTTCATGGGGTCTCTTTTTCTCTCTTTCGTGTACTTCAACTGTTTGGATAAATGCCTGAATGAAGCATACTTTTTTAATTCACAGGAGGTTTTTTCAGATGGACAACTTTCAGAAAGCTCAAAACTTCATGAGGCAAGCTTACTTTGTACCCTGATTCTAATTTTACTCCACATTCAGCTTCAATTGTTCTATCTACCTTCAGGTTCTCCTCCATGACTTGAAGATTTTCAAAGGTAAAAAATGTCTTATTGGCTAATGAAACTGACATGTGATTGACATTTATGTCCTTGGTAGACATTTACAGTTTCAATTAGTCTATGGTGCATATTGGCACATCATTTATCATGGTCTTGACCATTAATTCATTAAAATTTTACGCGATAGACTCCTAAATTGTTTCGGTAGTATTAGGTAGCCCTTTTACTGTTATAATAAATGTCTTTCAATGTAATCAGTCTTTTAAAGAAATGGTTGCAATGTGCTTGGTGAAAGATCAAACAAAAAGGCCAACAGCTGAAAAATTGTTAAAACACTCCTTTTTCAAGAATGCAAAGCCTCCAGAGTTGTCTGTTAAAAGCATATTGGCTGACTTGCCACATCTTTTTGACTGTGTAAAGGCACTCCAGGTTGCGTGTGTTTGTTAATTTTCATGGTTCATTTGTGAATTTTTTTGGTCCCTTGGAAAATGATTTCAATCCTTGCCTTTCAGCTTAAAACATTTGTGTTGAGTGTGTCTGTTAATTTTTTCTGTTAATTTCAGGCTTGATCAATGTGCAACCTACATAACTAACAATTTTTGTTATGTGAAAGCATTTAGAAACAACCAAAATTACATTAAGAATTTCCTTGCAGAATCAATCTGTTTTCTAATTTACTCCCTTATCATGGTAGAAAAGCTAATGACATGGAGAGTTAGGCAGGCATGAAGGTTTTCAGCCGTGGTGACAAAACATATACATTAGATAATTTCCATCAGTATTACAAAAAGAAAAGAAAAGCATACTAGCTTTGTTAATCCTGTCATAGTAACATATATTTTCAAAACTAGCTGAAGTGGAGCAATCATATTGTTAGCAGCACCCATCAAGCTTATATGGAACGGATATAAGCAAACATACATTGATGTGGGAATATAATGTTCCCATGAAAAACGAATATTACTTACACGGAGACTAGAGACTTGGCCTCACCTGGACAAGAAACACATCTGGACGAGGATTCTTGAAACAAAGAAACTAAACTAAAATAACAAACTGCATGGCTGCTTTGCACATAAGTGCCAATACTTTTGATATATTGACAGTCCCTGTAACTCCACTGATCTATGAAAAAACATAAAGCGAAGTGTTTGATAATGCTAGCACATAAAAGAGGCAAATAAATAACCAAAGGTAAAGAAAAGACTCCTTTTACCACTGTGCGGAGGTGGATAGACTGGTTTTCTTTAAAAGCAATATGAGGATCACTCCCTGTTTACAAAGCACAAAGTCACATAATATCGTCTTAGAGGAAATGATGTTACTTTACCGTTCCGGGACTCAATATTCTGTTAACAAAAAGGAATCTTGATGAAAATAGGAAGGCAGTGACTTCGCAGTTGACATAAGTAGAAGAACATTTGAACATGTTGCAATAGTATATGTAGAATGAGAACTTATCATTTGGGAAAGCACTCAAAAGTCAAAAGCATAACCAATGACATCGTCTACTACTCTAATGTAAAGATCATGTTATATAGCCATATTTTATGGACATTTACTCATGCAGTTAGTTCTTAAAATCTTCAGTACCATATTTGGTTAAACCTGAAATGTACATAGTATTATAAGCATGCTTCCAGCATGTAGCCACGATGATCAACAACTTGGTATCAAGAAATCTTTCTTTTGAATATGTATCCAAAGGTCTTTACATTTGTACATTCATTCTTCAACCAGGACAGTGTTGTGCGACCTTGGAATGCCTAACGCTCATATTAAATTGTTGAATTTAAAATTTATTAGACCATTAAAGGACACATCCGGCTACGTTTCAGGTAAGTTGAGTTCATCAACATTTCACAGATGAAATTTCAGGACTGAAATCATTTTGTTAACTTTCTCACTGGTCTAATTACATGTATTCCACATTTTGAAATCATTTTGAAAGAATTTTAGTTAACTTTCTCACTGGTCTAATTTTAGGACTGAAATCATTTTGAAGTCATTTTGTTAACTTTCAGGTAAATTACAGAGAAACATTGCACATTAAGAATTGCAGATGAGTTCTTCCCACATATTACTTTATAACTTAACTTTCTCACTGGTATGATACCCAGTTCTGGGCTTTGTGGCTGTGCTTAAGATTAGACATGTGTAACACTTTGTCCATTCAGCACATATGTCCATGATTTGGTTTAGAATTATATAGTTAGGCTCCATTTTTATTTTGTTAAAAACGATTTCTTTCATTGTCGTCATTTAATTACCTTCCTGTTTTTGTTCTTCCATTTTTTGATAATTTGGGCTATCTCGCATAGACATGGCAACACCTTGATGGACATAACATGCTGAATGGACAAAGATTCTAATAGTTACGTAGTACACTTGTGTCCATTATGTGGGTCCAATGCAACATGGTTTTATGATAGGACTGTTCATGTTACATGGTTTTGGTCATAGCAACCAAACGAGAAGTCGAAACGGCTGAAATTCAGCAAGTGTTGACATAGGAATATCTGCCTAAATGAATCGACTGTTGAATGTTGGACTTCTCCATAATTTACTTTTATTCTATAATGAATGTACCAAGATCAACCAACGTATTAACGCTTACAAGATTCAACCTTTGTCATTTCATTATATTAATGTGTTCCATTATAGATATTCCAGTTGTGAAAAAATAAGTCATTGTTAGTGACATTTAGCGTAGTCGAAAGGCCAATTGAGGATATTCCAACTAATATATATGCTGATACACAATATGTTGACTCAAAATTTCTCCATATCCATATTCCATAATGTAGATTGTGAAATAAACAAACAAGCAAATAGAACTAACTTAATGATGTTAAAATTGTTGAGGTGGGTAGTTTAAAACAAAAGCAAAACTTTCATTCGATTTCAGTCCTTAATGTACTTTTGGGTGGTTTTGATTTCAGTCCTTGCCTTTCATGTTTTTAGGGTGTTTTGTTAACTTTTAGAACTTTCAGAATCTGTCTAATGTACTTTTGGGTGCTTTTTCGATTTCAGTCCTTAATGTACTTTTGGGTGCATATGTTTCCCTGTTAACTTGGTTTTAGAATCTGCATGCTTCCGTTACTGAGTGACTGGAGACTGATGGATTCTGGTTGCTGCAATGACAGGTTACAAACATATTGGAAGACGCATTGAGCGGCTTATTCCCACGGTCAACTAAACCTGGAAGGAAAGGGCTTACACAATTGTTGGAACACAGAGACGTCAGATTCTAAGGAAAGGTTCGAAGGTCAGCTGAGAAACAAACCAAGAGAGAAGATCACATCTTGGGAAGAGCTGCTCAAGACTGCAAATGCATAGCAAATTTTTATGGTGCAAACTACAGAATACAATGTCGTCGGTTGCAAATCTAATAGGATAATTAAAAATGATGAATAAATTAACCAGATGTACATTCGGCATCCTGTAAAATTTAGAGGGTTGGCATCAATTGATAGCATGTGATGTAATTTTTTGGGTTTTCAAGTATTTTTCAGAACATTATCCTTCTGATGGGGAATAGCTTGAATGATGAAAACCAAATGTCCAATAAAAGGGTTTATTCTTGTTCTTTCCATATTAATTTAATTCTCTCTATGCATGAATGAACGACTTTTAGAATGATTTTGGTATTTCTGGTTTGGATCTGGCGTTTATAAGTGCTATGCTTCATTTCAATTGTGCAGGAATCTCGCCAACAACCACCTCACTGGGAATCTTCCTTTCTCAATATCTTTCTTATACTGTGATAGTCGTTGGTGTGACAATATTTGGTGATGACAATATTTGGTCGGACCTAGCATGATAGCATTTGTCTATAAAAGCTATTACAGTATTTGGTCGGTCTTAACATATATGTAAGGTTCTTGGTGTGACAGTATTTGTTGATCTTATTTATGGCTTTTGTGTGATTAATTTATAATGTATAAATGTCAGCTACAACTTTTTATCTCACTTTAGCCATAAATGCATTCATTTTTACCAACATAAGCACGTTAGCAATCAATACATTCATTTTACCAGCATAAGCATTCGCAAACTCAATTTAATAACAATCCCATTTATTTCCTTTTTACGGGATAAAAGTTATTCATTATTCATTTCTTCATCCAAATGAAATGGTGTGGCTATAGAGTGAACCACGTTGAGAGTTATAAACATTAAAAGATTAATGGCATTCATTATGGTCAGCATATGTTCATTTTGTTTTCCCAGATCCCCTCCAATGCAACCGATTCGGCCCATTGGTTGGTAGACACACATCTACCTTATAAAAACCAAACCCATCGATTCGGTACTAATTAAAATGGGAGAGTGCATACGTGGGCACCAAAATGCAGCAGAGGGTGCATATGTGTGGGCTCTCTCTGGAATTTACAAACGCTCTATACGCGTGCATGGGGACCCCAATACCATCCATCACAAACGCTCTGTAACCCCACGCCGAAGGCACCCGCTTCCACTCTAATTTGTTGTTCCATATCGAAGTCGCCCGCGTCGAATTTGTTGTTCTGTGTCGAAGCCGTTCGCGTCGAATCTCAGAGGGTCCATATGTGTGGGCTCTCTCTGGACTTCACAAACGCTCTGTACGCATGCGTGGGGACCCCAATACCATCTATCATATAATGCAATTGTTCGGCGTTTGGCGCACCGCCAAAGGCGCCCACACCGAATTTGTTGTTCTACTCTAATTTGTTGTTCCGCACCGAACTCGATGTGCCGAATTTGTTGTTTCGTGTCTAAGGCACCCGCTCCGAATTTGTTGTTCCGCACCGAAGACGTCTATGTCCCTAAATATTTTTACGCTAATTTGTTGTTCTTTTCAATTTTGGCTGTGAGAACAATTTTTTGGGAAACAAAGATTTCGCGGGGGAAAATCTTAAAAGAACCGTGCCCGCGGGCACGGGTTATGACTAGTGTAATGAAAATTTTAAATGCCTGAAGCATATCTGTGATGAAAATTTTAATGCCTATCGGTATGCAAATTCCCTTATGTCTCTGTGATTATGCCTGTGATGATAATGATATTATTTCCATGCATATGTGTTCATAGAGAAAATTATAATTATGTTTATGGCATACATATAGTTTTCAAAATGGCAAAATTGAACCTGAAGTTCAAATAAAAAGCAAATACCCCTTATTCCCAAAAATAATAAAACGTCGGGATCATGCGAACATCATTGATGCCATCCTCAAGATGAGCAACACGCGGTAAATAGATCTTGATAATCTATGGTCTATACAGACCAATATGGACACCAAAAAAGCATGCCAGAACACTCCTAACTCGTTAAGAGTTATCTCACTACAAGGCAGTATTCTTATATCTGCCATTGCACAAAATAATTATAAGATCACACCAGAAGTTGTGACTTAAGTGAGAAATATATTCGCACCTACGTAATTGCTCAACTGACCTATGTTTCTTCTTCCGCAAATACTTAAAGAAACTTACAAAGTTTCAAAGGATATTCGTTTAAACAAAATCTTTCATGTTTGTATAGCATGCCCAAGAGAAAGAAAAATGGCATTAAAGCCATACTTAAGTACTTAAATAGACATTCAAAAGTCTAAAGCTATGTAACATACGTCCAACAAGGCAGTATGCTTAAAAGAACTTCTTCCAACAACTCATAACATACGTCCAACTGGCAAAGCTAGTCCAATATAAGACATTGGTACAAACCTAGCATTTGTCGACTTGGCTATTCCTCGAGCACACATCAAACTATAAAACTTATTGCCATAACATAATTATCAGGAGTATTTTCTTGCAGTAAATTTGTGTTTAAATGCATTATCACAATATTTCTTATTGACGAATATCATGCTTTTTATGCATTTTATTTTCCTGGGAATGATTTGCTGTAAATATTTGCCAAACGATTATGGATATTTTTAATCCAAATTATACCTCATGACGTATGCTATAGAAAGCATTTTACCGTTATTATAATCAAAAAGATCTATTTGGGACGTCTGAAATTGAGGATCAGGAATAGTAAAGCTGAATACTCCTAAAAATAAAATGAGGATGCCATGTACTCTCTGAAACTTATAAATTTTCAAAGGATATTCGTCAAAAAGAAATCCTTAATAGCATAACTCAAGAAAAATGGCATGAAGACCATTCTTGAGACTTCAAATAGACTTTCAAAAGTCATATGTTATACAAAGAAAAATAAAAACCGGAAGCATATAAACTGGAGCACCTAAAGTGCCCAGAAATGACCAAGTTTTAAACTTTGATACGTTATATTTGGTCACCCCTGGATTAATGATGCAAGACATCATTAACCAATCCTATAAAACTGAAGAACCTGAAGATTCTTCAAATGTGTGAAGCTTTCATTGTCACATTCAAAAGGAAAAAATGATTACGAGATCATCGCCATTCACGTGGACAATGACTCTCCTTACTTCCTTAAAATAATTTAAGATGATATATTTACTATCACCATTAAAATAATAAGACCTTTAGGTCTCTTGCGAGTATTTGAGGGATAAAAGTGGATTTATCCACTCCGTACAAAGGGTTGATGATGTACCTTAGAGCACTCATCTATATATCCTCTAAAAATGGTCATTATCCAACCGCAATCCAGCTTTTACAAAGCAAATGTGAAACATTACTAAATGGCGGGAACATTGGATAACATTGGGAAATCAAACAGTATTTACAACTGGAATAATGTCGAACACCCTGAAGTTTGTGTTCACACCCAAAAATAGGTTATATAAATAACTCATTAAATGATTTAAACTGATTACTCGTCCGTTAAAAATCCAGTTGCTGTTGACTGCATGGGAACATGCAATTACACTGCAAACAATCAAAACGCCCCATTTAGAACCTATTTATATAAGCATGATCACATCATATAAATAGTTTCTGAGAACCCCTAACGGGGGAAGCGTTTAGAGCACATCTTATAGATTGTAGATGTGTACACATCCCCATAGCCCCACTATAAACCATCAAAATGCCATCTTAGAACTATTTATCGGAAGTAATTACCCCAGATAAATAGATTTCGAGCACTCCAAACAGGGGACGCATTTAGAGCACATCACATAGATTGTGCCTTGATCGATAATCATTTAAAGAATTGCTAGTGAAGAGTAGATCCTGAAGATCCTTCACATTTAGAACTCTTTTAAATTCTAATATTAGGTCCAACATGGTTATTACCATCATCCCTAAACCTGAAGCTCAGTTGACCATTTTAAATATCATGATTCTTGATGAGATTCTGAAGATCCACACTTATGAAACTGTTAAACAGTTCTCATACATATTTTTGACAAACTGAATATTGTCAAAATCATACATTCCTGCTACTAAAAATCCAGCTAGGATTGACATACCAAATATAATGAATGCAATCCACCAGCAGCAGAAGTGGACGTTCCTAAATTAAAATGAAAGGACATACCACAATTCTCCAAAGAGAAATAACTCCTGGAGACCCTAAAACAAAACCACCATAGGAAAGTGAGCTCATCTCCATATCCTCTCCCTTTCCAAAACCTCTCGAAGTGATGAATCTGGAATAAATTGAAATATTATTGAATAATGTACGTACAGTGAAGGTGTTTGGATAAAAAAACACACTTGTCGACAATTACTCACGTTTCATTTTGCCGTTTAAATGATAATTATAAATATCGTTCCATAATTCGTTTCCTGAAGCAAACGTAGAGATTGACCAAAAATGTGGAACGAGGCAAAAATAAGTTGAGCTGGACTCACTTATGAAATGTGAAGTGTTTGGACCAGAAGTCCTGATATCAAAAGATATCAAACCTGTGGGCTAAATGAGTAATGTATAAACACAAATAGAAATAAATAAAATCGTATACTATAAGAAACACGCTACAGCTTAGAGGTTTATTTCGCTGAAACCAGGAAGTAATCAAGTAAGATGAGCTTGACTCACTTACAAAATTATATAAACTGATGCATCAGGCTCCCTAGTCATTGTTACGATAACCAAGCGATTGGCACAAGAAATTTTGGGTTATGTTGCTATAGATGGTGTGACAACATACCCTTATGAATTTCCTTCTTATTTCCTTTATTGTCTGGATAGATTTTTGGAACATCTATCCTATGTAAGATATAATAAAATAAAAACCAAGAGAGTTCATTAATTAAACAAGGACTTCTACTGAAGGTTACTTTTGCATCTTTAAAAGAGCAAAGAATATGATTTGAGATTATATTTGAGATTATATTTGAGATTATATTTGAGATTAGATCTTTTGAAGAGAAAACCAAAATATCTGTTTAAGCCTAACTATCAAATACGATATGTATGACCTAGGCAAAAATCTTGGCTTACAGAATTATCATACAGAAGATGAAACCATCATCCAGAAGATGAATGGTCATCCAGAAGATGAATGGTCATCCAAAATATGAATTATCATCCAGAAGATGAAAACATCATCCAGAAATTGAAACCATCATCCAGAAGATGAATGGTTATCCAGAAAATGAATAATCATCCATAAGATGAAAGCATCATCCAGAAGATGAATGGTCATCCAGAAGATGAAAACATCATTCGAAAGATGAAACCATCATTCAGAAGATGAAACCATCATCTAGAAGATGAATGGTCATCAAGAAGATGAAAACATCATCAAGAAGATGAATAATCATCCAGAAGATAAAAACATCATCCAGAAGATGAATAATCATCTAGATGATGAAATTATCATCCCGAAGATGAATAACATGTGACATAAAATTTCATACACCTGAAGTTGATGAAGAAACATGGACAATTGCAATCCACTAAATACACCTACAGGTTGTATGGATGCACATTAAGACCCCTTCCGTTCGCTGTAAGAGGGGAATGATATCCTAGGTCCTGAAGTGACTTACTTGAGTGTTTTTGGTACACTCCTTTATCTGGCAAACTGCACACGTCTCTAGAGAGCGTTGGTAGTAAATCTGTGTGACAGATATAGTACAGTGCCTACAGCGCACCACTGGACTAAAGATATATAGCTTATGCGCTACCTCTAAGGGTCAAGGATCATCCTCTATGTTAAATGTATTTGCATATGCACTTTACAGATCATCGCAATGACTACCACAAAGGAACGACCAACTCCTGGAGATCTGCAAAGCATGCTACTAAGGCAACATCAATCCTACCATTTTGAGAAGCTCATCATTCAAGAAGCAAATCAAGAATATGCATAGCTACACACTGAAGTACCTCACAGACACAGTGACGACTGGGTCAGAGATTAGAGACGTGGAGCTATCTACCGAGTTTACAGACCACCCCTCTTCAGAAGAGCTCCCTTAGATTCAGTAGCTGCCATATATGAGCAAGACTTGTATAGATGAGTGATGCTTTTGTATTTTGTATATATTCTTGGAATGTTGTAAGATGAGATTGATGTATATATGCTTAGGAGATCTGCAAGCCTGAAGCTTGTATAGATCAGGGAGAGTCAAATGTAGTGTTGTACTCTTTTTCCTTGGCTATTGGGTTTTCCCACTGGGTTTTCCCTAGCTAAAGGTTTTAACGAGGTAATCTCATTGACTCTGGATCCAGAATAATCCACCCCTAAATACTTCCACAAATCAAGGGAAGTTATGGAGAACTGTACTCTTTTTCCTTGGATATTGGTGTTTCCCACTGGGTTTTCCATAGCTAAAGGTTTTAACGAGGCAGTTATCCCTAACTTAGGATCTGAAAGTATCCGCCCCTTATAATACTCATTAGCACTATGGATCCAGTATTCATATGTTGAGTATACAACGATTGTTGGATAAGGGGAAGTGTTATGAATAGGGCCCAATGAGCCTAATTTGTATCCACCCACATTGTATCCAATAAGAAGTATATATATATATACATGAGGCTAGGAGTTTCCTAACCCTTAACCCTTCACAACAAAATTCATATTTTGTGCACAATAATCAAACTACAAAATTTTGCACCAAGAATTTACTAAAGCTATCACTTTCATTATATAAACTTGGTTTTCGATATCCAGAATTTATTTAGCTACTTCTGATGCTTTATGACATCCAAAAATGTCCGCTAGATGATCTTGATATAAGAGTATGCCTCTAGCATTCACAAAAATTAGGGTTTATTGAGCTTCTTCTTGACATCTAACCAAATCTAAAGCTTATTGTGCTGCTCCATGACAACAAAAAACATTGTAAAATGAAACGCTTCAACTGCTACAAAACATTTTGAAAAAGCTGAAAAAACTTGAGTGCACTATTTTACATACCATTATATATGCTCTTACCATTGAATTGATCAGGTTTGACATATATAAGTCGATATATGTATGTTTATGTATGTGTGTGTACATATATATGTATATATGTATGTATGTACACATACACACACACTCTCTCTCTCACTCACAAAAGATATATGTCTGTACTGTTCAGTTATACATTGAAAGAAATAGCCAAACTGACTTATTTCTGGTAGCTTATTTAGTCCACTTTGGGTTGTCGCTGCATCAACCACAATATGATGCTAACACCTGTGTACAGGAAAAAAAACCAATTTATGCAGTTGTAAAAAGCAAAAAATGATAGTTATTAATATATCGTGAACATTAAAATGTGGCTTAATCTCCTTTTCAAAAATAAAATGTGGCTTAATTTATACTTACTTTTCTTCTTATTCTTTCTTTCTTTTCTATGATGTCCTATACTATTTACCATTCGTTGCCAATGCTTTTCTTTATACGATGCTTTCCATCTTACATCTATATTGGGCGGTGGCCTCCCACCATTCCCTCCTCTACTTGTTGATGGCATAATAGGTTTATTCTTACAAGTTCTAGCACTGTGGCCTAACAACAAATACTTGCTACAATTGAGTTTCGAATACTGCCTTCTTTCACTACAGTTTACGGGTGTTTTCTCACCACTGCTGTTGTTGGATGATGGTATGATTGCAGTAGTTGGCGTAGAATGATGTAGGCAGCTGACTAGGTAGTGGACAAGCTAACCTCAGGCTGAACTGGCCTCAATCCAAGCTTTTGGAGCCGAATCCATGTTGTCTCTAGGCTACCTTCAGCTTCCTGCAACACAAGGAGCTCGTTAGGGAGGGTCAGATCTGGGGTCTAACCTAATCTCCTCTGATGCTTAAGTAATATGGTGACTCATGAAGGCTTGTGGTAACTATGGTCGTCTGTTGGGAGACAAATCGATGTTTATCGTGCCGAGCAATGGAGAACTGTAGAGTTTTGGTGAACCGATACTGGCGTAGGAATACCTGGTTATCAGAGAATGTATGCGAGAATGTCTTGGAATCATCCCATCTCTCAATGTCTCAGATACTATTTATTGGTGATCATTGTTGAAGGACTTTAGAGGGTAACGTCCGAGCTATTAAGACGCTTTATTACTTTTGGCCTGAGTTATTAGCATTAATGACAAGCTCACCCATCAGTCCTTGAATGCCTTCATTCTGAGCCAATGCTTTAAAGAAGCCTACCAGTCACTTGAGCTTTCGTCTTAAATGATGAGATGATCAGCCACACGTGAGAGCCTCCGGGCTGCTGGGCCTATGCTGTGGGCTCTACTGGGCTTTTGGTCCTGGCTGCCCAAATAACCAAATGATCATTGGGCATGTCCAGTTCTGTATCATTGTGCCCCATATCTCGAGCTCATCTGCTTCAAACATTGAGGTCCAGTGATGTGACACATCATTAATGGGGCATGTTAGTCGAATTAATGCATGTAATTTTTGCCGCCAAAATGTCGTACCATAGAATTTGAGCACCAAAGAGCACGAAACTTGGGGTATCGCTACTCCGAGATGTCGACACATGTCTTAAATTGGATAGCTCAGGTTGGCTAAGGGGAGTGTACTCTAAATAAAGAATGAGGGTTAGAGAGAACCTCTTCTTTTTGTTCTCTGATAGACTTGCACCCATCTTTGCCCGTGCTTTATTTTTCTTCGTCTGACCTGGTCGTAACTGGTGTAAGGTAGTCCTCTCTTTCATGCATCCTTCTTCTTCTTCTTTCCCAGACTCCAAAGTAGATAGTCGCAGTTTCGATCAGTTCATGGGTCTTGAGGCAGCATCGATCGAGCCTGCCACTGCTAGAATGGATGAAGTTTCTTGGCAGGAGGAGCTTCCATGCTTCGATGATGTGCCAGAGGTCACCCAGCCCTTGGAGCCAAAGTGTGCCCTTGATAAAGGGAAGGGCTTGGATCTCGAGGCCCTCAGATCAAAAGCTCTGATCCTACGAGCTAGGACAAAACAATTTTTTGTGCTTGAGGGGATTATAAACATGGTCTCTAGGGTACCCACTTTTTGGATCCCAAAGATTCTATCTGAATTCCTCCAACCTCCTTACGATGTTAGGGTCCTTCACCATAATGAGGGGATCTACTTCTACGATAAGTGTGAGGTCGGGGGTGTATATAAAGACCATTTTGCTTGGGCTCCACTTTCCCCTTCATCCTTTCATCCTTATTTGTTGGATCTGGATCCTAGCCTAGAGGGGGGTGAATAGGCTAATAAAAATAATTCGTGCAACCCACGAATAAGCACACGCAGTTATAGCAGCAACAGGGTAAATAAAAAGCAGACAGAGAGAACACATCAGATTTACCCTGGTTCGGTCGTCCCAACGACCTACTCCAGCCCCCAAAGCAGATACTAGTATTGAATAGTGCAATAGGTACAAAACCACAAGTTAGAGCACGCTCAGAGCACCGTCTATGTCTCTACACTCGCCAGGCTCTCAGTACCCCACACACAGTGTTTCCTCTCACTATCAATCCTAGTAATGCTTTCTACCAGCTAGTCCCAAACTAGCTAGGTCCCACTTGTCTAGTCCCAACCAGACAAGTCCCAAAATAATCCCGAAAGATATGGTAAAGTTTTCCCTACAGAGAACGTTACACTAAGACACGAATAAAAGAGTTTAAGGGTTTATAAATACTCAGTTCGTGTTCGTGTAGGCATCTCTGTCAATCAGCACGTCGTCAGCTCCAATCTGACGCAAACGGTGTCTCAATCCGGCTTCTGGATGTCAAGTTGTAGCTCTTAGAAGTTTAGTGTATAAGTCGGTCTGTGCGCAAAGAAACTCAGTTCAAATCCTTTTATTCTCGGTGTGTGTGTAGAGTAGCTCTCTTTAAATAAAGCGGTCGTTGCGCGGAGGAAATCAGTTCAAATCCAATAGTTAAGTGGTCTGTGCGCAGAGCAAATCACTTGAATTTCAAGGCCACGTCAGCTCTGCTTCTCCTGCTTTGATTTTCACGCACGCAAAATAATTTTGCACTCGTTCTCTTCGCATTCGCCATGTCAGCACCAAATAACTCTTCTCCATTTCGTTCTAGGGCATGCAGGCTCCGACTTCTTTGCTTCTCACACCGGCGACGGCAGCGATCAAGTCACAGCGACGACCCGACAACGTCTTCAATCTACGGCAGCGACAGCAGCTTCAAAGCGATCGACGACGGTGACTTTGATGTGCAGCACGTCTTGCAGCGGTGATGAGCTTCTTCTCCGATTGCTCTTCGACGGCGACTACATGAGCTTTTCGACGTGCAACGACGATCTAGTAGCGTGATGGCTCCGGCAACGTCTTCTCAGCAGTGGTGGCAGTGATCGAGAGCTGCAGCGGTCTCTGGCGATCTCTCGACTACAGCAGGCGATAGACTTTAAGCAACGGCGGCGCCTCTCTAAAGACGGCAGCGGCAGGCTTCGTCTTCTCAGGCGACGAGTAGCAACTCCGATTGATCGACAGCATCCTCTTCGAGTGCTTCAACATCGAAGACCGCAGCAATGTCGACTGCTCCGACTGTGGCGATACGGCAGTGTGTTCTCCGCTTCGACGACAATGGTGCTCCACGGCGATCTCCGAGCGACGATCTCTTGATTCGTGCAGCGACGATCTCCACACGAGTAACAACGACGACTCAACTTCTCCGCCTTGATGGGTGGCAGCACCTACGACGACGGTGGGCTCTCACAACAACGGCAGCATGCTCCCCTCGTTCTCCGTCTCCTTCTTCGTCTTACAGCAGCGATGGGTTCTTTGAGCAGACGGGAGCAGCGACTTGACTCGTGGCGACGACCTCTATGATGAAGACGCTGGCGGTCTGTGAGGGCTTGAGGTTGACGTTCCTTAGGATATATGAGCCTTTTGATAATATACGAAGGAGATTGAAATAACACACGAGGCCTTTGAAAAATATCAAGAGAAAAGAATGAAGAAGCCCCTCATTTTTTTTGTTGCGGCCTTAGCTCTTAAAGTTTCAGAGAGGGGCTTAAAAATTCGGCCACACAAAAAATATTGGAGATTAAGAATTTTGTGGCCGTATGGAATTTAGGTGTATGCCGCACTTCTTTTGTAGGGTTCTCTCAAAAGGGTTTATATAAGAATGAGTAGAGATTTTTGTGCCCCAAAGGAAATCCCTAGAAATGAGGAATGTGGATTTGAATTGATATTGAGTGGGGATTTGAATTTGAATGGGATAATGATAGCCATTGGATTCGATTTGCAATTCAAATTGGATATGGAAAAATCTATTGCAAATCTAGCTAATTGATTGGATCAAATCCATTTGTAATTCAAATTGGGCTCCATCCCTTTTCCTCTTTGGACCAAGTCCACTTGCTTTGAGCACATCAATCTCTCTCTCTCCCAAATGCTTTATACTTAGTAATTCCTCCATATGAAGAGAGATATATTGATTCGCCTGATTCGCCAATCCTGAAACACACTGAGCACTCACGTCAGATATAACGACACGTTTGTCATCATCAAACAAAGAGGTCCTAGATCGTTGCATCCAACAATCTCCCCCTTTTGGTGATGACAAACCCATAAAAGATTTGAGCAATAAGTATGGGTGTGTGAAGTGTGTTGAAGGGTGTAATGCAATATGAATCAAGGCATGAGATATTCAAGTATTACAACATGCACAATATTATGACAAATATAGAAGCATGCCTCCCCCTTCTTTCAAGCTCCCCCTTCAACATTATTTTCCATGCTCCCCCTTCAACAAATAATACCGACATCGTCAAATATGTCAAATCTTTTCTTTCTCCCCCTTTGTAATCACCAAAAGTGGATTAATGAAGTCACAAAAATATTCCATGCAAAAATAAACCATTATTAAATGTAGCGTGCAATTTGCATGAGTTTTCCAAAGAATAGACAATTCAAGCTCATGGAATTTCATTACAAGACTTCTCCACCTTTGTGTAAGTATAATGATAGAGACAATACAGTACTAGAGGAGATTCGATTTCAGAAAATCATCCAAATCAATCAACATTTTCCAATTTTCGTGAATATCACTAGGATTGATTTTTCCCACCTCATCAAAGATGAGTTCAAGTTACCGAGCCCCAAAACATGGCCTAAAAGGACTTTAAATGTGGGATGGCATTGCTTGACGAGTAATATACACCAACGCTAATGATTGCCCATGTATCATTAGTTGGATACTCGTGGGTTGTGTATTAGCCATGAACTGTATCCATTTTTCATACGGAGCAATTTTCATATATTTTTTTTCATTTGCAATTCTTTTGTGCTCAATTTTTATTCATGGCTAAACACTTCATATCCCTTAGAAAATTCAGAAATTAATCATTCCAACATTCACTTTCCATTATTCTTCAAAAGAGTCTCCAAAAGCACTAAAAAGTCAATCATCGTGAAAGTGCAAATGTAGGTGTAGAAGTCAAATTTGAAATTTATGAGACAGACATGTCATGGCTACTAAAAAGAGAACAACATGTTCATATAGTTACAACACTAATGAATTAACTTCTACAATGGATAGATTTGATCATTCATACAATACCACTTAAGATAAATCATAAAGGGTATTCTTTTAAGATCTTTTTTTTGTGTTTCAATTTTTTTTTTTCAGAAAAAAACATTAAAAATCATGCATGCAAGCACACAAAACAAAATAAACCAAGCACACAAAAAATAAATAAATCAAGCACACAAAACAATCTATGAAGGTATGCAATGAAATGCAAAGAGGGATAAAAATTATACCTCATCGTCGCTATTTGGCTAAGGAGCTAGAAATAGAATGAGACTTTAAAAATTTGCTCCTCACCAAACCTCCATCACACCTACATGAAAGGTGTTAAGTGTGACCTTGGAATCCAACAAGGTCCACGAGTGTTACCCATTAAAGGTTTAGGAACCCAAACTTGTTTAAACTTGATATTTGTGTTCCTAAATTTACAATAATATGAAGTGTGGCCACACTATCACAAGTAAAGCACTTTGCATATTTGTTCTTTGCAATATAGGGTACATTATGGAATTTCTTGAATTTTTGCTTTTCAACGTTTTCAGACCAAAACCAAGTCCTCTTCTATTATTGCCATATAATTGATTCTCTAAAATAGTGTCCAACGATTGTTTTCCCATAGAGAATTTCTTAATGGCCACTTCAAGATGAGAGACTTTGGTTTTTAATTGTTTATTTTCTTCCACAAGCATCGTGCATTTACTAACAAAAGCTCTCTTGATTTCCTCTTCCTTCTTTTCAAATTCAATCATTTTTCTTTTAAAGTCATTATCCAACCTGCAGAATTTATCGTTAAGCTCTCTAATCACATAGTCTTTTTCAGTTTCGAGCTTAATCAAATCAAGTTTAAGCATGCTAATATTATTCATCAAGGAAGGGCAAGAGAGACAAGGTGCTTCATCATTAAAACTGGACTTTTCCTTTTTCAAAATGTCAATAGTAGAGTCACGAGCAACAATTTCAATTTTCAGTTTTTCAATCTCTTTAGATATATCATATTCAGATTGGTGCATTTCAAAGTTCTCATTTTGATAATCATCTATAGTGGATTCGAGCTCTACTATTTTATCTTGCATTTCTTTACAAAGAGTAAGGAGTTCAGCTTTACTACCAGAAATTACCTCATCGTGTATTCCCATCAATGCCATGCATGAGATGGCTACATGATCATCCTCCTCACTCTCAGCTTCGCTGTCCATATCCCAAGTTAGCACCTTGGATTTTCCCTTTTCCTTAGCAATCTGAGCTGTCTCATGTGGGCAGTCCCTCATTCGATGTCCTCTTTTCTTGCATTTAAAATAAGTCATTCTATTAGTAGCATTCTGATCATAAGTTTGCTTAGAAGACCGAAAATAGTTAGAGCGATTAAACCTGGGTGCCATTTCTGTTCTTCCTTGCTTGGTCTGGACATACTTTCTGAAATTTCTGACCATTAACGCTATGTCCTCATCATCATCTTCACTTTCGTCAGCTTTCAGAGAAAGTGGCTTTGTTTTTCTTTTTCCTCAGGTTTCTCCCTTTCATCAATATTTTGCAATTCAAGCTCGTGGGACATTAGATTACTTATCAAGTCCTCCACCCTCATTTGTGATAGATCCTTCGCTTCTTGGATGGCAGTGACTTTAGGTCTGAAAGAGCTTGGCAGCGCTCTTAATAATTTCCTCACCTGTTCAAGACTTGAATATGGCTTACCGAGTGAGCTAGACTTGTAGACGATGTTGGTGAATCTCGCAAACATCTATGATATGGTCTCTGATGGTTGCATGCGAAATCCCTCGTACTCCGTGCTCAGAAGTGCAAGTCTAGACTCCTTCACCTGTGACGTTTCCTCGTGCGTCACCTCTAAAGTATGCCATATTTCCTGCGCAGTTAAACAATATGAGATTCTATTATATTCAGATTTATCAAGTGCACAAATGAGAGCATTTATAGCTTTAGCATTTAAATAATAAGATTTCCAATCATTATCATCCCATTTATCATTTGGTTTTTCAATCTCAACATTATCTACTTTAATTACAGGCAGTTTATATCCTTTTTCAATTATTTGCCAAGCCTTGTAATCTACAGAAATGAGGTAAATTTTCATTCGATTTTTCCAATATGCATAATCACCTCCATTAAATCTAGGGGACGGGAAACAGATTGACCCTCAGCAAAAGCACTATCCATATGGTTATTCATGGTCAACCCTAGGCTAGATCCTAAAACCAGCTCTGATACCACTTGTTGGATCTGGATCCTAGCCTAGAGGGGGGATGAATAGGCTAATAAAAATAATTCGTGCAACCCACGAATAAGCACACGCAGTTATAACAGCAACATGGTAAATAAAAAGCAGACAGAGAGAACACAGCAGATTTACCCTGGTTCGGTCGTCCCAATGACCTACTCCAGCCCCCAAAGCAGATACTAGTATTGAATAGTGCAATAGGTACAAAACCACAAGTTAGAGCACGCTCAGAGCACCCTCTACGTCTCTACACTCGCCAGGCTCTCAGTACCCCCACACACAGTGTTTCCTCTCACTATCAATCCTAGTAATGCTTTCTACTAGCTAGTCCCAAACTAGCTGGGTCCCACTTGTCTAGTTCCAACCAGACAAGTCCCAAAATAATCCCCAAAGATATGGTAAAGTTTTCCCTACAGAGAACGTAACACTAAGACACGAATAAAAGAGTTTAAGGGTTTAGAAATGCTCAATTCGTGTCTGTGTAGGCATCTCTGTCAATCAGCACGTCGTCAGCTCCAATCTGACGCAAACGGTGTCTCAATCAGGCTTCTGGATGTCAAGTTGTAGCTCTTAGAAGTTTAGTGTATAAGTCGGTCTGTGCACAAAGAAACTCAGTTCAAATCCTTTTATTCTCGGTCTGTGCACAGAGTAGTTCCCTTTAAATAAAGCGGTCGGTACGCAGAGGAAATCAGTTCAAATCCAATAGTTAAGTGGTCTGTGCGCAGAGCAAATCACTTGAATTTCAAGGCCACGTCAGCTCCGCTTCTCCTGCTTTGATTTTCACGCACGCAAAATAATTTTGCACTCGTTCTCTTCGCATTCGCCACGTCAGCACCAAATAACTCTTCTCCGTTTCGTTCTAGGGCATGCAGTCTCCGACTTCTTCGCTTCTCACACCGGCGACGGCAGCGATCAAGTCACAGCGACGACCCGGCAACGTCTTCAATCTACAGCAGCGACATCAGCTTCAAAGTGATCGACGGCGGCGACTTCGATGTGCAGCACGTCTTGCAGCGGCGATGAGCTTCTTCTCCGATTGCTCTTCGACGGCGACTACGTGAGCTTTTCGACGTGCAACGACGATCTAGTAGCGTGATGGCTCCAGCAACGTCTTCTCAGCGGCGGCGGTAGTGATCGAGAGCTACAACGGTCTCCGACGATCTCTCGACTGCAGTAGGCGACAGACTTTACGCAACGGCAGCGCCTCTCCAAAGACGGCAGCGACGTGCTTCGTCTTCTCAGGCGACGAGCAATAACTCCAATTGATCGACAGCGTCGTCTTCGAGTGCTTCAACGTCGAAGACCGCAACAATGTCGACTGCTCCGACTGTGGCGATACGACGGTGTGTTCTTCTCTTCGACGACAATGGCACTCCACGGCGATCTCCGAGCGGCGAGCTCTTGTTTCGTGCAGCGACGATCTCTACACGAGCAGCAGCGGCGACTCAACTTCTCCGCCGTGATGGGTGGCAGCACCAGCGACGACGGTGGGCTCTCACAGCAACGGCAGCATGATCCCCTCGTTCTCCGGCTCCTTCTTCGTCTTACAGCAGCGATGGGTTTTTTGAGCAGACGGGAGCGGCGACTTGACTCGCGGCAACGACCTCTATGATGAAGACGCTGGCGGTCTGTGAGGGCTTGAGGTTGACGTTCCTTAGGAGATAGGAGCCTTTTGATAATATACGAAGGAGATTGAAATAACACACGAGGCCTTTGAAAAATATCAAGAGAAAAGAATGAAGAAGACCCTCATTTTTTTGTTGCGGCCTTAGCTCTCAAAGTTTCAGAGAGGGGCTTAAAAATTCGGCCACACAAAAAATATTGGAGATTAAGAATTTTGTGGCCGTATGGAATTTAGGTGTATGCCGCACTTTTTTTAGGGTTCTCTCAAAAGGGTTTATATAAGAATGGGTAGAGATTTTTGTGCCCCAAAGGAAATCCCTAGAAATGAGGAATGTGGATTTGAATTGATATTGAGTGGGGATTTGAATTTGAATGGGATAATGATAGCCATTGGATTCGATTTGCAATTCAAATTGGATATGGAAAAATCTATTGCAAATCTAGCTAATTGATTGGATCAAATCCATTTGTAATTCAAATTGGGCTCCATCCCTTTTCCTCTTTGGACCAAGTCCACTTGCTTTGAGCACATCAATCTCTCTCTCCCCCCCAAATGCTTTATACTTAGTAATTCCTCCATATGAAGAGAGATATATTGATTCTCCTAATTCGCCAATCCTGAAACACACTGAGCACACACGTTAGATATAACGACACGTTTGTCATCATCAAACCAAGAGGTCCTAGATCGTTGCGTCCAACATTATTGTCATCAATTTTCATGAGCTCCCCCTCTGTTAATTTATCCTGAAATCAATTGGAGCCTTGGTCTGCTTCATCGTACTCTACCTATTGAACCGGGTGGACCCAACCTATCACTTTTCTGCTATTCTTCTAGGTGAAGCTCTCCTCTTCTAGCATGTGGTACTACATCACTGCTAGAAATAAGATACACCTCGTGTTTGAGCTTCCAGGCTCCATTCACGACTGGAAGGAAAATTTTGTATTTGTGACATTCTTATGCGAAGCAATCTGTCTCATCCATTATGGCTGTCTTGACTCCATGGCTCTGGAAGTAGTGGCCCTCTCTGAGGTAGAGAGTGGAGCGGCCAAGTGTCTGCTTGGGCTGCTAAGCTCTGAGAGCTCTATCTCAGCTATGCTGACAGGTGAGGTGAGCAGAAGGTATGAACAACCTTTAGATCTTACATCCATGTTTACTCACCCTAATCTTCTCCATTTTTTGCTGACATGTTGTCCCTTCTCCATGCCGGTCGAGCGAAGTCCAGGGGTAGCTCGTTGGTCCAGCTGTCAGCCCCTCCAGCAACAAAGGAGGACGTTGGGAGCTTGATCAGGGCACCTGGAAGTTCAACAAAGGGGAGCACCACTCAGCAGGATACTGGTGGTTCAAATAAGAAGAAGGAACCTCTCCAGGTCGAGACTGGTGTGGCCAGGTAGAAAAAGAAGAGGGATGATGTCGGCCCTCAGTGCTCAGCCTTCAAAGAAGAGGGATGATGTCGGCCCTTAGTGCTTCGGGCAGCAGCGCCGCCCCCCTTCGGGGGGGGTTTCGGTGGGGACGGGGCCAGGGGAAGGGGTAGAGGAGCAGCTGGCGGCAAAGCCACCTGTGGGGCTTGTGTAGGGGAGAAACCCCTATATTACAATTATTTTCAAATTAAGAACAAGGTAAAAACATGATTTTCGGACGATTAGCCCTAATTCCACTTCGATCTTGCGAGATCAATGGAGAATACCATCATACATATGATAAAAATGATATTTTTAGCGAGTTTTACCTCTATATCCGTCCTCCGGATATAGCGATAGTTGAACGAAGCCTACGCGGATGACGACGCTCGTTTAATGAAGCTTGACGCTGCGCGCGTGGATCTCCCGCGATCTCTTCGCTTTCGCAACGATCGATTTTGTGGAAATTTTTGTTTAGAGACTCGTGCTGATAACGTGTTATGAATCAACTACTTGGGGAGGAGCCCCAGCCCTTTATTAATATAGACAATATAGAGAGTACAAATATAAGATACATGTGTATGGGCATATCTTTAAGATAGCCCACAATCCTAACCAACTCGGGTTCATATCCATTCACAACAAACTAAAAATTATAAATAATTTAAAAAACCAATCAAATTTAATTTAAGTAAAAAAACAGACCAGTTTCTCGTCACGTCGGATTCTACGCGTAATTTTGTGCTGAAAATCAACCGGATTGGCAACCTTAGTCAAATTGTGCACTCTCCAACTGACCGAGGTTGCTAATCCTGACCATTTCATTGTAGCATCTATTGAGTAATCCCAAAAATGTCTGAGGTTGGCAACACGTCCATTTTGATCTCAAGTGGTCGGGGTTGCCAATCCCGTTTGTTTTGCATCAACACGAATCCTTACGCGGAAACCCATGTGACACGAATTTGGTCGGGTTTTGTAATTTAATTTAAATTTGGTTGGTGCTTAAAAATATTTTAAATTTTTACCTCATTATGAAAATTTGTCTGATGTATAGTTATAGGCTATTTGTAACCATCTTATTTAGGTAATCTTTATAGATTGTAGGTATCCAAAATGTACGGCCTCACTGAAGGCATTGGCCGATTGAGAAATAATCATAACTGTTAAGATAATAATTAGTGTGCATAAGAAATAGTTTTGTGGCTCTTTGGTTCTTGTGTATCTTGGGGTGTTGTGTAGTGTCTCTTGGGTTTTAATGCATGTGACGCTTGGACTTCTTTGCCTAATAATGATTCATGTTATATAGATGTGTGTGGCCTTCTCTTGTAATCATCGTCATCATCAAGCAATTCAAACCATCTCTTCTTCTTAACAATAATTTTACTCTCTCCTGTGGCCCACTTTAGTTATCGGGCCGAATTGCAGCCCATTGTTTCCTTTCCGGCCCATTAAGCCCAATACCAAGCCTTATTATTTACCAAGTAAAAGAAGCATACACGTACTTTGAGAAGTTGTTGGTACTCTGATGCCAATCGAGACCCTGAAAATTCCGCAACAAAATTTTGATCGCTTGATGTTGCAACTTCGTTGGTTCTCCACTGATGTAGTATTCAATATTTTCGGTAGGCTGACAGAATCATCTACTAATAAAGCTGGAAGAGTTACAGCCAAATTCAATAATTTTCGACCCAGCATCCATCCTGGCTGGCTGAGGTTAATTTAGCAAGAAAGGAAGAGAGCTGGTTAATGACTCCTTTTCAAACCTAAGAAACAACAGCTGCCCTTGGGAAAGAAGTATTTAGAATAAGCACTAGCCTGATAGATAACCGATATCTTGAGAGACAGTTCCGTAAAAGGGGAGAATTCATGTTGCACAAACAAATGATCCCCAAACCACCCTGTATTTTAGTCTTAAAAGCATTCTTCCATTCATGTTAATGACCATAGGCACCAGATTCATGTGTTTCCTTTTCAAGAAAATATATCATTATCTTTTCAATATAGGAGACCATCTATTTAATACCTTCAGTTTGAGCTTAGTCAGTAAAATCACTCTACTTGAAATTCATTTTATTCATAAGAACCTTTCCTACTGATATTGAACATAACATTTAATCACACTACTCGATTTCGACGCTGATGAGTCATTGGTCGATTAGCCGAGTCATCTCGTGCCAAGATAACTCGACTGCGTCCGAATACGACCCATCTGACTCGGCACAAGTCGGATAGGTCGAATGCTGGGCTATGGGACTTTAGCGGTGTATTGGACTCTTGGTCGTGAGAGTCGTAAGGGTCAGCGGCTCAAATGGATTGGCAGCCCTATGGTTTGACCTCCTACTGGGTCAAACGGTTCGAACTTCCAGTAGGTCGAACAACTTGGGTCAGCAACTTTGCCCGTTCGGTCGTCAGAGGGATGTTCGGTTGAGCAAAGGGGTCGGGCCCACTTGGATTTGACGAAGACTAGTAGGGCGCGGCTGCACGCCTACTAGGATTGGTGCATTAAATGCATAGAGCTATAAATGGATAGGAATTCTGTTAAAGTCGGGATTCGTATCTCTAGGTACATCCCCCTCGATGATGGCATCTATTGTACCCTAGGGGTATATATAGATTGTTTTAGAGGAGGGTTTTTGGGGAACCCATTGGAGAGATCTTGAGCCGCCACTTGTAAGACCCAACTTTGAGAGATATTGTTGAGAGCTCTTGCAGAGATCATTGTGTGCTTCTTCTTCGTTTGTGAAGAGAGAAGGTTTGTATCTGTTTTTTTCCTTTCGTAATAAAGCTCATTGGTGTTCACTTGGCCGGCCGACGGCCTAAAGTTGCTATCTTTCTTAAGTGCTTCTCAATTTTTGTGTGTTACTCGTCCTAGTCCTCGGTCGCCGATGATCCTGTGTATTCCGATGTGCTATACGTCGCATGCGCACAACAGTTATCCACTCCCCGCTAAAGGGTAGATAAAATACCTTACCATATTTATCGATATATCCTCTAAATGGTCATAAGCATTCATATTATCCAACCACAGTCTAGCTTTACCAAACCATTATGACAAATTAACAAATTGCGGATATATTGTATAATACTGGGAAATTAATCTGTAACTGGAATAATAATTGAACACCCTGAAGCTTGTGTTCATGCCTAAAATAGATTGGATGAGTCGATTATTAAAATGACTTCAATGGATAATTACTCATCAGTTGTTAATAAAATTTCTGTTGTTGGTCATTGCATGTGGACATGCTATTTTAGCATCGTTGATTCGTCTTAGGCCTTGAAGGCATCAAACTTAGCCTCCGATGCAATTAATATACGACGCAACACCGACCTCCTATTTCAGGATGTTTGGATGCATTACAAATATCCCTATAACATCACTACAGAGAATAAAATTAAGACCTCAATGTCGTCTTAGAATATATTTTGGCTTTGATTCATCATAGATAAATAGATACCTTGCACCCCAAACGTAGGAGGTGTTAAAAACACGTCTTGAAGACTGTGCATTGATATGTACACATTCCCAGCACTAGACTTAACTTGTTTAAAGCTTGAAGCTCCACAGACCATTTAAAATAGCAAAATAAAATAAAAAAATATGATCCCAGAATTCTGAAATGTGATAATGAGACCCTGAAGATCCTCCACATTTAAGAAAACTGTTCAATAATTATCGGACATAGTTACTGACAATACAAAAATTGTCAGATCACACATCACTATTGCTAACACTCCAGGTAGGATTGATATCCCTGAATATGGATGCAATCCACCTCCAGTAGGAGTGGTCGATCCTCAATGAAAATAGGTAGACCACCAGGATCTAAGGATAAAATTTCCAGAAAGTGTAAAACTCCTGGAGGCCTTGAGACAATACCATCATAGGACAATGAGCTTATGTCCATACCCGTACCCCTTCCAGAACCCCAAAAGAGGAGTACCCAGGAGAAACTAAAATATCATTAAATTTTATACGTACTGGGGAGGTGTTGGACAGGAATAACATAATTATCGACAATATATTCACATATCATATTGCCACTTACATCGCAACCACGATGATAATTATATAATATTAATCCACACTCCGTTGCTAAAATGCAAACGTAGAGATTGGCCAATGTGGAACGAGGAAATAAAAGTTGAGCTGGACTGGTTTATGAAACGAGAAGTGTTCAGACCTAAAGTCCAAACAGTAAAAGGTGTCAGACATGTGTACATAATGAGTATTGTATAATTATGAATATAAACATAAAATCGTAAGCTATAAGGTACTGCTTATATCTCAAGATTTGTGCCGCTGAAACAGGGGAGTAAACTAGTAAGATGATTTTGACTCACTTATATAAATAATACATCAAACTCCATGGTTATAGTTGCAAATACCTTGCGATTTAGCAAAAAAAATTTTGGGTACGCTGCAATTGGATGTAGTGATAGCATACCTATATGGATATCTTGATAAATATACAATCCTCATTTCCTAAAATGTCTGAACAGACTGTGAAATATCTATTATATTGAAGAGATAATAAAATATTGTACAACCAAAGTGAGTCACTTGACAAAGCAAAGGTTCCAACTAAAGGTTGTTTTTGCATCTTTATAAAAGCGAAGTATAGGATTCTAGATTGTAGTTGTAAATGACTTAAATCTTATTGGATCTCCTGAAGAGAAAACCAAAAGCCCTAGGCAAAATAAAGATATGTCATGTCTCACACATTTGTTATCTAAAATATGAAATCGTGTTACGTTAGACTTCATACACCCAGAGTGTGTTGAAGAATTTACACAAGTACTATTGTCATACACTAATTACACATATGGTAGTACGTTCATTAGATGTACAAAAACCCCCTTGTGTCAGCTGGAAGAGGGGGAGTACATCCTAGATCCTGAATCTCTTATCCTGTACTTTTCTACCTTACTAATTAATAATACACGTTCCAATTTGGCGTTTAGTATAAACTTATTAAGCCGGATACAATAGTGCACCTACTCTAGTGCCAATGGACCAGGGTATCATCTTCTTCTATGCTAACTCCAAGTGTTAATAGATTTGCGATTATATTATGAGAAAGGATTATCCTCCATATTACTTGGTTTTGCAGATGCAAGTTACAAGCCCGACCCTTATAATTAGAAGTCATAATCGGGTACGTGTTTACCAACGGTCGGAGGCCACCTCCTGGAGATCTGTAAAGCAAACTATGAAGGCACCATCATCTTATCATTCCAAGATTATCACCATTCCTAAGCAAGTTGAGAGTGTGTTTGGTTGCGCCCAGTGGTACGTCACATTCCAATGATGACCAAGTCAAAGACTGGTAATTTGGAGCTGAGCACATAGTTTGATGACCATGTTGCATGCTTACCGCAACTTTGAGGAGACTACATGGGAGGCAACAAAACAAAGTACACCTATCCAGAGCTCTTTTAGATTCAGCAGCTAAAGATATCTGTGATTTGTACATACTTTTTAAGAATGTTGTAAACAGGATTGATGTAAAAAACCTAAGAGATCTGTAAGCCAGAAGCTTGTACAGATCAGGGGCTGAAGCTTATACAAATTAGGGGGGTTAAAAGAGAATTGTATACCTTTTCATTCGATATGGTTTTTTTCCACTAGGCTTTCCATAGCTAAAGATTTTAATGAGGCAAATATCATTAACTCTGGAACCCAAAGTATCCACCCCTAGTGATGTTCACACAATAACTCTGGATCCTGAAGTATTCATGAGTATGAGTGTCACACTAATGGCAGAATACGAGGGAGTGTTATGAATAATCTATCTTAATATGAATAGTCTATCTTGTTACAAACCATGTATCCAACCTTTGTATAAACTCTTCTCCATAAATAAAGATATACTGGCTTCCGTAGAAAGTACTTCACAACATATATTTGTTTTTCAGTTTTCATATTTATCGCTGACGGGTTTATTATAAATCAACAGCTTTTGTATCTCAATTGGAGAGCATGTGAAAAAAATAAATCACTAAGAGATTGGCTTCTCTCTATTCTATGAAATATTGTCTTTAGATTTCTCCTACACATCTTTCCCAACCTCCGTTTCAATTTTCTGAAATAAGACTCAAAATATCTCTCTTTCAACTTTGTCACATCTCTGTTCTCTGTTTCCTTGAACATCTATTTGCTTCCGCTGAACAGCTTTGTGGTTTTGTGGTTTTCTAAACATCTATTTTGTTGAATATATTTGTTCAAACTTAACATATATTTGTTCAAAACCAATCAGAATGTTAACAACATGCATATGGATGAAACATTTATAACATAAATCCAATATATTATTATCAAAATGTTTGCTTAACATTCCACTTTACTTTAAAATCAAGAACGAGTTCTTTCTAAGCAGAAAAAAAAGTTGATGCGTGTTATGAACGAGAAACAGATTTGGAGAAGGGTTGAGGCTAGGAACCCCCTAGCCTCCTTTATATAGTATTCATAATGGGTACTCATGTGGGTGGATACCCAATAGGCCCAATGGGTCCTATTCATAACACTTCCCCTTATCCAACCAACGTGGTATACTCGACTTTATGAATACTGAATGATTCATTAGTACTGCTGAGTATCTTAAGGGGTGGATACTTCTGGATCCAAGTTAAAGGTAACTGCCTCGTTAAAAACCCTTAGCTATGGAAAACCCTGTGGGAAAAACCAATAGCGAAGGGAAAAGAGTACAGCACTCCATAACTTCCCCTGATTTGGGGATGTGTCGAGGGGTGGATACTTCTGGATCCAGAGTCAATGTGGTTGCCTCATTAAAACATTGACTATGGAAAACCCTGTGGGAAAAACCACTAGCCAAGGAAAAAGAGTACAACTTTACAGTTGACTCCCCCTAATCTGATCAAGCTTCAGGCTTGCAGATCTCCTATGTATCTATACATTTATCTCCTATGTGTCTATACATCCATCTCAGCTGCAACATTCCGAAAGCAAAAGTAAAGTACAAGCATCACTCATCTATACAAGTTTCACTCATATAAGGCATTAGCAGAAACTAAAGGAGTGCTAGCAAACTTGGTAGACAGCTCCACGTCTCAATCGTCATTGTCTGCGAGGTACTTCAGGACCTGGCATTGTATGTTCTTGAGCTGCTCCTTGGGTGATGAGCTTCTCGGGATGGTGGAAGGATGTAGACTTGGAAGGATTCTGTGTAGATCTTCAGGAGGTGGACGTCCCTTTTATGCCATTCATCGCGATGATCTGTAACCTGCATATGCAAATACATTTAACATAGAGGATTTTTCCTTGACCCTTGGAGATAGCGCAGAAGCTACATATCTCTGGTCCAGTGGCGCGCTGGGGGCACTGCACTGTACCTGGCTAATAGCTATACTGCTAACGCTCAAAAGAGACGCATGCAGTTGGCCAGGTAGAAGAGTGTTTCTAAGACACTTAAGGTACTTCTGGACCATATATATTCTTCCCCTCTTCCAGCTAACGGAAAGGGGGTCTTTTAATGTATATCCATACAACCAAATAGGTGTATTTGGTGGAGAATGAAATTAATGTTTCTTCATCAATCATCATTGTATGAAGTTTACATCTTCAGGATGATTAATTAACGTCATCTTCAGGATGATAGTTCATTTCCAGGATAATGGTTCATCTTCGGGATGATTGTTCATCTTCAGGATGATTAATGTTCTGTAAGCCTAGAATTTATGCCTAGCTAGGGCTTTCATATCATATCATATCTGATAGATAGGCTTTAACAGATATTTCGGTAATTTCTCTTCAGGAGATCCGATAATATTTTGAGTTATTAAAATAATCTCAATTCTTTTAATTTGCTCTCTTAAGAACAATACTGTTTTTAAGAGGTGCACACAACAACCTTTTAGTATGAGTCCTTTAAGGATCTTTGTCTAGGTTGTCTTTCCTTTAATCATATTATTAATATGTGTCCCAAAAAGAAAGGAAAGTAAAGAAAAAATTTGTACATGCAGTTGAAGAAATTTTATATCGGTGATGTTGTCACATCCAATAGCAACATCAACCAAAAATTCCCTCTTTTTGCCATTCGTTGGGTTACGCTTTGACATAAACCAGTCGATGCATCAGATTCATCTTGTAAGTGAGTTCAGCTCATCTAACTTGATTACTTCCTGGTTTGAGCGATTTATACCTCTAAAACTATAGCAAATTAAAATGCTTATAGCTAACGATTTTATTTTAATTCTCCTTTAATACTCAGTTATCCCACATGATTTGATATCATTTTTGATACCAGGACTTCAGGTCCAACACCTCATATTTCATAAGTGAGTCCAGCTCACCTTATTATTGCCTCATTCCACATTATTATAATTTGGCCAAATCTCTATCTTTGCTTCAGGCAAAGTAAAGTTGTGGAAACGATATTTTATATTTAACTGGCAAAATGAAATATGAGAGAATTTGTCGACAAAAGGTGTTCTTTCTTGTCCAAAACTCACCCCTTACGTACTATAATCATTTGATTTCTCCCAGAGGAGTCTCCTTCACGGCACGTTAAAGAAGTGAAGGTTCTGGGACGGGTAAAGAATATGGACAGATCCAGAATTGGTCCTTAGCAACCAAGTTGCAATAAGGTTCTGGATTTGAGCTCACTTTCCTGTGGTGGTATTGTTTTTTCGGTCTCCATGAGTAGATCTCTCTTTTTGGAGCCTAGTGGTATGTCCTCTCATCCATTGAGGATATCCACTTCTGCTGCTGGTGGATTGCATCCAATATATTTGGTATGTCAATCATAGCTGGATTTTTAGTAGCAGGGATGTGAAAGTTTTTGACAATATTTATATTGTCAGTAACTATGTCTGATAACTGTTTTAACAGTTTCATAAGTGTGGATCTTCAGGATCTCATCACAATTCATGATAACCAGATCATAGGTATTAATGATGTAAATGGTCATTTGAGCTTCAGGCTCATGGATGATTGTAGTATTTCTGTTGAAACTGATTCTGGAGCATTAAGGTTGTGAGGGATCTTCAGGATCTCATCAAATCTTTAAAATAGGGTCATCGATGCACGTCTTAGGAGAAGTGAATTTAAATGCTTCCCCTGTTCAGAGTGCTCAGACTCTATTTATATGGGATATTTACTTCCGATAAATAGTTCTGCATTTTGATGGTCTATAGTGGTGATATGGGGGTGTCTACTCATCATGGCACAATCTATAAGATGTGCTCTAAACGCTTCCCCCGTCAGGGGTTTTCGGAAACTGTTTATATGAGGTGATCAGACTCATATAAATAGGTTCTAAGGATGCGTTTTGATGGGTTGCAATGTAATTGCATGTTCCCATGTGGTCACCTACAACTGGATTTTTAATGGATAAGAAATCCATTTAAATCATTTTAATGATTTATCTTACCCATATTTGGGTGTGAACACAAGCTTCAGGGTGTTCGTTATTTTTCCAGTTGTAAAACATTTAAATTTCCCAGTGTTATCCAAAGTTAGCACCATTTTATAAAAGAATGTGGTTGGATAATGACCATTTATTTAGAGGATATATTGATGAGTACACCAAAGATACATCATCAGTCCGGTTAAGGGAGTGGACGAAGCCTATTTATATCCCTTAAATACTCTCAAGAGACCTAAAGGTCTTCATTATCTTTAATGATGATGGTATATCATCTTAAATTCATTTGAGGAAGTGGGGAGAGTCAAGGTCCATGTGAATGGAGATGATCTCATTATCATTTTTCCTTTTTGAATAGGACAATGAAAGTTTCACCCTTTTTGAAGAATCTTCGGGTTCGTCTGGTTGATGATGTCTTGCATCATCAATCCAGGGTGATATCGATCCAAAATTTGGTCGATTCTGGACACTTCTGGTGTTCCAAAATAATTCCTCTTTTGAATTTATGTGGCACTTTTGAAAAGTCCATTAAAATGCTCAAGTTAATTTTGTCCGGTAATAGTTGAACTGTGTTCAAACTGTGAAGGATTACATCTTCACATTGACTATTGTGCGGATCATTTTGGGACAAAGCTTCAGGCTTCATTTATTTCTTGAGTCATTAGGGATTTCGTTTTGACGAATATCCTTTTTGAAACTGTATAAGTTTCAGAGAGTATATGTCATCCTCATTTTATTTTTTAGTGGTATTCAAGATAGCAAAACATACGCAGTAAAATAAAATGTATTAAAACTACAAGAGAATAATACTGATGATAAGTCAATAAGTGACATAGTGTGATGTGTGCTCTTGAAAACATACAACAATAATTATGCTCATTTAAGACTTATGTTATGACAATAGATTTGATTTCAAAGTTTATTTGTCCTCGGGGAGTAGCTAAATATACATAAGGTCAATTAGACTTTCGTCGTTTTGACTAGATATGTATGTATTTTTATATGGCATAAGTTAATGCACATTCATGTTTGCAAAAACGTTATAGCTCTTATCAGAACTTCTGGTCTGATTTTGGCTTGCCATTGCTTACTCCATGTCGAGGTATATCGTATCTTCCTTTTCCCATTTAATCCAAGACTTCCCCTGTTTTGAGTTTATTTTTATTTTTATTTCAGGTCATGTTTGATCCTGAACTTCCCCTGATTTCAATATTCCTTATTTATAAATGACAATGAAAATTAGTCTTGCTAAGGAGACATAAGCAGGGGTTTGAGCAAATTATTTATACTTCCACTTTTCCAATTAATAAGAGACTTTTAAAAAGTCTATTTGAATGCTCGAGTATAGCTTCAGGCCTTTTACTTGAGTCGTTCAAATTTTATGTGGATAGTTTACCATGCTCAGAGGGGAACAAATACGTGGGTGCGTAATATATTTCTCACTTATTCATTAAGCCACGACTTCAGGCGTATGCTTATATTCAAGGCTAGAAAAAAATCTTTCCTTGTAAAAATAAAGGAGAGTACTCTTTTAAAGAGTTTAGCGGTATTATGGAAAACTTCTGGTGTCCATATTGGATTATATAGATCATAGATCTCATATATTTGTTTACCGCAAAGTGCGCATCTTTTATAAAGATAGCAATTATAATTTTCGCATAAACCATCGTATTTATTTTATTAGGGAGAGAGAGTGTTGACTTTTGATTTTGAACTTCAGGTTCATTTTGTCAAAGTGGATATGATATAAAATTATTATTTTTTTTTGAAATCATTATTGTCTTATTGTCATAAATATCATCATATCATGAGCCCATCATACATATAATGTAAAGCTTGTAAACTAAAGATTATGTTCAATTGAATTGAAACAAAGTATGATGTACACGTGCTATTTATATGCTGCAGGCATTTAAAATAATCTTATCGCAGGTACATAGTCTAGCAATAGGCGTTGAACTATATCAAAGTGATTTTAGCATGCTTTTTGACAGTTTCATTGTAACATTAAAATGGTATTAAAATAATTAACATCCACGCAATTAATGCATAAGCAATGAAAACTAAAATGACTTAGGACTATGGGGATCAGCCAGCCGACACCGAAATAAAAAGAAGTACAGTCCGAAGTTACATCGAAAATAGCATGAAAGAATAAAATACAACTCGGGAACTTCAGAGAGAAGCCCCTATCTTCATTGTGCGTACGCCTTCAGCTCCTTTTTGGTGTCCTTCGGTCTTCTTTTTACATTTATATACTCACTTACAAATTTCTCTCAAAAAAAAAGAAAAATTGCAGGAAATTTAAAACGGTGTCGGAAACCTGGCTGATCCCTAAAAACATAGCCTAAAATTTGCACATCCACGCAGATAATATATTCGAGACATACAACCACGCAGATAATCAAAAACACAGGCATTTAAAATGATTTAAATTTGTGTGCGACGTGCAAAAACTTTTTTTTTTGGAAACTTTTTGCCTTTTGATCCATATTTTAATGTTTTATTTTACCGCTTTAAACCCTTTCAAAATTTCTTTTAACTATTTTAGGCTTTTTAGGGCCAAAAATAAATAAAAAAATAATTTATGTGAATGGGCTAATTTTCTGGCCTTTTGGGCCATGAAAACAACACATTAGGGTTGATATTGGGCCTCCCCCGAAAAATAGCCCATTAGGGTTAGGGTTTCAGGAAACCCTAGAGGGGGCCCGTTGGTGTCGCCGCGCAGTGCCGCGGCTGCCGCGGCCTGAGGCCGCGGCGTTGGTTTTCCGCCGGCGGCGCTAGAGGCGCGCCGCCGTTCCGCCCTACGGGCGTGCGGTTTTTTGGATCAAAGGCGGGGGGTAAAAATCGGATTTTTTCAACAATTTTGATCGCTAAAAAACAAGTTTTTATTGTTTTAAACATGCAGATCTTATTAAAAAGGTTGAATTTCACCGAGTTTATAAACTTTTTGATCCTAAAACATGCAGATCTAATGAGAAAAGCAAGTTTAGATCTAAAAAGTTTGGATTTTTACCTCTAGATTCGACGAGGAATCTAGGCGACGGTTGGCGAAGGATGCCCTTTTCGCTCCCCGTTGAGAAGATTACGATCTTCTTGAATCTGAGCGATTGATGGATCTCCTTCCCCGCGAGCCGCCGTCTCCTCCAACGAGCGTGATCGTGCTGATAACGTGTTATGAACGAGAAACAGATTTGGAGAAGGGTTGAGGCTAGGAAACCCCTAGCCTCCTTTATATAGTATTCATAATGGGTACTCATGTGGGTGGATACCCAATAGGCCCAATGGGTCCTATTCATAACAATGTGGAAAAAGTAAGGATCGGACACTACTTTTTTTATTTAGAACCGAAGAAGATGGGGCGTATTTTGGAAAAGTCAGGAAATATGAAAGAATATTAGTTTTAAAACTTCCGGTTTTTTTTATTTTTGCGAATTTGAGCCTCTTTAGTTTTTGATTCCTCATTGTTTATGTTTTTTGTTATTCTTCGGAAAGCTCGTAACACGTGCAGGCGGAAATGCCATCCACCCAGAATCGAACTCGGGTGGCCTCACAGGAAAGCGAGGGAGGTGCCAATCGGAGAGTGGATATTTTAAAGTTTCTATATTGAGAGTATTTAGACAATTCATTTCTTTTTAGAGTTTGGATTTATTTAAAAGTACTAGTCTAGAAATATGGGTCTATATTATTTTGATGAGGATTGAATATAATATACTTGATTAAATAAAATTGATGGTACTATTAGCCGTTTGTGTTGTACTCTTTTTTTAAATGACTTTGCTTATAACGTGCCTAAAACGAGCGGGTGATTTCATCTGGATGTGAGACTTGAACCATATCTCAACATTTATATCCTTAATTAAACCCTAAGTAGTTCTTCTCTAAAACCAACCACAAATCTTAGATTTAGCTCTTCCATCATTTGGGAGGGCGTGTTTCAGAGATAGGGAAAAAAAGAGAAACATAGGAGGAAAGATGAATGAAAGAGAGAGGAGAAAGTTCAGGTGGGTCTTGGGTCGCCAAAGACTTGAGTCAGTCAAAAGAGTGATTGATCAATACTTAGTGAGAACACACACAGCCCCATGAGGGGGACTTTTAGAAACCGCGTGAGACCCGAGCGTTTACTCGCATGCGAAGCAACCCTAATACAACTTCCTGGAAGTTGCTTCAGCCATATGGGAAGCCAATTACAGTACCTCTTCTGATCATATTCTTGGTTGATTGATTGATCCCTCAACAGTTCATATGCGAAGGTTCGAAGATATTTGATGGAGTGTTCGCGTGGCGAACACGCACGCATCCAACGCAGCGTAGCACACGCTATAAATTGGACGAAGCATTCTCGATTGCATGCATACTTTATGTCTTCGTTGCTCCGAGCTATGACAAAGCGTTTGAGCGAAGAAACAGAGCATGAGGGGACTGATGATGGCACACCAACAGCCAAACTCCTGCTGCTACTCCCATGCGGGGTGGAAACAGCAGAGGGCCTCGACCGCCGCGCGGCGAGGACGTCGGGCCGCAGGTTTGAGTGCAGGATATGCAATCGGCATTTCAGGTCTTTTCAGGCGCTGGGAGGCCACTGCACGAGCCACAGGAGGGTAAGGTTGAAGCCGTTCGATGAAGTGCCGGGCGCTGATTCGAAGCGTGCAGGGAGATCGCACGAGTGCCCCGTTTGCGGGCTGCGGTTCGAGATGGGGCAGGCTCTCGGCGGCCATATGCGGCGGCACAAGAGGCGGAGACTGGGTGACGGGGGAGCGGATATGGAGCTGCTGGCGGGCTTGGACTTGAATCATACGCCCCTTGAGGAGTATCGTGAGATTAAACTTCTGAACTTGTTCAGCTAAGCCCCGGGATAAACTGCTTGTGCATGTTATTATTGTACATAGTGAGGAATGAATATGCATATATTTTTATTAATAATCGTGAACGTTTTAAATTTTTTGTATGATTATATTTTGTGAATGATTTAGGCGAGAGAGAAAGGAAATTTCCTTTATTTCCAATCAAAAAGCCCTCCCTTTGTACTATTTCAAATGGTTGGTGTTGATACATGGGTCCGGCCCACGAAGCGGGTAGATGTATTCTATCTGAAGAGCAAGGCCCACTGAAAATGATACGTCTCAGCCCAATAGCCTCGAGGCCCGCCAAGGAAGATAAATCTATACCAAGTCAATCTGCTAGCTCATTTGCCGCACGGCCCACGGCCTAAATCTCTATGGTTGAATGAGTCAACCCCCACCTCCCTCATAAAGAGCATAAATGGATGGCGGTTGCACTCCATGATGGTCACTTCAATAGCCACTAATAGGGCAATTAGGGGCTACATTTATGGAGGAAGTTACAAGCCACCAAGGGGAGATAAATAGCCCTAGAACAACCCATGCAAGGGGGGACCAGATCCTAACAAAGGCTAAGTATCAAACCATATTCTACACGACTCCTTATTTAGCTCTTTACATTTTCTTCCATTAGGAACTAACTTGAGCGTCGGAAGGGAATCGGCTAGCCTGACCCCCTGACAATTTTCCTATGGTGCAGATCCATGGAGATACAGCGACACTAGGGTGACCGTCATTCAAATAGCTCAGCCCTATCTCACATTGACCCAGTCTCTCTCTCTCTCTCTCTCTCTCTCTCTCTCTCTCTCTCTCTCTCTCTCTCTCTCTCTCTCTGCTCCCATTTCTCGACCGCCAAAGGGTCAACTCAACGTAGGCGTCATCGTCAGTCCAAATTTACTTGATGACGGAACCCAGCCGTCAACAGTTGGTGAAGATGCAGGGTATTGTCACAATCGCTTTTCGATCGTACGTTTTTCGTGCGCGTACTTTTGTTCGTACGTGTATTTATTTTGATCTTTTCTTGTATTCGAACCGTACGATGTGATATGTCGTTGTGACTCTCTGGAAGAGTACTTATTTGTGGAATTATTTTTGAACGTCATTTCACAGGTCGTTCTCCCACAAAATAACTTTGTTTGAAGAGGTGTCGTAACTTCCACCCTAGTCGTTAGACCTTTCTATTTTTAGTTCCAATTTCCGTTATCCTAGCCCGTGACCGACTTTCTTAGTCTCACCCTCTCGTCGACTCGGTCGTCCCGGTATTTTTCTTATAATTATCGGACACCGCTAGATCCACTTTTTCCACTAATCCCCTTCTATTACCCTTAGCCTAATTAACTTGATAATTTAACTAACCTAATTAAAACTAGGCCTAATACGTTTCATGAAATAATTCATGGCTATTTGTCATCCCATATTAACCTAAGTCTACCCCCTCCCTCTCACAACTTCTCTCTCCAATCACCTAAGCGTACCACACTTTCAAAACCGTTTATCAAAACAACTTTCTTAAGTTCACCTAATTGGGCTATTCATCCCACTACATTAACTCAAACTATACCACCTATCTCTCCCTCTCTCCTCCTAGAACCCTTAAAATCCCAAAACCCTAAAGCTAAATAGCAATTTTTCATCTTCAAAACACAACTTACGGCTGGGTTCTTCCTCCTCATGCAAAAACCCTAGCAAGCCACCAAGACCCCACACCGACCTTCCAAAATCACGGCCTAGCCTCCCCTCGCCGTCCTCCACCTCCGGCAGCCTTCCCCCTCGACAACACCCCCTCCTCACCGCTTTAAACCCCATGCAAACACCCAAACCCCCTTAAAACTGTCAAACACCGTCTCCTTAAAACCTCACACCCGGCCGCCGCCGTCGCCGCCGGCAACCCCCACCGGCCGCCGACCACTCCCCTAGATGTCCCCTACCCACTAGCAGCCTTACCCCCGTCAACTCTTCCTCCTCCTTTCGCAAACAGCGCGCAACCCCCCGATAACCCTAAAACTGTCCCCTTGCCAAAGAAACTCACGGCCTGGGCTTTTGCTGTCGCCGCCGGCCACCCCGCTGCCGCTGACTACCCCTCAGGCCCTCCCCCTGTCTCGTGCAGACCCTTCCCTGGCCGTAGCACCCTTGGAGCTCTTTCCTTGTGCGTGCAAACTTCAGATTCGCGTGCAACTTCAGATCTGCACTACCCGAACCCACGGACAGATCTGTCCGCCATCTCTCGTGCTTCCCGTGCCACTGTTCGCGTCTTCCTGACGCCGTAGGATGCTGTGCCACTGTCCATTCCCTTCGCGTCGCTGTTCGGTGATTGTACCGCTACCCGGTTGATCGTCGTTCATCGCCACTGTCCGTCGTACCGTTCGCTCTAACGGAGTCCAACCCGTGACGTCGCTAACCGACGTCAGTGTAGCTCTTGCGTCGTGCTAAGTGTAATAACTGAACCATAGGAACCCCCACATCGCATGCTAATCAAGATTAAAAACCGTAACTTTACTGCTTTGTATAATTCACTAATCAAGATCTAAAAACGGGGACTGTAGGCTGGATCGTGACTTGAGCACATAGGTAGTCTTGGACTTGATTGAACGGGATCGCAACGTGATTATCTTCAGGCAAGTGATACTTGCCAGTAATTGTTTAGGCCATGTTTTAGGCCAATTTGTGTTGTAGCGTAAAAGAGACTAGGCGATGAAATGATAGTCGCTTAGACGCCTTATTTTGATCTAGCTTGACAATGAAGCTAGATCCGACACCATTGTTATGCTATCATTTCATGCTGCCTGTCACTTACTTTCAATTAACTGTATGCCCTCTTATCTGCATCTTTCCATGTCATTTCATGCATCAAATTGTTCCATCGTGATTGCGTAGCACACGCTACAATAAATTGTAACTATTGCGGCTAGGCACCTGCTTTGCGGGCACAACCCTATGCCAATAACACTTTCTGGTTCGTGATCCAGAAGATGGGCGCCAGTCTATATACACGTGGAGGGGTAGGGTTAAACGGTCGCTTGAGCGTAGAAGTGAGCCTGTACAGCCACTTCAGCCAAAAGACGGAAACTCTATGCACGAAGTGATAAATTAGTGATTCGTGAATTCATGAAATAGTGATTCGTAGTTTTTCTGCTACGACGTGCTTGCTTGTTATCATCATGTTCATTTTAACTGTTGCACTCTTTAAATGCCATATCATATCATCATGTAAGAACTGTTAGTCGCATTACTTTTATTTAATCCTTGCACAAAGTCCTCCGCTTTCCCTTTGGAGACTTTTGCTGACATGTGCCCTCTTCTCTTTGGGTGTCACATTTCAGGTTTAGAGACAGAGTTAGTTGCCGAGGACGAGCAGTACACAGACGTTGAGTTCGAGGTTCCTGCAGAGGCTGAGTTTGAGGACACTGGTGACCAGTCCTAGTCTCACCTGGAGACTTCTTTAGTTGTCGTTGCTTTTAGTAGTTGCTGTTAGGTTTCAGTGTGTAGCACCTATCTCTCTGTTTTATGTTTCGGCCATGCCTTAGGCCTCTTGTTCAGACTATGTACTTTTTGTGACTTTTCTCTGTGATGTTTGGAATAATTGTTGGATGTTGTTTGGTGGATATTTTTTATGTCTGCTTTCCTTTTATCATTGTTGTTGTTTCGTCGCATTGCAAGAACCTGCTATTTGTATCATACACAGACGCTTATCAGACTGCAGCTTCACAGCTCCAAGTCTGAGCGGACTTACTCACGTCTCCCCTTCCATACTTAGGAAGCGGGGCGTGACAGGTTTTAGTGGTGGCCCATGCAGGTCTTCTTTGCACCTGCAAAATATCGGAACAACAATAATGATAACAACATCCATTTAAATATTCGGAACATTCAAGTCATGAATTGAGTCTAATCTGAATATTTTATTGTCTTAGATGGTGGGAAGACGCATCACCCGAGCTGGTGGTGGTTCTGGAGCTGGTGGTGGAGCAGGAAACGGCGAGGATGCTGATAGAGAACCTACCACGGCTGAGATGATGAGGATGATGCAGCAGATGATGTACGTACAGCAGGGCATGCTTCAGAATGCCCCTTGCTTCGAGCCAGGAGCGCAGCAGTTTCGGGAGCTGGGCCCGACGTACTTCACTGGGTCAGAAGGACCCTTGGCTGCAGATGAATGAATGAAGAACAATGAGGACAATCTGCTTCTCTTGATGGTTAACCTGACTGGATGGGTCGAATTGGTGAAGAAGCAGCTGAAGGACAATGCTCGTAGCTGGTGGGAATCGGAGGAGCAGATGCTGGTGAGGCCTATCCCTTGGGCCACTTTCAAAGCGAGATTTAATGAGGAGTTTTTCCCTCGAGCTGCCAGGAGGGAGTTGATGCAGCAGTTTATCAATCTGAAGCAAGGGAGTCTAACGGTGGATCAGTACCACCAGGAGTTCACCAAGTTGTGCCGCTTTGCACCGAATTTGATTCGGACCGACGAGGATCGAGCTCAGCGATTCCTGCAGGGGCTTTCCTTGGATCTGCAGAGTTTGATGTCTTCTTCGGACTTGGACTTATATCGAAAGTTGTTGATAGCTGCGAAGAGGCAGGAGCTGATTGCCAATCAGAGGAAGCTGCAGTTTTCAGGTGCTGGAAAGAGGCCTATGGAGCAGGCCAGAAATATGGTTAGGCCTGGGTTCAAGCCTAATCAGTCTGTGCAGTTTAAGAGGCCAGGTGGGCCTAGTCAGAAGGTGTGCAATCATTGTGGCAAGACAGGTCATGTGAAGGATCAGTGCAGGAGGCTTCTGGGCCAGTGCTTGATTTGTGGCGACGCTTTGCATACTTTGAAGGATTGCCCAAGTGCTAAGTAGCCGTGGAAGGCACCAGTCGAAATTCAGCAGCAGAGAGAACCTGTAGCTACTGGACGTGGAGCGCCTCTTATTCCCCAGAAGTAGGCTTTCCAGCATGCCGTTCAGCCTAGGAGGAAAGCTTTCACGATGACTGCAGTAGAGACTGAGGCTGAGGATGGAGTTATTGCACGTAACCCTCAGACTAGTCTTTACTTTTCATTAGTTGACCTTGCATGTTAGATTAGATCTTGTTTGCTAGAATAGGTTTTGATTGCTAGTTTGTTTGTTAGGGGTTATTCTTGTTTGTGCTTGTCCCGCTCGGGTTCTCTTCGATTCCTGTGCATCCATGTGCATCTTATCTCAGAGTTTTGTGGACAAGCATTCTCTGTCGACTTCCACTCTTTCCAAGAGTTGGGATATCGCTACGGGGAATCGTGTGATCTCAGTGTCTCTTGGTTGTCGATCTTGTCCCTTGGTTGTCTGTGGACTTGAGCTATATGCTGATTTTATCGTCCATGACATTACCAATTATGATGCCATTCTTGTGATGGATTGGCTTAGTTGCTTCTTAGCTACGATTGACTGCCGATGGAAGAAGGTGTTGTTTGAGATTCCTGGTTATCCGACCTTCGAGTTCAGCAGCGGTAGCAGTTCGCTTGGGCCTGTCAAATTTCGGGTCAAGCCTGCGGTGGAGCTTGTGGCTATGCAGATGGAGGTAAGTAGACCAGCTGTGGTGAGAGATTTCGATGATGTCTTCCCCAAGGAGATGTCAGGACTGCCGCCCGATCGAGCTCTTGAGTTCTCGATTGATCTTATTCGGGGAGCGCAACCCATTTCGAAAGCACCGTATCGTATGGATCCGGCAGAGTTGGAGGAGCTGCATAAACAGTTGGATGAGCTTTTGCAGAAGGGATATATCCATTCGAGTGTGTCTCTGTGGGGAGCACCTGTTCTACTGGTGAAAAAGAAGGATGGTTCGCGTCGTATGTGCGTGGACTACAGAGAGTTGAATGCTGTCACCATCAAGAACAAGTATCTGTTGCCGCGTATAGACGACATTTTTGATCAGCTTGGAGGATCGAGGGTATTCTCTAAACTGGATCTCAGGAGCGGATATCACCAGCCGAGGGTGAAAAAGGAAGATGTGTAGAAGTCAACGTTCAGAATGAAGTATGGACACTACGAGTTCGTGGTTATGTCTTTCAGTGTAACCAACGCACCTGCAGTTTTCATGAACCTGATGAACCTGATATTCTACGACTTCTTGGATTAGTTCGTCGTTATCTTATTGACGACATCTTGTTCTATTCAAAGTTGGAAGAGGAGCATGCTGAGCACTTGAGGACAGTTCTGTAGATTTTGAGGAAGCATCGTTTGTATATGAAGTATTCCAAGTGCGAGTTCTGGCTGAATAGAGTTGCTTTTCTTGGACATGTGGTGTCGGGAGATGGCAAATATGTGGATCCGGAGAAGATCAAGGCTATCAGAGAGTGGCCAACTCCGCAGACAGTGTCTGAGATCAGGAGTTTTCTTGGGCTAGTAGGATATTAGCGGTGCTTCATCAAGGATTTCTCTCGGATTGCCGAGCCGATGACTAGACTGACGAGGAAGGATATATCATTCATTTGGTCCGATGCTTGTGACGAGGCTTTTTCTGTTCTGAAGGAGAGATTGACGTCAGCACCTGTTCTAGCTGTGCCTGATCGGAGTGTAGGCTTCGAGATCTTTTGCGATGCTTCTGGCAAAGGTCTTGGTTGTGTTTTGCATCAGCATGGACATGTGGTCGCATACGCTTTTCGGCAGCTTAAGGCTCATGAGAAGAACTACCCGACGCGCGATTTGGAGTTGACTGCAGTCGTATTTTCGCTCAAGATTTGGAGGCATTTCTTGCTGAGTGAGAAGGTGAAGATTTTCATCGATCAAAAAAGCTTGAAATATATCTTTACGCAGAAGGAGCTCAACATGCGACAACGTCGATGGTTGGAGCTCTGGCAGATTATGAGATCAACTTGCAGTTTCACCCTGGCAAGGTGAATGTGGTTCCTGATGCGTTGAGCAGGCTTCCAGCGGTTATGATGTTGACTTCACAGTGGAGGTTGCAGCAAGATTTCTGTGAGTCAGGTATTGAGATTGTGCTTCTTGGAGAGGTTTCGTTGTTGATGTGTATGGAGATACAGTCGACGATCGTGGATCGGATTAATGCAGGTCAGGCTGGAGATCTGAAGATGATGAGGATCCGTGAGCAGGTAGAAGCCGGTCTGCCGACTGACTTTCTGATTCATGAGGATGGCTCGCTAAGGTATGGAGCCAGAGTTTGTGTGCCAGCTGGAGATGTTAGAGAGGAGCTGCTTGTTGAGGCACATAGTTCACCGTATTCTGTACATCCTGGTGGCACCAAGATGTATAAGGACCTTCTCCTGAACTACTGGTGGCATGTCATGAAGCGGAGTGTGGCACGGAGATTTGCCAAGTGTTTGGTATGCCAGCAGGTTAAGGCAGAGCATCAGCGTACGGTAGGGTTGTTACTACCGCTTCCGATTCCGGAGTGGAAGTGGCAACACATCACTATGGATTTCGTGACTGGACTATGACGTCCCCCGCATTTCCGCGCGTAATGTGCAATGTGTGCAATAGGAAATTGGGGGCACGAGATTTAAATATTTGTAACCACAAGCGCACGGTGTTGTAGTGTGGCTTGGGGGTCGAACACGGGGAGGCGTGATTGTGCTTGTGTCAGAAAGGAACCAAATTCACCCCAGGGGTGAGCTAGCTCGGATCGAATGATGGTTTGTCACAAATCGTAGGTAAGGGATTAAACAATAATAAAGAAAACCCGGGACTTCGATTTCCACCCAATCAAGTGATTCTCGCTAATACGGCCGACGGGTAGGACAACGATCAGAATTAGGGTTTAATGGTGAGACGTTGCCTCTAAGAGTGATACCAGCGTCCCATAGGCCCGATATTCCGGTCGGTGCCCATGATGATACACCGGACTACCCGGGTTCGGTTAGTGGGCATTCCCATGTCCATTAACACTGACCGACTCCGGGAGCACTAAGCTCGCAACGATAACTCCCCACATCTCATCCTACCATTCCCACGCGCGAGGATTCGATGTCTACGCTAAGGGCGTGAGCTATGGCTAGGGAGTTAACCGCCAAGTTTATTCCCCCTTGGCCCAATGGTCAAAGGCGGTCTTTTTCCCGCCGATGACAATGAAACACCCCGCATAACCAATAGATTCCTATCCCTATCGATTTCCTAGCCCTATGGATGCATCAGGGAGAACCCCCGAAGGGGTTTCCACCAAAATCCCAGATTAGGGAACTACTCACACATATTAGCTAAAAAACAATCTAAATGAAAATCGACCGTTAAAAACATAATCAGGGGATTGAAAAGTAGTAAAAGCAATGCAAATAACACTATATTAAAGTTTGGTAAAGATCAGACAACTTACAAATATCAAATAAATTCCAGCCGTCACAAACTGAAGAGAAAACAGAAAAATTACAACAGCCCCGTTTCTGGAAACCTAAGGCTTCTATTTATAGAAAACGACATCACCCGATCGGGTGAAGAATCACCCGATTGGGTGACCTGCTGCGAACTTCGGCAGCGATCTTCAGAATTTCACCCGGTCAGGCGACACGGTCGGTTGGCGGAAGCTGCTCGTCGTTTGGATCTTGAGCTCATTGGGTGAACCGATCAGTTGATAAATCAACCGATCGGTTGGAATTGTTGCCCAAAAGACAGTAACTTCGGAAGTTTTGGCACAGTCTGCTGGCGGTCGGGTGAGCTGTCCGGGTCATCTCTTCGAGGAAACGGCTACAGATGAACCGATCGGGTGAATATCACCCGATCAGTTGGATTTCAGCTCCAATTTCCCGAGAGGAATGTTGGATTGAACCGGTCGGCAACCCGGTCTCTTGATGCCTATGTTGCTTCAGCGGCTGTCCGGGTGGTGCACGCGTGCATCACCCGATCGGTTGGCTGTGTCCAACCGATCGGGTGGGAGCTGAAGGATGTCGATCTTTGTCGTTCAACCCCCTGGATCACGCGTGACTACTCCCGTTGCTCCGGGGACTTATGAAATCTTCGTTATGTGTCCCATATGCTGTCAAACTCCTACAAACACACAAAAATAAGGAAAAGTGAAAGAAAACGAGAAAACACGAGAAAATGGATACGAGACGGCGGAAAATAACGGAAAAACACAAAGAAGACATGCGTGAATATATAAAATATACACACACGTCAAAATCCCCCAAGCTGAACCCTTCCTCGTCCTCGAGGAAGACGAGTGATAGTAGGAGCTCGGAGGGAGAAAATAGAGAGAAAGAGGGAAAAAGAAAACTCTAAATCCTACATCGCCCGTCAGGGCCAACAAAATAAAAAATACCACACCAAGCGAGCAAACGACAAATCACCACACTAAACCAAAGGAAACGAGTCTGGACAAGTTCCGTGGGCCCACGCAGTGAAGCGCGAGTGAGTGTGGTCGTGTGCTAGCAGACGGTGTCGCTATCTACATTGTGCCATAAGCTCCATATACACAAATCCAAGAAATAACCAAAATATCGCTTCGATTTAGAAATAGCGGCGAATATATAGCTCAAGCATGCACGAGAAGAGTTTGAGAATAGAAACGTATCATATGTCAGGGACTCCACAGCTAGGGACTCGGACATCACCACACTATCGCCTAAGTAATACCTAAAAAGTCCCTATTCTAAGTGTTTTCGAAAGCGATGGGGGTTGAGATGATGTGGAGTAAAACACTCGGTGCAAATTCTCGCCTTCCTTTTATTCTCGATAGGTAGGGAAATATTCACACACAATTTTTTTTGGGTTTTGGATATATGTATTTTTTTTGAATTTTTGGCTATACATATGCATATATATATATATATTTTTCTTTCTTTCTTTTCTCATTTCTTTTCTTTTTGGGTTTTTCTTTTCTCTCTTTTTTTGAATTTTTGGATTTTGGGGTATATACATGTGTACTCTCCCAAGTGGGAGAACGGTACACGACGAGGGGATTTGCACCAAGTAAAATAAAAAAGAAATCGGGTTCTAAACACTTGGGCAAGGGAGATTTTTTTGCTAATCAGAGCATAGTCTAAAATAGGTTATCCTAGTCCTAACTGTGGAATCCCGACACATGCGAAATGAAGCATACGATATATATATTCATGCATACAGAAACAGATAAGAGAGGCAAATACCGCATATTCAAATCGAAGCATGATAATCTAGGGGTCATTCATGGACAGGAATATAAATCAAAATCACAAGGTAGAAGCACACTGAACAGCTAAACACAACACACGACTCACATAAAAGCAAGTGGACCCACGATGCATAAAATGCAAGAGGACTCGGCTTCTAGGGTTAGTGAAAGTGAAAATCGAAACCATGCTAGGTGTGTGTGTGATTTTGTGGCAATTCATCATAGGGTTCATCTCTAGGAAAAAGAGATCAGAAAAAGAAAAAGAAAAAGAAAAACACGATGAAAATGACTCAAAAACGAGGAAAAACGACACAAATGACGCATGAAGTGCGACTCCCCCAAGCTGAAACTTGCATTGCCCTCAATGCAATAGAAATAAATACGGGAGGGCAATGAAAATGGGGGGGAATACGCACCGACACAAAAAGAAATGAAAGACAAGAAAAACACATATACGAAAATGAAAAATAAAGAAAATCACACCATACGACATATAAACAAAAAATAGAGATGGAAAATCACACCACACGACATATATAACAAGCACACATAAAAAAAGAAAAACAACACACGACACACAGAAAAAATGACATCCCCCAAGCTAGTCATGACTATGCTAGCGAGAAGATATAAACATGATAATGCAGAGATATGCAAGGGGAAGGTCAGAAAATAAAAAGAAATCAAAAAGCAGGAGAGGAATCGTCCTCGTCCTCCTCGGCGGAAGAAGTGGGGGATGCGGGGGAGTGCATGGGAGAAGTGACTGGTGTGCGGAGGAGTGGAGAAAGTGGTCGAGGTGATGGATCGGTAGGTGTGGAGGAAGTGTGGACGATGGGTGGTGTGGAAGTGACGACGGTGAGTGGGAGTGAAATGGCGACCAATGCGGTGGTGGAAGGTGGGGGTACGTGGGTAGGTGGTGGTGAAGATGGTGGGGAAAGTGAACGTGATCGCACCTGTAATTTCTTGCGGCGCACATATGGAGTGACGGAAGTGGAGGGTAGTGGAGCAGTGGGTGGAATGGAGACGGTGGGAGTAGATGAGGTGGTGGGAATGGAAGTGGTGATATGAGGGGATGGTCACCTATTGGGTGATGGTGGAGGTGAAAAATCATCGAGGGGGTGAAGGTGGTGGTGAGGGGTGTGGCGTGGGTGGAGGAGGTCCATGGACGTGAGTGAGAAGGCGGAGGATGGCGGTCATATTCCTCTCAAGTGCGAGGAAACGTGGGTGAGTGAAGATGGAAGAGGATGGGACCAAGGATGTGGAAGAGGATGCGGCAGCACGCAATGAAGCTAACTCAGCCTCGAGGTGGAGGTTAGTAGAAGCGGCTCGACGAAAAGAGGAGGTGGTGGTAGTGCGTATCAGAGAGGTGGCGACAATGGTGATCGGGACAGAAGCCGGGATGGCATGACTACGTCCAGCCCCAGAGTCTCCCTGGGACGTAGTGATATCCGGCACGCCTAAGTGGGCGGCAGGGGAAGGTGGTCTGGGTGCGTCCTGGGGAAAGAATGGAAGACGGATCCCCTCCATAAACTCATGATCGGGAGGAAATGTCCAATCTGCCACCAAAACAATAGACATGCGAGCGGGGTTGCGCAGAATGGTATATGGAGCTTGGGGGTGTCCGTAATGGAAGGTGAAACAGCCATCGGGGTGGGGCTTAATCATGTGAATATGCCGCAGGACGTCAAGATCTAGACGTGAGGGTCCTGCAGCAGCGGGTAGATCTCGGGGGATGACAATATTAAACTGGGGAGCCGAAGCAATGATCGTGATAAGGCCCCCGCAACAAAACTTGCCCTTGCCGGCATGGCTATTCTCAAGAAGATTGGTAACAAGCCACGCACCGTCATGGACGGGAACGGTAGGGGCCCTAATAGAAATCCCATCATCACCCCGAATGAAAGGAAAGGTCATGGCCCACAAAATGAAAAGATCAGGGATGGTCACGGTGCCGGACTCTTCCCTGGGGAAAAATGTGCATGATATGATCCGATGGGCCAGACGAAAGATGGGGTGAATGATGGAGGATGCCTTGGCCTTACCTTGGGGATAGCGATCGTGTAGGGTGAGGCGGAACCAAAACTGATCGACGTCAAATTCGGGAGGATACCCGTAGGGACGGATAGCGTCGTCCCCAAGAATGGGGAAACCAAAGATGTTATTAATTTCATTTAGGTGGGTGCGAATGGTTCTGTTACGGACGCGGAAGATGACGACCGACCCCGACTCACAGACAAGTGTGGATAAAAATTCGAGTGTGAGGGAGGGGTAGGACACCGCGGTGGCGTTTAGAAAGGCTAACCAACCTAAATTTGCGAAGAGAGTCTCGACCTCGGTGAATACATTGAGATCGATAAGCATTTGGGTATGAGCAAATTTGGTCGACAGATGCTCCCGAGCATCAAGTCTATGATAGAAATCCTTATGCTCCGGGTTCCTAAAGTGGTAGCCACGCGGGCCCATCAGTGGGTCCTCAGCTGGGATCATAGGTTGGGGTTGGGGTTGGGGTTGGGGTTGTGCAGGCCGTGCAGGAGGAGGGCGTGAGTGTGGTGGACGTGTGGTCTTGCGTTTCTTGCGAGACGACCCCTCCTCTCGCATGATACCCTTACCCTTATCTTGGTCCCGGGCCATGTGAGAGAGAGTGTGTGTGAGTGAATGCGAGATGCGATGAATGCACACTAACACAAGCAATCGAGCAAACTGAAATTCTAGGGCAAAAAATATATAATTAAGCTAAGGAGCGAAGTTACCCAAGCGAGATGAAGATCCTTGCTCGTAGATGTCCCAATGCAACGCAATGGGAAGAAGTGTGAAGCCGCGGCAACTCTTTTCAGCAAATTTCGAAAATGGAGGGGGGGAAGTGCGAAAATTAGGGTTTTGTGTGGATGAAAACGAAAATGGAGAGGGGGAAATCGATGGAGGGAAGGAGATGGAGTGTGGAGGGAAGGATCTAAGGGGGTTGTGGTCGGTTGAGGGGAGATCGAGGCCGGTTGAAGCTTGGAGAAGGCGAAACAGCGATGTTGATTTGAGATCGGGCGAGGGGGAAATGAACGAGTGGAGGGCGGCTATTTATAGGATTTTAAGTCGAACCGATCGGGTGAGTTTTTACCCGATCGGGTGACAATTAGGTCGAAATTTTTGCTGAAAAGATGCTACAAGCGACCCGATCGGTTGGCTGTTTCACACTTTTTTCCCGAAAGTTTAGTACAGCTCACCCGGTCGATCACCCGACCATGCATTGTATCAACCGATCGGTTGATCAATTCCCAAAATTTTCCCGAGACTTCAGCCCAGCTCGCACGGTCTTCCACCCGGTCTCACTTTGCTTCACCCGACCGGTTCGCATGGAGAGCAGATACATCCATTGTCTGATACGTCTCACCCGGTCGTTTGAGTAATCAACCGATCGGGTGAGGGCTTGTTTCCTGCAAAAATTCACAAATGGCCTTAGTCTCTCGACGGAAGTTCCCGCGGTTGGAATTATTTATTAAAATAGGAAAAATAAAGCTAAAAATAATCCTAAAAAACAAAGATAAAAGTTTAGAGTATGGGTTGCCTCCCATGAAGCGCTTTTGTTTAACGTCGTTTGCTCGACGCCCGTAGATGATATTCAAGGCGGAAGGGGGTGATGCCCTAAAATTGGCATCGCTTCAGATTCAGAGTTGGTAGCCTTTGGTGACGTCGGTAGCGACAAGTAGACTTGCTCGATGACTCTCCCTCCGTTGATGGAATCCGGAGGCTTCTCCCTTATATTGGTGTCTACCGCCACTCTTTTCAGAATTCGGATCTCATCTCCGATGAGCCCCATAGGCTCTTTCCCTTTCCTCCTCGTCGGAGGAGCTTTCTGAAATCCGGGAGGGATCGTATGTGCCGCATCCGCTTTCCCAGCAACATCATCTTTCTTCAGGCCGTCCCGTTCTTCAAGGTCCCCTAAACTGTCGGGGAGATCCTTGAAAGAATTTCCTAGGCCGCGGCTTCCATAACTCTCTCTTCTTCTAACTCCAGCATATTGCATCTTGGATCATCCGGGGGATTGGGGTACTTCATTGACAATCCCAAGTCAAACTCGACTTTTTCGTTGCCGACGTTTAGGAAAAGTTTTCTATTCTTCACATCTATTAAAACGCCGACAGTGGCCATGAAAGGCCATCCAAGGATGATGGGGGTGTGTGTATCTTCAGGCATGTCCATGACGACGAAGTCCACTGGCACATGCATCCCACTTACATTGACAGGGAGGTCATCTACAACCCCCACCGGATATTTGACCGAACGTAAGCTGTAGGGTCATACCGGTGGGCTCCAAGTCGCCCATCCCTATCCTCTTATATAGAGACAAGGGCATTAAACTGACACTCGCTCCAAGATCGACGAGCGCGCGATGGATCTTTACCTCCCCGATTGCACAAGGGATAGAGAAGCTCCCCTGGTCTTTAAGCTTAGGCGGATTTGCTCGCTGGATGAGAGCACTACATTCCGCCGTCAGAACGACCTTCTCCTTTCTAGAACCCTTTGTCACCAAATCCTTGAGGAATTTCGCGTAGGAGGGTATGGTCTCTATAGCTTCAAGGAAGGGGATTTGCAAGCTTAGATCCTTGACCACGGCAAAGAATTTGACATACTTCTCGTCTATCTTGGCTTGGGCTAGCCGTTGTGGAAAAGGCACAACGGGCTTGAATACTTTGAGGCTCCCCTCCTCGTCTTTCTTCTTCTCCTCTTCAGGGACTCCCTCCGGAGTCTTAGTCTTAGGCGACGAAACACCATTGTCATTCAATTTTTCAATCGGTCGCTCTACGACCAATGGCGCTTCCGGTTCTTTGGCGGGCACTCTGGTAGGGATTTGTGTTCCACTTCTCAACACGATAGCGGACACATTCGCATGCTCGTGTGTGAGTGCCAGAGTCTGGTTCCCTCCCCTTGGGTTCACTTCAGGTTGTGGCGGCAATAGATTTTACGACCTTGAAAGGTTCGCCACCTGTAACCCCAGCTGGGTTACTTGGTCAGTGAGAGCCCTCTGCCCCATTTCCAGCTTCAAATTTATCTTCTCCTGGTTGGTGATGTATTGCGTCAAGAGGGACTCAACCGGGGAGATGGTCCTCTGCTGGCCATATTGCTGCTGCTGCTGAATGGGCTGCTGATTCCTTGGAGCATATTGCTGATACTGTTGTGGAGGCTGCTACTGAAACTGCTGCTGCTGAGGCCTAGCCGGCTGATATATTAGCTGCTGCTGTTGCTGAGGAGGCGGCTGCTGATACGGTGCCCGGTAACTAAGGTTGGGGTGGTTCCGGTTGTTTGGAGAGTAGGCCGGGTTGGAGCTAGTCTGTGGTGGGTACGACGCATTTCCAGTAGGATTGTAGAATAGTGCGCTCGCTTGGTCCAACGGTGGTGAGATGGCACCACCTTCGAAGTCCCCCCATGACTTCTGCTTCCACCGCCGCAATTTGTTGTGTACCGGAACCACCGGCTCCTACCATTAGCGCAGAGATCTGGGTCTACAGCAAGTCAAACTTGCTGGATAATTTGTCGACGTCCTCGACCCTGTGGATACCCCCAGATCTAGGTGTGGCTCACTCGTCACATCACCGCTCATTGTTCGATGCCATGTTTTCGAGAATTTGTCCGGCATCTTCGCTCCTAGACATGAAGGACCCTCCAGCCGCCACGTCCATTGAAGATTTTAAATCATCCCTCAATCCGTTGTAGAACAGATTAATTATTTGCCATTTCAGAAGCTCATGATGAGGGCATCTTCACTGCATTTCCTTATATCTCGTCCAAGCTTCATGCAATGACTCGTGGCTGGCCTGGGAGAAGGAGGAGATCTCACTCCTCAGCTTCATGGTCTTCCCCGGAGGAAAGAACTTCATCAGAAAAGTGTTTGAAAGTTTCTCTCAAGTGTTGAACGTATTTGGGTCCTTCCCCCTTAGCCACAGCTTGGCCTTATCCCACAGAGAGAAGGAGAATAGCTTCAGACGGATCGCCTCAGTGGTGACACCATTTAGGCGGAAGGTGTCACACTTCTCCAAGAAGGAGTCTAGATGCTCGATGGGGGTCTCCTTGGGTGCCCCCGAGAATTGATCCTGCTGGATCCACATCACTAGGGACGGCTTGAGCTCGAAGCTCTGGCCGTAATAACAGGAGGACGGATGGCAGAGGTGGACTCGAGGGATGGCATCCAGTACTCCAGCAGGGATTTATGAGGTGGGGTGTTCTCCCCCATAGCTTCGGACTCTTCTCTTCTTCTCTTCTCTGCGGCCAGACGCCTTAGGGTGGCGTTTATCTCGGGATCAACAGGAATCAAGTCGTCAAGACTTCTTGTGTTCATGCGCATTAAAAGCAACAAACACCCGTGAAGCAAAAAGTGGGAAAGAAACAGATAAAAATAGAAAAAATAAAAATAAGAAAATAAAAATGAAAAAGAAGAATGCGAAAATTATCGCGAGATAGAGATGAGAGCTAGACTCAAGGGTTCATGAGATCCTAAAATAACAAGCACGTTGCTTCCCCGGCAACGGCGCCATAAAGCTTGACGTACCCCGCATTTCCGCACGTGATGTGCAATGTGTGCAATAGGAAATTGGGGGCGCGAGATTTAAATATTTGTAACTGCAAGCGCACGGCGTTGTAGTGTGGCTTGGGAGTCGAACACGGGGAGACGTGATTGTGCTTGTGTCAGAAAGGAACCAAATTCATCCTAGGGGTGAGCTAGCCCGGATCAAATGATGGTTTGTCACAAATCATAGGTAAGGGATTAAACAATAATAAAGGAAACCCTGGACTTCGGTTTCCACCCAATCAAGTTATTCTCGCTAATACGGCCGACGGGTAGGACAATGATCAGAATTAGGGTTTAATGGTGAGACGTTGCCTCTAAGAGTGATACCAGCATCCCATAGGCCCGATATTCCAGTTGGTGCCCAGGATGATACGCCGGACTACACGGGTTCGGTCAGTGGGCATTCTCATGTCCATTAACACTGACCCACTCCGGGAGCACTAAGCTCGCAACGATAACTCCCAACATCTCATCCTGCCGTTCCCACGCGCGAGGATTCGATGTCTACGCTAAGGGCGTGAGCTATGGCTAGGGAGTCAACCACCAAGTTTATTCCCCCTTGGCCCAACGGTCAAAGGCGGTCTTTTTCCCACCGGTGACAATGAAACACCCTGCATAACCAATAGATTCTTAATCCCTATCGATTTCCTAGCCCTATGGACGCATCAGGGAGAACCCACGAAGGGGTTTCCACCAAAATCCCAGATTAGGGAACTACTCACACATATTAGCTAAAAAGCAATCTAAATGAAAATCAACCGTTAAAAACATAATCAGGCGATTGAAAAGTAGTAAAAGCAATGCAAATAACATTAAATTAAAGGTTGGTAAAGATCAGACTACTTACAAATATCAAATAAATTCCAGCCGTCACAAAATGAAGATAAAACAGAAAAATTACAACAACCCCGTTTCTGGAACCTAGGGCTTCTATTTATAGAAAACGACATCACCCGATCGGGTGAAGAATCACCCGATCGGCTGACCTGCTGCGAACTTCGGCAGCGATCTTCAGAATTTCACCGGGTCAGGCGACACGGTCGGTTGGCGGAAGCTGCTCGTCGTTTGGATCTTGAGCTCATCGGGTGAACCGATCGGTTGATAAATCAACCGATCGGTTGGAATTGTTGCCCAAAAGACAGTAACTTCAGAAGTTTTGGCACGGTCTGCTGGAAGTCGGGTGAGCTGTCCAGGTCATCTCTTCGAGGAAACGACTACAGATGAACCGATCGAGTGAATATCACCCGATCGGTTGGATTTCAGCTCCAATTTCCCAAGAGGAATGTTGGGTTGAACCGGTCGGTGACCCGGCCTCTTGATACCTGTGTTGCTTCAGCGGTTTTCCGGGTGGTGCACGCGTGCATCACCCGATCGGTTGGCTGTGTCCAACCGATCGGGTGGGAGCTGAAGGATGGCGATCTTTGTCGTTCGACCCTCTGAATCACGCGTGACTCCTCCCGTTGCTCCGGGGACTTATGATATCTTCGTTATATGTCCCCTATGCTGTCAAACTCCTGCAAACACACAAAAACACGGAAAAGTGAAAGAAAACGAGAAAACACGAGAAATGGGATACGAGACGGTGGAAAATAACAGAAAAACACAAAGAAGACGTGCGTGAATATATAAAATATACACACACGTCAGACTACCTCAGAGTCCGAAGCAGAATGACGTGATTTGGGTAATCGTAGACCGATTGACCAAATCTGCGCACTTTATTCCTTTTCGAGTGGGACAGTCCATGGAAACACTAGCGAGGAGATACATGGAGGTAAATTCTTTTACTCTCCGTTTTTATTTCCTTTCCTTAGTTTAGATAGTGATGTAACGTGAATCGTGTAGGAGATCGTGCGACTTCAGGAGTCCCCGTTATTATCGTGTCAGACAGAGACACAAGATTCACATCTCAATTTTGGCAGAGTCTGTAGAAGTGTCTGGGTACAAGTTTGAGTTTCAGTACCGCGTACCACCTGCAAACGGATGGCCAGTCTGAGAGGACGATTCAGATTTTGGAGGACATGCTGAGAGCATGCATGTTGGACTTCAAGGGATCTTGGGAGGATCATCTTCATCATGTAGAGTTTGCCTATAATAACAGCTACCAGGCAAGCATTGGTATGGCGCCATTTGTCGCGCTTTATGGGAAGAAATGTCGATCGCCACTGAGTTGGGATGACATTGGAGACAGGGATCTGTTAGGGCCGGAGATGATTGTTGAGGCTGTGAATGTTGTGAGGAACATCAGGGAGAGGCTGAGGATCGCCCAGGACCGTTTCAAGCATTGGGCAGATGCTAAACGGTGACCGTTGTAGTTTTAGCCTGGAGACCATGTTTTTCTCAAGATTTCTCCAAAACGATGAGTTATTCGATTTGGAAAGAGATACAAGCTGAGTCCTAGGTATATTGGACCTTTTGACGTCCTGGAGCGTGTTGGAGATGTGGCTTACCGCTTGGCATTGTCACCATCACTGGAGGGAGTTTACGACGTATTTCACGTATCTCAGTTATGTCGATATGTCAGTGATCCATCTCATTCTATGGATTTCTCGGAGATCACGGTCCGACCGGACCTGACCTATGATCAGCAACCAGTTGGGATTCTGGATCGTCGGCAGAAGAAGTTGAGGAATAAGACCGTCGACCTGGTAAGAGTGCAGTGTCGTCATGGTTCACCTAGGGAGTCCACCTGGGAGCGCGATGATGAGATGAGAGAACGATTCCCGCACTTATTTCTGGAGCCGTAGTTGATGTTGATTCCGTGGGCGGAATCATTCATAAGGTGGGTAGGATGTCACGGTCGCTTTTCGATCGTACGTTTTTCGTGCGCGTACTTTTGTTTGTACGTGTATTTATTTTGATCTCTTTTTGTATCCGAATGACGTGCGTTTATATTTCATACATTTACGCATGTTTTCTTCCATGTTTTAACGTATTTTACCGCCGTCTTTTATTCGTTTTCTCGTGTTTTCTTGTGTTTTCTTGTTTTCTTTCACTTTTCCGTGTTTTCCGTGTTTTGCAGGAGTTTGCTGGCATTTGGGGCGTAAAACGATGATATCATGTGTCCCCGGAGCAACGGGAGGAGTCACGCGTGATCCAGGGGGTCAAACGACGAAGATTGCATCTTTCAGCCCCTCACCCGATCGGTTGGTCATCTCCAACCGATCGGGTGATGCACGCGTGCACCACCCGGACGCAGCTTGGAGCTCACGAGAAGTCACCCGGTCGGTTCAGCGACCGGGTCAGAAGCTCAATGTCTCTGGAATTCGGAGCTGATTGCCAACTGATCGGGTGACCTTCACCCGATCGGTTCACCTGTAGCTGAATTTCAACAGCCAAGACTCGAAGTTCCAACCGGTCTCCTCACCCGGTCTGCACCAAGATCCAACTGGTCGGCACCAAGATCCAACCGACCGGTTCATACTGACCGAGTGAAACCCCGCTTTGCGCTGTGATTTTGTGAAGCGGCTCACCCGACCGGTTGACTTGTCAACGGGTCGGGTGATGTCGTTTTCTATAAATAGAACCCTAGGTTTCCCAGATTCGGGAGTTGGTTATTTTTTACTGTTTTCTTCATTTTGTGACGGCTGTAATTTTCCAGTTTTTGTAAGTTTTCAGATCTTTGTAAAACTTTAGTATTATCTTAATTGATTTACTACCATTGCATTTCTATTTTCTGATTATGATTATGACCATTTTCATTTAGATCGCTTTTAATGAATATTTGTGAGTAGTTCCCAAATCCGGGATTTTGGCGGAAACCCCTTCGTGGACTCTTCCAGATGCGTCCATAGGGTTAGGAAATCGGTAGGGAATAGTAATCTAACGGTTACGCGGGGTGTTTTATTATCATCGGCGGGAAAAAGACCGTCTTTGACCGTTGGGCCAAGGGGGAATAAACTTGGCGGTTGACTCCCTAGCCATAGCTCACGCCCTTAGCGTAGACGCCGAATCCTAGCGCGCGGGAGCGGCAGGACGAGACGTTGGGAGTTATCGTTGTGAGCTCAGTGCTCCCGGAGTCGATCAGTGTTAATGGACACGGAGTGCCCACTGATCGAACCCGGGAAGTCCGACGTATCATCCTGGGCACCGACCGGAATATCGGGCCCATGGGATGCCGGTACCACTTTTAGAGGCAACGTCTCACCATTAGACCCTAATTACGATCGCCATCCTACCCGTAGGCCGTATCGGCGAGAGCTGCTCGTTGGGGTCGAAACCAGAGTCCTGGGGTTTTCCTTCATATTGTCTATACTTTGCATTCATTTACCGTGACAACCCATCTTTCGATCCGGGCTAGCTCGCCCACGGGGTGATTTTGGTCCTCTTTGACACAAGCACATCCTCGCCTCCCTGTGTTCGACCCCCAAGCCACACTACAACACTGTGCGCTTGCGGTTACAAATATCTAAACCTCCACCGGGTCCCACGGCCATTTGCGGCTTGCAAACCGGGGGCACGTCAAGTTTATGGCGCCGTTGCCGGGGAGGCAACGTGCTTGTTATTTTAGGATCTCATGAACCCTAGTGTCTAGCTCTTATCCCTACCTCGCGATAATTTTTGCATTCTTCTTTTTTCTTTTTCTTTTCTTATTTTTATTTTTATTTTTTATTTTTATTTCTTATCTTATCTGTTTCTTTTCCACTTGTCGCTTCACGGGTGTTTGTTGTTTTTCATGCGCAGGAGTTCAAGAAGTCTCGACGACTTGATCCCCGTTGATCCAGAGATAAACGCCACCCTTAGGCATTTGGCCATCGAGAAGCGAAGAAGAGAGGATCCTAAAGCCATGGGGGAGAACACCCCACCTCACAAGTCCCTGTTGGAGTACTCGATGCCCTCCATCGAGTCCACCTCCGCCATCCGTCCTCCAGCTATTACTGCCCAAAGCTTCGAGCTTAAGCCATCTTTGGTGACGTGGATCCAGCAGGATCAATTTTCGGGTGCACCCATGGAGAGCCCGATCGAGCATCTAGACTCCTTCTTGGAGAAATGTGACACCTTCCGGATTAACGGTGTCACAATGGAGGCGATTCGACTGAAGCTGTTCCCCTTCTCCTTGCGAGATAAAGCCAAGCTGTGGCTTAGGGGGAAGGACCCGAATACATTCAACACCTGGAAGAAGCTCTCAAATGCTTTCCTGACGAAGTTCTTTCCCCCGGGGAAGACCATGAAGCTGAGGAGTGAGATCTCCTCCTTCTCCCAAGCCAGCCACGGGTCCTTGCATGAGGCTTGGACAAGATACAAGGAGATGCAGAGAAGATGTCCCCACCATGAGCTCCCAAAGTGGCAGATCATAAATCTGTTTTATAATGGGTTGAGGGACGATTTAAAATCTTCCATGGACGCCGCGGCTGGAGGGTCCTTCATGTCAAGAAGCGAAGAAGATGCCGGGCAAATTTTGGAAAATATGGCATCCAACAATGAACGATGGTGTGACGAGAGAGCCACACCAAGGTCTGGGGGCATCCATAGAGTGGAAGACGTCGACAAATTGTCAAGAAAGTTTGACTTGCTGTCAACCCAGATCTCCGCATTGATGGTAGGCGTCGGTGGCGCCGGTTCACAACAGATTGCTCCGGTAGAATCCGAAGTTTTTAGAGAGTTCGACGGTGGTGACACCTCACCACCATTGGATCAGGCAAGCGCATTGTTTTACAATCCTACGGGGAATGCGCCATTTCCACCACGAACCAACTCAAATCCGGCCTACTCTCCAAACAATCGGAATCATCCGAACCTTAGTTACCGGGCGCCTTACCAACAGCCGGCTCAGCAACAACAGCAGACTTATCAGTCGGTTAGGCCCCAGCAGCAGTTCCAGCAGCAGCAATTTCAGCAGCAACAACCACCACCACAGTATCAACAATATGCCCCTAGGAATCAGCAGCCCACCCAGCAGCAATACGGCCAGCAGAGGGCCATTTCTCCGGTTGAGTCCCTCTTGACTCAATACATAGCCAACCAGAAGAAGATCAATCTGAAGCTGGAGATGGGACAAAGAGTGCTCACCAATCAGGTGACCCAGCTGGGGTTGCAAGTGGCGAACCTGCAAAGACCACAGAATTTATTACCGCCACAGCCTGAGGTGAACCCTAGGGGGGTAAATCGGACCTTGGCGCTCACACATGAGCATGAGAACGTGTCCGCCATAGTCTTGAGGAGCGGGACACAAATTCCTACTAGAGTGTCACCCAAAGGACCGGAAGCACCGTTGGTCGTGGAACGACCAACTGAGAAATTAAATGATGACGGTGCTTCGTCACCCAAGACAACTACTCCAGAGGGAGTTAATAGAGAGGAGAAGAAGAAGGATGAGGAAGGGAACCCAAGAGAATTCAAGCCCGTTGTGCCTTTCCCACAATGGCTTGCCAAAGCCAAAATCGATGAGAAGTATGGTAAATTCTTTGCCATGGTGAAAGATATGAGCTTACAAATCCCCTTCCTCGAGGCCATCGAGACAATCCCCTCATATGCCAAATTTCTGAAAGACTTGGTGACACGGTGATCTAGAAAAGAGAAGGTCGTGTTAACGGCGGAGTGCAGTGCACTCATTCAGCGTGTAAATCCGCCCAAGCTCAAGGACCCCGGAAGTTTCTCCATCCCTTGCTCTATTGGGGAAGTGCAAATCCAGAGGGCAATCGTCGATCTTGGTGCGAGCGTCAGCTTAATGCCCCTATCGTTGTACAAGAGAATAGGGATGGGAGACTTAGAGCCCACCGGCATGACATTACAACTTGCTGACCGTTCGGTCAAGTATCCGGTGGGAGTAGTGGACGACCTCCCCGTCAATGTGAAAGGAGTACATGTACCGGTTGATTTTGTGGTGATGGACATGCCGGAAGACAAGCATACCCCAATTATTCTTGGACGACCCTTTATGGCAACCGCCAGGGTGTTGATAGACGTGAAGAATGGGAAGCTTTCCCTCAATGTGGGCCAAGAAAGAGTCGAATTTGACTTAGGCTTGTCGATGAAGCATCCAAATCCCCCGGATGATCCTATTGTCAGTATGCTGGAGAATGAAGAAAATAGAGCTGTTGAAACAAGTGCATGGGAAGTGCTCTCGAGGAATCCCCCCGATAGCTTGGGGGACCTTGGAGAGCAAGTTGGCTCCCCAAAGATTGAAGTTGCTAATGAGACGGTCGCGCGACATGTGATCCCTTCCGAATTTCCTAAGTCTCCTCCTACGAGGAGAAAAGGGAAAGAACCCATGGACCTCACCGATGATGAGGTCCGGATCCTGAAAAAGATGGCGGTGGTCGCCAATTTGAGGGAGAAGCCCCCGGATCCTGTCGACAAAGGGAGGGTAGTCGAGCAAATCTTTTTACAGCCGCCGAACTACACCAATAGCCACAACCTCTGGAGCTGAAGAGATGCCGGATTTTGGGCATCACCCATATCGCCCACCATGAACATCATCAACGGGCGTCGAGCTAACGACGTTAAACAAAAGCACTTCATGGGAGGCAACCCATGCTTTGAACTTTTACTTCCGTTTTTAGGACTTTTTCTACTTTATTTTTATCTATTTTTATAAATAAATCCAGCTGCAACAACTTCCGTCGTGAAACTTAGGCGATTTTTGGGGTTTTGCAGAAAATAAGGCCTCAACCGACCGGGTGATAACTCACCCGATCGATTGGGATGTATCAGCTAACAGCCGTATCAGCCACCAAATGAACCGACCGGGTGGAGAAAGAACAGACCGGGTGAACAGACCGGGTGACCTGGGGAAAGTCTCGGAAAAATCTCAGAATTCGTCAACCGACCGGGTGGCAAGATGCGAGACCTGTTGAGGGACCGGGTGAGAAACCCAGGGTTCTCGGAAAAATGTGTGGAGCGGCGAACCGATCGGTTGAGTTCTCAACCGACCGGGTCGCCTGTAGCATTTTCTTCAGCATCAAATTTCGACCTAAAGTCAACCGGTCGGGTGATAACTCACCCGACCGGGTCGACTTAAATCCCTATATATAGCCGTCGCCGCCCGTTCGTTTCGCCCTCGCCATTTTCGAATCCCCAACCGACGTTTCACCTCCTCCTCTTGCGCCTGACCTCGTTCTCCCCCTAATTCAACCCCAATCGACCCCCCATCTCCATATCCATCTCTCCATCGATTTCTCACCATTCTCCTCGATTCCACCCGCACACAAAACCCTAACTTTCACCCATCCTCCCCAAATTTCGAAACTTGCTGAAGAAATTGCCGCGGCTTCACAACGTGCTCCTATCGAGTAACATCGGGGCGTCTACGAGCAACGATCTTCATCTCATTTGGGTAAACTCGCTCCTTAGCTCAATTTTAATTTTGCCCCAAATACTCCATTTGCTCGTTGGTCGTGTTTGTGTTTACTCATTGTATTTTGCACACACACACACACACACACACACACACACACACACACACACACACACACACACACACACGACTCCTGCACAATGCCTCCCCGCCGTGCTAAGCCCACCGACGCCAGCTCTTCCAACCCCAGGCCCAACCGTCGCGCTCGTCGCACACAACCCTCCGCTCAATCCACCACCACCAATTCATTCACCACACCACGCACCACTCCCCCCCTCACGTTGACGATCCCGCATACGGGATGTCATTCCAAGACGACGACCAAGCCGACCGATTCACGACCATGATCCTCCTAGCTGGACAGGGTGGTCGGATAACTCAGGAGTCCGTCGACCGAGACCTCCCCTTTCTTCAAAGTTTCATTCACCACATCAGTGAAGACCCACCCGATGTCTCTGAGCTCCACATTCCACCCCCCACGACTCCTGGTCCCCAGAACAGGCCCCCATCACCACCCCCAGAGGGTGGCACCCCTGCTTGATTTTTCCCTTCCCGCTTTTGTCCCCCCTATGTTTGTGCCCATCTGTCTTTGCGGGGCCCTGCTTTGTCACTGTCAGGGGGAGGACCCATTCACGTGTCGCATCACTTCCTTTTTATTTCTTTTCTTTAACTTTTTTTGTTTTTTTTGACATCCCCCTTGCATATCGCTGCACTTTCACGCTCATATTTCATTGCTAGCATTGTCATGTCTAGCTTGGGGGAAGTCTGTTTTGCTGTGTTGTCGTGTTTTATTTTCCTTGTGTGTATGCTTTTTGTCGTGTCGTGTCGTGTGCTTTTTGTCGTGTCGTGTCATGTCGTCTAGTTTGTTCATTTTCATTCTTTCTTTTTCGTTTTTCGTGTCGTGTGGTTTGATTTTGATTTTTCTTTATTTTTAGTTTCATATCTGTGTTTTTCATTTCTTTTTGTGTCGGTGCGTATTCCCCCCATTTTCATTGCCCTCCCGTACTCACTCTTATTGCATTGAGGGCAATGCAAGCTTCAGCTTGGGGGAGTCGCACTTTGTGCATCATTTGAGTCTTTCTTTTTCGTTTTTGTGCCGTTTTCATCGTGTTTTTAATTTTTTCTTTTCTTCTTTTTATCTCTTTCTCCTAGAGATGAACCCTAGGATGAATTGCCACAAAATCACACACACCTAGCATAGCATCGATAATCACACTCACTAACCCTAGGATTTCGAGTTCTCTTGCATTTCACGCATCGTGGGTCCACTTAGCTTTTTGTGAGTCGTGTGTCGTGCCTATCTGTTTGGTGTGCTTCTGCTTTGTGATTCTACTTTATATACATGTCCAGGAATGACCCCTAGATTATCATGCTTCGATTTGAATATGCGGTATTTGTTTCTACTGTCTGCTTCTTCTGCATGATATATATATATATCGTACGCTTCATTTCGCATGTGTCGGGATTCCGCAATTAAGGACTAGGATAACCCATTTAGCCCATGCTCTAATTAGCGAGAATAGTTTCCTTTGCCCAAGTGTTTAGATTCCGATTTCTTTTTTGTTTTACTTGGTGCAAATCCCCTCGTTCTGTACCGTTCTCCCACTTGGGAGAGTACACATGTGTATAGCCAAAAAACCCAAAAATACAAAAAAAAAGGAGAAAAGAAAAGAAAAACCCAAAAAGAAGAGAAAAGAAAAGAAAGAAAAATTGTATAGCCAAAAATCCAAATCCAAAAAAAAATACAAAAACCCAAAACTCAAAAAAATTTCCTGTGTGAATATCTTTTCCTACTTGCCGAGAATAAAGGGAAGACGAGAATTTGCACCGAGTGTTCTTCTCCACATCTTCTCAACCCCCATCGATTTTGAAAACACTTGGCTTAGGAACTTTTTAGCTATTATCTAGGCTATAGTGTGGTGATTTCCTTGTCCCTAGCTGTGGAGTCCCCGATGCATGATACGCTTCTATTCTTATACTTTTCTCATGCATGCTTGAGCTAATATTCACCGCAATTTCAAATTCGAATCGATATTTGGGTCTTTTCCTGGATTTGTGTATATCGAGCTTTATTGCACATCGTAGATAGCGACACCGGCTACTAGCGCACGACCACACTCACTCGCGCTTCACCGCGTGGGCCCACGGCACTTGTTTGGACTCGTATTCCTAGGTTTAGTGATGTGATTTGGCGTTTGCTTGCTTGGTGTGTCGTTTTTGATTTTGTTGGCCCTAACAGGCGATCTAGGATATAGAGTTTTGTTTTTCTCTCTTTCTCTATATTTTTCCCCTCCGAGCTCCTCCTCTCACTCGTCTTCCTCGAGGACGAGGAAGAGTTCAGCTTGGGGGATTTTGACATGCGTTTATATTTCATACATTTACGCACGTTTTCTTCCGTGTTTTTCCGTATTTTACCGCCGTCTTTTATTCGTTTTCTCGTGTTTTCTTGTGTTTTCTTGTTTCTTTCACTTTTCTGTGTTTTCCGTGTTTTGTAGGAGTTTGCTGGCATTTGGGGCGTAAAACGATGATATCATGTGTCCCCGGAGCAACGGGAGGAGTCACGCGTGATCCAGGGGGTCAAACGACGAAGATTGCATCTTTCAGCCCCTCACCCGGTCGGTTGGTCATCTCCAACCGATCGGGTGATGCACGCGTGCACCACCCGGACGCAGCTTGGAGTTCACGAGAAGTCACCTGGTCGGTTCAACGATCGGGTCAGAAGCTCAATGTCTCTGGAATTCGGAGCTGATTGCCAACCGATCGGGTGACCTTCACCCGATCGGTTCACCTGTAGCTGAATTTCAACAGCCAAGACTCGAAGTTCCAACCGGTCTCCTCACCCGGTCTGCACCAAGATCCAACCGGTCGGCACCAAGATCCAACCGACCGGTTCATACTGACCGGGTGAAACCCCGCTTTGCGCTGTGATTTTGTGAAGCGGCTCACCCGACCGGTTGACTTGTCAACCGGTCGGGTGATGTCGTTTTCTATAAATAGAACCTTAGGTTTCCCAGATTCGGGAGTTGGTTATTTTTTACTGTTTTCTTCATTTTGTGATGGCTGTAATTTTCCAGTTTTTGTAAGTTTTCGGATCTTTGTAAAACTTTAGTATTATCTTAATTGATTTACTACCATTGCATTTCTATTGTCTGATTATGATTTTGACGGTCCATTTTCATTTAGATCGCATTTTAATGAATATTTGTGAGTAGTTCCCAAATCCGGGATTTTGGCGAAAACCCCTTCGTGGGCTCTTCCCGATGCGTCCATAGGGTTAGGAAATCGGTAGGGATTAGGAATCTAACGGTTACGCTGGGTGTTTTATTGTCATCGGCGGGAAAAAGAACGCCTTTGACCGTTGGGCCAAGGGGGAATAAACTTGGCGGTTGACTCCCTAGCCATAGCTCACGCCCTTAGCATAGACGCCGAATCCTAGCGCGCGGGAGCGGCAGGACGAGACATTGGGAGTTATCGTTGCGAGCTCAGTGCTCCCGGAGTCGATCAGTGTTAATGGACACGGGAGTGCCCACTGATCGAACCCAGGAAGTCCGGCGTATCATCCTGGGCACCGACCGGAATATCGGGCCCATGGGATGCCGATACCACTTTTAGAGGCAACGTCTCACCATTAGACCCTAATTCCGATCGCCATCCTACCCGTAGGCCGTATCGGCGAGAGCCGCTCGTTGGGATCGAAACCAGAGTCCCGGGGTTTTCCTTCATATTCTCTATACTTTGCATTCATTTACCGTGACAACCCATCTTTCGATCCGGGCTAGCTCGCCCACGAGGTGATTTTGGTCCTCTTTGACACAAGCACATCCTCGCCTCCCTGTGTTTGACCCCCAAGCCATACTACAACACCGTGCGCTTGCGGTTACAAATATCTAAACCTCCACAGGGTCCCCCGGCCATTTACGGCTTGCAAACCGGGGGCACGTCACCGAACCGTACGATGTGATATGTCATTGTGACCCTCTGGAAGAGTACTTATTTGTTGAATTATTTTTGAACGTCATTTCACGGGTCGTTCTCCCACGAAATAACTTTGTTTGAAGAGGTGTCGTAGCTTCCACCTTCGTCGTTAGACCTTTCTATTTTTAGTTCCGATTTCTGTTACCCTAGCCTGTGACCGACCTTCTTAGTCTTGACCCTCTCGTCGACACGGTCGTCCCGGTATTTTTCTTATAATTATCGGACACCGCTAGACCCACTTTTCCACTAATCCCCTTCTAATACACTTAGCCTAATTTACTTGATAATATAACTAACCTAATTAAAACTAGGCCTAATAAATTTCATGAAATAATTCATGGATATTCGCCATCCCATATTAACCTAAGTCTACCCCCTCCCTCTCACAACTTCTCTCATCAATCACCTAAGCGTACCCAACTTTTAAAACCGTTTATCAAAACAACTTTCTTAAGTTCACCTAATTGGGCGATTCAACCCACTACATTAACTCAAACTATACCCCCTATCTCTCCCTCTCTCTTCCTATAACCCTTAAAATCCCAAAACCCTAGAGCTAAATAGCAATTTTTCATCTTCAAAACACAACTTACGGGTGGGTTCTTCCTCCTCACGCAAAAGCCCTAGCAAGCCGCCAAGACCCCACGCCGACCTCCCAAAGTCACGGCCTGGCCTCCCCTCGCCATCCTCCACCTCTGGCAGCCTTTCCCCTCGACAATACCCCCTCCTCCTTGCTTTAAAACCCGTGCAAACACCCAAACCCCCTTAAAACTGTCAAACACACTCTCCTTAAAACCTCACGCCCGGCCGCCGCCGCCGCCGGTGACGACCACCGGCCGCCGACCACTCCCCTCAATGTTCCCTACCCACCAGCAGCCTTCCCTTGCGTCAACTCTTCCTCCTCCTTCCGCAAACAGCGCGCAAACCCCCGATAACCTTAAAACTATCCCCCCTCGCCAAAGAAACTCACGGCCTGGGCTTTTGCTGTCACCGTCGGCCACCCCGCTGCCACCGGCTGCCCCTCAGGCCTTCCCCCTGTCCGTGCAGACCCTTCCCTGGCCGTAACACCCCTGGAGCTCTTCCCTTGCGCGTGCAAACTTCAGATTCGCGCACAACTTCAGATCTGCGCTACCCGAACCCACGGACAGATCTGTCTGCCATCTCTCGTGCTTTCCGTGCCGATGTCCGTGTCTTTCCGATGCCGTAGGACGCTGTGCCACTGTCCATTCCCTTCGCGTCGTTGTTCAGTGAACGTACCGCTACCTGGTTGATCGTCGTTCGTCGTCGCTGTCCGCCGTACCGTTCGCACTACCGGAGTCCAACCCCTGACGTCGCTACCCGACGCCAGTGTAGCTCTCGCGTCGTGCTAAGTGTAATAACTAAACTGTAGGAACCCCCACATCGCATTCTAATCAAGATTAAAAACCGTAACTTTACTGCTTTGTATAATTTACTAATCAAGATCTAAAAACTGGGACTGTAGGCTGGATCGTGACTTGAGCACAAAGGTAGTCTTGGACTTGATTGAACGGGATCGCAACGTGATTGTCTTCAGGTAAGTGATACTTGCCAGTAATTGTTTAGGCCATGTTTTAGGCCAATTTGTGTTGTAGCGTAAAAGAGACTAGGCGATGAAATGATAGTCGCCTAGACGCCTTATTTTGATCTAGCTTGACAACGAAGCTAGATCCGACACCATTGTTATGCTATCATTTCATGCTGCCTGTCACGTTTACTTTCAATTAAATGTACGCCCTCTTATCTGCATCTTGCAATGTCATTTCATGCATCAAATTGTTTCATCGTGATTGCGTAGCATACGCTACAATAAATTGTAACTATTGAGGCTAGGCACCTGCTTTGCGGGCACAATCCAATGCCAACAACACTTCCTGGCTCGTGATCCAGAAGATGGGCGCCAGTCCATATACATGTGGAGGGGTAGGGTTAAACGGTCGCTTGAGCGTAGAAGTGAGCCCGTACAGCCACTTCAGCCAAAAGACGGAAACTCTGTGCACGAAGTGATAAATTAGTGATTCGTGAATTCGTGAAATAGTGATTCGTAGTTTTTCTGCTACGACGTGCTTGCTTGTTATCATCATGTTCATTTTAACTGTTGCACTCTTTAAATGCCATATCATATCATCATGTTAGAACTATTAGTCGCATTACTTTTATTTAATCCTTGCACAAAAGTCATCCGCTTTCCCTTTGGAGACTTTTGCTGACATGTGTCCTCTTCTCTTTGGGTGTCACATGTCAGGTTTTAGTTACCGAGGACGAGCAATACTCAGACATTGAGTTCGAGGTTCCTGCAGAGGCTGAGTTTGAGGACACTGGTGACCAGTCCTAGTCTCACCTGGAGACTTCTTTAGTTGTCGTTGCTTTTAGTAGTTGCTGTTAGGTTTCGGTACGTAGCACCTATCTCTCTGTTTTATGTTTCGGCCATGCCTTAGGCCTCTTATTCAGACTATGTACTTTTTGTGACTTTTCTCTGTGATGTTTGGAATAATTGTTGGATGTTGTTTGGTGGATATTTTTTTATGTCTGCTTTCCTTTTATCATTTTTGTTGTTTCGTCGCATTGCAAGAACCTGCTATTTATATCATACACAGACGCTTATCAGACTGCAGCTGTAACGACCACTTTTCGTTGTACGTTGTTCGTGCACGTGCTTTTGGCCGTGCACGTGTTTGTGAACACTTTCGTGTGTTATGCCGTTGTGAACGTCTCTGAAAGTATTAAATAGTGGCACTATTTTGGAACGACGTTTCTCGAGTCGTTTTCCCACAATTTAAACTTACTCGATGAGACGTGACGATTCTCACTCTTGACGGGAGACGTTTCTATTTTTTAGTTTCGTCGTCCGACGTCGAATTTGAGATCCGTCTTCTTAGTTAGCTCACATTCGTCTCCACGATCACCACAATATTTACTTTATAATTTTTGGAGTTTATTTGACCACTTTTATAATTTTTACAAGTTTTATATTATTTTTAATAATTTATTTATTAAGTATTTTCGGCCAAATAAAATTTATTTGAGTTTAAAACGTTTTAAAGAATTTTTGAGCCAATTTCCAGCTCATTTGGACCAGGTCAAATCCTAGATTGGGTTGGATAAGTTTGAATTCAAATTTCAAATCTTTTTGAATTCTAATCCTATTAGATTTGGCCCTAGACCAAGTCAACCCCACCTATACTATATAAGCAACCCCTAGCAAGTCCTATTTTCCAAAGAAATTAGCCCTAGCCTCTTCCAAACTCTTTTTGGACGTTGCGACGAATCGTCGCAACGTTGCGACGTTCAGTACCCCGCACGACCGAAGAAAACCCCCGCATCCGCCCGCTCTGACCGGCCGCCTCGCCCGCATCCATCGCCGCTCCGCATCGCTTCAGCACCGTCGCCCCGTTCCCCGCTTGACCGAGAGGAGCTCTCGGTCTGACCGAGGCCCCGCTCCGCACCGACCCCGCACAGCGCTCCGCTTCGTCCCCCGCTCCGCTCCGTGCCCGACCGAAGGAAGCGCCCGCATCGACCGACGATCGCAACGTTGCAACGTTGCAACGTTGCAGCCCCGCCTCCCAAGCGAACGACCGAGGATCTCTATCGGTCTGACCGAGGGAAGCGCTCGCCCCCGCTGCTGCGACCGACCCAAAGCGTCGCACAGCGCCGCCCACCGTGTCTGACCGAGCCATCTCCCCGCACCGAGGCTGTACGACCGACGGCCACTTGTCGTAACCCCGCATCCGTCGCACCACTTGCCTCCGTGGGCCCCCCAAGTTCTCCAGAGGTATTGTGGGTTCCCCAAAGGTCCCTAGGACTACTGTGGGCCCCACTTTGGTACGTTCTCTTCGACGACTTGCCGCGTACGACGTCGTCGCACGTCGTAGCCCGTCGTCGCACGTGCGAGCTTTGGAATCTGGAATCGTCGCCCGGGATATTTTCTCTGAATTTCCAGCGAGGAATCTAATTGGAATCTGGACTTGGAGCGCGATCTTATTATTCCAACCCCCGGCGTCGCTACCCGACGCCGGTGTAGCTTTCGCGTCGTGTTGAGGTAACGTTTTGCACCCCTAGGACCCCCAACCCAATTGCATGCTAATCAAGACTAAAAATCAGTATTTTTAAAGTATTTTAAATGTTTTAGAAATCACTAATCAAGATTAATAAAACGGATGTAGGCCGGTGGACTTGTGCACGTAGGAATCGTGACTTTGGACTCGTTGGACGGTGTTTTCTTGACGTGATAGTTGCAGGCAAGTGAAACTTGCCAACTCTTGTGTAGGGCCATGTTTTTAGGCCACTTACTTGCTTTTAGCGTAAAAGAGACTAGTCAGTGAAATGATAGCTGGCTAGACGCCTACTTGATCTAGTTTGACAACGAAACTAGATCCGTCACCTAAATGATCTAGCTTGACAACGAAGCTAGATCTTAACAGTAAACTTGTCATTCATGCATGCTAAAACTGTCACGTTTACTTTCCTTACCTGTACGCTTTACTTTAACTGCCATGCCATGTCATCCATGCATTGATTGTTGCATCGTAGCACACGCTACAATACTTGTCCTAGTACTACTTGTCCGGCTAGGTGCACCCCTACGCCATACTTGTTTACACACTTCCTGGCTCGTGGTCCAGAAGCGAGCATTCCGTGTTCGGGGGTAATGCCCTGGCTCGATACACGTGGAGGGGTAGGGATAAACGGTTACTTGAGCTTAGGAGTTGGCCCGTACAGCCACTCTAGCCAAAGGACGGAATCTCTGTGCACGAGGTGCTTACTTTACTTGTCGTGTTCTTGTCTTGTGAATGCCATGCCATGCTCGTACTTTACTTTACTTTTCTTTACCTGTTGTACTCATACTTTAAACTGCCATGTCATCACATTCATGCTAGAACTGCTAGGTTGCTTTACTTTTACCACCTTTCAGTTTCACTTGCACAAGTCTTCCAGACTTGCTGACATGTGCCCCTTTCTCTTTGGGTGCCACATGTTAGACCCTGAGACAGAGACAGTTGCTGAGGACGAGGTGTTTGCTGACGCTGAGCCCGAGCCTACGTTCGTTGAGGAGTTCGAGGACACCGGAGACCAGTCTTAGAGACTGATTTTTATTTGCTTTTGCTTTGGGTTGCTGTTAGATGTCGGTGCTTGCACCCTTTTCCTTGTTTTCGTACTTTGTACTTTTGTTGGCCATGCTAGGCCTCTTTTAGACTCTTTTATTTGTAGCCTGGTGGCTTTTCTGCGTTGTTGAGATTTATTATTATGGATATTCTGAGATATTTCTTTTGTCTCTTTTCGTTATTATTATCATTGTTTCGTTTCGCGTTGCAAGGACCTGCAGTTTAGAATAATTGACGCTTATCGGACTTGCGGCTTTGTAGCTTCAAGTCTGAGCGGACCTTCTCACGCTTCGCCTCCACGTTTTTGGGAAGCGGGGCGTGACAGGTTTTGTTGGTGGCCCATGCAGGTCCAATCTTGCAAATGCGAATTAACGGAACAACGATAATAACAGAATGTCCATTAAATAAATTACAACATCCGAATCAGAAGCCCTGAGTTTAGTCGTTTTTAGGACACTAGGTGATGAGAAGACTTAGTTAGACGTCTGTGCTTGCTAGTTAGAGGCCTCTGATTGATAGTTAGACCCCCTTTCTGGCAATTGATTTAATCGTCGTAGGAGTTACCTTAGTGGTTCATGTCTACCCCTGACCATATTAGACTTCTAGATTTTCCTTCGGTCGTTCGCTTTTGGGTTCATCGATTTCGGACCAAGCTGAACGCACTTCTTTACCGTCTAACCTTTAGAAGTCTTAGCGTTTAGCTTTAATCTTTAGTTGGTCGACCGTAGGAGTTTCCCGTAGCCTCTCCTGAGTCATATCCTAGGCGTACGAATGTTTTGATCACCTGACCAATTTCCTTGCCTCGAATCACGAGATCGCCTCATGACGATCGTCGTCCTTTTTCGAAACTCTCCATTATGAACTTTGAAACTCTTGAAAGTATTTTACGATTTCCTTTTTCCTAAGTTTAATTTTGTTCAAAATTTTAATATACTTATACTTCATACTTCTTCATTGATTTAAATTTTAAAAAAACGTTTGTCGGAATTTTGAACTCTAGCTTATAATATTTTTTTCCAGCCTATGTTTTCGTACTCATGTCGTCTTTCCATATATTAATTTTATTCTGAACCATTTGTCCAATTTGATTTAAAATTTTCCTTTCTTATTTGAATAATACATCGTGTTTACTTTTAATATACTTTTCAAGTCACATAGAATTTCAGATTTCAGCAAGATGGTCTTTGCTCGTCGTTCTCACTGTTCCAGATTTTTGCAAAATTACTATTTTCATAACCTCTTCCTGCTTTAGACCCTCCATGATTCGATTTTAAAGTTTGCTACCAATTTTGATAATTCCACCATCAAGTTATAATTATTATCTTTCCACTCACCCTACGTGCTTTTAGAAAAAATTTCTAGACTAAAATGAATTTTAATTACTTTATCCGTACCAGGTTCATTGTGCTCGTATACTAAGAACCTTGTGTAAATCGGTTTTTCCACTTTTGGCGAACCATGGTTTCCTAAAAGAAGTTTCAAAATTGATTACCTTTCCATGGCCTAAAAGTTTTGAAAGCATTTAACCTGATTTTAAATTCTTCTGTTGTTTGATTCCATTCTTTGACTTTCAAAAACTTTTGGCAACATTTTATTAAATTATTGACTGATAGAATTCTCTAAACCATGTCCTTAATATTCGCGTAAATGATTTTACTTCCTTTCAAAATGATTTTTAGAAACAATAGACCATTTTCTCTTATTAAGAATGTTCGACTCAAATTTACTTTGAACAACTTGTTTTATCGATTCCGAAATATTTCTTTTCAGACGAGGATTCTGATTTTGAAGAAAAAAAGTTTTCAGATTTCACGTATTCTAGCTTATGCTACTTACCCTATCTTCTTTTCTATATCCTATATAAGCATCACTATATCCTTTTCCTTCAACCTAAACATCACCATTGAGCCAATGTTCGTCCAACCAAGCTGTCTCCTTGCATTCGCCCTATCTGAACACGTGCTTATCGATCCTTCCCTCGTCACGCTTTCGACCTCCCTCTATTACTTAGGTATTAGTGCCGTCAATGTCTATGTCCACCCTAAGTTTTTAGTAGGCCCTTGGACCCTGTGAGGTGTCGTAGTGCACATACCTAAGTTGGGTACGTGAGCTTGAATGAGAATTCCCATAGTATATTGGTGCTTGCCTATTGTGTGGTATATATATATATATACTCGGAGTTATTCGTGATAGTATGAAGTTGTTGTGTGTTAGTAATTATAGATTTTTGTGTGGATAGCTATACTATACTAGGGATGCCGGTGTATATAAGAGCTAGCGTTGAAATATCTAATGGAATGTATGTAAATAGAGATACTTATAATGGTTGAAATAAAATGATTGGTAAAGCTAGGTATATGCTAGGTGTGATGATAATGTGTGAACTTATAGATAAGTAAGTAGGCCTATTGAGTGATCTATATATTATTACGTGTGAGTATGTGCTCGTAAGTAGATATATATAGTGTTTAGACGTAAGTAGTTATGTTTTGTTGCCTGAGTATATATGTGATATACATATAGTATTAGGGTTATAATTTTGATTGGTATTGTTGCTTTTACGGGATGTTGCATGCGTGCATACCGTGAGGTATACACGACTATTGCACATCTTAATTATGTACGTGTGGATGTGTTAGAATACTAATTATAGGTAGTAGGCTATGGTGTGAATATATATGTTACATGTGTGAGACTATACGATGAATACGTATGCATGTATTAGGGAGCGTATTATAATTATACGTATGTTGATGTCTATATTATTATTATTATGGTATATAGAATGATTGAACTACGTGAGTATTGCCTGACTAAATATTAAGTGTGATTGATTTATGGAATGTATATGGTTGTATGGTAGACGTATAAATATTGGAATGGTATTGGTATAAGTATGAATGCCGTGTTACGTATATAGAATATCCTGATATGTGTATTGAGTCTCACTCAAGCCTGAGTGAGTATACTCTAAGTATATTGAATGTATGATTGTAGTTTGAATATAGAAATGCTTGATGTATGTATGGTGATAGAAGTGTTTGTGCCTGGTTGTGCTACGCACATGATTGTGGGTCGCTACGCCAGTATATAGTTATAGGTGTTGGTCTTGTGGTATAGCTAGTTACTAAGGACTTGTTGTGTGAACATATGTATGCTAGCTAAACTAGGTGCATAGATGTGCTAGTAATATAATGGTATGATTGATGTATGTAAATGAAATGTTAGCGTGTATGGGTGTGCACCATGCACGGGTAAGTATGTGCTTAGTTATAGGTATTGATGACTATGGTATAGGTGGCGTGTTGTAAATACAGTAATAGGACCGTACGTAATGTGAATATATGGTGAAATATTTGAATGCATTGAATGGCTATATATATATTGTGAAACTATAGTGAATGTATATTAGATATAGTGAATTTGATTTAATAATGGTATGGTGTGACTGCATGTGTTGATGTGTTTGGTGTTGGATGAATACTAGGAAATATTAGAGGGTAGTATACCCTTGATGTTTGTGCATAGGTAGCTACCTATAGGTAGAGCAATGATTGTATTTGCTAAGTGTGAGACTATCCTATATGAGTACCTGAAATATTGTTTTGTGTTTAGGTAAGTAGTAGCGATATAAGGAATGTATGCTTATATATATGATGGAAATACATGTATGAAATTGACTGGCTATAATGGGTATAAATGTATAACGTACGTGAATATATATAAATATATATACGTATTGGTAGTAATAATGTTTGACTACCTAGTGCATATATGAGCACTTGTAATGACTATACTTGGTTTGAAATATAATGTGACTTGATTTGGGTTAGTTACTAGAGCGACTAGCTATATTAGAAAGTCCGAGGACGGACTTTATTCTAAGGTGGGGAGGATGTAACGACCACTTTTCGTTGTACGTTGTTCGTGCACGTGCTTTTGGCCGTGCACGTGTTTGTGAACACTTTCGTGTGTTATGCCGTTGTGAACGTCTCTGAAAGTATTAAATAGTGGCACTATTTTGGAACGACGTTTCTCGAGTCGTTTTCCCACAATTTAAACTTACTCGATGAGACGTGACGATTCTCACTCTTGACGGGAGACGTTTCTATTTTTTAGTTTCGTCGTCCGACGTCGAATTTGAGATCCGTCTTCTTAGTTAGCTCACATTCGTCGCCACGATCACCACAATATTTACTTTATAATTTTTGGAGTTTATTTGACCACTTTTATAATTTTTACAAGTTTTATATTATTTTTAATAATTTATTTATTAAGTATTTTCGGCCAAATAAAATTTATTTGAGTTTAAAACGTTTTAAAGAATTTTTGAGCCAATTTCCAGCTCATTTGGACCAGGTCAAATCCTAGATTGGGTTGGATAAGTTTGAATTCAAATTTCAAATCTTTTTGAATTCTAATCCTATTAGATTTGGCCCTAGACCAAGTCAACCCCACCTATACTATATAAGAAACCCCTAGCAAGTCCTATTTTCCAAAGAAATTAGCCCTAGCCTCTTCCAAACTCTTTTTGGACGTTGCGACGAATCGTCGCAACGTTGCGACGTTCAGTACCCCGCACGACCGAAGAAAACCCCCGCATCCGCCCGCTCTGACCGGCCGCCTCGCCCGCATCCATCGCCGCTCCGCATCGCTTCAGCACCGTCGCCCCGTTCCCCGCTTGACCGAGAGGAGCTCTCGGTCTGACCGAGGCCCCGCTCCGCACCGACCCCGCACAGCGCTCCGCTTCGTCCCCCGCTCCGCTCCGTGCCCGACCGAAGGAAGCGCCCGCATCGACCGACGATCGCAACGTTGCAACGTTGCAACGTTGCAGCCCCGCCTCCCAAGCGAACGACCGAGGATCTCTATCGGTCTGACCGAGGGAAGCGCTCGCCCCCGCTGCTGCGACCGACCCAAAGCGTCGCACAGCGCCGCCCACCGTGTCTGACCGAGCCATCTCCCCGCACCGAGGCTGTACGACCGACGGCCACTTGTCGCAACCCCGCATCCGTCGCACCACTTGCCTCCGTGGGCCCCCCAAGTTCTCCAGAGGTATTGTGGGTTCTCCAAAGGTCCCTAGGACTACTGTGGGCCCCACTTTGGTACGTTCTCTTCGACGACTTGCCGCGTACGACGTCGTCGCACGTCGTAGCCCGTCGTCGCACGTGCGAGCTTTGGAATCTGGAATCGTCGCCCGGGATATTTTCTCTGAATTTCCAGCGAGGAATCTAATTGGAATCTGGACTTGGAGCGCGATCTTATTATTCCAACCCCCGGCGTCGCTACCCGACGCCGGTGTAGCTTTCGCGTCGTGTTGAGGTAACGTTTTGCACCCCTAGGACCCCCAACCCAATTGCATGCTAATCAAGACTAAAAATCAGTATTTTTAAAGTATTTTAAATGTTTTAGAAATCACTAATCAAGATTAATAAAACGGATGTAGGCCGGTGGACTTGTGCACGTAGGAATCGTGACTTTGGACTCGTTGGACGGTGTTTTCTTGACGTGATAGTTGCAGGCAAGTGAAACTTGCCAACTCTTGTGTAGGGCCATGTTTTTAGGCCACTTACTTGCTTTTAGCGTAAAAGAGACTAGTCAGTGAAATGATAGCTGGCTAGACGCCTACTTGATCTAGTTTGACAACGAAACTAGATCCGTCACCTAAATGATCTAGCTTGACAACGAAGCTAGATCTTAACAGTAAACTTGTCATTCATGCATGCTAAAACTGTCACGTTTACTTTCCTTACCTGTACGCTTTACTTTAACTGCCATGCCATGTCATCCATGCATTGATTGTTGCATCGTAGCACACGCTACAATACTTGTCCTAGTACTACTTGTCCGGCTAGGTGCACCCCTACGCCATACTTGTTTACACACTTCCTGGCTCGTGGTCCAGAAGCGAGCATTCCGTGTTCGGGGGTAATGCCCTGGCTCGATACACGTGGAGGGGTAGGGATAAACGGTTACTTGAGCTTAGGAGTTGGCCCGTACAGCCACTCTAGCCAAAGGACGGAATCTCTGTGCACGAGGTGCTTACTTTACTTGTCGTGTTCTTGTCTTGTGAATGCCATGCCATGCTCGTACTTTACTTTACTTTTCTTTACCTGTTGTACTCATACTTTAAACTGCCATGTCATCACATTCATGCTAGAACTGCTAGGTTGCTTTACTTTTACCACCTTTCAGTTTCACTTGCACAAGTCTTCCAGACTTGCTGACATGTGCCCCTTTCTCTTTGGGTGCCACATGTTAGACCCTGAGACAGAGACAGTTGCTGAGGACGAGGTGTTTGCTGACGCTGAGCCCGAGCCTACGTTCGTTGAGGAGTTCGAGGACACCGGAGACCAGTCTTAGAGACTGATTTTTATTTGCTTTTGCTTTGGGTTGCTGTTAGATGTCGGTGCTTGCACCCTTTTCCTTGTTTTCGTACTTTGTACTTTTGTTGGCCATGCTAGGCCTCTTTTAGACTCTTTTATTTGTAGCCTGGTGGCTTTTCTGCGTTGTTGAGATTTATTATTATGGATATTCTGAGATATTTCTTTTGTCTCTTTTCGTTATTATTATCATTGTTTCGTTTCGCGTTGCAAGGACCTGCAGTTTAGAATAATTGACGCTTATCGGACTTGCGGCTTTGTAGCTTCAAGTCTGAGCGGACCTTCTCACGCTTCGCCTCCACGTTTTTGGGAAGCGGGGCGTGACAGCAGCTTCACAGCTCCAAGTCTGAGCGGACCTACTCACGTCTCGTTTTCCATACTCGGGAAGCGGGGCATGACAGGTATAGAACTCAACATCCCGTCGCCGTTTAGCACTGATAATGTCGACTCACCTCACCATTCAAAGGCCTGAAAGGCCAACTCCCGAGGAGAAGTTGAATGAAACCCTTTTTCTACTTTCATCTTATTTTCAAGAATTTTCATTCCATTTGCTTTATTATTTCAATCATAATCTATGAATTTTCTCCAAATAATCCTAACCAGAAACAAAGCGGAGAAAATAATAATGGTTATTGAAGATGGAGGAGAATCATTGCGATCTCTCGTTTTTAAAATGAACTATGGACAAAGGTTCCTCGTCAATGTTGATAACAAGCAATGGTGGTGCTGGTCGGCCTGCATCCGGAGCTCCTCGCTTTGATTTTTGCACGGATAAAGCACGTCGAATCGATGATCCACTCTATCCCTTTGGTCTGTAGCCCATGAAGGGAAGCCATCGTCGGGCTCAACTGTTGGGCCCATATCAACATCGAGCGGGGGTGCCGCCACGTGGCTAGCCCCACCACCAGTGACATTAAGGGCATGTTCTTTTGTTGGAAAGTATAAAATGGAAAAGTTGAGAAGTGTGGAATCCGATGAGAGAGAAATTTGGTGTAGTGTGTTCTTTTGTTGGAAAGTGGGGTTGGATTGTGGTGTTGGAAAGTTGAGGTGGGGCCCACTCCGTGTAGTGTGTTCTTTTGATTGAAAAAATTGTATGAAGAAAGTTGTGTAGGGTCCACACGTTGTTATAATTAAATGAGTATTATACTAATTAATTAATCCGAAGGGGCCCGTTGATTCACTCGTTACAGCATGCAACATAATTAAAAAAATACAAAAAAAAGAGAATCCTGGCTATTTGAGAATATGGGAGAGAGAATGGGACCCACAATATTTGAGAATCCAATGTAATCCGAGCTATATTCTCCGAATTCAAAACAACCCAGGGATTCCTACTGCAACTGTCCACGTAGGACAGAAATCTCTAAAAAAGCTATGTACAAAAGAACACGAATAAGAATGTGAAGGGGGATTCTGAGTAAACAGTGTCGAAGTCGGAAGTTTTCCCCAACAATCCTTCAAAACAATCCTCCAAAAGAACATGCCCTAAGTTGCCTCACCAAGCTTGGATCTCTCTCCACGGGCTTGAACAGCATTAACAATATCGGATCAATGAACTCTAATTGGTTCAGAACTTTGATCAACGAACTCCGATTGACTCGATTGTCATCAACAAACTCTGCTAACCGGGCTTCCGTCAGCCCTTGGACTAGAGCGCCAACCGATCTCGGCCACATCTTCCTCAACCGAGGGTCGTCGTCCAAGATTCTCCCTCAAGAACTCTGATCCATCCAAGCTCGAGCTGTGGCCTTAACCGAGCTACTGCGTGTCGAAGGGTTGAAGGGACGAAGGGTTGGAACGGAACCCGTCGAAGGGCCGAATAAGCTTGGAACGATGTTCCTTTAATTGAGCTACTGGGTTGGTCGAAGGGATGAAGGGTCGAAGGTTGGAACGAAGACTATCGAAGGGTCAGAACGAAGGGTCAAAGGGTCGGAACGAAGCCCGTCAAAGGGCCGGAACGAACTCGAAACTTTGTTCCCTTAACCGAGCTACTGGGCTGGTCGTTCGACCTCCGAGCGTCAATCATCCCAAATCAGAGTCCTCTGAGCTTGGCCCTTTGAGCTATCATCCAAACTAGCGAGGCTTCGGATCCAGCAACATCTGATCCAGGAATGCTTCAGATCCAATGAAATCCCCACTGTTCTTTCATCGAGTGTCCCCAAGTAGTCTCTGCCCAAGACCGAGTTTTCCCCAACCGAGTTTCGACTTTCCGTCCATGCTCCAGACTGGGATACACTTTTGACGGCTAAAGCTCGAAATCTGTTGTTTTCGCCGGGGTCCCCGCCATCGTTGGGTCAATCGTGCTCGATGGGCACCGATTGCCTACCTTAAATTAAATCCCAGTCTACCAAGTTCAGTCGATTCTTCAGAGATGTCCACCCCCACTGGGTCACTCAAACACCAAACTCATTACGTTGCAGGGTCGTTCGAAATCTAAAGCAGTGCCGAATTGAGGACCTCTGGATATCTTTCCCCGTTAGCTAAGCTTTGGTCAGTTCTCGGCTTTGCTAGGTAGTTCGAAGTTCGATGGGATGACCAGATGATTGTACTGCTACAAAGTGATACCTTTTGGTCTAAAGAATGCTAGTGCCACTTACCAGTGATTGGTCAATAAGATGTTCGCAAAACAGATTTTTTGAACCATGGAAGTCTATGTCAATGACATGCTGGTCAAGTCCCTAGCAGCAGCCAACCACATCGTCAACTTGGAGAAGACTTTCAATATCTTACGAAGATATCATATGAAACTAACCCAAGTAAGTGCAACTTTAGTGTGGCATTTGGAAAGTTACTGGGCTTCATGGTTCACTCCAGATGGATCGAGGCCAACCCGGAGAAGATCTGCGCTTTGACTGACATGCGGTCTCATATGAAGGTGAAGGAAGTCTAGTCTTTACTGGACGGGTGGCAGATCTCAACGACTTCAACTCTAAAGCCACCGACTAATGCCTATCCTTCTTCTAAGCCCTGAAGAAAGGGAAAGATTGCCAATGGATGGAAGAATGCGAGCTGGTGTTTCCCCAGTGCAAGGATTGCCTCAGACCGCCAACGCTCCTGTCCATGCCCAAGGAGGGCAAGACACTCGTTCTCTACCTGACAATGTCCAAGACTATAGTCATCTCAGTCAAGGGCGGAGCTATGTAGGGGCTAAGGTGGGCTATAGCCCGGGTAAGTATTTCAATAAATTCATGTATACTCTACTACAAAATCAAATGGTAGACTAGTTGGTAGAGCATTCATATATTAAGATGGAAGTCTCTGTTTCGAGCCTGGGCATGCCCAAATATGGTAGAGAATTCATTTTTTCTTCTATTTAGAATCTATTTAGAAAAAATTTACTTGATAAAAAATTCTCCTTAATTTTTTCCTTTGTTGTTTTTGGTGGTCCTCACTTTACCAAATTTCTTCTGGGCTTCATACTTTCAAACCCATCATATTTTAATTATCAATGTGAACGTCGAGAACTCATATTTTAGAAAAGATTTTAGATTTCGATGAATCGATTTCTCGAGGAATTATGCTAGTCCATTACTAAAGATGCTCATGTCTGTGGATTTTTTTTGGGAAAAGTTTGAATTTTTTGATATAATTTATAATTAATGATGATCAAGATGTAACCTTTTTAGCCAAAATCCCGAATAATTTAGTGTATATACTGTTAAATTTATATAGTTTAATGACCAATGTGTAATATTTTCTAACAAATTGATATCAAGATTACATATTAACCTATTGACCACTAACAATGTTGTTTTTGGATGAATGAATACATTGAATAACATGAAACATTTCCGATTTGTGATCTAAAGAAGTCACCTTTATAAAATTGAGTTCGTTCTTTTAACAAATTTTCTTGCAATCAAACATGATCTAAGCTCTTCTTCTCCTTCAACACGTAATAAAACACTATTTATAAATAACTGAATATTAAAATTGTATTTGCAACTGTACTTTGCACAAAAAGCCAAAAAAACTTGTGCCAAAAAGATCCAGAAATGAAGCATATTAACAAAAATAAAAGAAAATACAGAATACCTATCAACACAAAAATCCCCCCTTTTTGAATAAAATGTCTCTAAAAGGCTTGCCCGCTAACTGTCAAAATCCAATATCCCAAACCTAATTTGCATCTTTTTTGTATTTGGTTGGTAGCCCAGGGCGGAAACAATTCCTGGCTCCGCCCTTGATCTCAGTCTTTGTGAGAAAGGCTTCAGAAAGTACTGAAACAAGTGGAGCAAAGGAGGCGCCAAACAAGGTGGATTTACGTATTCCAAATCAAAGGATTGATATATATATTGGAAAAGGAGTGGCAGTTGATGTGAAGAGTCAACATGAGGTTACTGCTACATAGCAATGGTAGTGGAAGTTCTAGTTGAGGTGGAATCACAAATCAACTGTGGGTGACTCATCGTGAAGGCCCTAACTTGCTATGAGGATTTATGTGAATTTAGCTTTTGCATATGCAAATGGAAATCGTACATCTAATATGTTTGTGATGGATGCCTTGAGTTTGGATGTAAACTCAGGGTGGTGGTTTGCTAGGAAAGATGTGAACATATTAGTGCATTCCAAGGAAATTCACGAGAAGGAGAATCCGATTGGGGACCGTTCGACATCAAAGTTTGAGCGGGGCTCAAATTTATTTTCTTTGAAGAGGTGCCTAAGGACCATGAGTAGACATAGAGAGACACTACTGGTTTTGCTTCAAGGACGGATTTAGTAGATACGGTGAATTTGAAGATTCACCTTCAGAAAGGAGTTCCGGTTAGTTGGTGATGCTTAGTGCGAAGCTCTAGCCAAGTGCATTGCCCTCGGGACAAGGTGGTTTAATTTTTGAAGGTGGATGGTTTGGAGTTTTGGCTTAGTTCAGGCTTTATAAAGTGTTTGTATGAAGTTATAGTGTTAAAGATATGATTAAAAACACCAAAAATATCTCAAGGATGAATCTAGAATTTATGTGGATTTTTGGAGATTTATTGGATATTTTTTGGATATTTTTTGGAGCTCGAAACAATATTATTCTGAAGCTTAGTCCACAACATTAATTCGGGAATGTACAATGAATAGTAAATCCCAACATGCATGGCCCATGAAGCACGACCGGCAAATGAAGCACGCAGCCACAGCCCGCATGCGCTGTGAGCATGCACACGCAGAGCCCATAACATGTGCGATGCATGTGCAACACGTCATGCACTCTCATGATCACTTGCAAAGCGGGTGGCAGCGGAAACACACATTTTCACCACGTGTTGGTACAAGATTTGATCATGCATTGATCCAATAGTGTGCAGAGACATGGACTCAGTACTGTTCACCAACACACCCATTAAGGTTTTAGTACGTTGTTTTGGCTAGTGTTTTGATGCGATTCTCGAATGGTTTTCAAGGGAATTTCATATATAGGTTTGCGGCTATGTATAGAAAAAATAGAGTGCAAACTAAGGGCCAAAGGATGGTTGTTTGAGGGCTTTCCACATTGGTTTCTTTTTCGAATTTTATAGCGGGTTTGGTTATTAACTTGAACCAGATGCGAAAACGTAAACCAAATTATTAACGAATTAGTAATCTATCACACGACACATCATATTTTAAGTCGAATCAATATAAATCTTGGTGTCAGTTAAGTGATTATCTTTTGTTTTAAATTACTTTCATATATATTGTTGTATTGGGGTAAAGATAGTTAATGCAAAAAACACGCTTATAAACAAAATAAACACAAACAAAGACAGCTTGAGCGAAGAACCAAGCAAAGAGCTCAATGAGCTTTCAACATATTGAAGTTCTTGGCAAGCACTACCCGGAATTTTAAATCTATATGCTGCACTTGTATATTCTAACAAATAAAAAAAGAAATGTAAAACCGTGAAATTAAAAGTTACATGAGTAAAAGTGAAGAGCTAAAACCCAATCTCAGTGATTCGCCATAGGCGATGGGACTCTTCGCCCGGAGCACAAAGGGAGGCGAAAAAAGAGCCACATGAACGCCGGCTTCCTCGCCGCCGAAGCTGCCTCCTCCGCCTCAGTATCACCCTCCTCTGCCTCCGAACACTCCTCCCGATCCTTCTGCTTGTGCTTCTTCTTGTTGTTCTCGACGCCATCCCTCTTGTGATTGCTCCTAGCGAATGGGTTTAATTTTGCCAAACGCCTCGTCATCTTCTTCGCGACACTCTCCCCTTACAGTACAAACTGTCGGCGGTCGGCAGAACCGGGCTCGGCAAGGGGTACTCGTTCACGTTCGGGGAACTGGGCAGGAAAGATGCCACCAGCTTCATGACCACTGGTTCGGACGGAGGCAGCTCATATAGGTCGCGGTAATATGGACTGGGCGGCAGGCGCACCCCAGGGCAGTCCGTGTCGTAATTGGCCACCTTCTTCTTCCTCCTCATCCTCTCGTTGCTCTTCGCATCAGTCTTCTCCTTTCTCGTACGGTTTCTGATCGGCCCCCGGATACACACCCGGGGAGACAGTCGTAGTCTTACCGCAAGCGCACGGGGTGGTGGCGAGCGGGTATCGAACATGAAGAGGACTAATGACGATACTCTATTTTGATCACTAAGCTATTGGTGGAAGGATGGTTTATAAGATGTTGTTGTCACAGTCGTTCAATTATCAATTCAAATTCAATGTAATAAAGGCGTCTAGGGCTAGGGAATCTCCACTAAGGATCTTCATTTATCTCTGTGAATCAAGAATCTCAATGTTGCAAGACTTGTGTTGAGGTGAACTAGTCATAACTAAATAGAGAACCAAGCTCACGCTCTCGCGCTATTGCTGGTCTATAGCCACCTAGATTAGGGCACACTCTCGTGCAAAACCTAACCTAATCCACTAGCATGAGGATCGACATCATCGTTCAACCGCTCCTCGAGCCCACTCTCGTGCAAACTCGAGTTACGATCTAGGTTGTGATAGCTCGTATTCGTCTAATCTCTTGCAAACGAATATGAGTATTGGTTTATAATAAAAATACTGGCTTTGGTCCAATCTCTTGCAAAGCAAGTCTAGTGAATTTTGATTATAAATCTAAATCGAATATCTAGGCCTTCCCATCGATAGGAATCCAATCTCTTGCAAACCCCAAATCGATGGAAATTCTTAGCTATCCGTGATAAATCAATCACAACCTAACCTTCTAACAATTCTAGAAGCACAGAAATTCATTCATCACAATTCTAAAATTGGATCCATAGGGTTCATCCACATGCCCTAGAACATCGGAACTACTCACGATTCATCATAGCAATAGCAAAATAAATGAATGAAAACATATAGCAATTCAGATTTGAGAGAGAGCAATTCATAAAAATGCGAAATTTCAATAAGAATCACAAACCAGATTCGTGTTCTTCAATCTCCAAAGGGGAATTACAATTAGAAATAAGCTAAACCCTATTTTCTGGTCTCTTCCTAAACTAGGATGAAAACTAGGCTTAAATACAAGCCAAAACGGCCAAAAATCCTGACAGATTTGCCCCTGGCGCAGCCTAGAACCCTAGCTCGCGACACATGCAGACTGCGCGAGTCGGCCGAGTGAAAATGTCACTCAGCCGAGTGACAGACCCACATAAAACAGAGAAGTTGGGGGTCCGGTGATTTGGGTTCAATATTACGTATTTGACTCCCCATTTATCCCTATTTTGTGCTCATGTGATGCTATATTGGTCTCTAGTACATACGTATTTTCTACACATTTATTTATTAGAGAAAACACACTATTTGAGCACAATACAGTAATTAATGGAGTATTTCTGCACTTTTTATATTTTTCATAGCTTTGTCTCGATCTCACGATTCCAACGAATATTTATTTGTATTTTTCTGAGACGTGTGCTAATTACTGTGTATTTTTGAATGCAGAATACCAATTAATTGGAGATATACACTCAAAATACGAAATACGGACGATGGCCAATCAGCGCTCGACACGTGGATGCATCTCCGCCATCCACTGCTTCATCCAACGGCTCGGATCGAAGCCGCACGGAATCGTAAAGCGGGCTACGTGGCTTCGTTGGGAGCGTTGGATCACGATCCGACGATGGCGAGCTGAGATCACCATGCGGGCGACGTGGCAAGTTGTGGGCGGTCGATCTGAGATCGAACGGCGTTCGGCAGATCAAAGCTCAGCGGAGCGGGAGGACACGCGGAATAGCATGGTCCGCTCGATGAAGATCCTGCGGCGGAGAACGATCCCGCTCGAACGAAGCAGTGGGCGATACCCTGGCGACGTGGCGAAATCCTGAGCGTTGATCGACGATCCAACGGTGAGAATCGATCTCCGAAGCGAATGCGGAGAGCGCATCATCTGGGGCGACGTGGCGTTATGTTATCCGTGCGATGTTAATCGAACGGTTGATAACCCGGGCGATCGAATGGGCAGAACGCGAAATTTGAAGGCCACGCGTCTCCACCGCAATGAATCCCGACGAGATCAACGGCGGAGAATTGATCCGATGACGGGTTTGGGTTTAAGTTGATTTTGGATGCGGGTTTTGACCCGTTAAGCACCCCAAACCCGCAGTGCCTATTATTTAAGCGTATTCTAGGGTTTTAGGCCGTATTATTGGCGTATTGGAGCACCTAGGAGCCGATTTTCCCCTCTGAAAAATTCTGTAAATTTCCAGAGGCTTTTCTTAGTATTTCCAGAGAGTTTGAAGTCGAAACTTGGAGATTTGGTGATATTTTCTTTAACTCAAACCCCGTATTTTGGTCTTTTTCATTGTATTTTGCTATGAACTTGAAGTATTTTGCTATGAAAGTTGTTTATTCTTGCATTATGAGTTGCTAAATCCTATTTGTGCGTGATATGGAGTAGTTAGGGGATGTGATTCGTGTTATTTTGGTTGAATATTGTTGTTCTTCATCGTAAAAGTCGCTAAAATTGTATGTTTTTGCTATTTAATCCTCTTTTCGTCTTCCAAAAGAAGCGAATACGTTGATGATCACCCCACAAGGGTGAGATTTGATCTCTCCAAAAGAGAGCTTCATACCATATTCGTAGAACTATAGTTTTAGCGAAGTTTTTATTCATATTGTGCTTTAACCCCCAAAAGGGTATTTTCCGACGAATCGCTCCTAAAAGGAGGATTTGTTGAGTTATATTTAATCAACCAAAATACACGAATCGTTGATCCTAACAAGCCCATATCATGTGCATGTTTCTCATATATTTTCATACACGACTCTTTCGTTGTTCGCTTTGACTACGTATTCACGACACACTTTTACACCATCATCACTTTCATTATTAGAGTGGTTAGTTTCTTTCCGTCAGATTTCTGTTTGATTTGTGCTGTGGTTTCAACAGATTTTCTTCCGAGGATTCGACATCTGGACTCCCAGATTTTACTACTTGTACGGACTCTTGCGCTTGAGAGAAGCACCTTTTCGGAGCCCACCAAGTTTTTGGCGCCGTTGTCGGGAGAACGGTTTGTTACTACGGTTTATTTCATTCAGAAGACCTTCGGTGAGATCTTTCCACTTTTTTGTATATAAACTTTTGTTTGCTTTCATATATAAAAAAATAAATATTTGTGCTAGTTTATTTGGCATAGGACTCCTAGGACACATAGGTTGACTCGACATTTTGATATGGCTAATAATAATATGGATGAAAATTTTAGCAACAACAACGAAAATAATGTGCAACCTGGAGTGCCTAGGACTTTAAAAGATTTACTCAGACCCACTAGGACTAGTACTGCTTCATGCTTTGTTTTACCTGCCGATGCAAATTCTTTCAATTTTAAACCTGGGGTGATCCAACTCTTACCCACCTTTCATGGGTTAGACAAGGAAAATCCATATCTTCATATTAAAGGATTTGAGGAGGTTTGCTTGACATGATTTGATAGGAAAACTAGCGAGGACACGATATATCTTAAACTGTTCCCATTTTCATTGAAAGACAAAGCTAAGAATTGGTTGAATGCATTGCCATCACGCTCTATTACTACATGGATTGATTTGCAGGCTGAATTTCTAAAGAAGTTTTTTTCCTATTCACAGGACACAGGGACTGAAGCGGCATATTATGAACTTTGCCCAGAAAAGCGAGGAAACATTCTACCATGCATTTGAAAGGTTCAATGAGTTGCTGCTCGCATGTCCGCACAATGGCTTCGACAAAAGCAGGATTATTGGCTTCTTCTATGATGGACTGCAGCCGCAAATGAAGCAATTTGTAGAGATGATGTGCAATGGAGGATTCTTTGATAAAGAGCCAGACGAAGCTTGGACGTACCTGGAGGAGATAGCAGAAAATGCGCAGACATGGGACACCACTTCAGACTACGAGAGAGGAGGCCATTCTGCACCATCCCAGCCTACGCGAGGAGTGGTTTATAATTTGAAGCAAGAGGATGCGTTGGAGGCAAAGATGGAAGCCATGATCTCAAACAAGCTACATGCCATGAATTTGAAAGAGGCCAAGGCGGTTGAGATAGAGCAGACTTGCTCACTTTGCGACGTCAGTGGCCATGACACCAGTGCATGCCCCACACTTCCAGCCTTGAAGAGCATGGTAGGAAATCCTACTGGGGTGAATCAAGTGTCTTCGAATTACCAGAACTTCAATTCCAACAAGGGGTGGCGCAACAATCCAAACTTGAACTGGGGCCCCAATCAGCAGACTCAGCAGCAGCAGGCTCCCCCTCAGTTCCGACAACCTCAATACAACAGCAACAACTATCAAGGTGGGAACCAGAGGAGGGACCATGAGCCGATGCAACAACAGTAGATGCAACCATTTGGTGATGCACTTCAGCAGCTCATTCAGTTGCAACAAGCTCAGATGCAGCAGCAGCAGGCTCAATTTCAGGCTTAGCAGACTCAGAATCAGCAGATGAGCGAGAGCTTGGCGAGGCTTACAGCGACATTAGAAAAAGGTAAGCTTCCATCTCAGTCAATTCCAACTCCTAATATGGGCTCATCTTCTTCTGCAGGTAACAATATGAAGCCTTGCCAAGCTGTGTCCACTTTGAGGAGTGGAAAAGAGATTCAGAAGCCTGATCCACCAAGCAGACAAGCTGAGCAGGAAGAGGGAATTCAGACCCAAGAAGAGGAAATTCAAGAGCAAGAGGAGGTGCAGGAAAAGAGCACGGAAGTGGGTTTGAGCAAAAATGTTATTAAAGAGAAGGAACCCGCAGCATATGTACTTGCAGCGCCTTTCCCTCAGCGGCTACTTCAGAAAAACAAAGATAAGTATCAAACTGAAATTCGTGAAATTTTTCAGAAGTGCCAGATAAATATTCCATTGCTTGATGCTATTAATCAGATACCTGCCTATGCTAAATTTCTGAAAGACCTGTGCACTGTTAAAAGAAAATTAAATGTGAAAAAGAAAGCATTCTTGACTGAACAGGTTAGCTCTATCGTGCAACAAAATACACCACCTAAATTTAGAGATCCTGGATCACCCACCATCACTTGCACCATTGGCACTAAAAAGATTGGAAATGCTTTATTGGATTTAGGTTCTAGTGTCAATATCTTGCCATATCCTATTTTTGTGCAGCTTGGGTTAGGACAGCTAAAGCCTACATCTGTTATATTACAACTAGCTGATAGATCTATTAAAGTTCCAAAGGGATGCATTGAGGATGTCCTTGTTCAGGTGGACAAATTTTACTACCCCGCAGACTTTATAGTTCTAGACATCCAGGGACCCCAAACTGCCAATGCTACTCCTATCATCCTAGGTAGACCATTCCTAGCGACATGCAATGCTTTAATAAATTGTAGGGATGGTCAACTGAAAATTACTTTTGGCAACATGACTTTGGATTTGAATATCTTTAATACTTGCAAATTTCCACATGTGGATGATGAGATTGAGAGGGTGCATATGATTGATTCGTTGGTGGATGATTATACTTGTTCTGAATTTTGTGATGATGCTTCTATTGTTGAGAATTTTATTGGTGATTCTGATGACATATCTTTTGTGCAGGAGAAAGTGAAGGAGCTGAACGCAGTATGGGAGCCTAGGTTCGAGGCTTTGCCACCTAATGCATCAATTCAAATTTCATCTGAGGTGGAGGATCCAAAGCCCGAATTGAAGCCACTTCCTGAATATCTCAAGTATGCCTTCCTAGGAAATGAAAACAGCTTCCCTGTGGTAATATCTTCTAAACTCTCTTTAGAACAGGAAAGCTCTTTACTTGATGTGCTAAGAAAACATAGAGGTGCTATTGGTTGGTCCATTGCTGACATAAAAGGTATTAGCCCTATTGTATGCATGCATCACATTTATTTGGAGGATGACGCCAAACCCATTAGAGAAATGCAACGTAGGTTAAATCCAACATTAAAAGAAGTGGTGAAAGGCGAGGTTTTAAAATTATTGGATGCATGCATTATATATCCTATTTCTGACAGCAAGTGTGTTAGTCCTACACAGGTTGTTCCTAAAAAGTCTGGCCTCACCGTGGTTAAAAATGAGAATAATGAGCTTATCCCAGTTAGAGCCACCACAGGTTGGAGGATATGCATAGACTATAGGAAATTGAACTCCCGAACTAGAAAAGATCATTTCCCTCTTCCATTTCTTGACCAGATTTTAGAGAGGGTAGCTGGACATGAGTACTATTGCTTTCTAGACGGTTATTCAGGTTATTATCAGATTGAGATTGCACCTGAGGACCAGGAAAAGACTACTTTTACCTGTCCCTTTGGTACTTTTGCATTTAAAAGAATGCCGTTTGGTTTATGTAATGCTCCAGCCACTTTTCAGCGATGCATGCTCAGTATTTTTGATGATATGGTTGAGAAAATCGTTGAGGTATTTATGGATGATTTTTCAGTATATGGTAGTTCTTTTCATGATTGTTTAGCTAACTTGGCTCTTGTTCTTGACAGGTGCATTGAAAAGAATCTCCTATTGAATTGGGAGAAGTGTCATTTTATGACCACAGAGGGACTTGTCCTAGGTCACCTAGTTTCTAAAGATGGTATACAGGTAGACAGAGCCAAGGTAGCGGTAATTGAGAAGCTACCAAGTCCTAAATGCGTGAAGGACATCAGATCATTTTTGGGACATGCAGGATTTTATAGGCGATTCATTAAAGATTTTAGCGCCATATCTCGCCCTCTTTGCAACTTACTTACTTTAAATGTTGATTTTATTTGGACACCTGAGTGTCAAATTTATTTTGAAACTTTAAAGAAGTTGCTGATTTCTGCTCCTATTTTACAGGTACCAAACTGGTCCCTACCATTTGAAATAATATGTGACGCAAGCAATTACGCAGTTGGTGCAGTCCTAGGCCAAAGAAAAGACAAAGTTCCAGTAGTGATTTACTACGCTAGCAAGACACTAAATGATGCTCAGAGGAATTATACGACCACAGAGAAGGAGTTGTTGGCTGTAGTATTCGCGTTGGAAAAATTCAGGAGCTATATTCTGGGATCACCTATTTTGATATATACTGATCACTCTGCTTTAAAATATTTATTGTCTAAAAAAGATGCTAAGCCTCGATTGATACGATGGATTTTATTGTTGCAGGAGTTCAATGTCACAATCAAGGACAAGAAAGGCGTGGAGAATCTAGTAGCTGACCACTTATCACGATTGACAGTAGGCCTTGATTCAGCAGATGTGCATGTGAAGGACTCCTTCCTGACGAGCATCTTTTTAGCGTTTCCACCTCTCCATGGTATGCTGATATCATTAATTATCTGGTAACTGGTAAGACTCCTGACACTTGGTCTCTTCAAGACTTTAAAAGGTTCAAGTACGAGGTAAAATATTTCTTCTTTGATGATCCGTACTTATATAAATATTGTAGTGACTAAATTGTTAGGAGATGCATTCCTGATCATGAAATAACCAGTGTGATACAATTTTGTCATGATGGAGTATGTGGTGGACACTTTTCAGCGAATAAAACTGTGGCAAAAATCTCGCAATGTGGCTTTTATTGGCCAACTATGTTTAAAGATACATTTCATTATTGCAAGACTTGTGCTGCATGCCAACAATTAGGGGGTATTACTAAACGTAACATGATGCCTTTAAACCCCATTTTGGAAATTGAAATATTTGATTGTTGGGGCATAGACTTCATGTGACCTTTCCCACCTTCATTTAGATATGCTTATATTTTGGTTTGTATTGATTATGTTTCTAAATGGGTGGAAGCTATTCCTTGCAGGTGGAACAACACTTCCGTTGTGCTTAAGTTCCTCAAAGAGAACATTTTCTCTAGGTTTGGAGTGCCAAAGGCCTTGATCAGTGATGGAGGGTCTCATTTTTGCAACCGCATGTTCGCTACTTTAATGAAGAGGTTTGGGGTCACACATAAAGTTTCTACTCCGTATCACCCCCAAACCAATGGTCAAGCAGAGTTGGCAAATAGAGAGATCAAAGGAATTCTACAGAAAACGGTGAATCCATCAAGAAAAGATTGGAGTTTGCGCTTACCTGAAGCGTTGTGGGCCTACAGGACGGCCTACAAAACAATTTTGGGGATGTCACCTTACCGTCTTGTATTTGGGAAGTCTTGTCACTTACCTGTTGAGATAGAGCATAGATCTTATTGGGCTATAAAGAAAATGAATTTTGATACGGATGTCTCTTTTTCTTCTCGCAGGTTACAATTGCTGGAGCTAGAGGAGCTGAGGAGAAATGCATATGAGAACGCTAAAATATCGAAAGAAAGGATGAAATCAGTCCACGACATGATGATCTTGAGGAGGGAGTTCACCCCAGGCCAAAAAGTATTGCTATACAATTCCATGCTACACATCTTTCCTGGGAAGCTTCGCTCTAGGTGGTATGGACCTTTCGTCGTCAAAGAAGTTTTCCCACATGGCGATGTGCTCTTACTAAATGAAAAAGATGGAAGCGAGTTCAAGGTGAATGGCCAGAGATTGAAGCATTTTCACGAGCCTTGGACCAAGGAAGCGAGCACCATGGATCTCACAGACCCACCTTCGGGTGGGGACTAATCAGGTGTGTTCTTTCCACGATTCCCTCTTCCTAACATTGAGGACAATGTCTATTTTAAGTTGGGGGGAGGGAAATAACTTTTAGGATTTTTATTTTATTTTCTTTTTTTTCTTTTATGATTTTATTTTTTTAGTTCCCTTTTTGCATTGAAAAAAAAATTGTTTTTTGAGTTAAGAATATCACCAATACCTATTTTTACCTAGAAATGAACCTCATGTGATGAAACTTCTCGTTATTTATTCACCACCGTACACATATGATTTATTTTTCCCCCACCACTATTGTTCAACATTTCAGTCTTATTTTACATGAATTTGAGTGCTTGTGGTGAATTTCTTTTTACACATCTCAATGGCAAGATTAATCGATGACTTAATGAATCTAGAACTTATGGATTAGCAAGTGGTATGCTTTCATTGGAACACACCAAAGTTCATGCACCAATAATTCATAAAATAACTGGAGCATTGTTCTTTATCTCGTATTTATTGCCATTTGCATGCTTGGTGTGATTTTGGGTAGAAAAACGTACCACATCATTTGAAATGATTAGGATACCCATTCTTGTAAAAAATTAAAGAAGATGAAGTTATCTTGCCACGTTGTTTATGCACACACAAAAGAAGAAAAAATGAGATGAATGAGGAAGAAAAAAATGAATAAATGTGCTATTAAAGAAATAACTTGGTTGGCTCGAGTAGTACAGTCTGAGGGGCCCTTCTTGGCCTAATGCCCTATTATCGTCTGATTTGGGAGCCATTGACCGGAACCTCAATTATTTGATGGAGCGATCCAAGTTATATACTTTTCCGCGAATGTTGCTTGATGCGCGTTACGCGGAACTATGGAAAAAAGCGAAAGAAAATAGAGAAGTGTGCATGATTAGCGAGGCAAGAGAACTTCCAAAGCTTAAAGAAAACACAAGATGTGGTGTGAGTCCCTATGAATAGAGATTGACGTGTGTACGCTTTAATACCATTTTATTTTTAATGCTTGCTTTGCATGAAAAATTCACGCTCCAAGTTAAAATATGTGATTGAACGGTGTGTACCATTGCTTTAGTATACTATGAGCCACGAAGTAATTGATAGTGAATTTGAGTCTATTTTATAACCATTTGAGATGCTTGACATTCATTTTTGAAAACCCCACAAGTACCATTACTTGATGAGCTTGAAATTTTGATATTAGTGTGCAGTTATCTCTTTTGTCGTAGTAGTATGATGGTGAGTAATTTGAGATCTGATAAGGTGATCTAGGCGTATTTTTAATCGCTCTTTTTGCTAGAGACTAGCAAAACGCTAGTTGGGGGGTGTGATTTGGGTTCAATATTATGTATTTGACTCCCCATTTAGCCCTATTTTGTGCTCATGTGATGCTATATTGGTCTCTAGTACATACATATTTTCTACAAATTTATTTATTAGAGAAAACACACTATTTGAGCACAAAACAGTAATTAATGGAGTATTTCTGCACTTTTTATATTTTTCATAGCTTGGTCTCGATCTCACGATTCCAACGAATATTTATTTGTATTTTTCTGAGACCTGTGCTAATTACTGTGTATTTTTGAATGCAGAATACCAATTAATTGGAGATATACACTCAAAATACGAAATACGGACGATGGCCAATCAGCGCTCGACACGTGGATGCATCTCTGCCATCCGCTGCTTCATCCAACGGATCAGATCGAAGCTGCACGGAATCGTAAAGCGGGCTACGTGGCTTCGTTGGGAGCGTTGGATCACGATCCGACGATGGCGAGCTGAGATCACCAAGCGGGCGACGTGGCAAGTTGTGGGCGGTCGATCTGAGATCGAACGGTGTTCGGCAGCTCAAAGCTCAGCGGAGCGGGAGGACACACGGCACAGCGTGGTCCGCTCGATGAAGATCCTGCGGCGGAGAACGATCCCGCTCGAACGAAGCTGCGGGCGATACCCTGGCGACGTGGCGAAATCCTGAGCGTTGATCGACGATCCAACGGCGAGAATCGATCTCCGAAGCGAATGCGGAGAGCGAATCATCTGGGGCGACGTGGCGTTATGTTATCTGTGCGATGTTAATCGAACGGTTGATAACCCGGGCGATCGAATCCGCAGAATGCGAAATTTGAAGGCCACGCGTCTCCACCGCAATGAATCCCGACGAGATCAACGGTGGAGAATTGATCCGATGACAGCTTTGGGTTTAAGTTGATTGTGGATGCGGGTTTTGACCCGTTAAGCACCCCAAACCCGCAATGCCTATTATTTAAGCGTATTCTAGGGTTTTAGGCCGTATTATTGGCGTATTGGAGCACCTAGGAGCCGATTTTCCCCTCTGAAAAATTCTGTAAATTTCCAGAGGCTTTTCTTAGTATTTCCAGAGAGTTTGAAGTCGAAACTTGGAGATTTGGTGATATTTTCTTTAACTCAAACCCCGTATTTTGGTCTTTTTCATTGTATTTTGCTATGAACTTGAAGTATTTTGCTATGAAAGTTGTTTATTCTTGCATTATGAGTAGCTAAATCCTATTTGTGCGTGATATGGAGTAGTTAGGGGATGTGATTCGTGTTATTTTGGTTGAATATTGTTGTTCTTCATCGTAAAAGTCGCTAAAATTGTATGTTTTTGCTATTTAATCCTCTTTTCGTCTTCCAAAAGAAGCGAATACGTTGATGATCACCCCACAAGGGTGAGATTTGATCTCTCCAAAAGAGAGCTTCATATCATATTCGTAGAACTATAGTTTTAGTGACGTTTTATTCATCTTGTGCTTGAACCCCCAAAAGGGTATTTTCCGACGAATCGCTCCCAAAAGGAGGATTTGTTGAGTTATATTTAATCAACCAAAATACACGAATCGCTGATCCTAACGAACCCATATCATGTGCATGTTTCTCATATATTTTCATACACGACTCTTTCGTTGTTCGCTTTGACTACGTATTCACGACACACTTTCACACCATCATCACTTTCATTATTAGAGTGGTTAGTTTCTTTCCGTCAGATTTCTGTTTGATTTGTGCTGTGGTTTCAACAGATTTTCTCCCGAGGATTCGACATCTGGACTCCCAGATTTTACTACTTGTACGGACTCTTGCGCTTGAGAGAAGCACCTTTTCGGAGCCCACCATCCGGTCTTCTTGGCACTCTGCATCACTCGGTCGAGTGGAGTTTGTCACTCGGTCGAGTGGTATTCCTCACTTGGCCGAGTGATTCTTCTGCTGTGCTCTCCAGAAATCCAGAGAGTCTGGCGTGTTTTCCTTCAGAAAGCTCTGACTCACTTGGGCGAGTGGAATTCTCCACTTGGCCGAGTGGGATCATTCACTTAGTCGAGTGGGCTGTGACTCCAGGCTCTTTCGTACAGTTGTACTCGACCGAGTATGTTCCTTGTAGGATCCTGTCCAAAACAGAGTTAGGATCGATAACATGAAGTTTAGACTTACGCTTGCGTATGCGGCACGGTAGTCTACGAACTTCGCCTTCAGATTCGCCACGACGGATCGAGTCTTCTCACGAACGGAGTAAGGCTACTAATCCACAATCTAAATCTCTACTTTAGATTAAGAACTTGGATAAGAGGGAGAGAAAGGATTTCTGCAGAGCTTCGCTAGGATGAAGATGCATGCATGAATTTCATGCAAATGGTGTAAGAAATGGCTTACCCTTGGGTCTTATTTATAGCCCCCAAGGTAGTTATTTTAGGGTAAGTTGTTCCTTTGGAACAACTTAATTAAGGTGTACCATGATACATGGCACATTATAAGCTTAAGTTGTACCATATGCATGGTACAACATAAGCTTAAGATATTCCCCCTTTATTAGCCATATGTCGCATGCACTTATGCATATATAATGCGACTTTCCCACTCATCCAGAGATCCTCTCCACAAGGGAACAGATTCCCTTTGTACACGACTTCGTGTACGCGACGTTCGAGGTCCGTATTCCCTCGTACATCCCCCACAAGGGTGTATAAACGTCTTCCATATCCAACATCTCCCACTCACACTTGAGGGGATTGTAAGAGAACGTCTTTCCCTTAGTTCTTTCATCTATCATACCGAGAAATAGACCGTGCGACCGTCATGCGCGTAGAGTCTGTTGTTGTGCACTTGTTAGAGATACACAACGACCTCGAAGGTGCAAAGTTGAGTAGTTCAACGCATGCTTTACCCTAGATTATTTCTTCACATTTCTTATACTTTATATTCAACAATTGAATCCCATCTGGATTACAATTGGCTGGCCAGCTTTGAATCATTAAAGTCCAAATGCGAATATGAAATCAATCTTCCTCTTCTTGCGAACCTTCTGATCTTGACTAGACTCGCTTTTCTAACGTGCCCCGCCGAGCCGAATTATCATAGCTCATAAGTAACACGCTAAGATAGCGATCATTTCGTCAAAATCTAAAGGAACCAATTGGAGTCCTTGAGGGTAAGAGTAAAGACCCATATGGCCTTTGAGTCTCACATAATAGCAAACACTATTGCTACTAACTCAGTGGTCGAAATGCATACGTGGTATGAACACGTATTACAACATCACTCCTTTCCCAGGGAGAGTATGTCTTAATGATGTTGTACGGATGAAAAGATCAGACACCACAGTGACTATCTTTTTGAGTCCCCTTACTACTCGTGAAATATTCACGGACTCTCATCCTGCATAAGACAGATAGGAAAAAATCATATGAGATCTCTTTCAAATATCCTTGTGATACAGATCTCAGATCTTTTGTAAGCATCCATATGATGCAGATCTTTCATTCGACTATCTTGTTTAAGTCATGACTCTAAATCATTCGTCTAATGATTTTGACTTTAAACTAGTCTCATCTCTATCTTATCCATCTGATAAGATAAGGCAGTTGCTCATGTGAGAGAGCCAACCTTAATCTGTCCGACATACACACAATTCAGCTGAGATTTCAAAAATGTACACAAACATTTCTTAAGAAATTCATATGCAATGTTTGAAAAAGAACTTATTCTTTTATTAATTTTGATCATTTACAGACATGGGAATTTACATTGGTACAACTCAGCTCTTACGCAATCCTTGAGATGATAAGTGTTTGTAAAACACATCTCTGGGGATCGCCTTTGTAAGCGGATCCGCTATCATCTCATGCGTAGATATGTACCTTATGTCTACCTTCTTGGTCTTATCATAGTCTTTTGCAAATTTGTAGCGGATATCTATGTGTTTGGTCTTACAATGGAATTTCGGATCTTTGACATAGGCTATAGATGCTTGACTGTCGCTGTGTATAGGTACATCACCTGAGTCACTTGCATTAATTAGCCTGTCTAAGAACTTCCTAAGCCAAACAGCCTCTTGAACTGCCATGCTAAATGCTACAAACTCGGCTTCCATGGTTGAAAGTGCGATGCAGGATTGTTTCTTGCTACTCCAGGATATTGCACCAGATCCGAGTAGAAAAACATATCCTGAGGTCGATCGTCGTTCATCGAGATCACCCGCCCAATCAGCATCAGTGTAGCCTTCGAGCCTCAAGGCATCTCCTTGATAGCATAAAGCAAAGTCTGCAGTTCCTTTGAGATACCGCATTATCCTCTTAACCGCTTTCCAGTGTACTTGCCCTGGGTTGGATTGGTAACGACTTACCATTCCAACGGCAAAACAGATGTCCGGTCTTGTACACATCATAGCGTACATTAGACTACCAACTGCACTGGAATATGGAACTTTTTCCATAATCTCCTTCTCTTTTTGGTTCTTCGGACATGATTTCAGACATAAATTGTCGCACTTGCTTATTGGAGTATCAATGGACTTGCAGTCCTGCATATTAAAACGTTCTAGAACCTTCTTTATATAAGTCTCCTGTGAAAGAGAAAGAAGTTTCTTCGAACGATTCCTTGAAATCTTAACTCCAAGGATATATGCGGCTTCTCCCATGTCTTTCATCTCAAAAACTGATGAAAGCCAAGCCTTGATATCCATCACAAAGCCCTTGTCATTTCCGGCTATTAAGATGTCATCTACATATAGAGACATAATAACATACTTGTTCTTATTCCTCTTGATATATACACAGTTATCTTCATCAAGCATGGAAAATCCATTTGATAAGACAACCTCTTGAAATCGTATATACCACTGCCTCGAGGATTGTTTAAGACCATATATGGATTTAAGAAGTTTACAAACCTTATGTTCGTTTCCTTCTTTTACAAACCCTGTTGGTTGTTCCATATAGATCTCCTCGTCCAATTCTCCATTGAGAAAAGCAGTCTTTACATCCATTTGATGTAATTCGAGGTCTAAGCAAGCTACCATTGCCAGAATCAGGCGAATTGAGGTAAAACGAACAACAGGTGAGAAGGTCTCTTCGTAGTCTATCCCTTCCTGTTGCGTAAAACCTTTCGCGACAAGGCGAGCTTTATATCTGTCAATAGAGCCATCAGCCTTATGCTTGATCTTGAGAACCCATTTGTTCCCAATAGCTCTACGTCCTCTGGGTAAGTCAACTAAGTCCCAGACTTGGTTAACTTTCATGGATTCTAATTCCTCTTGCATCGCTTCCATCCATTTGTCTTTAGCAGGGCAAGATACGGCCTGTTTGAAAGTAGCAGGCTCGTCATCTTCTTGTAGTAAAGTCATAAAGGTTTGCGGAAATTCATCCTCAAATCTTAGAGGAGCCAACCTTGTACGACTACTACGTCGTATTTGAGATTCTTCAAGTCCTTGTTGACTTGAATTTAGATCAATTCTAATATCACTCCCACTTGGAATGTCGTTAGAATTGCTCCCACTTGGATCATTATTCCCGTATGGAATAGGATAATCGTCATTCGTATAATCCATTGGTGAAGGTTGAAACGTATTTTCATTTTCACCAAGAATTCTCCCACTCGAATGAGGTAATCCTTCTTGATCATAAATCTCAAATAGAGATAAGTCCTGACTTATCTCGCCCTGTCTTGAAAACTCGTTTTCCAAGAAAGTGACATCCCTCGACTCAAACTCAATTAGCCCACCATTGTCTTCCTGACTAACAAAAACATAACCTTTGGAGTTTTCTGCGTATCGTATAAAGATACATTTCCTTCCACTTGGCCCAAGTTTGCCATACTTATGGGAGGAAATATGTGCGTAGGATACACAACCCCAAGGTTTCAAAATGTTTAAGTCAGGAGACCTTTGGTTCCACAACTCATAAGGAGTGGAGCTAACTGATTTCGAGGGTACACGGTTTAAAATGAAAGTGGCCGTCAATAATGCATCTCCCCAAAAGGTGATTGGCAAGTTAGCTTGCGCCATCATTGAACGGACCATTTCCATTAAAGTCCTATTTCTCCTTTCTGCAACACCGTTTTGTTGAGGAGTATAAGGCATAGTTACCTGATGTACTATGCCTTTTTCATCACAGAGTTCCTTAAAACTTATTGATTGATATTCACCGCCCCTATCGGTTCGCAAGACCTTAATCTTGCGATCTAATTGATTCTCCACTAAACTCATATAGTTTTTAAAGCAAGCCAAAGCTTCACTTTTGTGGGATATCAAATAGATATGTCCAAATCGGGTAAAATCATCAATAAAAGTGATGAAATAGGACTTTCCGCGTCTTGTCTTGACATTCATCAGACCACATATGTCCGAATGGATAAGCTGTAATGGAACCTCGGCCCTTGTGCCGGTTCCAAACGGCTTGCGACAAGATTTCCCCACAAGGCAATGTTCGCAGGTCGACATTTCAACCTTTGAAACATTGGATAGAAGACCACGTTTGGCGAGTCTATCCATACGCGTTGGTCCAATATGACCAAGCCTTGCGTGCCAACAATTCACATCAGACTCATAAGTCTTAGAATTTGCAATAAGGAAATTTTCATTACATGAGAAATCATACATTGTACTCATTACAATAAATCCTTTAAATACAAACCCAGTACCAATAAGAGTATTATTACAACTTAAGTCCACATTACAATCATGAAAAAACCAATTATAGCCAAGACCCATTAATACAACCACAGAAATTATATTCCTTCGAATATCTGGAGCGAAGAGGACATCATGAAGTAGGAGAGTGCGGCCGTTGTCCAAGACTAGCTTGCAAGTCCCAACGCCTTTCACTTCAACACGTGTGTTGTTTCCTACATAGATCCACTTCGTTCCTTGGGGTATCCGGTGATACTCCACGAAGGACCGTCTGTCCCTTGCTATGTGGTCGGTGGCACCTGAATCAATTATCCAAAATGGATTAGATTCCACAAGAAATATTGAACTAGAAACACATATGTAACTAGTATATTTACAAGTTACCTCGTCGCCTCCACTCGTACACGAACGAGCATAGTGACCGAGCTTGTTGCACTTGAAGCACTTGATCCTCTTCAAGTCTTTCTTCTTGTGCCATTTCTTGTGCCCACCCTTATGTTTGGGTTTCTTGGTAGACTCAGGTTGCTTATTACGTTCATTAGTGAACTTCGAACGATTTTTCCTTTTCTTTCCCCCGTGTGAGGAACTAGCAACCATGTGCACTTCTGCACTTGGCTTGGCAGCCGCAAGCCGCTCTTCCTCTAATTCGAGGTGCTTGGAAACATCGCTGAAGGTCTTGATGCTCTCATTGTGAGTGAGATGCATCTTCATTTGGTCCCACCCATTTGGTAGGGAACGTATGACTGCTTGGATTTGTTGCTCATCTGTGAGCACATGACCTGCGTCCTTTAACTCTGATATAAGGTTCGCCATATGTCGCAGATGTTTCCCCATGGAATGATCTGGACGTTTCTTATATGTATCGAACTTTATAGTTAAGGCGCGAAGTTTGGACACCGATGTGCCACCGAACTTCTCCTCTAGCTTGGACCATATGTCCATGGCTAGGTCATGTTCTCGGAAGATGCGCATTATGTCATCAGCCATACTGCTTAATAACGTAATGCGCGCTATCTTGTTCTTCCGAGACCAAGCATCAAAAGCTTCCTTGTCTCGTCGGTGTTGGGCCGTAGTGCCCAACTCAGGTTCAATCATAACGTTCTTTAGAGTTTCGAGCACTTCTTGCTCCTCTAGAACGTATTGTATCTTGATGGACCAAAGTTTGTAATTATCGCCGTTGAGTTTTTCACCTTTGTTTAACTCAGCGACGATATTCTTTGAAGCGGAAGACATTTTACTTTTAAAATGCTGCAAAAGACATAAAAACCGAAGGTTCGATCAAAAACATATTGCATAAAATTCTTAAAATATAACTCCCACTTGAAATTATATTATATTTGATAAGTTACTTTCGAAAAATATTGAAGATGTTGTTCTAGAATCGAAAAGGTCTCTTTGATTCCAATCACCATCTAGAACAACCTTCAATATTCCCCCATCACTTATCAAACAATAGTACTATTATAGTACTAGCAGCGGAAAAACGAGTTTGAAAACGTATTTTTTTAAATATAATTCCCACTTGAAATGATAATAGAATATCCCATATGGATAGTTCTAAAATCAACTCCCACTTGGAATGATATTCATAATTTGATAAATTACTTTCGAAAAATATTGAAGATGTTACTCTAGAGTCGGAAAGGTCACTACGTTTTCGATCACCATCTAGAGTAACTTTCAATATTTCTCCCTCACTTTATCAAATGTTAGTACTCTTATAGTACTTTGCAGCGGAAAAGCGTTTTTTGAAAACTTATTTTTCAAAAACGTATGAAAACGTATTTTTCAAATAAAATATATTTCAACTTAGTACCCTTATGATACTAGTGAAATATTCGGCACTTCCTGATCATTTGTCGGGAATGAGCCGTAGCCGTGCCTAAGTCGGATCCCCCTTTTTGGGGATTTTTCTGCAAATTATCGTCGCCGGCTCCCGTATGGATCCAGGCGTTTCCCCCCGTATGAGAGAAATTTGATGCAGACGACTGTCGTTTGGCCCCGTATGGGCTAGTTCGACCAAGGCCTTTGCCGAATTGGTCTGAAACTTCCCCCGGCCAGTGCCGATCAGTCCGACAACCGGCCAAGGACGGCCTGCGGCAGCCCTGGCCACTGCCAGGGCCGGCCTGGCCACTGGCCTGGCCTAGGCCAGAGGCCGGCCAGGCCTCTGCCTGGCCTGGCCTCGGCCAGAGGCCGGCCAGGCCTTCTGCCTGGCCTGGCCTCGGCCAGAGGCCCCTGGCCGGGGCCAGGGCCCCTGCCCTGGCCTCGGCCAGAGGCCCCTGGCCGGGGCCAGGGCCCCTGCCCTGGCCTCGGCCAGGGCGGCCAGGCCCTGGCCTGAGGCCAGGGCGCTGCCCTGGCCTCTGCCAGGGCGGCCAGGCCCTGGCTGAGGCCAGGGCCTCTGCCCTGGCCTCGGCCAGGGCGGCCAGGGCGGCCCTGGCCCCTGCCAGGGCGGCCCTGGCCTGAGGCCAGGGCGCTGCCCTGGCCTCGGCCAGGGCGGCCGGGCCCTGGCCTGAGGCCAGGGCACTGCCCTGGCCTCTGCCAGGGCGGCAGGGCCCTGGCCGGGGCCAGGGCTCCTGCCCTGGCCTCGGCCAGGCCCTGGCCGGGGCCAGGGCCCCTGCCCTGGCCTCGGCCAGGGAGGCCAGGCCCTGGCCTGGCCGTGGCCGGCCAGAGCCGGCCGGCCATGGCCATGGCCGGCCGGCCATGGCCCGGCCATGGCATTTTTTTGCCTTGACCGGTCATGTCCCTTTGGCCATGGCCGGTTTCCCCTTTCATGGGAGGCCGCACACCCCCGCCGGAGGGGGTTGCCGCGGTGGTTATTGGCCATAGCCAACCCCCTCCGCATGGGGAGGGGGGTGCATGGCCTTCATAACCCATTTGGTCATAAAAAAATTCATCTTCCCCGATGGGAATAACCACCATCTTCTTCTCCGGTGAAGCACCCGTTCGTCGAGGAAGTAGTTGTCCTCCAATGGCCGTGTGCCAAAAAATGAACCCACTTCAAAAATTCGTAAACTACGCGCTCCACATGAAGAGAGCGCCCATTCCCTATGAATGGAGACTCAGCATCCATGAAGAGAGCGAGTTTGACGATATGAACGGTCGGTTCTTCCCGTCACGGAGAGTCCCTGCCATATCCGTAATGACAGAAGACCCTAACGTGAAAAGAACAACCGCTGCGTTCTCTCCGTCACGAAGCGTTCCTACCATATCCGTAATGGTAGGATACCCATCCGTGAAAAAGACAACGACTCGTTCATAGTTTCTCCGGGGCGAACCCGTATGGCTCTGATACCAATGTAGGATCCTGTCCAAAACAGAGTTAGGATCGATAACATGAAGTTTAGACTTACGCTTGCGTATGCGGCACGGTAGTCTACGAACTTCGCCTTCGGATTCGCCACGACGGATCGAGTCTTCTCACGAACGGAGTAAGGCTACTAATCCACAATCTAAATCTCTACTTTAGATTAAGAACTTGGATAAGAGGGAGAGAAAGGATTTCTGCAGAGCTTCGCTAGGATGAAGATGCATGCATGAATTTCATGCAAATGGTGTAAGAAATGGCTTACCCTTGGGTCTTATTTATAGCCCCCAAGGTAGTTATTTTAGGGTAAGTTGTTCCTTTGGAACAACTTAATTAAGGTGTACCATGATACATGGCACATTATAAGCTTAAGTTGTACCATATGCATGGTACAACATAAGCTTAAGATATTCCCCCTTTATTAGCCATATGTCGCATGCACTTATGCATATATAATGCGACTTTCCCACTCATCCAGAGATCCTCTCCGCAAGGGAACAGATTCCCTTTGTACACGACTTCGTGTACGCGACGTTCGAGGTCCGTATTCCCTCGTACATCCCCCACAAGGGTGTATAAACGTCTTCCATATCCAACATTCCTTCACTCGGCCGAGTGGACTACGTACTCGGCCGAGTGGCCTGTTTCTGGAGTCATAACTTCCCCTCCTTGCTTCCTCGTTGATTCTATCGAACTTCTTCTCCTTCTGCTTATCTTCTAATGCTGCTAGCTCTTCGATAGGGCCATGGGCGATGCTCCAGTATGCGTGCAAGTACCTTGATCTCATTTATGCTCCAAATCGCTCATATTTCCTGAAATCCGACAAAAACAAGAAATAGTGAAAAGCAACACGATATCGTCGAATAATCATGAAAAACACGATTTTTTAGGCGATCAAAATGATATGCAAACATGCAGAAAAATGGTGTAAAATATGGACCAATCAGTTTCCATCGAGACTTGCATGCGAACATGCAGTGATGTAACTCTTTTCGCTCCTCTGCTTAGCAACCGAAGGGTTTGATTTTGTGAGGCACCTGAATACCCTATTCAAGGTACTCACCTTCACCTTCTCCCTCTCCCTCATGAAGGTGTAGCTTCTCAGGAACAACAGCTGTGGGCTTGGCTTGATGACGCTGTTTCTGCTCGCGTGGCTGGAGATCACCTTCCTCAAGAACTCCGCAGCTGACTCCGCAGCAGATTTCCGATAGCTGTAACGTGGAGTGCCCATCGTGAATTCTCTCACCCTCCGATTTCTTCTTACGTTTCTTTCCCGTGTTCTCGTTATATATAGAGAGAAAGCAAGGGAGTCCAATTTATAGTCGGAGTTGGAGAGGGGACTTGACGAATTTGAAGTTTATCGCAACCCTTGGCGGAGTTTGGGTGGGATCCAGATCCGATACCCGACAATTATTTTAAAACTCAATTCCGGTTAATGATAAACTTCCAATGGCTACCTGAACTACAATCCTTGCCCTACTCTGTTCCCTTTAATTCACAGGGATCGGGTTGGGTCCTTCGGGCGTTGGACGATTTGATCGTCCAACACCCCCTCAGCAGTCAGATTTATCAGCAGTAATCGCCCTCTATTTCCCTCTCTTAACCCGTCTTTATCCGTAATTTTCCGCTCTCCTTGCTTTTACCATGTGCTTCCGCCCCAGTGCCTCCTCTTTCCTGGCGATCCTCCCACCTCTGACCCAACCCCTCCCCTATTTCCATGCGCCCGCCCCCTCCCACCCCCACCCCGCCCCCACCTCCGCTCCACCCCCTCCCCTATTTCCCTGCGCCTGCCCCGACCTCCTTGCTCATGTCTCCTGCAGGATGTGATATTCCCCATGTTGGTGCCTTTGTTCAGCAAGTTTTGTTTGCATATCTTGAATCCAGATGCAATTCTTGTTCCAGTCATGAACATGGAAGTGCTTTATGAAGTCACTTGATACACTCTTTTGTTCTTGTCATGTGCATTGTTTCAATCAATTTTTTAGTGATTGAAGATATTTAATATGTTCAGCTGGTATTATATGATGATATTAAATTAGTACTGAATCAAACTCATTATTGGACAAACAAAGATCCGAGACCTACTGGAATTAATCTTTTGTTGACTAGCATAAATGAAACATGTGAAGTTTGGATGATTGTCCAGGGCAATGGCTACAGACTGAATTTGAACTGTTTAGCAAGAAGATAACCCACAAGTTGTACGGATTTGAAGCACAACGCCATTAAGAGCTTGGCCAATGTTGTCATGGGTTATCTTCTTGCGGTACATATATTTGGTTCGGTATCAATCATATTATACATCAGTTTAGTATCAAGCACTAAAGATGTCTTAAGGAAGAGGGATATAAAGGTGTTGACCTTCTCTGTTTTCACAACTGTGTCTTCTTTCTCAAGCTGTGGATTCATCCCCAGTACAAATGAGAACATGATGGTCTTCAAGAAGAACGCTGGCCTGCTCCTCCTAATAATCCTGTTGGTTCTTCTGGGGAACACAATGTTTTCGAGTCCTGAGGTTTCATCTACGAGTCCTGAAGAAACTGACAAAGAGAACGGTGTACTGGTACTTGCGGAGGTCGGGGCGGGTGGCGGTGGGCATAGGGAATATGGGAGGGGGTGGAGCAGAGGTGGGGGCGGGGTGGGGGTGGGGGTGGGAGGGGGGCGGCTGCATGGAAATGGGGAGAGGTTGGGTCGGAGGTGGGAGGATCGCCGGGAAAGGGGAAGCGCTGGGGCGGAGGCGCTGGGGAAAAGCAGGAAGAGGAGAAAATTACGGATAAAGAAGGGTGTTTACGGGTGTTTTCTCACCACAGGATCGTTGACCAGGGATTGAGCGGTCAACGTGGTCAATGGGTCAGTTGTGATCCCTCGGGTGCGCTGAGCACACGTGCACTCTGCGCGGGTGATCACTCCTTATTTTACACCCTTTTCCCGCATGTTTGCATGCCATTTTGATCGCCCAAATCATGTTTTTCACGATATATCGACGATATTGCAATGCTTTTCACGATTTGTTGTTTTTGTCGCATTTCAGGAGATTTGGCGCGATTAGGAGTGATCTCGAGATGCGTGTAATCTAGACGGCCACCGACGACCTCCCCGAGGGGTATTTTGCTGTTGGAGAGGAGCGGAAGAAGAATGGACGTCGCCGGAGCGACGAGGAGGCCAAAACGACCAGTTTGGGCATTTTTTGTGTCCCACTCGGCCGAGTGGAGGAGCCACTCGGCCGACCAGCGAGACACTGCTCGGCCGACCCGTTCAGACACGACTTCCATGTGTACTCGGCCGAGCGACGGAGACCACATCGGCCGAGTGACGATACCACGTCCGCCCGAGTGGCGCCCAGACGAAGGCCCTCAAAAAGACCGAAGTTACTGTTTTTCGGCCATCTGAGCCTCAGAAGACCCACTCGGCCGAGTGGCAAATCCCGTCCGCCCGAGTGAAGTGAAGCCATCGGCCGAGTGACGACAACTCACTCGGCCGAGCCACCCCCGAACTGAAGACCCCTGAAGCCCCCGACTTACTGGAAAATTGACAGGGTTTTCACTCGGCCGAGCGACTTTTGTCACTCGGCCGAGTGCGATGCGCAGCCTGTAGCGAAATTTGCGGAAAACAGGCTGTGCAGGGGCGTTTTGGTCAGGATTTTTAGACGATTTTTGGGGCTATTTAAGCTCTGTTTTTACCCTAGTTTTGGGAGCCACCTCTCAGATTTTTTGCAGCTTTTTGAGTCTACTTTTTAGCTTTATTAATTGTGATTGGTGAAGAGAAAAACTTGGATTTTTGTTGGGTTGATTGAAGATCTACATTGGTTTGCACTTCTCTTCCACAAAAACTCTATTTTTATTGTTTATATCATTGTTGTGATGAATTCCATTGTCTATTTCTTTGCCAATTATTGTGCTATTGCAATGATTAGTGAGTAGTCTCCACGTCTTGGGGCGTGGGGATGAACCCTACGAGCCCAATTTCGTATTTGTGTTGAATTGGTAGGAATTGAGCTAGGACTGTTATTAGGGATTAGATTGGGATCGAATTACTACGGATAGCTAGGTATTCACATCAATTGGGATTTGCAAGAGATTGGATCCCAATTCGATGGGAAGCCCTAGAAATCCGAATTGGGTTGGAGTCGGATTTTCGAAGTATCGGTTTGCAAGAAATTGGACCGATGCCAGGATCTCCGGTTGCAATTCCGTGCCGATACCCGTTTGCAAGAGATTGGACGGGTAGGAACTATCCTAATCTAGATTGTGGACCGAGTTTGCAAGAGATTGGGCTCGGTGCGCAATTGGACGATGATGTTGACCCTAATGCTAGCTTCCCTAGGCTAGGGTTTGCAAGAGATTGGACCCAAACCTAGGGAAGCTATAGACCGGCAACAGCGCGAGAGCGTGAGCTTGGTTCCACATTTAGTTGCAACTAGTTCATCCGAATTCTCATCCTAGCGATTTCGATACCGGCGAACCACAATGGTGAAATACGGTGAGTAGTGGGGATTCCCCATTCCCTAGGCGTTCTCTATTTGATTTGATATTTCGCACTTTTGTCTGACGATTGTGACAGGATCGGCCAAGGCAATTATCCCTCTAAATAGCCAGGTTGATTAGGAGCAAGCACGGTCATTCGTCCTCCCTGTGTTCGATACCCGCTCGCCGCTATACCGTGCGCTTGCGGTAAAACTACAACCGTCGCCTCGGGACGTGTACGCCGGGGCGCGGCCAGCGGGTCGGAGATGGAGTCAGGGTCGAGCTCCGGATCCGAGCGGGGCGTCAGTCCTTGGTTGAAGCAGAGCGGAGGGGTAGCCTCGGCTCTGCTTTGATGGGCTCGGCCTCGGTCGGATGAGCGTCGAGGGGTAGCCTCGGTGCCTCGGTCAGCTTCTTCCTGAATAGACGAGAAACTCGTTAGGGTGGCCGGACCTTGGTTCCGGCCGTATCCCCTTCGATGCCTAAGTCAGATCAGGGTCTGAAGGATGCACGGCGGGGTAGGCATGACTCGAGGGGAGGTCGATGCGCTGACCCACGGTGTGAGCAAGGGGAGGGAAAAGGAATGGCGGAAGACCAAGGTCGTTGATGGTATACCTTAGCTTAGAATACATGGGGTTCGATCCCTTGCTCCGTTGTCCCTCTGGTCCTTTTATAGGTGGATCTACCACGATTGCCTCTCGTCCACATCGCCACGCCATTCCCCACGATGGCACCTGCCGGCATCATGGGGGAGCCGTTTGTCCCCAGTCACGCTGTCACGCCGTTTGCCCCCATACGCCCCCCTCGAGATCCGTCCCCATGATGACGCCTACCAGCGTCATGGGGGCTGTCCCTCTCCTGGGCTTCTTGATTGACGTTAAAGCCTTATACTCCTCGGGAGTGGTTTCTCCAGGGGATCGTGGGCCGGTTTTGAGATTTCTCGTGGGCCTTGCCTGGCGTGGCCCAACCTTGTTGGCAGGATTTTCTCCATAGCTTGACGTTGGGCTTCCAGCCTTTGGGGCTTCAACCATAATAGCCGTATTAATTGCCCCCATCGGTCGTGTCGATCCCATCTAGTTGGCTCGGTTCAGACGATGCGACTTCTGCTGATTTTGACAGGCGCGCCAGTCGAGGCTGGTTCATTAAAGGGAGACCATCATTAGGCGGCCCGTTCAAATCCCTTTGGTGCCAGTCTTGAAGCACTGTTGGCTCGTGGATGCTGCCACGTGTCCTTGTGCGTTCATCCTTGCCGCACGAGGGGTCGTCCTGGGAAAAGAGGTGTATAGAAGGGAGAGCCACCACCCTTCGCATGAGGGTCTATCCTTTTCAATCGTCTTCCCTCCGTTTGCCTCCCTTTTCGTCAGGCCGAATCCTGTTCGAGCTTTATCTCATGTCGTCCTCCTCCGTCGCTGTTTTGGGTTGCCTGGAGAACGTTGCTGACCCCGACCCAGCCGGCGGGTCCGTCTCGGTGGTTCGCCGTCATGGGGGCGTGCTTTCAGGGGTGCCTCCCTATGTTCTTGGGTGTCCTTCGTCCATCTGCGCCACCTCCATCGGGAATATGCGCACCAGCTTCCTTCTTCCCCCTTATTCTGTCCGGGCCACAGAATCCGACGAGCGAATCTGCTTTCCCCGGCCTCGGGAGGTCGGTGTTTACGAAAAGTGTTTTTGGTTCGGGCTTCGGTTCCCTCTCCACCCCTTTATTTCCGAGTTTCTGCGAGCCCATAGGGTGGCCCTATGCCAATTTTGCCCCAATGCCATTGGTCTCATCGTCGGGTTTGTCGTTCTCTGAGAATTGAAGGGGGTGGTCCACTCCCTTCGACTCTTCGCCCAATTCTACCGCTTGAGCCACCATCAGTCGGGGCCTGGATTTATATCAGCGCTCGGCCAAATAAGAGCCTGGTGCTGGGGCTGCCGAGCTCTTTGAAGCTCTGGAAGTGTGAATACATCTTCGTCATTTTCCCGTCAGACGTGGACTTCCCGTCTCAATGGAGCAGTGTCTGCACGTTGTCTATTGAGCTGGGCGACCCCACTGACACCGATCTTGAGGTGGTGAAGACCCTGTTGGTGGTTCCCGTGAAGGATCGGAAATTGACGTTCTCTTTGATGATCCTAATTTGCGGAAGACCACTTGGCCCCCGGGTGAGTTCCGCTGACGTCCGCCATGTTGAGCTATCCCGGCCAGTCCTGACCTTTTCCTCGGTGCTTTTTACAGGTGGATTTGGCCTCGATTCTGCTCCGACCCCTCCCCCGGTCACGGTCCCTGAGCCTGCTCCACGTAGGAGGGATCACGTGTGAGAGGTCTAAAAGAAACAGCCGCCTCCTGGCGTGGGCTTCAAAAGGGCGAGGGGGCATGCCCCATCTTCACCCTTGCCGGGCATCTCGAAGAAGGCCCGTCCCCGAGTTAAAGAGGGAGGTGCTCTGCTGCCCGAGGGTCGGGTTCCGCCCTTCCCGGCCGAGGTCACCTGGCCTTGGTCCGGGCCGTCATCGTCGCCACCGAACCCCCTCCCCGAGGTTTATGAGCGGTACCTGGGAGCGTTCCATTCGGTTCCCGTCGATTTGCCTCAGTCAGGCGATGGCCTTCTCTGACCTCGCTTCCCAGTGGGGCCGGGGGGAGTCAGTTTTTGCTGACTGTGGCATGGCGGCGTGGCTGGCTGAGAACTGTTGCCTTCCTTTGGACTAGGCTGCGTTGGACGGGGTTAAAGGCGACTGCCTAGCTGCCTTCGTGGTCCAGGCTAGCCAGCAGGTGAGGCGTTCTCGCATACCTCGTTTTTGATACCCATATTTCATCCCGTCTTTTTGGTGCAGCTGTCCTCGGTGGGGCTTTCCATAAGGCGCCAATTCGAGGCTCTTTATTAGGCCGAGGCTGACGCGGTGCGGTCAGCCGAGGCCGAGGGTGTCGAGGGCGATGCTAGTCTACTGGCCGAGGCTCGTATCAAGTCCCTGGAGACCTGGATAACTGAGCTCTCCTCTGCCTTAGAGGAGTCAGATCGGGAGAGGGCCTTGGCTTGGGTTGGGAAGTCCAAGGCCGAGGACCGGATTGCTGAGCTCGTGGAGGCCACCGAGGCGCGCATCGAAGCTGGCGAGGGCCCTGCCCCCGTTGTTGGAGCCGACTCCCTGGAGCTCTCCAGCCTTCTGGAAGCGGCGGAAGAGAGAGAGAGAAAGCTCTCCTAGTCCAGCTTGGCGCGAGATCTAGAGAGGTCGAGGTGGAGCGGGCAGAGCATCAGCGCCGGGTTACCATCCTCGAAGATCAGATCCGAGAGCTGGAGGCGGTGAACAGCGCTCAGATTGCTCAGGACGCCGTGGAGGAATACGCTCTCTCTTTTGCAGCCTCGAGTATGTCTGAAGCATTCGAGAAGGGGTTTGCCTGCTGCAAATCCGAGATCCAGAAGAGGTTTCCACTCTTGGGGATCGATTTTGAGGAGCTCCGGGTGTACTCCGACGACGAGGGTGAGACACGGGTCGGACCCTCGCCTCCGCCGGAAGCCCCCTCAGGGTCGGCAGCGGGATGAGTGAGAGAGTGTTGTTTGTTCGGTCATTGTTCCGTTGTGTAACACTCCCCTCTCCTTTCTTTTCAGAAATGAAGTCTCCTTTTTCTGTCTAGGACCGCTTGTCTTCCCCTTGGTATGTGTCCACTTTTTGGGACTTACTGTCAATGAGGTGGTTGTCCTACCGGGGATGTTGCCCCTCATCCTTGCAGCGTGTTTGGCCGATCGGCTGGCTGGGGGGTGCTATTCCTCAGGCTCACGGTCCGGTCGGCTCGCCCACATGTCGGGGGAGTTGCCCCGGCCTTACAGTGGGTTTGGTTGGGCAGTCTGCTAGGGGTGCGACCCCGCGCCTTGTGACTGACAGATGAGGCCGACCGCTGAAGTCGACCTCTGGTCCAAACCGTTAGGGGAGTTACCCCCAGCCTTACGGTCGGTCGGTTAACCGACCTGCTGGGGGAGTTGCCCCCAGCCTTACAGCCGGTTGGTGTCGTCCAGCCTGCTGGGAGGGCAACTCCCAGTCTGATGACGGATCGACAGACCGACCTGCTGGGGGAGTTGCCCCCCAGCCTTATGATCGATCCACCCCCCTGGTTGACCGGGGGGAGTGGCCCTCGGCCTGTTGACCGGTTGGGGGAGTCAAGCCACTGAGGGTCTATCCCCTGGCCTTATAATCCTCTGCTCGGATGCTCACCCCGTGAGGTCTCTTTCTTCCCGAGTGAGTTTCCAAAACATGAAGGCGAAATAGGCTCAAACAGTTTTATTCGGGCAGATGGAGGAAGGGGGATACATTTGCGGGTGATCTCATTGATAATATTTGCGTAGGTGCTCGGCATTCCAGGTATGGGTGAGGATCTTTCCCTCCGAATTGGCCAGTCGATAAGTCGCGGGTCCGAGGACCTCGATGACTTTGTAGGGTCCTTCCCACTTAGCCGCCAGCTTCCCTTTATGGGCGATCTCCGGGCTGAAGGCGGCTTTTCTGAGGACTAGGTCCCCTTGGCGGAAGCTCCTTCCTCTAACTCGGGAATTGTAATAACGAGCCACCTTCTACTTCTGGCGGATGATGGTGGCCAAGGCCTGTTCCCGCCGCTCGCCTAGGAGTTCCAGGCCGAGCTCCAAGCCTTCCGTGTTCCTTTCCTCGTCGAAGTGCTTTATGCGGAGGGATTCCTCGCCTACTTCGACAGGTACCACCACCTCGGCGCCATACACAAGCATGAACGGGGTTTCACCCGCGGCTTGTTTGTGGGTCGTTCTGTATGACCATAGTATCCATGGGAGCTCCTCCGGCCAACTCCCCTCGGCGTCCTCCACTTTCTTGCGGATGGGTTCTATGATGCACTTGTTTGCGGCCTCTGCCATCCCGTTGGTCTGGGGGTGAGCCACTGAAGCGAAGAGGAGCTTGATCTTCCATTCGGCGCAGAAGTCTTTGAACCTGGCGGAGTCGAATTGTTTCCCGTTGTCCGTGACGATGGCTCGGAGGATTCCGAACCTGGAGATGATGGAGTTCCAAACGAAACTCTTCGCCTTCTTCCACGTTATGGAAGCAAGGGGCTCGGCCTCAATCCACTTGGTGAAGTAGTCCACCGCCACGATTAGGTATTTCCTCTGTCCTCGTCCCGAAGTGAACGGTCCGAGGATGTCGAGCCTCCACTTCGCGAAAGGTACGGGACTGACAATTGGAACGAGTTCCGATGGGGGGGATGAGCCGAGTTTGGCAAATCTCTGGCATTCCTGACACCTTCGGACATACTCCGTTGCATCGTGGACCATGGTTGGCCAGTAATATCCTTGTCTCAGGATTTTCTGGGCGATCGTCTTACCTCTGTGGTGATTTCTGCAGATCCCCTCGTGCACCTCCCGGAGGACGTAGTCAGCTTCTTGAGGACTGAGGCATTTGAGGTAGGGGAGGATATCCGTCTTCGTCCATTTTTTTTGTAAAGTACTCCTTCGTGGATCACGTGTAGGAGTTCCTTCCTCTCCAAGGTTCGATGTTCGTCAGAGTCCGTCGGCACTTCACCATGAGAGAGGTATCGGACGAACGGGTCCATCCAGGTGGGGTCCCCATCGATCACCATCACCTCCTTCTCCTCTGTGCTGGGGAATCGAAGATTTTCCATGTAGATGGTGCGGCCCATCTCTTTGGTCGAGGAGGAAGCCAGTTTGGATAGAGCATCCACGCGGGCATTCTCTGACCGGGGAAGGTGAAAGGTCTCAGCCTTCTTAAATTTGGACAGCGCGGTCTTGGCTATGGCTAAGTAGCTCTGCATCGCCTCCTCGTGTGCCTCGTAATTCCACTGTAGTTGGTTGATGATGAGTTTTGAGTCGCTGAGGAGTCACACGGAGTCAGCCCCGAGCTCTCTGGCCAGCCTCAGTCCGTTTATCGCGGCTTCGTACTCGACCACATTGTTGGTGGCCGGGAATTCGAACCGAAGCGCGTACTCTACGACATACCCCTCGGGAGATCGGATTGCGATCCCGGCTCCGCTGCCTGACCGGGTCGCAGACCAGTCCACATGGACTATCCAAGTGTCCTGGTTCTCTGGATGACCAGTAAGAACGACATCAGTCGAAAGGAAAGAAAGGGGTTGGGTAGTTACCGTGGCCGAGTTTTCTCCAGAGGGGTTCCCCCCTTCTATGGTGCATTCGGCGATGAAGTCCGCCAGTGCCTGCCCTTTAATGGCCATGCATGGTTTGAACCGTAGGTCAAACTCGCTCAGTTCCACTCCCCAATTCAGCATCCTTCTCATTCGATCGAATCTCTTGAGGTTTTGCTCCAGCTGGGAGTCGGTAAGGACCAGTATAGTGTGGGCTTGAAAGTAGGGCCGGAGTCGGTGGGCTGAGAGAACGAGGGGGTATGCCAGCTTTTTCATGGGCGTGTACCGCCCTTCTGCGTCCTTCAGGACCCGACTGGTATAATTCACTGGCCTCTGTACCCTGCCGTCCTCCCTGACCAGCACCGAGCTCACTGCTTCTCCCATGCAAGCAAGGTAGAGGCTCAACGACTATCTTTCCCGCGGTTTGGATAGGAGCGGGGGAATGCGGAGGTACTCCTTGAGTTCGTTGAATGATCGGGAGCAATCCTCGTCCCACGGTATTGTGTTCCTATTATCGGCCGGCTCCGCGATCGCTTTCCTCAGGGTCCTGAAGAACGGAAGGGATTTTTCCGCCGATTTGGATAGAAATCTCCATAGAGCGACGATGTGCCCATTCAACCTCTGTAGCTCCTTAATTGTCGTTGGCTCCCGCATGTTGATCAGCGCCTTGATCTTGTCAGGGTTAGCCTCGATGCCGCCATTGGTGATCATGAACCCTAAGAACTTGCCCGCTCTAACCCCGAATGTGCACTTCGCGGGATTGAGGCGGATGTTGTGTCTCTGCAACCGCTCGAAGGTTTCCCTGAGGTCGGCGATGTGATCTCCCGGATCCTTCGACTTGACCAACATGTCATCGACGTAGACCTCCAGGTTCCTTCCTATCTGGGAGTCGAACACCTTGTTGACCATTCTCTGGTAGGTGGCCTCTGCATTCTTTAAACCAAAAGGCATCTTCTTGTAGCAGAAGATTCCCTTATCTGTCGTGAAGGCTGTCATCTCTTCATCCCGGAGGTCCATCTAGATTTGATTGTACCCGGAGTAGGCGTCTATAAAGCTGAGCATTTCATACCCTGAGGCGTTGTCCACGAGATGGTCGATGTGAGGCAAAGGGTAGCTGTCTTTAGGGCATGCTTTATTGAGGTTGCTGAAGTCCACACACATTCGCCACTTCCCGTTGGGCTTCTTGACCATTACAATGTTTGACAGCCACTCTGTGTACCAGACTTCTCGAATAAAGCCAGCGTCGCGGAGGCGCTCCACCTCTTCGGAGGCAGCCTTCATCTTTTCGCCACCCAGATTCCGCTTCTTCTGTCTGACTGGCTTGAAATTGGGGTCGGCATTCAGCCTATGCATAATCACTCGGGGGTCTACGCCGGGCATGTCATCGGGTGACCATGCGAAGATGTCATGGTTCGCCTCCAAGCATTCGATCAATCGGCTTCTCAAGTCCGAGCCCAGCCCCGATCCGATGGAGATGAATCTTCCTTCGACACTCGTGACCGGGATCTGCTCCGGCTCTTCTGCGGGCTCAGGTCTCGGCCCGTACCTTAGGTCAAGCGTGGCCATGGAGCTGTCAGGTTGGTCTGTGGGTTTTTCGTCTGCTAGCTGGTAGTAGATCTTTAGCTTCACACGTCGCCGTCGACTTGCCCGATCCCTCTCGGGGTCTGGAACCTGATCGTTCGGTGAAGAGTCGAGACCACCGATCCAACAACGTTGAGGAGCGGGCGGCCAATGATCCCATTATACGCCGACCCGATCCTCAGCACCACGAACTCCACCGTCAGGGTCACCGAGTCAGGTGGCCCGCCGAGCGTGACCGGGAGGTGGATCGCCCCCACGATGGGCGTGGAGTGACCCGTGAAGCCCACCACGGGCCCCGAGCACGGCTCCAGGTCCTTGTTCTGTAGCCCCATCCTTTCTAAAGTCGACATAAATAGGATGTCGCAAGAGCTGCCAGTATCGACTAGCAGTCACCGGACCACGGACGTGTCGATGACTACGGATACCACCAGCGCTTCGTCTGGCCGTGGCGGCTCCTTTGCCGCATCCGCCCTGCCGACCTGGAGGGGCGGCGGTGGGCTCCTGTACTCCATATCGCGGCCCTCCTCGTGGCCGATCCAAGGTTGCCCTTGCGCCCTGACCGGTTGTGTGCGTCAGGGAGCGACGATCCCTGCCGGTCGTGCGGGAGCCAACGCCCGTCGCCGGGGTCGCGCCCCCTTTCACTTCGGGGGATGAAGCCGTGTCATTGTCGGTGTGGTTGTTTTACGTGGGTGTTGATTCATTTTCCACAGACGGCGTCAAATGTTTACGGGTATTTTCTCACCACAGGATCTTTGACCAGGGATTAAGCGGTCAATGTGGTCAAGAGGTCAGTTGTGATCCCTCGGGTGCGCTGGGCACACGTGCACTCTGCGCGGGTCGGAGATGGAGTCGGGGTCGAGCACTGGATCCGATCGGGGAGTCGGTCCTTGGTTGAAGCAGAGCGGAGGGGTAGCCTCGGCTCTGCTTTGATGGGCTTGACCTCGGTCGGACGAGCGTCGAGGGGTAGCCTCGACTCCTCGGTCAGCTTCTTCCTGAATAGACGAGAAACTCGTCAGAGTGGCCGGACCTTGGTTCCGGCCGTATCCCCTCCGATGCCTAAGTCAGATCAGGGTCTGAAGGATGCACGGCGGGGTAGGCATGACTCGAGGGGAGGTCGATGCGCTGACCCACGGCGCGAGCAAGGGGAGGGAAAAGGAATGACGGAAGACCAAGGTCGTTGATGGTATACCTTAGCTTAGAATACATGGGGTTCGATCCCTTGATCCGTTGTCCCTCTGGTCCATTTATAGGTGGATCTGTCGCGATTGCCTCTCGTCCACGTCGCCATGCCATTCCCCACGATGGCGCCTGCCGACATCATGGGGGAGCCATTTGTCCCCAGTCATTCCGTCACGCCGTTCGCCCCCATACGCCCCCCCTCGAGATCCGTCCCCACGATGGCGCTTGCCAGCGTCATGGGGGGTGTCCCTCTCCTGGGCTTCTTGATTGACGTTAAAGCCTTATACTCCTCGGGAGTGGTTTCTCCAGGGGATCATGGGCCGGTTTTGAGATTTCTCGTGGGCCTTGCCTGGCGGGGCCCAACCTTGTTGGCAGGCTTTTCGTCCATAGCTTGACTTTGGGCTTCCAGCCTTTGGGGCTTCAACCATAATAGCCGTATCAACGGGTTAAGAGGGGGAAACAGAGGGCAATTACTACTGATAAATCTGACGGCTGAGGGGGCGTTGGACGATCAAATCGTCCAATGCCTGAAGGACCCAACCCGATCCCTAATTCACATCGTTTTGTAAACAATTCCCTCCCCTTTGTTGTTGGGGGATTACCTTCCCTCATCCTCCCCAAAAGTTCTCCTATTTTAGTTGTTCCTATCTAAGTTATCTTTTATCTTTGCCAGCTTTATTTACCTGAATTTTTGTCGTAATAGGCGAAAATCTACAAATAATTTTAAAATCAACTTTAATTTAAATTTAATTACAAGAACCGACTAACTCCTCACCACATCGCATTCTCTACACGAATTCAAGCTGAAAAACAACCCAAGTTTGCATTGTGCACCCTTCAAATCTCTAATCACTCGGAACCCAAATCTCTTTAGGCTAATTCGACCTTCTAGAGTGCACATGTAAATAGTTTCTTAATAATGCACATTGCTCATGAAATGTATATTTATGTATTGTTATCAAAATTTCGCTTCCATGGGTAACCACATGATAATCATATGATCAAGGTTATAATGCAGTGCATGTGGCCTATCAAAATGATTATGCTGCACTTTGTGAATATCATGTCTAATTTAAATGTATGCATGATTTCTTTTAATATGCTTATTGTTTTAAACGGGCTTTTGGTGGGCCTACACGTTAGTGGGTATCCACCCATTATGTAACCCTATTATTATAAATACAGGGCTATGGATTCCATAGCCACTACGTTTACAACACGTTATCAGCACGCTCGAAGCTGAGCCGAACCCATGCCAACGGACGAACGCGACGCGAACGGGCTTCCTTCACCGAACGTCGCTAGATCCGGCGGGTAGGATCTAGAGGTAATCCTGAAACCCTAGATCTAAATTTGTATGCGCAAATGTCTAGATCCAAGATCCTTGGATCGATTGTTTAATAAAAATCAACGTTTTTATTGATTAAAAATTAACTTTTTACAATAAAAACAACTTTTTGGAGATTAAAAATGATTTTTTTTCTACCAAAAATTGGATTTTTATCCCCAAAAACCATCAAACCCTAGGGGATCTTTTCGCCGGAATGCGAAACCCCCACCAAAACTCGCGCCGCCGCCGCCGACCCCCCTTCGGCTTGCGGCAACCCCCCCGCCCGCCGCCCAAAGCGGCGGACGCCCCCACCCCGCCGCTGCAAACGGCAGGCTCGCCTCGCCGCCAGCAGCGACGGGCGACCCCTCCGCCTGCGACGGCGGGCCGCCCCGCCGCCAGCAGCGGCGGGCGACCCCTCCGCCTGCGACGGCGGGCCCGCCCCACCGCCAGCAGCGACGGGCGACCCCCGCCGCTGTAAGCAGCGGGCCAAACCCGCCGCCAGCAGAGGCAGGCGTCCCCGTCGCCAGCGACAGCGGGCTCGACCCGTCGCCAGTGACGGCGGGCCAAACCCGTCGCCAGCAGCGGCGGGCGACCCCGCCGCTGTGACGGCGGGCTCGTCCCACCACCTGCAGCGGTAGGCGACCCCGCTGCTGCAAGCGACGGACCAAACCCGCCGCCAGCAGCGGCGGGCGAAACCCGCCGCCCGTGACGGCGGGGCACCCCCGCCGCCCGCAGCCGCGCCCCCCCGCCGCCCGCAGCGGAGGGCCCCCCACCCAGGTGGCCGCTCGTATCGGGGTCCCCCGGTGCGTGCTCATGTCCGGAAACCCTAGCCGCCTGAAGCGGCAATCCGCGCGACCAAAACCCTAACTAGGGTTTCACCCCGAAAATTCACTATTTTCAAACGATTTTCAGATTTAATTCGATTTTCCTTCGCTATAATCTGGTCAAATTACATGTGATTTAATTCAACGCTTTTTATTCGGATTATTTGATTTTTACACGTTTAAAAATTAGGAAGATCCTGCGACCGCTCTGCCGTTAGTCAACTAACCTAACGGTGTATGATGTTACCTAGTGGTCCAATAATTTTTAAATGAAAGATCTTAATTTTCCACTATAAACTGCCTGTGATGATTAAATTACCTGTAATGAATAAACTGCATGTAATGATGCCTGCTGCATTTTAACTGCCTGCGACGAATGTTAAATATTTGATGTGGTTTTGGATCGGCTAGTTATCACCATTTTCTTTTTCATGCATTATTTTCTTTTTGAGAGAAAAATGTAGTGAGGATAATTTTGTAATATTACAAGCCCGGCGGACGCCTCAAGAAGATGAAGGACCATTCCCGAAGAATAGGGGCCCCACGGGGTTCCCGAGTTGTACTTTCATTTTCTTTTTGGGACTGTATGTACTGTAATTAATTTGGTGATTAGCCGATCCACGCAGCAAATATCTGTGTCTGAAGTGCTTAATTATTTATTTCTGTGAAAATATCTAATTATTTCCTATCTTTTAACATGCTAGAGTGATAAATGGCCAAAATTGCGAGCGTCGATTTCGACATTTTGGATGCTTCAGGCAAGAACTACTTAAGCTGGCAGTTGGACATAAAATTCCATCTACGAGCGCAGGTATTGAGCCACGCCATCGCTGTAGGCGATAAGGCTTCTGATATAGATAAAGCGAAAGCAATTATCTATATCAGACGCCATATCGATCGGACCTTGGAGGCCGAGTACCTCACGGTGGAAGACTCGTATGAGTTATGGACCGCCCTCGAGGATAGGTATAAACATCAAAGAGATGTTATACTTCCCCGAGCGCAATATGAATGGGAGAACCTCCGTCTCCAAGACTTTAAGTCTATTGCCGAGTACAACTCGGCACTCTTTAGCATCACCTCACGCCTGAAGTTGTGTGGTGAAAAGGTGACGGAGGAGCGCATGTTAGAGAAGACGTATACATCCTTCCACGAGAAGGATGTCATACTAATGCAACAGTATCATGAACGAAAGTTCATGAAATACTCAGAGCTTCTCTCATGCCTTCTGATGGCAGAGCAGAATCGTGACCTTCTTCTGGCCACCCATAACTCACGCCCTACCGGCACTGCTCCTGCGCCTGAAGCGCATCACAGCTCCTCCCAGAAGAAGAGGAGCAACTTCAAAGGCAAACCCCAGAATGGTAAAGCGATGAAGAAGAAGACTAGAGGACCCCCTCCCAGAAGCAACAATGAGGGGAGGAAGAAGAAAAATGTGTGGAAGAGAAAGGACGACGGCCAGACATTTGCCCCCAGAAAGGACTGGGAAGATAAGTGCCACAGGTGTGTCATGACTGGACACTGGTCCAAGAATTGTCGGACTCCACGCCACCTGCAGGACTTGTACAAAGCGAGCCAGAAGCAAGCTGAGACAAACTTGGTGGCTCAAGAAGACCTGGCACCAATCAGGTTCATCGCTGAGGACTTCTCAAACGATGACCTGCTCGACTGAGGACATTATCCATTTTCTATGCATTGTAGCTTTCCTTTTTGAGAAACTATTTATCTGCTTGTTTTTCTTCTCTAGCATGTTGAAGTACTTTTTCAGACATTAAATTGATTATCCGTAGTATATCTTTTTGTGTGTGCCTTATACTGCGATATTTTCTTTTAAAATAGATGGACTTTAAATGCCTAATGAACAGTGCCTCTATGCACACGATCCTCCAAGACATCTGCTTTTTTCAAAGCATTAATAAATACGATGGCACCGTAAATACAATTTTCGGTCCATCAGGTATCATTGAAGGATCAGGGGAAGCACAATTTATGCTCCCCAACAAAACACAACTACTTATAAAAGATGCGCTTCTCTCCCCTAGCTCGCATAGAAACCTGTTAAGCTTTAAAGATATCCGCTTAAACGGATATCACCTTGAAACGGTGAGCAAACAAAACAGAGAATACCGAGATGTAACGTCTCATAAAAACGGTGCTAAAAACATCGTCGAGCGTTTTGAGGGACTCTCATCGGGTCTCTACCACACAAGGATCAGAGCAATGGAAGCAAACACACTAGAGCACCAGAAGTGCCATAATCAACCAGAATTCAAACTCTGGCACGATAGACTAGGACACCCTGGAAGGAATATGATGCGTCGCATCATATCCCAATCCCGTGGAATTAACCCGAAAAGCCTGACGCTACTTCGGAAGGGTACACATCCTTGTCCCCCTTGTTACAAAGGGAAATTGATGTAGGGGAATTGGCGGTCCCTTAAGGCACAAAAACTCTAGTCCCGTCCTAAGTCGGACGGAACATAGACACAAAAAACCATTTGCAGCGGAAGAAAAACTAGTTAATCTAAATTAACATGCAGTTAAAACAATTTTAACTTAGCCCTAAGGTCCAAGACCCTATGCCAAGATCTATGCCGACTTGGGATGGATCTGACCATCCCAAGAAGGATCTAGCCTACTGCGATTAAACTAAACTAATGCTAATAAAATACTTTAACCACATACCCGGAATCTCAACCCTGGAGCAGGCGAGATGTTCAGCGCCGTCTTCCGAGCTGCTCCCGTCCCACGCCGAGCCGCTCCTTGAACCGCTCCCCGAACCGCTCATCGAACCGCTCCGCATCCCGAGGCGATCAATCCCCGTGCCGCCGAGCCAACCACGCGCCGAAGAAAGTTTCACGCGAGTGAAACCTCCGCCTAGATTTCGGATCCAGAATCCGAACTCCTTTGCGGCTTTGCTAGAGCCCGCAGGAGTAAGGCAGAAATTTAGGGAGAAGAGAAATATTAATTTAAGCTTAGATCTGAGCGTGCTCCAACATTTACGAGAGCCGCTCAGATCTAGAGCTTGGGACGAGTTTTGAGAAAGGGGGGAGACCCCTATTTATATAGGCGGCGGACTCTCCCCTTTTCTCAAAATCCGATGTGGGACTAAATAATGGGTTAATTAAAATCAAGTTAGTTTGCACTTCACAAAGTGCAAACTTCTGTGAATTTTAACTCACTCACCGTTGAGCTCCAAGATTGATACAACCTATCAATACGACGAGCGTTCAACGGTGAACGCATAGGAAAAAACCGTTCGTCAATCGGAGTTCGTTTGACCCTCCAATTGAGTGTCCAAAGATCAGCCCAAGGCTAGTTTTTCACAAAAACTGAGCCGTCAATTAAATCTGCACACTTATGGTTCGAAACCCTAGTGGTGGGGCCCACGGGTGGGCCCCACGCATCCAGCGCACGTAAAAATCCGCCTGGGTAGAGCCCAGGTGGGCCTGGGCTTAGCCCAGGCGGCCTGGGCAGAGCCCAGGCTTGCGCCTGGGCTAAGCCCAGGCCGAGCCTGGGCAGAGCCCAGGCTTGTGCCTGGCTAGCCCAGGCCGAGCCTGGGCTCTGCCCAGGCAGCGCCTGGGCTAGCTGAGGCAGTCTGTTCTGCCTTGCATTTACTGGGCCTGGCCTGGTCTGATCCTTTGGGCTGTTTTGGCTCTAACTTGAGCATTTGGTGTCCGATTTGGACGTCGTTCGAACCTGGGTCTAGACCGGGACATTCCCGTCTTACCCGTGAACTTTTCCTTGCATTTATTTTATTAAATATTGTATTAAACAATTTAATACACATTTAATCGCTTTTGCATCAAATGCAAAATAGTCCCTATCTAGGCTTAAATTACCATATTGCATCAAATGCAAAATAGTCCCTATCTAGGCTTAAATTACCATATTGCATCAAATGCAATTATTCCATCCCTTGCATCAAAAATGCAATTATTCTCCCTAACTAATTTCTACCTATTACTAGACGAAGAATCGCAATCTGTGTGAGACCCTACAGCCTGACCCTTACAACAGGTTGGGCTCGAAGCCCTATACGGCAGTGACCACGAGCAGTGGTTGCCGTCCCTGCTTCAGGAATCATCATTATGTGGTTAACTCATTGACATGAGTATTGTCGGGACCACCCTGACTGTTTCCGTGATGAATTCTGCAGTTATAGTCTCTTCGTCTTAAATATGTCGTGTAGATCAAGTCTAGGGTACGGTCAAACTGTCAACCCCAATAACTTGACTCCGGTTAGTTTCTATCGATCTTTAGTCAACTAATGTTGGACTTCTTCCAACATACTCTGCGCAGAGTTTTTACTAAAGACCATACTAACTCTACGACACTAACTCCCATTGACCGGGAGAGACGAATCCTCTCTTGGTCATTACTCGCCTCGTACGTTTCAAGTGACGCCCAATCAAAAGACCTTTCGACAGGCATTGCCTCGAAGCTAGGTCAGTTGATATAAGTGGCACCGTTCACGCACAGGTTTGTCAAAATGACCTCAAGTCAAAAGACCAACTATCCTATCATCACTCAGAGTTATCATTGACAGATTGGTCAATATAACCATATGATAACTCTATTGGATCGTTCAGTGAACTCATTATAATGATCACCTGTGTCTCGTCTTCGACTTCGCCAAGTCAAGCGCTACTTCGGAAGGGTACACATCCTTGTCCCCCTTGTTACAAAGGGAAATTGATTATGAGACCATCCACCCTGAAGGTGGACTCTGAGTCTCTAAGCTTCCTAGAGAGAATACATGGAGACATTTGCAGGCCTATTCACCCCGCAAGTGGACCATTTCGGTACTATATGGTACTGATTGACGCATCTTCGAAATGGTCGTATGTGTGCCTCCTGTCCACCCGCAACGTAGCCTTTACAAAGCTACTTGCACAAATTATAAAGTTGCGGGCACATTTCCCAGACAACCAGATCAAGAAATTGCGTCTGGACAATGCTGGGGAATTCACATCACAAGTCTTCCTAGAATACTGCCAAGCAACCGGTATAGAAGTTGAACATCCTGTAGCTCATGTTCACACCCAGAACAGGTTAGCCGAATCTCTTATAAAGAGACTACAATGGATCGCTCGACCATTGTTGATGCAATGCCAGTTGCCGGTAAGTGCATGGGGACATGCCATATTGCACGCTGCATCGCTAATAAGATTACGACCATCATGTAGTCAATCTTATTCTCCGATGCAACTTGCATATGGGAACCCGCCCGATATCTCTCACTTGAGGATATTCGGATGTGCTGTCTATGTCCCCATAGCACCACCGCAGAGAACCAAGATGGGTCCTTAATGGCGTCTCGGTATCTATATTGGTTTCGACTCACCATCGATCATTAGATACCTCGAACCCCTAACAGGGGACGCCTTTAAAGCACGTCTAGCAGATTGTGAGTTTGATGAAAGCACTTTTCCCAAACTAGGCATCAACACACAGAAGCCAGAAGCTTCAAAGACCATTTCATGGGACACAAAGACTTTATCCCATTTTGATCCACGTACAAATCAATGTGAAGACGAGATCCTGAAGATCCTTCAAATTCAAAACACAGTTCACATTTTACCGGACAAATTCACTGACAACCAGAAGATTGTCAGATCACATGTCCCTGCTGCAAATACGCCAGCTAGGATTGACATACCCAAAGATGGATGCAATCCACCTGCAGCAGAAGCGGCCGTACCTCAACAAAAAAGAGGACGACCCCCAGGCTCCAAAGATAAGAACCCTCGAAAGAGGAAAAATCCTGGAGAAATAATAACGATACCACCACAGGATGCTGAGCTTAGCATAGCTACCTCTCACCTCCTAATAACCCATGAAGAGGAAAATATAGGAGAAATACATTAAATTATGTACGTACTGGGGAGGTACTGGACAGAAAAAGCACAATCATCGATGATAACTTCGCGCTCATTATTGCCACTCACGTCACTGAATACGACGATGAAACCGATCCACGCTCTCTAGCAGAATGTAAACTCAGAGAGGATTGGCCAAAGTGGAACGAGGCAATAGGAGTAGAGCTGGACTCACTCTCGAAGCGCAAAGTTTTTGGACCTGTAGTCCTAACACCAAAGGGTGTAAAACCTGTGGGATATAAATGGGTATTCGTGAGAAAAAGAAATGAGAATAACGAGATCGTGCGTTGCAAAGCGCGCCTTGTTGCACAAGGCTTTTCCCAACGACCAGGAATAGACTATGACGATACCTATTCCCCGGTCATGGACGCGATCACTTTCCGTTTCATTATAGGCCTATCCACAAAGGAAGGCTTGGATATGCAGCTCATGGACGTTGTGACTGCATACCTATATGGAAATATAGATAAGGACATCTATATGAAAATCCCAGATGGATACAAACTACCGACAAAAATGACAGAAAGACCTCGGGACGTCTACTCTGTTAAACTCCAGAGATCACTGTATGGTCTAAAACAGTCAGGTAGAATGTGGTACAACAGACTCAGTGAATTCCTAGTGCAACAAGGATTCACAACAAATGAAGTCTGCCCTTGCATCTTTATAAGAGCAAAGGGAACAGGATTCGTAATCATTACCGTCTACGTAGACGACATGAACATCATCGGATCTCCTGAAGAGATAGGTGAGATATCCAAAAGTCTCACACAGACTTTTGAGATGAAAGACCTCGGCAAAACGAAGTTCTTCCTAGGCTTACAAATTGAACACTTGAGCAGAGGAATCCTGTTACACCAATCGACATACACAAAGAAAGTGCTGAAAAACTTTCTTATGTACAAATGTCATCCGCTCAGCACACCAATGGTCGTTAGATCATTGGATGTCGACACAGACCCCTTCCGACCGCTGGAAGAGGGGGAGGAAACACTGGGTCCTGAAGTACCCTGCTTAAGTGCAATTGGAGCACTCCTATACCTGGCAAACTGCACGCGTCCCGATATAGCATTCGCAGTTAACTTACTAGCCAGATACAGTTCTGCGCCCTCAAAGCGCCACTGGAACGGAGTTAAGCAACTTCTGCGCTACCTCCAAGGGTCTGTGGACATGGGACTATACTTCAAGAAAGGTGTATCCTCCGACTTGGTCGGTTATGCAGATACAGGATACAGGTCCGACCCACATACCACAAATTCCCAAACCAGTTTTGTGTTCACGTACGGTGGGACGGCCATCTCATGGAGATCCGTGAAGCAGACATCGACAACAACCTCATCCAACCACTCCGAGCTCATTGCGATCCACGAAGCTAGCAGAGAATGCTTTTGGCTTCGATCAGTCATTAACCATATCCTCAAGACCACCGGCCTGAAGACGGGAGATCTTGGACCTACCACCATGTATGAAGACAATGCTGCCTGCATCACTCAACTACGAGGTGGCTACTGGTCGCTCCGGGATGTGACCTAAAAGAACGGTTGTAGTTTTACCGCAAGTGCACGGTGTAGCAGCGAGCGGGATATCGAACACAGGGAGGACGAATGACCGTGCTTGTTCCAATCAACCTGGCTATTTAAGAGAGAAATTTGCCTTTGGAGATCCTGTCACAATCGTCAGACAAAAATGCGGAAATATCAAATCAAATAAAGAACGTCTAGGGAATGGGGAATCCCCGCTACTCACCGTATTTCATAAATGCGGTTTATCGGTATCAAAATTACTTGAATGAGAATTTGGATGAACTAGTTGCAACTGAATGTAGAACCAAGCTCACGCTCTCGCGCTGTTGCCGGTCTATAGCTATCCTAGGTTTGGGTCCAATCTCTTGCAAACCCTAGCCTAGGAAAACTAGCATTAGGATCAACATCATCGTCCAATCGCGCACCGAGCCCAATCTCTTGCAAACTCGGTCCACGACCTAGATTGGGATAGTTCCTACCCGTCCAATCTCTTGCAAACGAGTATCGGCATGGAATTGCAACCGGAAATCCTAGTATCGGTCCAATCTCTTGCAAACCGATACTTCGAAAATCCGACTCCAACCCAATTCGGATTTCTAGGGTTTCCTATCAAATTGGGATCCAATCTCTTGCAAATCCCAGTTGATATGAATACCTAGCCATCCGTAGTAAATTGATCCCAATCTAATCCCTAATAACAATTCTAGCACAATTTCTACCAATTTATCACAAATATGAAAACGGGCTTGTAGGGTTCATCCCCACGCCCCAAGACGTGGAGACTACTCACAAATCATAGCAAGATCACAAAAATAATCGTTGAAATAAGCAATGGGATTCATCACAATATTGAGATAAGCAATAAAAATAGAATTTTTAGGGAAAAGAGATGCAAACCAATGGAGTTCTTCAATTGAATCCAACAAAATTCCAATCTTTGTCTCCTCTCCAATCACAAGAATAAATCTAAAAAACTAATCTAAAAAGCTGCAAAAATCTAAGAGGGAGGCTCTCAAAACTAGGGTAAAAACAGGGTTTAAATAGCCCTCAAAATCGTCCAAAAATCGTGACCAAAATACCCCTGCACAGCCTGTTTTCCGCAGTTTTCGCTACAGGCAGCGCATCGCACTCGGCCGAGTGACAAAAGTCGCTCGGCCGAGTGAAAACCCTGTAATTTTCCAGTAATTCGGGGCTTTCAGGGGTCTCTACTTCGGGGGCGGCTCGGCCGAGTGAGTTGTTGTCACTCGGCCGATGGCTTCATAGTACTCGGGCGGACGGGATTAACCACTCGGCCGAGTGGGTCTTCTGAAGTTCAGGCAGCCGAAAAACAATAACTTGGATGTTTTGGAAGGGCTTCGTCTGGGCGCCACTCGGGCGGACGTGATGTCGTCACTCGGCCGATGTGGTCTTCGGTACTCGGCCGAGTGCACAGGTAAGTTGTGTCTGATCTGGTCGGTCGAGCAGTGTCTCGCTGGTCGGCCGAGTGGCTCCTCCACTCGGCCGAGTGGGACACAAAAAATGCCCAATCTACTTATTCTGGCCTCCTCGTCGCTTCTGCGACGTCCGTTCTTCTTCCGCTCCTCTCCAACAGCAAAATACCCCTCGGGGAGGTCGTTGGTGACCGTCTAGAGTAAGCGCATCTCGAGATCACTCCAAATCGTGCCAAATCACCTGAAATGCGACAAAAACAACAAATCGTGAAAAGCATCGCAATATCGTCGATATATCGTGAAAAACACGATTTGGGCGATCTAAATGGCATGCAAACATGCGGAAAAAGGGTGTAAAATAAGGAGTGATCAAAATCCCCCAAGCTTGCCTCTTACTCGTCCTCGAGGAAGATAAGTAAATGGCGAACCCGGTGGATTCGGAAAACGAAAACGGCGAACAAAACAAAAAAAATGAAAAATGAAAAACGAAGAAGAATGGAAAACGAAATAAAATAAAGAAGAAAGAAAGAAGCGAAGAGTTAGGATACTAGATCATTTTCTCAGGACGGGGGTTTCACTTACTCATATAGCATGCAGAATGAAAAACTCATGTCAATAGATTTTATTTTGATATCATAGTATAATAGTGCAAATAGAAATAGAAAACCCACGAACAACGATATAATCATGAAAAACGGAATGATTTTAAAATTAACATTGTCTGAATCATTTAAAGCGGTATACAAATCACAGATCACACACTTTTCAATTGAATGCTTTCTATCAGGAGTATAAGAGCATCACACTATAGAATAGAGAGAATAGAAAAGTATGGATTTCATGAAATGAACGCTAGGCTTAGATCTCTGGATTTCGTAAAGCTAGAAATAATCTCACCGAGTATAGAATATTACTTAGCCTAGGTTGTCGTGCAACGTCAAGTAGTCACTCTCTCACACATCAATGGATCCCCTCCCCCAAGCTTATCTATAAGCGTGGTGGCATAAAAAATATTCACATCCCCATTTTTATATAGCTCCAAATGTAATAAGAAGAAAGAAGAAAGGAAGAAAGTGAGATGGGATCTTTTATTGAGGATTTTTCCTCTTTTCTCTCTTTTTTTTTCAATATAGCATATATACACAACGATCCCAACTCAAAGAGAGATAATGATATACAAGAATATTCTTCTCTCTTTTATTATTTTTTTTTTGAATAAGAAAATTGGAGCTAGGAGTTAATAGCGGGGGAAATGCCATATAATAGAATCGCTAAGGGGAGATTCACCAATGATTTTAAAAGTAGAGAAATGATGTTCAAGATTTGTGGAGAAAGAAATAGATATAACTCTCGGTTCACTCTATAAGACATGCACGACAACTTCAGCAGGGTAATCTAATCTACTCAGTTTCGATCACAAAAAAGCTAACTAATCCAGATTTATCATAGCTAACATCATTCAATCATCCTGAAGTGAAGTGTACAATTCATGCATATAGAAGTGATATAGGAAAAGAAATCAGTACTCCAGATATAAGCATTCAATGCGTGAATCTTGGTGTGTTTTCTGTGATAGCATACATATGAATATTCAGACTCAGCTAATAATAAAATTCCATCCATTTTCATGTGGCAAAATTGTGGGTTACTATCTCTAGATGCAAGGCAAGTCATAGCATATGATATCAGAAATAAAGTCTAGGACATGACAAATATAACATGCATATAGAGTAAGCTAAATCCAACGTCATCATCATCACAGAAAAGTCATCTCTAGCATGAGATGAAAAAGAAATAAAGATAAAGGGAAAATAGAACTATTTACAATGCGGCACACAGAAAAAATAAGAAAAACGTGATGCATGGCAAAATAAAAGAAAAATGATGAAAAATAAGTGCAAATGCGAAAAATGGTGTGAAAAACTAAAAATAAAGGTGGCAAATCGAAAAAGAACGTGAGAACTCACTCCCCCAAGCTAAATGGCACAGTGTCCTCAATGTGCAAAGTGTGGCACACCGAGAGACAAGAAATGTGAGGGGCAGGTGAGGATGCATGCATGATGAAAATAAAAAGAAAAATAAAGATATGAAAATATGATGCGGACATGATGCATGCACAGATAGGAGTGATACAGATATAAAAGTGGCACCAAAAACTCTCCCTCTCTCCCAAAAAAGATATATAAAGATGTGATCAAAAAGAGAATGCCAAAATAAGTGAGGGGAGGGGGGTGGACAAAAAGCGCAACAGGACCTAGCAGAAACGGGCAGCACAACGGCAAAAGGAATCGATGGCATCAAGGGTGCCTAAGAAGGTGGTGCTGCACCGTCTCCGTCCTGAGGCGGAGGTGGTGGGGGTGGCTGGACGGGCTACTACGCGGGGGTGGGTGTGGGAGTGGCAGCAGGTCGGGTGTGTGTGGAAGTGTGGGAGGGAACCTGCTGGGTGGGTGGGGGTACGCGCGGGAGACGCTCCAGAACCTGGGTGAGACAGTAATGGATCTGGGGGATCAGCTCGAAGCGGCCAGCCATCGCAGAGACGGTGGAGGACAGAGTCCTAAGGTCGCCTCGGAGGCCACTCACCGCCCCCTCTAGAGCACGAATGCTCTGAAGTACAGTGTCAGGGGGAGGTGGTGCCGAGGGACGCACTGGGCGGGGCTGTACAGGGCGTGGCTGGCGAACTCGGGTCGCGTAGGTGACTGGCTCAGCGGGGAAGGGAACAAAAGGTGCTGCGCCTGCGAATGTGGGCCAGGCCTCAGTGTGAGGCCGGGGCACAGGCTGGTGGGAAGTGGAGGCAGCGGCAACGAAAGAAGAGTGCAAAAATGGCAGCGAGGTGGCCGGAGAGGTCGGTGGCACAGAAGTGTGGACAGACGCCACGACGCTCTCGGAAAATACAGCAGGGGTGGAGACAGAGGTGACTACCGCTGGGGTGGAAGTGTGTGGACCAAAAGGCGCAACCCCAGCGGAGATTATGCTAGCCATGGTCTCCACGACCGCGGCAAACAAGGGCTCTCCACTCTCAACAAAGGTCGACGGGCGCTCGGGGAGTGCGGAGCAAAAAGGCTCGACGGACAGAGGGCCAGTGGTGGTGGTGGGAGTGGTGGTGACAGCCTCGGAAGTGGTGGAGGTGGTGGAAGTGGGCTCAGCTGAGGTACTCATGACACTGACAGAAGTGGGGACAGAAGTGTCAGGAGCAACGGAAACATCAGGTAAGGGCTGAGGGGCCACTGGGTCAACAGGCTCGGCAGCAGGCTCGGCAGGGTGTGCAACAGGGTCTACAGGGGCAGCGAGGGCCTGCTCGGCCTCCTCGGCCTCGAGCACGTAGGCAGCGGGGATGAGAACATCCATCGCAGGGAGCCAGTCAACGTGGGCCGGTGCAATCAGAGTCCGAGCAGGGCTCGGGAGAATCATGTAATCGGCACCATAAGGGCCGTGCAACCGGACCCAGTGACGCTCACCGTGCGGACGAAGCATCTTCATCCAGGCCATAACATCTATAGACAGAGAAGTGGGGCCCGGGACGCGTCGCAAGTCGTCGGGGAAGTCCTCGCCGGTCATAAGAGCAAGCAAGGTGATCAGGCCGCCGTAGCATATCGGTGAGCGAGCGCCCACCGATACGATGATGCGGTCTAAAAACCAAGCCGCGATATTGATCACGACGGCGGGGACAAGCTCATTGCCATCCCTAGATAGAGCTCTGGGACGTGTCATCGCGTAGAGCATGTAGAGCTCTGGCGTAGACATCGTGCCCGGCTCATATCTGGCCAAAAAGGTCGTCGCCATAAGGCGCTGTGCAATACGTAGGCAGGGGTGGACAATGGCCGAGGCCTTGGCCCTACTAGGGTCAAAGGCAGCGTGATGACCCGTAATCCGGGCCCAGAAGGCACCGGCGTCGAAGGAAGGTGGGGGGATATGGGTGGGGCCGTAACCGCGATCGGCACCGGGGACAGCGGGCCACGAGAAGAACGCTCTCATCATATCGAGAGTGACCTGGCACTCTCGATCCATGAACCGAAACGAGCATCCCTCGTCGGTCCGGGCGATCGAACTCAGAACCTCAAGTGTCGGGCGGGTAAACGTATCCGCCGACACCTGCAGAAAATCTCGCCAGCCCACGTTGTCGTACAACGTGAGCATCCCCTCTAGTACCCCCAGGCGTCCTAAGTCAGCGAGGTGTGCAAACCAGGAGGGTACGATCGAGCGCTGGGAGATACGGTCAAAGACGGCGCGGTGTGCGTCGTCTCGGAACGTAATCCCGAGCGGCCCGACCAGTGGAGCCGGTGGTGGTGGCTGTGGTGCGGCAGGGAGAGGCTGTGCGGGCTGTGGGTGCACTACAGGCTGTGCGGGGTGTGCGGGGCCTGCAGGCTGTGCTGGGTGAACGACGTGTGTGGGAGACGGTGGAGGAGAGTCCTCCAACTCGTGGAAGGGGCCGGCATCATCCGACCGCTTCCGCTTGGCGGAAGCTCTCTTCGACCGCGGCCGTGTCCGGGACGGCATATCGGCCCCGAGAGCGTCGAAAAGTGAAAAAAAAGTGCGGTGCGTGTAAAAGAGTGGAAGGAGTATACCCAGACACGCCGCGAGTGCTCAGCAACGGAAGCGTGCGAAGTCAGCGCCTCCACGAAGCTCAAATCAGTCCCGAGAAGCTCCCCTGGGCTCCCCTAAGCTCCAAAAAGCAACCTGCGCATGAAATGGAGATATCAGCGGGTAATAATCAATACGTATGGGGGCATTAGGGGTATCATAGATAGATATAGGAATTGATTTGGGTTTGGGGGTCGTTTAGCACATGGATCCTCAAAATATACTCAAAAAGAGGAGAAAAAAGCAAAATAGGGGGGTACCGGAGGTGGTCGGAGCGGCGGCCGCCGGCGGCGACTCGGGCGAGTCACGGCGGGGGGGGTCGGCCGGCGGTGGCTGGCCGAGCGGCGGCGCGGCGACGGCGGTCGGGCGAGTGAGGGATGCGAGCGGGCGAGGGGAGCTGAAGGGTCGGGGGGCGCGATCGGGTTTCAGCGTTTCGAAAAATGCGCCCCCCCGCGGCCCCTTTTAAAGCAGAAGTTACGACTCGGCCGAGTGAGCAGGTCACTCGGCCGAGTAAGGTCAATAGAAAATTCCTCCCTGCTTACGCATCGGCCGAGTGGCCTTGCCAGCCTCGGCCGAGTGGAGTAAGTCCATTCGGCCGAGTGACTCAAGCTACTCGGCAAGACTCGTCCTAGGAGGGTATCCGTTTTACTCGGCCGAGTGAATATATATACTCGGCCGAGTAGCAGTTATATTGGAATCAGGAAAATAAACAGAGAGTTGGGTACAGCAGACTTCCCTCGTTCGTGAGCGGCTCGGCCGGACGAACTTATGTACTCGGCCGAGTGACTAGTATACTCGGCCGAGTGAGCCTTGTGTTCTGCTGTTTGTCTTCGTTTGGGCTCTAAACTCCGTCTTTCTTCCTCCAGTCGATTCCATCTTCCTCCTAAGCGTCGAGCGCCTTCTTGGGGCGCTCCTCGTCGTCTCGTTCATCCTCCTCATGATGGATCTACCTATCTCCTCTCCTATCAAGAAAAAATAGGACCCGTTATCACAAAATTTTTGGGCGAACGACTCAAAACACTAAAAATTTCTAAAACGAAAATAAAGAAAAAGTGAAAATAAAGCAAATACCGTCGGGTTGCCTCCCGACAAGCGCTCGTTTAAGGTCGTGAGCTCGACCCCCTATGATTTTCAATCAATGCGGGATGTTTGGTGCATATGAGATGCACCCATCAAACTTTCCGGGGAGCGCGCTTGGATTTGGACGTGGCGGCCTGTTCTCCCTCGGTGGTCTCCCGTCTCGAATAGTGTTGGGGGGAGGCTCCCCCAAGCTAGAATTTGCTCTGGTCAACGGCTTTACCGGTGACGCCGATCTCCGTGTCGGAGGAGCTTTCTTCGGAGACTCCAATTTCGAGAGCTTGCAGAGCTCTCGAATCCTTGCGACACCAGCGTCGCCTTCATCATTTTCAGCGGAGAGGTCGGGGAATCATCTATCTTCTCATCTTGGCCTAAATCCGGGCCTTCCTCGAAATCTTCACCGAAAAGAGCGCCAATAGAGTGGGGGATCGCCTCCTCTATCACCTCATCAAGGAGGTCCATGTAGTCAAGTTCCTCGTGGTAAGGCATGTGCTTCATAGCCTTAGGAATGTGGAGCTCCACCTCGATGTTGCCGACGTTTAAAGTTAGGGTACCTTCGCACACGTCAACAATTACTCTGGCGGTGGCGAGGAACGGGCGTCCAAGTATCAATGAAGTATCTCCCTCCTCCTTAACGTCCATGATCACGAAGTCACATGGCAAGCATATTCCACCCGGGACTTGTAGCGGGATGTCTTCGGCGATCCCTACCGGCCTTGTTATTCGCCCGTCGGCCAATTGAATGCGCATGTCGGTAGGTTTCAACTTTGTCCCGGTGTTTAGCCTTAAGAACATGGAGAGAGGCATGAGGCTCACACTAGCCCCTAGATCAACCAATGCCTTTTGAAGAGGGACGCCGCCCAAGGTGCAAGGAATCCGAAAACTCCCCGGATCTTTAAATTTGGCCGGCTCCTTTTCTCTCTTGGTAAACCAAGAGCCCTCCTCGGCTAGCATGATCTTCTCCTTCCTCTTTCTCCCCGAAATCAAGTCCTTCAAGAATTTAGCATATGTGGGGATCTCCACGATGGCGTCGAGGAAGGGAATGTTAAGGCTAACTCCTCTAAGATACTCGAGAAACTTCGCTAGCCTTTTCTCCATTTTCGCTCTAGCAAGCCTTTGGGGAAATGGGACCGGTGGCATGAAGCGCCTTTCCTCAATCAATTGTTCCGCTCTAGATTTCTCCTTGTCTTGTGGCTCCTTCTCCTTTTCAACTTCAACTATTGGCTCAATTGGCTCTAAGCTTTCCTCCACGGGCTCCTCGGTAGGGATTATGGCGGGGGTGGTATCCTTTCCGCCTCTAGTAGTAACGGCAACTACGACATTGATGTGGCCGGTGTTGCTCCGTGGGTTTTGCTCGGGTTGTGCCGGCAATCGTTGAGTGTTCCAATTGAGCAACGCCAATTGCTCCGATATTTGAGCCACAACGGTATTAAGGGAGTCTTGCCCCGCCTTCAAGGTAGCATTTACCTTATTTTGCTCGACCATGAACGCCTCCACTCTAGCTTCGAAGTCGGATCGTTGTTGAGCTTGTGGAGGGTTTTGATTTTGATTCCTCCACCCTTGATTGTATCCGGGCGGCCTATATGGTGGAACTTGTTGCTTTGGTTGAAAATTTTGTTGAGTAGGCCCCCTCGGTGGATAGTTTTGTTGTTGGGGTGGTGGTGGTCGAGCTTGTTGAGGTGGTGGTTGTGGCGGGTTCAAAGCTCCTTCATTGTTGGCGTAGGAGAATCCGGGATGATTTCTTGCGGCCGGATTGGCCCAATATCCTTGGTTCCCCGCTACATATTGTACTTGCTACAAGGATCCTTCTCCTTGCTCTCCTCCCACGTACATGGCTTGAGATTGGTCTTGCCAATCACACATTTGGTTCGTTGGAGCGGAGGTAGAAGGGGCTCCTTGGGGCTCCGTGATAAACTTCTCCAATCTCTCCACTACCTTGTGGAGAGAATCAAACTTGCTCGTAAGCTCCGCTACGGCCTTCGCCTCGTAGATGCTAGTTGGCTTTAAGGAGGACGTGGAGTGTCCTCGCTCATCGCCCCATTGTTGATTATTTGAGGCCATCTCCTCAATTAGGGCCGTAGCTTCCTCGGGAGTCTTTGACAAGATAGCACCATTCGCCGCGGCATCAATAATTTGTTTGGTCCCCGGTTGGATACCATTGTAGAAGCTATGCACTAGCTCCCAATCTTCTATACTATGGTGCGGGCATTGATGCTGCAGATCCTTAAAACGCTCCCAAGCCTCATAGAGCGTCTCATGTGGTCCTTGCTTGAAGGACATGAGAGCGCTCCGAATCTTCACCGTCTTGGATGGCGGATAGAACTTGTCAATAAATGCACTCGCCAACTCGTCCCAAGTGGTGAAGACACCCTCAGCTTGCGTCCTCAACCAGTATAGTGCCTTGTCCTTTAGCGTGAAAGGGAAGAGACGTAGTCTGATGGCATCGATGGAGACCCCCGGCATCTGGAATGTGGCGCACTTCGCCAAGAACGATTGGATGTGGTAGTGGGGATTTTCATGGGCATTCCCATGAAATGGATCCTGCTGCATCAGAACCACTAGTCCAGTCTTTAGCTCGAAGCTCTTGTCAGCCGCCAACCCCGGCATGGCAATGGATGAGGTAGTAGAAGAGGTCTTAGGCCGAAGCCTATCTCGAATAGAAATTAGCCTCGCCATCCTTGCCGCCAATTGTTCAGGAGTTTCCGGGTTGGTCATAAACCGCCCTTCCGGATTTTGTCTCCTTTCCGCTCTAAGTCTCCGCGCGGTACGTTCGATCTCGGGATCAAATAATATAGCTTCAGGGTCCGTCGTAGATCTCGTGTACATGCACAGGGGAAACAGAGTTTCAAAGAAATGATTAGTACTATGGAAGGGTTAGGTAAGAAATAAGAAATAAAAATAATGGTAATAAAAGAAAAGAAATAGCTAGGGTGAGAAAGAATCAAACGCAATCGCCTCCCCGGCAACGGCACCAAAAACTTGGTCGCTCCGGGATGTGACCCAAAAGAACGGTTGTAGTTTTACCGCAAGTGCACGGTGTAGCAGCGAGCGGGATATCGAACACAGGGAGGACGAATGACCGTGCTTGTTCCAATCAACCTGGCTATTTAAGAGAGAAATTTGCCTTTGGCGATCCTGTCACAATCGTCAGACAAAAATGCGGAAATATCAAATCAAATAAAGAACGTCTAGGGAATGGGGAATCCCCGCTACTCACCGTATTTCATAAATGCGGTTTATCGGTATCAAAATTGCTTGAATGAGAATTTGGATGAACTAGTTGCAACTGAATGTAGAACCAAGCTCACGCTCTCGCGCTGTTGCCGGTCTATAGCTATCCTAGGTTTGGGTCCAATCTCTTGCAAACCCTAGCCTAGGAAAACTAGCATTAGGATCAACATCATCGTCCAATCGCGCACCGAGCCCAATCTCTTGCAAACTCGGTCCACGACCTAGATTGGGATAGTTCCTACCCGTCCAATCTCTTGCAAACGAGTATCGGCATGGAATTGCAACCGGAAATCCTAGTATCGGTCCAATCTCTTGCAAACCGATACTTCGAAAATCCGACTCCAACCCAATTCGGATTTCTAGGGTTTCCTATCAAATTGGGATCCAATCTCTTGCAAATCCCAGTTGATATGAATACCTAGCCATCCGTAGTAAATTGATCCCAATCTAATCCCTAATAACAATTCTAGCACAATTTCTACCAATTTATCACAAATATGAAAACGGGCTTGTAGGGTTCATCCCCACGCCCCAAGACGTGGAGACTACTCACAAATCATAGCAAGATCACAAAAATAATCATTGAAATAAGCAATGGGATTCATCACAATATTGAGATAAGCAATAAAAATAGAATTTTTAGGGAAAAGAGATGCAAACCAATGGAGTTCTTCAATTGAATCCAACAAAATTCCAATCTTTGTCTCCTCTCCAATCACAAGAATAAATCTAAAAAACTAATCTAAAAAGCTGCAAAAATCTAAGAGGGAGGCTCTCAAAACTAGGGTAAAAACAGGGTTTAAATAGCCCTCAAAATCGTCCAAAAATCGTGACCAAAATACCCCTGCACAGCCTGTTTTCCGCAGTTTTCGCTACAGGCAGCGCATCGCACTCGGCCGAGTGACAAAAGTCGCTCGGCCGAGTGAAAACCCTGTAATTTTCCAGTAAGTCGGGGCTTTCAGGGGTCTCTACTTCGGGGGCGGCTCGGCCGAGTGAGTTGTTGTCACTCGGCCGATGGCTTCATAGTACTCGGGCGGACGGGATTAACCACTCGGCCGAGTGGGTCTTCTGAAGTTCAGGCAGCCGAAAAACAGTAACTTGGATGTTTTGGAAGGGCTTCGTCTGGGCGCCACTCGGGCGGACGTGATGTCGTCACTCGGCCGATGTGGTCTTCGGTGCTCGGCCGAGTGCACAGGTAAGTTGTGTCTGATCTGGTCGGCCGAGCAGTGTCTCGCTGGTCGGCCGAGTGGCTCCTCCACTCGGCCGAGTGGGACACAAAAAATGCCCAATCTGCTTATTCTGGCCTCCTCGTCGCTCCTGCGACGTCCGTTCTTCTTCCGCTCCTCTCCAACAGCAAAATACCCCTCGGGGAGGTCATTGGTGACCGTCTAGAGTAAGCGCATCTCGAGATCACTCCAAATCGCGCCAAATCACCTGAAATGCGACAATAACAACAAATCGTGAAAAGCATCGCAATATCGTCGATATATCGTGAAAAACACGATTTGGGTGATCTAAATGGCATGCAAACATGCGGAAAAAGGGTGTAAAATAAGGAGTGATCAGCTACATCAAAGGTGACATGACGAAGCACATTTCCCCCAAGCTCTTCTGGACGCATGAACAACAAGTGGACAACCAGATCGACATCCAGCAGATCCAGTCTTGCGACAACCTGGCAGACCTATTCACTAAATCTTTGCCTCGCAGCACCTTTAGAAAACTTGTACTAGGAATTGGGATGAGACAGTTGAGAGATTTACAAGCCTGAAGCTTGTACTTATCAGGGGGAGTTAATGTAGAGCTGTACTCTTTTTCCTTGGCTACAGGTTTTTTCCACTGGGGTTTCCATAGCCTAAGGTTTTAATGAGGCAGCCACATCAACTCTGGATCCAGAAGTATCCACCTCTGATGTTATCCATCGATCAGGGGAAGTTACAGAGACTTGTACTCTTTTCCCTTAGCCACTGGTTTTTCCCACTGGGTTTTCCTTGGCAAAGGTTTTAACGAGGCAAGTACTCTTAAACTTAGGGATCCAGAAGTATCCATAGACCCAGGATCAGATAAGCTCTATGAACCCTGAAGCGTTCATCGCGGCTTACAACAATGGATGGATAAGGGGAAGTGTTATAAACGGGCTTTTGGTGGGCCTACCCGTTAGTGGGTATCCACCCATTATGTAACCCTATTATTATAAATACAGGGCTATGGATTCCATAGCCACTACGTTTACAACACTTATCATGTTTTTTCATATATCCATATTTAGAATTTTGGACATGCAATTTAGCATCAACATGTTTCCATTTACTATTATAACCTAGTCGAAATTTGCCATTAGAAACATGTTGATTAAAAGTACTTTGTTTAAATATTTTTCTCTTTATTAAACGTATTTACATTTAGGTCAATCTCATTATTTTTTATTTTATTAGAATAAATGTTTTTATCTAAATGTTCTATCTTAATATTCAAATTATTACATTTATTCGTGAGCAATGTATTTTCTTCTTTTAAATTTAAATTTTCTACAATAAATTTATTATTAATAACTTAACATTGCATCTAATTTGGATAAAGAAATACCACATTCATTCTTTAGGGATTAATTTTTTTTAATGATTTATACAAACCATTAAACTTTTTTAACGACGGTAGCCCCCCTCTCGCAGCGAGGTTTTGTGTGTGGGTGGGTTGTTGGGGGGAGGGGGGATTCGTCTTCGGGGCGGATCATCACCGTTTCACGGCGACTGGCGGCCAGGCCGCTGGCGGAGCCATGGGGGATTCTTATTAAACTATTTTTTAAAAATTAAAACATAGTAAAAACATGACTTTTAGCCGATAAAAATCGTCGATGTAGGCAATTAGCCCTATTTCCACTCCGACCTTGCGAGATCTATGGAGAAAACAATCATGTGCATGATAAAAATTAAATTTTTAGCCAGAGTACCTCTAGATCCGTCCTCCAGATCTACCGACGGTTGACGAATCCTACGCGTGGATGACGACGCCCGTTTGAGGAAGACGAAGTCGCGCGCGTGTATCACCCGCCTTTCCTTCGCTTTCTCAACGATCGGTATTTGTGTGGAAATTTATTTAGAGGCTCAAACTGATAACATGTTATGAATCATCATCTGAGGGAAAAACACACAGTTCTTTATTTATAGCAGAAGGAGGAGTGTACAGAGATAAGATACAATAGATACGGTGTTATCTATAAGATACGACGTAATCCTATTACACATATATCATCAACATCTGTTCACAACATATTCAAATTATTATACAAACAAATAAAGGATGTTGCAGGTAAAGATAAAAAGCTAAGCAGTGCAAATATGTTTCAGAGATTACAAGTCATGTATGCAGGAATCAATTGGGGATTTGAAAAAAAACGCGCTAATAAACAAAATAAACCTATTGAGGTTCTTGGCATTGCACGAAATTATAAATTTATGATACACTCGTATATTTTAACAAATAATAAAAGAAACGTAAAACCAAGAAACTAAAATCTACATGAGCAAAACGGAAGGGCTAGAAATGAATCTCAGTGATTCGCCAAGAGCGATGGGTCTCTTTGTCCTGGGAATAAAGAGAGGTGAAAAAAGGGCCACAAGAACGCCGGCTTCCTCACCGTCGTCGCCGTATCACCCTCTGCCTCCCAAACCTCATCCTGATCCTTATGCTTGTGCTTCTTCATCTTGTTCTCGGCAGCACCAGCCCTCTTGTGATTTCTCCTAGCGAAGGGGTTTAGTTTTGCCAGACGCCTTGCAGCACAACCCGCCGACGGGCGGCAGAACCAGGCTCGGCCAGGAGTACTCGTTCACGTCTGGGGAACTGGGCATGAAAGACGACACTGGCTTCACGACCTCCGACTCAGACACAGGCATCTCATACAGGTCGCGGTAATATGGACTGGGCGACAGGCGCACCCCGGGGCTGTCCGTGTTGTAAACAGCTGCCTTCTTCCTCCTCCTCCTCTCGCTGCTATTTGCATCAGTCTTCTCCCCTCTCGTACGGGTTTCATCGAGACTTGCAATCGAACGTGCAATGGTGTAACTTTTGTCGCTGCTGCTGCTTACGACATTGCTCCTCTGCTTCGCAACGTTAGAAGGGTTTGATTTTGTGATGAACCTGAGTACCCTCTTCGAGGTGCCCACTGTTGATAAAAAAACCGTTGTTGCCCTGCGGAACAAGCCCTAACAACTAGCTAGGGAGCTAAAGCTTGAAAATTTGGGGCACACAACAAACCAAACAACCAATCCCTCTTCGGATCTTGCGTAAGCAAATTAGTAAACGAAAATGCGACAATCTCAAATTGCAGAAAATAAATGAGGCGGAGGATTTTACCCTGGTTCGGTTGCGAACAACCTACTCCATCATTCTGAGACGACCCACTACTAATCAAGGCGAGCACACTAGCTTACACCAACACCTTCTCCTTCACACTCTTGTGAGTAACAACTTGGCAATTCCAAGCCCCCACAAATCTCACAAAGGAAGAAGAAAGGAAAGAGCAACACTAGAAGATCAACTCTCTTCTACACTCTAACAAGCTCTCACACTTCTCTTCAAGCTCTGAAAAATGGAAGCTCTCAGTCTTTCCTTCGGCAGCAACTCTCTCCCAAAACCAAACGCAGCCAACTCCTTTGTTAGCTCTCTGAAAATAAATGGCTTCACTACAGAACCAAGGCCAGCATCATTTGTTTTTTCTTTCTGACTGTCTGCAGGACAACAAAAGAAGGCTCACACATCTGCAATTAACTCACAGCTCAATGAAGTATTCCCCACTCATTCAAAGCCGTCAGCCCCAAGCATTAACTCCCTAACTGCTAACATAATGCTTGGGTCCCTAGCACACTGCAGCAGCAGAGACTTTTGTAGCACATAAAACAACACTCTACCTTGCTACAAAAATCTCCAGCACTCCATCCAAGCTCTACCTTGATCAAAGCTCTACGGTCACTCCACGGACCTCCTCGTCGTCTCGGAATCTGCGCCCTTCGGCGCCACACTAAAGCCAAACAGATCAAGCTCAAGCAAGTCTTGAGCTTGATGGCGGGAACTGATCACTCCTTATTTTACACCCTTTTTCCGCATATTTGCATGCCATTTAGATCGCCCAAATCAAGTTTTTCACGATATATCGACGATATTGCGATACTTTTCACGATTTGTTGTTTTTGTCGCATTTCAAGTGATTTGGCGCGATTTGGAGTGATCCCGAGATGCGCTTACTCTAGACGGTCACCAACGACCTCCCCGAGGGGTATTTTGCTGTTGGAGAGGAGCGGAAGAAGAACGGACGTCGCAGGAGCGACGAGGAGGCCAAAATAAGCAGATTGGGCATTTTTTGTGTCCCACTCGGCCGAGTGGAGGAGCCACTCGGCCGACCAGCGAGACACTGCTCGGCCGACCAGAACAGACACGATTTCTATGTGCACTCGGCCGAGCACCGAAGACCACATCGGCCGAGTGACGATACCACGTCCGCCCGAGTGACGCCCAGACGAAGCCCCTCCAAAACATCCAAGTTACTGTTTTTCGGCTGCCTGAACTTCAGAAGACCCACTCGGCCAAGTGGATTATCCCGTCCGCCCGAGTATCATGAAGTCATCGGCCGAGTGACGACAACTCACTCGGCCGAGCCGCCCCCGAAGTAGAGACCCCTGAAGGCCCTGACTTACTGGAAAATTACAGGGTTTCTCACTCGGCCGAGCGACTTTTGTCACTCGGCCGAGTGCGATGCGCTGCCTGTAGCGAAAACTGCGAAAAACAGGCTGTGCAGGGGCATTTTGGTCACAATTTTTGGACGATTTTTGGGGCTATTTAAACCCTGTTTTTACCCTAGTTTTGAGAGCTCTCTCTTAGACTTTTTGCAGCTTTTTAGATTAGTTTTTTTAGCTTTATTCTTGTGATTGGAGAAGGAGCAAAACTTGGATTTTTGTTGGATTAATTGTAGAACTACATTGGTTTGCATCTCTTTTCCTTAAAAATTCTATTTTTATTGTTTATATCATTGTTGTGATGAATTCTATTGCTTATCTCAACGATTATTTTTGTGATCTTGCTATGATTTGTGAGTAGTCTCCACGTCTTGGGGCGTGGGGATGAACCCTACAAGCCCACTTTCATATTTGTGATGAATTGGTAGAAATTGAGCTAGAATTGCTATTGGAGATTAGATTGGGATCGATTTACTACGGATTGCTAGGTATTCTTATCAATTGGGATTTGCAAGAGATTGGATCCCAATTTGATAGGAAGCCCTAGAAATCCGAATTGGGTTGGAGTCGGATTTTTCGAAGTATCGGTTTGCAAGAGATTGGACCGATACTAGGATTCCCGGTTGCAATTCTATACCGATACCCGTTTGCAAGAGATTGGACGGGTAGGAACTATCCTAATCTAGATCGTGGACCGAGTTTGCAAGAGATCGGGCTCGGTGCGTGATTGGACGATGATGTTGATCCTAATGCTAGCTTCCCTAGGGTAGGGTTTGCAAGAGATTGGACCCGACCCTAGGATAGCTATAGACCGGCAACAGCGCGAGAGCGTGAGCTTGGTTCTACATTCAGTTGCAACTAGTTCATCCGAATTCTCATTCTAGCAATTTTGATACCGATGAACCACATTTATGAAGTACGGTGTGTAGCGGGGATTCCCCATTCCTTAGACGTTCTTTATTTGATTTGATATTTCGCACATTTGTCTAACGATTGTGACAGGATCGCCAAAGGCAAATTTCTCTTCTTAAATAGCCAGGTTGATCGGAGCAAGCACAGTCATTCGTCCTCCCTGTGTTCGATATCCCGCTCGCTGCTACACCGTGCACTTGCGGTAAAACTACAACCGTTCTTTTGGGTCACGTCCCGGAGCGATCAAGTTTTTGGCGACGTTGCCGGGGAGGCGATTGCGTTTGATTCTTTCTCACCCTAGCTATTCTTTATTATTATTATTATTATCATTATTTTTATTTCTTATTTCTTACCTAACCCTTCCACGGTACTAATCATTTCTTTGAAACTCTGTTTCCCCTGTGCATGTACACGAGATCTACGGCGGACCCAGAAGCCTTATTATTTGATCCCGAGATCGAACGTACCGCGCGGAGACTTAGAGCGAAAAAGAGACAAAATCCGGAAGGGAGGTATATGACCAACCCGGAAACTCCTGAAGAATTGGCGGCAAGGAGGGCGAGGATAATTTCTATTCGCGATAGGCTTCGGCCTAAGACCTCTTCTACTACCTCGTCCATTGCCGTGCCGCAGTTGGCGGCTGACAAGAACTTCGAGCTAAAGACTGGATTGGTGGTTTTGATGCAACAAGACCCATTTCATGGGAACGCCCATGAGAACCCCCACTACCACATCCAATTATTCTTGTCGAAGTGCGCCACATTTCAGATACCGGGGGTCTCCATCGATGCTATCAGACTGCGTCTCTTCCCCTTCACGCTTAAGGACAAGGCACTCTATTGGTTGAGGATGCAGGCTGACGGAGTTTTCACCTCTTGGGACGAGTTGGCGAGTGCATTTATTGATAAGTTCTATCCGCCATCCAAGACGGTGAAGATCCGGAGCGCTCTCATGTCCTTCAAGCAAGGACCACAGGAGACGCTCTATGAAGCTTGGGAGCATTTTAAGGATTTGCAGCATCAATGCCCGCACCACAGTATAGAAGATTGGGAGCTAGTCCATAGCTTCTACAACGGTCTCCAACCGGGGAACAAACAAATTATTGATGCCGCGGCGAATGGTGCTATCTTGTCAAAGACTCCCGAGGAAGCTACGGCCCTAATTGAGGAGATGGCCTCAAATAACCAACAATGGGGCGATGAGCGAGGACACTCTACGTCCTCCTTAAAGCCAACTAGCATCTACGAGGCAAAGGCCGTAGCGGAGCTTACGAGCAAGTTTGATTCTCTCCACAAGGTAGTGGAGAGATTGGAGAAGTTCATCACGGAGCCCCAAGGGACCCCTTCCACCTCCGCGTCGACGAACCAAATGTGTGATTGGCAAGACCAATCTCAAGCCATGTACTCGGGAGGAGAGCAAGTAGAAGGATCCTTGGAGCAAGTACAATATGTTGCGGGGAACCAAGGATATTGGGCCAATCCGGCCACAAGAAATCATCCCGGATTCTCTTACGCCAACAATGAAGGAGCTTTGAACCCGCCACAACAACCACCTCAACAAGCTCGACCACCACCACCCCAACAACAATACTATCCACCGAGGGGGCCTCCACAACAAAACTTTCAACCAAAGCAACAAGTTCCACCATATAGGCCTCCAGGATACAACCAAGGGTGGAGGAATCAAAATCAAAACCCTCCACAAGCTCCACAACGATCCGACTTCGAAACTAGAGTGGAGGCGTTCATGGTCGAGCAAAATAAGGTAAATGCTAGCTTGAAGGCGGGGCAAGACTCCCTTAATACCGTTGTGGCTCAAATATCGGAGCAATTGGCGTTGCTCAATCGGAACACTCAAAGATTGCCGGCGCAACCGGAGCAAAACCCACGGGGCAACACGGGCCACATCAATGCCGTAGTTGACGTTACTACTAGAGGCAGGAAGGACACCACCCCCGCCATGATTCCTATTGAGGAGCCCGTGGAGGAAAGCTTGGAGCCAATTGAGCCGATAGTTGAAGTTGAAAAGGAGAAGGAGCCACAAGACAAGGAGAAATCTAGAGTGGAACAATTGATTGAGGAAAGGCGCTTCATGCCACCGGTCCCATTCCCCCAAAGACTAGCGAGAGCGAAAATGGAGAAAAGGCTAGCGAAGTTCCTCGAGTATCTAAGAGGAGTTAGCCTCAATATTCCCTTCCTCGACGCCATCGTGGAGATCCCCACATATGCTAAATTCTTGAAGGACTTGATTTCGGGGAGAAAGAGGAAGGAGAAGATCATGCTAGCCGAGGAGGGCTCTTGGTTTACCAAGAGAGAAAAGGAGCCGGCCAAATTTAAAGATCCTGGGAGTTTTCGGATTCCTTGCACCTTGGGCGGTGTCCCTCTTCAAAAGGCGTTGGTTGATCTAGGGGCTATTGTGAGCCTCATGCCTCTCTCCATGTTCTTAAGACTAAACACCGGAACAAAGTTGAAACCCACCGACATGCGCATTCAATTAGCCGATGGACGGATAACAAGGCCGGTGGGGATCGCCGAAGACATACCGCTACAAGTCCCGGGTGGAATATGCTTACCATGTGACTTCGTGATCATGGACGTTAAGGAGGAGGGAGATACTTCATTGATACTTGGACGCCCGTTCCTCGCCACCGCCGGAGTCATCGTCGACGTGCGCGAAGGTACCCTAACTTTAAACGTCGGAAACATCGAGGTGGAGCTCCACATTCCTAAGGCCATGAAGCACATGCCTTATCATGAGGAACTTGACTACATGGACCTCCTCGATGAGGTGATTGAAGAGGCGATTCCTCACTCGATTGGCGCTCTTTTCGATGAAGATTTTGAGGAAGGCCCGGATTTAGGCCAAGATGAGAAGAAAAATGATTCCCCCGACCTCTCCGCTGAAGATGATGAAGGCGACGCTAATGTCGCAAGGATTCGAGAGCTCTGCAAACTCTCGAAACTAAAGTCTCCAAAGAAAGCTCCGCCGGTACGGAAATCGGCATCACCGGTTAAGCCATTGACCGGAGCAAATGCTAGCTTGGGGGAGCCTCCCACCAACACTATTCGAGACGAGAGACCACCGCGGGAGAACACTACGCCGCAACTTCCCAATCCAAGCGTTCTCCCCGGAATGTTTGATGGGTGCATCTCATATGCACCAAACATCCCGCATTGATTGAAAATTATAGGGGGTCGAGCTCACGACCTTAAACGAGTGCTTGTCGGGAGGCAACCCGACGGTATTTGCTTTATTTTTACTTTTTCTTTATTTTCGTTTTAGAAATTTTTAGTGTTTTGAGTCGTTCGCCCAAAAATTTTGTGATAACGGGTCCTATTTTTCTTGACAGGAGAGGAGATATGTAGATCCATCATGGGGAGGATGAACGAGACGACGAGGAGCGTCCTAAGAAGGCGCTCGACGCTTAGGAGGAAGATGGAATCGACTGGAGGAAGAAAGACGGAGTTTAGAGCCCAAACGAAGACAAACAGCAGAACACAAGGCTCACTCGGCCGAGCATACTAGTCACTCGGCCGAGTACACAAGTTCGTCCGGCCGAGCCGCTCACGAACGAGGGAAGTCTGCTGTACCCAACTCTCTGTTTATTTTCCTGATTCCAATATAACTGCTACTCGGCCGAGTATATATATTCACTCGGCCGAGTGAAACGGATACCCTCCTAGGGCGAGTCATGCCGAGTAGCTTGAGTCACTCGGCCGAATGGACTCACGTCACTCGGCCGAGGCTGGCAAAGCCACTCGGCCGAAGCGATAGCGGGGAGGAAATTTTCATTGGCCTCGCTCGGCCGAGTGACCATGTCACTCGGCCGAGTCGTAACTTTTTTATATAAAGGGCGAGGGGGGCACATTTTTCGAAACGCAAAACCCCCAAACACCCGCGCCCCTTCAGCTCCCTCGCCCGACCCTCGCTCGCCCGCGCCCCCACTCGCCCGACCGCCACTGCCATGCCGCCGCTCGGCCCGCCACCGCCGGCCGAGCACCCCCGTCGCCTCGCCCGAGTCGCCGCCGGCGGCCGTGCCTCCGGTCACCTCCGGTACCCCTATATCGCCTATTTTCGCCTCTTTTTGTGTATTTTTCGAGGATCCGTGTATTAATCGAACCCCTAACCCAAATCAATTCCTATATCTATCTATTATACCCCTAATACTCCATACATTTTGAATATTACCCGCTGATATCGCCGTTTCATGCGCAGGTTGCTTTTTGGAGCTTAGGGGAGCCCAGGGGAGCTTCTACGGGCTGATCCGGACTTCGCGGAGGCGCTGACTTCGCACGCTTCCACTGCTTAGCACTCGCGGCGTGTCGGGGTACACTCTTTCCACTCTTTTACACGCACCGCACTTTTTTCACTTTTCGGCGCGCTCGGGGCCGATATGCCGCCCCGGACACGGCCGCAGTCGAAGAGAGCTTCCGCCAAGCGGAAGCAGTCGGATGATGCCGGCCCCTCCCACGAGTTGGAGGAATCTCCTCCACCGTCCCTCACACACCCCGTACAGCCTACAGGCCCCGCATACCCCGCACAGCCTGCAGTGCACCCACAGCCCGCACAGCCTCTCCCTGCCGACCCACAGCCACCACCACCGGCTCCACTGGTCGGGCCGCTCGGGATTACGTTCCGAGACGACGCACACCGCGCCGTCTTCGAGCGTATCTCCCAGCGCTCGATCGTACCCTCCAGGTTTGCACACCTCGCTAACCTAGGACGCCTGGGGGTACTAGAGGGGATGCTCACGTTGTACGACAACGTGGGCTGGCGAGATTTTCTGCAGGTGTCGGCGGATACTTTTACCCGCCCGACACTTGAGGTTTTGAGTTCGATCGCCCGGACCGACGAGGGATGCTCATTCTGGTTCATGGATCGAGAGTGCCAGGTCACTCTCGATATGATGAGAGCATTCTTCTCGTGGCCCGCTGTCCCCGGAGCCGATCGCGGTTACGGCCCCACCCATATCCCCCCACCTTCCTTCGACGCCGGTGCCTTCTGGGCCCGGATTACGGGCCACCACGCTGCCTTTGACCCTAGTAGGGACAAGGCCTCGGCCATTGTCCACCCCTGCCTCCGCATAGCCCAGCGCCTCATGGCAACCACCTTTTTGGCCAGATATGAGCCAGGCACGATGTCTACGCCAGAGCTCTACATGCTCTATGCGATGACACGTCCCAGAGCTCTATCTAGGGATGGAGACGAGCTTGTCCCCGCCGTCGTGATCGACATTGCGGCTTGGTTTTTAGACCGCATCATTGTATCGGTGGGCGCTCGCTCACCGATATGCTGCGACGGTCTGATCACCTTGCTTACCATGATGACCGGCGAGGACCTACCTGACGACTTGCGACGGGTCCCGGGCCCCACTTCTCTGTCGATAGACGTTATGGCCCGGATGAAGATGCTTCGTCCGCATGGTGAGCGTCACTGGGTCTGGTTGCACGGCCCTTACGGTGCCGACTACATGATTCTCCAGAGCCCTGCTCGGACTCAGATTGCACCAGCCCACGTCGACTGGCTCCCTGAGATGGATGTTCTCATCCCCGCTGCCTACGTGCTCGAGGCCGAGGAGGCCGAGCAGGCCCACGCTGCCCACGCTGCCCAGGCTGCCCCCGCAGACCCTGCTGCACACCCTGCCGAGCCTGCTGCCGACCCTGTTGACCCAGTGGCCCCTCAGCCCATACCAGATGTTTCCGCTGCTCCTGACACCTCTGTCCCCACTTCTGTCAGTGTCACGAGTACCTCAGCTGAGCCCACTTCCACCACCTCCACCACTTCTGCGGCTGTCACCACTTCCACTACCTCCGCACCCACTACCACCACTGGCCCTCTGTCTGCTGAGCCGATTTCCTCTGCCCCACCCGAGCGCCCGCCGACCGTAGTCGAGTGCGGAGAGCCCTCAGTCTCCACTGCCACTGTATTTTCCGAGAGTGTCGTGGCGTCTGTCCACACTTCTGTGCCACTGACCTCTCTGGCCGCCTCGCTGCCAATTTTGCACACTTCTTTCGCTGCCGCTGCCTCCACTTCTCACCAGCCGGTGTCCCGGCCTCACACTGAGGCCAGGCCCACATTTACAGGCACGGCACCTTTTGTCCCCTTCCCTGCTGAGCCCGTTACATACTCTACTCGCGTACGCCAGCCTCGCCCTGCACAGCCTAGACCGGTGCGTCCCTCTGCACCACCCCCGCCCGACACTGTACTACAGAGCATACGTGCTCTTGAGTTGGCGGTGAGTGGTCTTAGAGGTGACCTTAGGACCCTGTCCTCCACCGTTTCTACGATGGCTGGACGCTTCGACCTGATCCCTCAGATTCACTACTGCCTTACACAGGTCTTGGAGCGTCTCCCACGCGTACCCCCACCCACCCAACAGGTTCCAGCCCACACTTCCACACACACCCGACCTGCCACCGCTTCCACACCCACCCCAGCTCAGCAGCCTACACCACCACCACCACCACCTCCGCCTCAGGACGGAGACGGCGCAGCACCACCTTCTTAGGCACCCTTGATGCCTTGATTTATTCCTGCCGTTGTGCCGCCCGTTTCTGCTGGGTCCTGTTGCACTTTTTGTCCACCCCCTCCCCTCACTTATTATGGTATTCTCTTTTTGATCATATCTTTTTATATCTATTTTGGGAGAGAGTGAGAGTTTTTGGTGACACTTATATCTATGTATCGCTCCTATCTGTGCATGCATCATGTCCGCATCATATTTTCATTTCTTTATTTTACCTTTTTCTTTTCATTTTTCCATGCATGCATCCTCATCATCCCCTCACATTTCTTGTCTCTCGGTGTGCCACACTTTGCACATTGAGGACATTGTGCCATTTAGCTTGGGGGAGTGAGTTCTCACGTTCTTTTTCGATTTACCACCTTTATTTTTAGTTTTTCACACCATTTTTTCGCTTTTGCACTTATTTTTCATCATTTTTCTTTTATTTTGCCATGCATCACGTTTTTCTTATTTTCTTGTGTGCCGCATTGCATAGTTTTATTTTTCCTTTATCTTTATTTCTTTCTTTTTCATCTCATGCTAGAGATGACTTTTCTATGATGATGATGACGTTGGATTTAGCTTATTCTATATGCATGCTATATTTTTCATGTCTTAGATTTTATTCCTGATATCATATGCTATTACTTGCTTTGCATTTAGAGATAGTGACCCACACTTTTGCCGCATGAAAATGGATGAAATTTTATTATTAGCTGAGTCTGAATATTCATATGTATGCTACCACAGAAAACACACCAAGATTCACGCATTGAATGCTTATATCTGGAGTACAGATTTCTTTTCCTATATCACTTCTATATGCATGAATTGTACACTTCACTTCAGGATGATTGAATGATGTTAGCTATGATAAATCTGGATTAGTTAGCTTTTTTGTGATCGAAACTGAGTAGATTAGATTACCCTGCTGAAGTTGTCGTGCATGTCTTATAGAGTGAACCGAGAGTTATATCTATTTCTTTCTCCACAAATCTTGAACATCATTTCTCTACTTTTAAAATCATTGGTGAATCTCCCCTTAGTGATTCTATTATATGGCATTTCCCCCGCTATTAATTCCTAGCTCCAAATCTATTATTCTCTAAAAAAGAATAAAAGAGAGAAGAATATTCTTGTATATCATTATCTCTCTTTGAGTTGGGATCATTGTGTATATATTCTTTTTAAAAAAAAGAGGGAAAATCCTCAATAAAAGATCCCCTCTCACTTTCTTCCTTCCTTCTTTCTTCTTATTACAACTGGAGCTATATAAAAATGGGGATGTAAATATTTTTTATGCCACCACGCTTATAGATAATCTTGGGGGAGGGGATCCATTGATGTGTGAGAGAGTGACTACTAGACATTGCACGACAACCTAGGCTAAGTAATATTCTATACTCGGTGAGATTATTTCCAGTTTTACAAAATCCAGAAATCTAATCCTAGCGTTCATTTCATGAAATCCATACTTTTCTATTCTCTCTATTCTATAGTGTGATACTCTTATACTCCAGATAGAAAGCGTTCAATTGAAAAGTGTGTGATCTGTGATTTGTATACCGCTTTAAATGATTCAGACGATGTTAATTTTAAAATTATTCCGGTTTTCATGATTGTATCGTTGTTCGTGGGTTTTCTATTTCTGTTTGCACTATTATACTATGATATCGAAATAAAATTCTTTGACATGTATTTTCCATTCAGTGCATGCTATATGAGTAAGTGAAACCCACGTCCTGAGAAAATGATCTAGTATCCTACCTCTTCGCTTCTTTCTTTCTTCTTTGTTTTATTTCGCTTTCAATCTTCTTCGTTTTTCTTTTTCCGTTTTTCGCCGTTTTTGTTTTCCGAATCCACCGGGTTCGCCTTTTACTTATCTTCCTCGAGGATGAGTAAGAGGCAAGCTTGGGGGATTTTGATCACTCCTTATTTTACACCCTTTTTCCGCATATTTGCATGCCATTTAGATCGCCCAAATCATGTTTTTCACGATATATCGACGATATTGTGATACTTTTCACGATTTGTTGTTTTTGTCGCATTTCAGGTGATTTGGCACGATTTGGAGTGATCCCGAGATGCGCTTACTCTAGACGGTCACCAACGACCTCCCCGAAGGGTATTTTGCTGTTGGAGAGGAGCGGAAGAAGAACGGACGTCGCAGGAGCGACGTGTTGGAACTTGGAATTTCCATCCTCTCTTCCATAAAGTTTTGATGTGACAAATCAATATATTTCATGTTACTAACTTTATCTATGCAGATGTGCAGCTACAACGCAAATTCATTCACATCACGCATTTGATCAAAGTACAAGGATCCTCTGCAAAAACAACCTTGCTACTCAAATTACGTGTGAAACACGTATCTACGGAATGATGTAATTTTTACTTTTTTAGATAGCTTCAGGGCCTTGGTTATATCTTATCATATACCCCTAAGCTCAAATCTACATCATCTCCTAACTCATTTGATCCTAAGTCAAAATTCGTATTTTTCAGTACTAGCCTACTAGGATTTTTTTCCTAGCCTACCAAAACAGTTATATTTTAACTTGATACTTTCAGACAAGGATCTATCCGTTGTTTATTCCACGTCACCAAAATTTTGTGACCGTTTCAAAATTGGCAGGCTACGAATTTTCGTAGCATGCCAAAATGCTTTTGGGACTGAAACTTTCCAGAACAGTTTCTGACCGTTCTCCAACGTTGCTCTCAGTTTCTGAACGTTGTGCAACGTCTCTTTTAGAGCCGTTCACAACCGTTTCTAAAACCTATAAAAGGAGGGGTACCCCCTCTCATTTTCCACACACTTTCCTCTTCTTAATTCTGATTTTGTTGAAAGCAAGTCCTTGATTTTCTTAAGTAATTCTGCCATTAGTTGTTCTTTTCTTATTTGTAAGAAGAAATCATTAGATTTCTCTCTTCATTTAAGAACGGAAGAACTTGGATTTTCAACATCACTTTTGGAAAGTTGTTTGTGTTCATAATTGCAAGAAGATATCAATAGATCTCTCTCTTCTTTTATGAACCAGAGAACTTCAAGTGTTGCGCTTCATTACATATCTTTTACATCTTGAAGTTCATCTTCTAAACACCATCCTTGAATTCATTCTCTGAAATTTATACCAAGGCTATATGTGTTTTTCAATTTCTTATTTAACAGGTTGGAATCTCTGTTTAGAGATTGTACAAAGTTTGGGACACGGGGAGTGTCGCCATTTTTGTAAGTTCATGCTTGCGGGACAAGTGATTATAGTGGATTGAAAATCTCTACGGGGTAGAGGACTGGAGTAGGATCACAAGGATCCGAACCAGGATAAATCTCTGTGTTTGCGATTGGTTTAATTTTCAGCACTTGTCATTTTATTTTTGTGCCATCTTTGCAAATATTACTAACATCTTATTTGCGACAATTTTTTAATATACACTATTCACCCCCCCTCTAGTGTATTGATCCTTACAAGCTAAAATTACATTTGGTATCAGAGCAAGGTTAAGATGGCAGCAAGTTCTTCAAACATGAACGCAGTTCCATTCAACTACAATCAGCATCCTGAAGGGCACTCTCAAACTCGTCCTCCTCTATTTGATGGTTCAAATTACTCATATTGGAAAATACGTATGGAGATTCATCTCTAAAGTATGAATTATGAGATTTGGGACATCGTAGAGTCAGGATACGAAAAGCCAACAACTCATGTTGCTGATTGGACCGCCAACGACAAAACTGCAAAAACCAACAACTCAAAGGCCATGAATGCTTTATTTTGTGCTATGGATAAATATGAGTTTAATCGAGTATCTCAGGCCAAAAGTGCTCAGGAAATTTGGCATATACTTGAGGTAACTCATGAAGGAACCAGTAAAGTGAAGGAAACCAAGATTTCCGTTTTGGTTCACAAATTCGAGTTGTTCAAGATGAAGGACCAAGAGACAATTGGAGAAATGAACACCAGGTTTACTAATATTATAAATTCTTTAAATGCTCTTGGAAAAACTTACACTTCTCTTGAACAGGTTCGCAAAATTCTTAAAGCTTTAACTCCAGTATGGCGTCCAAAGATCACCGCTATTGAGGAAGCCAATGATCTTTCCACATTAACTATGGAAAATCTTATTGGTAAGTTAATGGCCCATGAAGTTACACTACAAGATGAGAAAGAAGAATCAGATCAGAAGAAGAAAGTACTTGCCTTCAATGCAACATCAGATAATGAAGATTCAGATGATGATATGGCATTCTTTGCCAAAAACTTCAGAAAATTCTTTCGGAAAGGTAAGTATAATAATTTTAAATCTAAGAATACTGATTCTTCGCTTTGCTTTAATTGTAATAAGCCAGGACATATGAAGAAAGACTGTCCACTTCTCAAGGCAAAGTTCAAACCTTCTAACAATGATCAATCCAGAAGAGAAAGAAGATTTGACAAAATGAAAAAGGCATTTGCAGCAACATGGGATGATTCTTCAGATGATGAAGATGATGATCTAAATGAAAATGCCAACATGTGCTTTATAGCACAAGATGATGAAGATGAGGTAAGTTCTTTTAATAACGAAGAATTACTTGATGCTTTAAAAGATCTCTATTCTCGTTTCAAAAAGTTGAATAGTCAACATAAATCATTGAAACAGAATAATGATGATCTTCTTTTTAAATATCAAGAGTTATCTTCTTCTAAAAACACTGAGAATACTTCTTCTCAAGTTTTGGATCTTAGTAAAGAGAATGTTATTCTCAAAACTAAGAATTTAGAATTACATACACAAATATCCGAAATGGATAAAAGTATTTCATCACTAAAGATGAAATACGACGAGATGTCATCCAATGTTAATAAATTTAACAAAGGAAAGACTAATCTCGATGATTTGCTTAAAATTCAATATCCAGCAAATCATAGACAAGGATTGGGATATTCTAAAAAGGATGCACCCAATACTTATAACACTTCTTCCTCTTGTGGTAAAACAACATTTGTTAAACCACAAAAGAAGAATCATGCATTTATTTACACGAAGAAAGTAAACATTCCTACTTCTTCTTCACAAAGAAATGTTACTAACATTTCAAAAACATTTCCTAGGAAACCTACTACAATTAGTATATGGGTTCCTAAGGATTCATGTTTAAATGATAGAAATAGTTATATTTCTCATTTTATACATTCTATTGTTCATTCTCATGATTACATTAGAAAGCCAAATTCCACTTGGGTTTGGCTTCCTAAAATCTAATCCCAAGGACCCTCAAACAAAGGGTACCAATGCTTAATATTTTATCTTTCAGGTACCTAAGAAAGAAAGATGGATTTTGGACAGTGGATGTTTAAAACATATGACAGGAAATGTCAACTTGCTTTCAACCGTTAAATATAAAGATGGAGGCACAGTTACCTTTGGTGACAACAAGAAAGGAAAAATCATAGGCACTGGAACGGTTGGTAATACAAATCAGCCTATCATTGAGAATGTTCATCTGGTTGACGGTTTGAAACACAACTTACTTTCTATTAGTCAACTATGTGATAAAAATTATAAAATAGTTTTTGAACAAAATGATTGCATAATTTATGACTCTGATATGTCATCTATTCTATTTCGTGGTAAGCGTAAGAATAACATATATATCTTATGCATGTCTGTTACCACTCATAATCATTGTTTAATGATTACATCAGATGATACTCTTTTATGGCATAAACGTTTTGGTCACACTAATTTCAAAAACCTAGCACGTATTTCAAAACACAAGTTAGTTAATGGAATGCCAAATATTTCTTTCAAACACAACCATTTTTGTGATGCTTGTCAACAAGGAAAAATGCATAAATCTTCTTTTAAATCAAAGGACGTTATCTCAACAATGAAACCATTAGAACTTCTTCATTTAGATTTGTTTGGTCCTTCAAGAGTAGCTTCTTTGAATAAAAGTAGATATGCATTTGTCATTGTTGATGATTATTCTAGATATACTTGGGTTATATTCTTACAAAATAAGAATGATGCTTTTGAAGAATTTTCAATATTTTGTAAAAAGATACAAAAAATCAAATCCTCTAACATTATCACTATTCGTAGTGATCATGGGGGAGAATTTGAAAATGATTCTTTTACCAAGTTTTGTAATGAAAATGGCATTACACATAATTTTTCTTTTCCTCGTACCCCTCAACAAAATGGAGTAGTTGAAAGGAAAAATAGAACTTTACAAGAATGTGCAAGAACAATGCTTTGTGATAGTAATCTTCCTAAGTATTTTTGGGCAGAAGCTGTTGCAACTGCTTGTTACATTATGAATAAAGTTCTTATAAGGCCATTACTTGATAAAACTTGTTTTGAATTATTCTTTAATCGCATTCCTCGTGTATCTTATTTTAAAGTGTTTGGATGTAAATGTTTCATTCTTAATACTAAAGATGCACTCGACAAATTTGATTCTAAATCTGATGAAGGTATTTTTGTTGGATACTCAACACGTAGCAAAGCCTACAGAGTATTTAACAAAAGAACTTCAACAGTTGAAGAATCTTTACATGTCACATTTGATGAAAATCCTTCATCTAATTCTCCCATCATTGATGATGAAGAGAATATATTACCTCTTTCTAATTCCTTAGATAATATTAAACTTGATGAAATTGATGCTACTAATCATTCTGTTGAGTCTATTTCAGATAATACAGATCTTCCTAAAGCATTTGTACAAGTTCCAAATCATCCATCAGAGTTAATTATTGGAGATATTACAGATGGAGTAAGAACTCGTCGCCAAATTGAGCAAATGGCACATTGTGCATTTCTCTCAATCATTGAACCAAAGAACATCAAAGATGCATGTGAAGACAGTTCATGGATTATTGCTATGCAGGAAGAACTCAACCAATTTCAACGAAATGATGTTTGGGAATTAGTTCCCAGACCATCAGATCATTCAATTATTGGTACCACGTGGGTATTCAAAAATAAATTGGATGAATCTGGTCAGGTAATTAGAAACAAGGCACGATTGGTTGCACAAGGTTATAATCAAGAAGAAGGTATTGATTATGATGAAACCTATGCACCAGTTGCTCGTCTTGAATCTATTAGAATGTTATTATCATTCGCATGTTTTAAAGATTTTAAACTTTTTCAAATGGATGTGAAAAGTGCTTTTCTAAATGGTTTTCTTAAAGAAGAAGTCTTTGTAGAACAACCTCCTGGTTTTATTCATGAAAATTTTGAAAATCATGTTTTTAAATTAAAAAAGGCTTTATATGGTCTCAAACAAGCACCTCGTGCTTGGTATGAAAGACTTAAAAGTTATCTTTTAAATTCAGGATATTCTATTGGTAAAATAGATTCTACTCTATTTATTAAAAACATAAATTCTGATATTATCATTATTCAAATATATGTTGATGATATTATTTTTGGTTCTACTAACGAATCTCTTTGTCAAGATTTCTCTAAAATTATGCAGAAAGAATTTGAGATGAATCACATGGGTGAACTAAACTACTTCCTCGGTCTTCAAATCAAACAAATGAAGGAAGGAATATTCATCCACCAAAGCAAGTACTCTAAAGAACTCATCAAACGCTTTGGTTTAGAAAGTTCTGCAGAAAAACATACTCCGATGAGTACATCTACTTCCCTCGACAAAGATTTAAATGGTAAGAGTGTTGATCAACGTCTATACAGAGGTATGATTGGCTCATTACTTTATCTAACTGCAAGTAGACCAGACATTATGTTTTCAGTTTGTTTATGTGCACGATTTCAGGCAGATCCTAAAGTTTCACATTTAACTGCCGTAAAACAGATTATTAGATATGTTAAATATACTTCTGATTTTGGTTTATTTTATCCTAAAACAAACACATTTGATTTATTATCATATAGTGATGCAGATTTTGCTGGTTGTAAATCAGACCGTAAAAGTACTAGTGGTACATGTCACTTTTTAGGACATGCCTTAGTTTCCTGGTTTAGCAAAAAGCAAAACTCTGTTTCATTATCTACAACCGAGGCAGAATATATTGCAGCCGGTTTAGCATGTGCTCAAATTTTATGGATGAAACAAACTATTTCAGACTATGGTATTAATTGTTCCACATGTCCTATAATGTGTGATAATACTAGTGCTATTAATTTGTCTAAAAATCCAGTTCATCATTCACGCACTAAACATATTGATGTACGTCATCATTTTTTAGATGATCATGTTCAGAAAGGTGATATTATTTTAAAATTTATTTCTACTGAACATCAAGTTGCCGATATTTTGACTAAGCCTTTGAAGGAAGAAACTTTTCTCAAGCTTAGAAGAAATCTAGGCATTATTAGTGCATCAGAATTTGATATATGAGTATATTCATTTATTTTTGATTTTTGTGAATTTTTCTATAATTGTTTGGTTACTATCTATTTTTGGCATGCTACCAAATTTCGTAGCATACCAATTTAATCAATTTTTAAAACAATTTTTTTTCTGTTCTCCGTTTTGTACCTACTTTGATCTCTGGAATTTGGATTTTTTAAAAAATAACAGTTCTCCTATATTTTATTCTCAAATCAAATTTCATATTGAAATTCTTACCCGTTCTCTTCCACTTTGTCTCTATCTTTTTGATTCCTGTTGCTATCTGTGTTCTCTCTACTGCCACATGGATACTTCTCTTTTGTCTTTTTCTCTGCTTTTCACATTGGAAAAGGCACTGACATTTCTTCTTCCTCTTCGAACTTTCCATTTTTTTTCATTTCCCTATTGGTTTGGACTTCACAAGAAGACAACAATTTCATTCCTCTGACTCTTTTTCAATGCCAAACCCGCAACCCAATGGTATATCCTCCCGTTGCAAAATTGTTTTCTAAAAATTTTTTTTTAATTCGACCACCTACCCCCTGGCCAAAACCGCAACCCGATTTCATTCGGCCAACTACCCAATTTAATTCGGCTTTCACACCCGACACTTGGGTCTCTCTTATTGGTCCACATCATCACTTCATTTTCCATTCGGGTTACTCTCTTTGGATTCACGCGAGACCCTTCACATCTGTTGACTATTTTTTTTTCATACTTTACTTCACCACATTTATTTCCACCTACCCCACTTAATTCTTATCCTCCACTTGGATGCCTCTAATTGGCCCGTGCCACCAAACCGCCTCATCTCCCCATACGGCATCTCCTTGGAACTTTCACCATATTTTTATTAGTTCTTTATTTATTTTATTCTTTTAATTTAATATATTCCCTATTTCGAGAGAATCCCCTGACATTATGCCTTGGCCTTCACATTTTCCTTCGGCCAGCATTTATCTCTCTTTATTGGTCTTTAATTTTTGTTCATCTTCCAATTTTTTTACCTACCTTCTTAATGTCGACCTACCATTCATTATTTTTGTTACCTTCCCCATGTCACTCGGTTTTCACAGTCTTTACTATCTCCTTAGTTATTTTCGGGTTTTTTCAACTGCCTCTTATTCTTTTTAACCAACGGGTACACGTCTTCTCCAACCGTTGCCTCTTCTTCTTCCCATCTGTTCGGAATTTTGTAGTTTGAATTTTTCTGGTATTCCAACTTCCTTCAGTTCTAGCAACCGCTTCCACTTCTCATCATGGCAACCGCTTGGGCTTCTGCTTCTTTCTATTTAATTCGAACTCATTTCCTTCTTTTCTCATCCTCAGTTCCTCTCCTCTTCCACTCTTTGTTTTCATCTTCTTTCTATCGTTCACCATGGCCGATCCCACTTTCCCGTCGCCCTCAGATCGGTTCCGTTCGGCCGCTGCTCAGGAACGATATCTTCGCTCGGAGGCCACTCGATTCCATCCAGAGCGTTATCTCGACTTCGGCACACCAATGATGATGCAGGTCAAGAAGCTTCTCGCCATTGTTGGGCTTCACCAACTCTGGTCGCTCACCAACAAGACTCCATATTACCCTACCCTCGTGAGAGAATTCTACGCGAATCTTGAGACTGCGGTCCACCGCGGTCAAAAATCTTTCTCCACTCAGGTTCAGGGTGTGTGCTTCACCGTCAACAGCACCAAACTCGCCACCATTATCAATCAGCCGCCGAACAATCTTGGTCTTCTCTCTTTTCCAATGACCGACTCTTCTATCAATTCTCGTCTCGCCCCAAAGTTGACCCCTCATATGTCTGCATCCAAACTCAGCCCAGAAGCCCGCATCCTCCATAAAATCGTCATTTTTAATTTGATGCCAAAGGCTGGCTCTGTTAACTATTTGGGCAATGCCCATCTCCACTGTCTGTATGCAATCATGGCCGGCTATCCCATTCATTGGGGGCATTTGCTGCTTCGTTATATGATGCGCCCTGTTTCCACTCATTTTTTTTTCCCAGTCTCATCACCCTCATACTTCGGGCTTTTGGCGTTCCCACCGATGGAGAACTAATGCTTCAGAATGACGTTCACATTGACGAAAACATCCTTCACAGCATGGGCCTACCGGATGATGTTTCTTCTCCTGACGATGACGCCGATGATGACGACGCCGTTGCTTCTGACGATGACTCCTCACATCCTGCTGCTCCGGCTTCATCCTCTCGTGGCAAGGCTCCGTTTCCCGGATCTTCCTTCTCTCGCTGCGGCAAGCAGATTCATACGTCTAAGGATGGCGTTAGTCCTTCTAGGGAAACAAATGCGGTTCACTTCGCTCGTCTTTCTACTCAGGTAGCTGAAGGGTTTGCGGGAATTCAGATTCAGATGAGCAAGTACGATGAGGTTCTTCGTCACCACTCCGATGTCCTTGAGCAAATTCAGGTGGAGCAGTCTTCACTTCGTTCCTCACTGGAATCCGCCGAAGTCCTCCCTACTCGCCGAACTCGCACCCGTCGTTCTTCTCCGGGTTCCTCTTCATACCATCCCCGTTGATTCCGTTGGTTGACTCCGCACAATGCTTGCTATGACCTTAGTCTATCAGTGGTTTATCCTCTGTCGTCTGCTGGTTGCTTTTTCTGATCGGTTGTTTTATCACTACTTCTGTTTGTTGGTCGTGTATGGGGTTTTCTATGAAGTTAGTATGTTGGTAGTCTATGAAGTTAGTCTGTCCGTGGTTGGTTCTATAGTTTGGCGTTCGTATGGAGTTAGCATGTTGTTTTTAGTGGGTGTTTTGTCTTTCAGATGCTTATGATGTATTGGGCTTCCTTAAGTTGGGTAATCATCGCTGTTATGTTTAATATATGATAGTTCTTTTGTGTACTTATGTCTCTCTGATTTGGTGTTCGTTACTTTAAGTATTACTTACTTTTTGTTCCTTATATACGCCATCAATAATCTGTTTCTGTTCACTTTTTAATTTCCCTCATTTTTCTAATTTGGCCTGCTACGAAATATCGTAGCCTGCTAATTTCTCTGTTCCACTTTTTGTGGATGACAAAGGAGGAGAAATCTGCATATATTCAGGGGGAGTTTATATTCATATACTCAGGGGGAGTAATATTTCATTTAGCTCCTTATAACATATTATCATCACCAAATTTGATACTTCATTATTCATTCACTTCATTATTCACATTATACTTATTATATTATACTCCGGGGGAGTTTATGTTCATATTATACTTATTAACACTTGTTAACTCAAATTTGATACTTCATTATTCACATTTGATACTTCATTATTTGTCATCATCAAAAAGGGGGAGAATGTTGGAACTTGGAATTTCCATCCTCTCTTCCATAAAGTTTTGATGTGACAAATCAATATATTTCATGTTACTAACTTTATCTATGCAGATGTGCAGCTACAACGCAAATTCATTCACATCACGCATTTGATCAAAGTACAAGGATCCTCTGTAAAAACAACCTTACTACTCAAATTACGTGTGAAACACGTATCTACGGAATGATGTAATTTTTACTTTTTTAGATAGCTTCAGGGCCTTGGTTATATCTTATCATATACCCCTAAGTTCAAATCTACATCATCTCCTAACTCATTTGATCCTAAGTCAAAATTCGTATTTTTCAGTACTAGCCTACTAGGATTTTTTTCCTAGCCTACCAAAACAGTTATATTTTAACTTGATACTTTCAGACAAGGATCTATCCGTTGTCTATTCCACGTCACCAAAATTTTGTGACCGTTTGTGACCGTTTCAAAATTGGCAGGCTACGAATTTTCGTAGAATGCCAAAAAATGCTTTTGGGACTGAAACTTTCCAGAACAGTTTCTGACCGTTCTCCAACGTTCCTCTCAGTTTCTGAACGTTGTGCAACGTCTCTTTTAGAGCCGTTCACAACCGTTTCTAAAACCTATAAAAGGAGGGGTACCCCCTCTCATTTTCCACACACTTTCCTCTTCTTAATTCTGATTTTGTTGAAAGCAAGTCCTTGATTTTCTTAAGTAATTCTGCCATTAGTTGTTCTTTTCTTATTTGTAAGAAGAAATCATTAGATTTCTCTCTTCATTTAAGAACGGAAGAACTTGGATTTTCAACATCACTTTTGGAAAGTTGTTTGTGTTCATAATTGCAAGAAGATATCAATAGATCTCTCTCTTCTTTTATGAACCAGAGAACTTCAAGTGTTGCGCTTCATTACATATCTTTTACATCTTGAAGTTCATCTTCTAAACACCATCCTTGAATTCATTCTCTGAAATTTATACCAAGGCTATAGGTGTTTTTCAATTTCTTATTTAACAGGTTGGAATCTCTGTTTAGAGATTGTACAAAGTTTGGGACACGGGGAGTGTCGCCATTTTTGTAAGTTCATGCTTGCGGGGCAAGTGATTATAGTGGATTGAAAATCTCTACGGGGTAGAGGACTGGAGTAGGATCACAAGGATCCGAACCAGGATAAATCTCTGTGTTTGCGATTGGTTTAATTTTCAGCACTTGTCATTTTATTTTTGTGCCATCTTTGCAAATATTACTAACATCTTATTTGCGACAATTTTTTAATATACACTATTCACCCCCCCTCTAGTGTATTGATCCTTACAGGCTAAAATTACACGACGAGGAGGCCAAAATAAGCAGATTGGGAATTTTTTGTGTCCCACTCGGCCGAGTGGAGGAGCCACTCGGCCGACCAGCGAGACACTGCTCGGCCGACCAGAACAGACACGATTTCTATGTGCACTCGGCCGAGCACCGAAGACCACATCGGCCGAGTGACGATACCACGTCCGCCCGAGTGGCGCCCAGACGAAGCCCCTCCAAAACATCCAAGTTACTGTTTTTCGGCTGCCTGAACTTCAGAAGACCCACTCGGCCGAGTGGATTATCCCGTCCGCCCGAGTATCATGAAGTCATCGGCCGAGTGACGACAACTCACTCGGCCGAGCCGCCCCCGAAGTAGAGACCCCTGAAGGCCCTGACTTACTGGAAAATTACAGGGTTTCTCACTCGGCCGAGCGACTTTTGTCACTCGGCCGAGTGCGATGCGCTGCCTGTAGCGAAAACTGCGGAAAACAGGCTGTGCAGGGGCATTTTGGTCACAATTTTTGGACGATTTTTGGGGCTATTTAAACCCTGTTTTTACCCTAGTTTTGAGAGCTCTCTCTTAGACTTTTTGCAGCTTTTTAGATTAGTTTTTTTTAGCTTTATTCTTGTGATTGGAGAAGGAGCAAAACTTGGATTTTTGTTGGATTAATTGTAGAACTACATTGGTTTGCATCTCTTTTCCTTAAAAATTCTATTTTTATTGTTTATATCATTGTTGTGATGAATTCTATTGCTTATCTCAACGATTATTTTTGTGATCTTGCTATGATTTGTGAGTAGTCTCCACGTCTTGGGGCGTGGGGATGAACCCTACAAGCCCACTTTCATATTTGTGATGAATTGGTAGAAATTGAGCTAGAATTGCTATTGGAGATTAGATTGGGATCGATTTACTACGGATTGCTAGGTATTCTTATCAATTGGGATTTGCAAGAGATTGGATCCCAATTTGATAGGAAGCCCTAGAAATCCGAATTGGGTTGGAGTCGGATTTTTCGAAGTATCTGTTTGCAAGAGATTGGACCGATACTAGGATTCCCGGTTGCAATTCTATACCGATACCCGTTTGCAAGAGATTGGACGGGTAGGAACTATCCTAATCTAGATCGTGGACCGAGTTTGCAAGAGATCGGGCTCGGTGCGCGATTGGACGATGATGTTGATCCTAATGCTAGCTTCCCTAGGGTAGGGTTTGCAAGAGATTGGACCCGACCCTAGGATAGTTATAGACCGGCAACATCGCGAGAGCGTGAGCTTGGTTCTACATTCAGTTGCAACTAGTTCATCCGAATTCTCATTCTAGCAATTTTGATACCGATGAACCACATTTATGAAGTACGGTGTGTAGCGGGGATTCCCCATTCCCTAGACGTTCTTTATTTGATTTGATATTTCGCACATTTGTCTGACGATTGTGACAGGATCGCCAAAGGCAAATTTCTCTTCTTAAATAGCCAGGTTGATCGGAGCAAGCACAGTCATTCGTCCTCCCTGTGTTCGATATCCCGCTCGCTGCTACACCGTGCACTTGCGGTAAAACTACAACCGTTCTTTTGGGTCACGTCCCGGAGCGATCAGGAACGGGCTTGGTGAACAATTCTGCAGGGTTTCTCTCAGTTGGGACCTTCTGAAGCTCTATCTGTTTGCTCTCCTCCTCTAGGAAGCAATCACGGACCTCAATGTGCTTCGTTCTCGAACTGTAAGCCTGATGCTTCGCAAGATGAATGGCACTCTGGCTATCGCTGAAAGCCAACGACAAACTCTGCGGCAACCCCAAATCCTCTAGCAGACATCTCAAATACTTGGCCTCCTTCACCGCTTCCACTGCGGCAATCAACTCGGCCTCTGTGGTTGACAACGCAACCACCGACTGTAGGACAGATCGCCATGACACTGTTGCGATGCCCAACGTAAACACGTAACCTGTGGTCGATCTCCGCCTGTCTCTGTCACCAGCATAATCAGAATCACAGTACCCTGTCAGCACCACACCATCACCTCTGCCAAAGTGCAAACCGACACTAACTGTGCCTCGCAGATATCGCAATATCCACTTGACGGCCTGCCAATGCTCCTTGCCTGGATTCGCCATGTATCTGCTCACTACTCCCACGGCCTGTGCAATATCTGGACGCGTGCAAACCATCGCGTACATCAAGCTCCCAACTGCACTAGCATATGGTACCTGAGACATAACCTTCCTCTCATCATCGGTGCTCGGCGACTGCAACGTCGATAGCTGAAAGTGAGCTCCAAGAGGTGTCCCCACGGGCTTCGCACTCTCCATTCCATAACGGATGAGCACCTTCTCAATATACCCCTTATGTGACAACCTCAACTCACCCTTCCTCCTGTCCAGGGATATCTCCATCCCTAGGATTTTCTTTGCCGGACCCAAATCCTTCATATCGAACTCCTTGCCCAACTTCACATTTAGCTTCTTGACCTCCGACATGTTTGAGGAAGCACTCAACATGTCGTCAACATAAAGTAACAGGTAGATGCGTGAGCCATCATCCAATGTGTGCACATAAACACACTGATCCTTCACGCTCCGCTCAAAACATACACCCATCATGAAGCTATCAAATCGCTTGTACCACTGTCTGGGTGACTGTTTCAACCCGTACAAGGATTTCCTCAACCTGTAGACCATCCTCTCCTTGCCTTCCACTAAGAACCCCTCTGGTTGGTGCATATAAATCTCCTCATCCAAATCACCGTGCAGAAAAGCGGTCTTGACATCGAGTTGCTCAAACTCCATGTCCATGGATGCTACTAGTTCCAACAAAATACGAATGGAAGTGTGTCTCACTACTGGAGAAAATATCTCATAATAGTCCTCTCCCTTTCTCTGTGCAAAACCCTTAGCCACTAGCCTTGCTTTGTACCGTACATCACCACCATCTTCAATCGAGCTTTCCTTTACCTTATAGATCCACCTACATCCAATGGCACACCTCTCATGTGGTAGAGGCACTAACTCCCATGTGTCATTGTGGTGGAGAGACTCCATCTCTTCCTCCATAGCTCCTTGCCAATTCGTTGCATCACTTGAGCTAATGGCTCCACCGTAAGTCATAGGCTCCTCATGCTCAATGTTTAAGGCATACGACACCATGTCGTCAAAGGAGAATGCTGTGTAATCCCAATCTCCAAATTTCTCGGGCGCCTTGTTGGTCCTCTTGGACCTCCACACCTCATCTGCAACAAATTCATCACGTATCTGAGCTGGGACTGGTGTCTGCATATGGTCCTCAACATGGACCCCATCATGTCCCGCACCGGGGACCTCGACCATCGGCTCCTTGCCAGGTCGCCTCTGAAATGGGATCGGGAGATCAATCGTCTCTGGCACGGTCTCCTCGGGTGACTCGTCCTCCTTCCAATGAGTATGCTTCGCCCTGAGCATCACAGACTCATCGAAGGTGACGTGCCTACTCAAAATCTCCTTGCGGCCCACCGAGTCCCACAAGCGATATCCTTTCACGCCATCGCCATATCCAAGAAAAATGTACTTCTTGGCCCTCGGATCCAACTTGTCGCCCCTCTCATGTGAATATGCCGGGCAACCAACGATGCATAGATAAGAGTAGTCACCAATTTTCCCACTCCACTTCTCTTCGGGAATTTGGTAATCAATTGCCGCTGATGGACTCGATTCACTATGTGCACGGCTGTAGTGAGTATCTCACCCAAAAATTCCTTCTCCAAACTGGCAGAGTGCCTCAAGCAACACTCTCTCTCCAACAACGTCCTGTTCATCCTCTCTACAACCCCGTTCGACTGAGGATCTCCTGGTGTAGTAAAATGACGTCGAATCCCATGGGATCTGCAGAACCCTGTGAACTCCCTCGAGGTGTACTCGCCTCCGTTGTCGGATCTAAGGACTTTCACTGCCTTGCCAGTTTGCTTTTCAACCATCACAAGCCATTGTTTGAACATCCCAAAGGTTTGATCTTTTGTCTTCATCAAGTACATCTAAACCTTTCGAGAATAATCATCGATGAAGAGGACAAAGTACCTAGCCCTACCTCTTGACGCTACAGGACACGGCCCCCAAACATCGGAATGAATGTAATCCAGTGGACCTTGGCTAGTGTGCTTCCCCGTGCTGAACTGTACCTTTGTCTTTTTCCCATACACACATCTTTCACAAAACTCCACACTCTCATCACTAGCTCCAATCAATTTTCTTCGGCGGAGAACATCGAGGGTCTTATCACACGGGTGACCCAAACGATAATGCCATAACTTTGCTGAATCTCCGTCACTCGAGCTAGAAGAGGTGGCATCGGCTTCGCCTTTTACTGTGGCACCTTGTAGGGCATATAGATTCCCTACCTTTCTTCCCTTCATCACAACCATGGCTCCTTTGGATACCCTCAGCTGGCCATTCTCAACAACTGACTTGCATCCAACATTATCCAACACACCGATGGATATCAAGCTCTTCCTGAGATCAGGCACATGTCTAACATCGGCAAGGGTACGCACGATCCCATCGTGCATGCGGATCCGAACAGTTCCAATACCCGCGGTCTTACACGCCGCATTGTTCCCCATGAGAATAGAGCCTCCATCTTCTTGGGAACGGTAAGTGGAAAACCAACTCCGATGTGGAGTCATATGGAAAGAACACCCACTGTCCATCAACCACGCAACTTGTGCCTCACCAGACACCCCCGCTGCAAACATCTCTGGATCTCTACCCCTTTCACCGTGGCCTCTGTCATCACTGATATGCATGTCCTCCAAACCCAAAGAAGCTGAACCAGAAGCATCATTGCCTTTCTTCCCAAATCTATTGGGGCATTGGTTCCTCCAATGACCTCTCTGCTTGCAAATGAAACATGAGCTGTCCTTCCTATCACAGGAATGCCAGGACTTCGAGCGGTCCTTCTTCTTGAAATGGCCTTGACCTCCTCGCCTGTCCAGCCTGCCTCTCACATGCAAAGCTTCCTCACGGTTTCCTCCAAAGTCTCTACCTTGGACCTTCTCACATAGCATCTCGGTATGGAGCGCCGCCTTCACCTCATCCACGGTAAGCGTTGTTCGTCCATAGATCATGGACCGAACAAATTGGAAGAACTCCTCAGTCAACGAACATAACAAAATCACTGCTTGTTGCTCATCTTCGATCTTGACATCCATTCCCCGTAACTCCATCACAATCCGATTCAACTCATCTATGTGATCTTTTACCGCTGATCCGGGCTTCATTTTCAGAGTGTACAGCTGCTGTAATAAGTAGAGGCGGCTTGTAAAAGATTTCTTCATATACAACCCCTCTAGCTTATTCCACATATCCTTGGCCGTAGCCTCATCCAACACCTCTCTCAAGACGGTGTCGACTAACGATAGCTTGATGGCGCTATACGCCATTCTCTCCATCTCGGCCCTCTGTGATGCCGTCACCTCCTTCTCAATGTTTTCCTCATCAAACACAATCTGAAAACATTTCGTCTGCCTCAAATAATTTTTCACCCTCGACTGCCATAACCTGAAATCATTACGGCCGGTGAACCTCTCATTGTTGAGTGTCGCCAAACTAACCATTTTCGCTACTCAATTTCTCCACAAACAACCGAAGGCTCTGATACCACTTGTTGATAAAAAACCGTTGTTGCCCTGCGGAACAACAAGCCCTAACAACTAGCTAGGGAGCTAAAGCTTGAAAAATTGGGGCACACAACAAACCAAACAACCAATCCCTCTTCGGATCTTGCGTAAGCAAATTAGTAAACGAAAATGCGACAATCTCAAATTGCAGAAAATAAATGAGGCGGAGGATTTTACCCTGGTTCGGTTGCGAACAACCTACTCCAGCATTCCGAGACGATCCACTACTAATCAAGGCGAGCACACGAGCTTACACCAACACCTTCTCCTTCACACTCTTGTGAGTAACAACTTGGCAATTCCAAGCCCCCACAAATCTCACAAAGGAAGAAGAAAGGAAAGAGCAACACTAGAAGATCAACTCTCTTCTACACTCTAACAAGCTCTCACACTTCTCTTCAAGCTCTGAAAAATGGAAGCTCTCAGTCTTTCCTTCGGCAGCAACTCTCTCCCAAAACCAAACGCAGCCAACTCCTTTGTTTGCTCTCTGAAAATAAATGGCTTCACTGCAGAACCAAGGCCAACATCATTTGTTTTTTCTTTCTGACTGTCGGCAGGACAACAAAAGAAGGCTCACACATCTGCAATTAACTCACAGCTCAATGAAGTATTCCCCACTCATTCAAAGCCGTCAGCCCCAAGCATTAACTCCCCAACTGCTAACATAATGCTTGGGTCCCTAGCACACTGCAGCAGCATAGACTTTTGTAGCACATAAAACAACACCCACCTTCTCCTTCTCCCTCGTGAAGGTGTAGCTTCTCAGGAACACCATCCGGGGGCTTGGCTCGATGACGCTGTTTCTGCTCCCGGGGCTCGATGTCACCAGCTTCCTCAAAAACTCTGCATCCGACTCCGCAGCGGGTTTCCGATAGCTGTAACGGGGAGTGTCCATCGTGAATTCTCTCTCCCTCCGATTTCTTCCTATGTTTCTTTCCCGTATTCTCGTTATATATAGAGAGAGAAAGCAAGGGAGTGCAATTTAGAGTCTGAGTTAGAGAGGGGACTCGAAGAATTTGAAGTTTATCGCAACTCTTGGCGGAGTGTGGGTGGGAACCTGATCCGATACTCGATTAGTATTTCATAATTTAAACCTCAATTCCCGTTAATGTTAAACTTTCCATGGCTATCTAATCTAAAATCCTTGCCCTAGTCGGTTTCCTCTAATTCACATCGTTTTGTAAACAAATCCCACGCCTCGATTATTGGGAGATGGCCTTGATTATCTAAATTATCTTTTATCTTTGCAAGCTTTATTTACGACAAGCCAATTACAAAAACTACTTTATCCTGAATTTAATTGGGATACAATTTATGGTACGAGTTAAAGATAGTATGAATTAAAAGAGACCATGTCAAATTAGAATTTGATGGGCATTCACCTTACATTGAACTTACTAAAACAGGTGGATGCACCTTGGACATCAACAATATGATCAAGTAAACAATAGGGACGCTAATGCGTATTCACTCCATATACTCTATGTAAATGATATTTGGGCTGGGGCCCACCGCAACTGGGACATAGCCAAACCCGACAGATACAACCCCCCTGGATCGGAGCGGGCCAAGCCCACGGCCCAAGTGGGGGTTGGGCCCAATCAAGAAGACCCCGCAAGCACATCGAATCGCGACAGCCCAAAGCCCACGTCAGGAAACCACTGACCCTTCGCGATTGAGGAAACCGCTCCCCAGATCGCGCTCGCCTTGAACACCAGTCAATGCGCTATCACGACCGCCTTCAAGCCTCTTGAAGAGACCATCAAATCGGGCGGATAGGAGGGGCAAGATGACGGGGCGCCATAAATGCGTTGACACGCAAACTCTTATAAGAAGCCGAAAAGAAGAAACGCCAAAGGATCGAATCCTGAACACTCAGAACTCGGGTACGCCACCTCTCGAGACTTTCTCCTTCCACCTTATATTTCTCCTCCATAGCTCGACCCAAGGATTCATCTATTGGTCTCTCCGTGAACCATACTCGATCCCACCGATCATTTTTCAGACAAGTGCTGACTTGGGCATCGGAGGGGACTTGGTCGGAATCAAGGTTCGAACCCCCCTGACGAGCTCTCTCGTCTGTGCAGATCCAAAGGGCCGTCAACCAGACGAAGCCGTCCTTAGGCACTCCATCGCTCTGGTCCAAACGCCATCAAGCCGCAAGCCCGACCGACCGATCGCCCCAAAAAGACGTCGCTCTGCCGAAGCTACCCTTCGGCAAACCGACGCACGAACCCGCATGTTTCCGCCCCAGCGAATGCTCGGAAAGCCGACCCCAGAGGCCACACGCGTCCCACGTGACCGCGATGACTCCCGGACCTCCAACATATCAATCAGCGGTGAGAAAACACCCCGAAACATCTGACACCGTCTGTGAAAATGAAATCGTTTCCCACGTCATCCACATCAACTAATACGGAACATCATAACAACAGAGACCATCCCGGAGGATGGCAGCTACGTACAGCACGAAACCGAGCATAGCCGCTCCGCAGGAGAAACCAATGATTCACTATCGGTGACCCGTGAACAATTCGACCATCTCACCCAGGAGATGAACGCCAACTTCCGAGCCCTGGCGAAATCCATTCAACACCTCGCGAGCCCCCAGCACCCCTTGGGGGGAAATCAGGTGGGATTTTCCGACCGCTCGGGGCATGCCCCCCGTTACGCTCAACCATAGTCAAAGACCGTGATGGTGAGGGCCTGAACTAGGAGCGATCGTTTACCCACACCTCTCTGCAAGGTGAGGGAGGAGGGAGGACCGAATGGACCAGGGATGAATCAACTGTGGCCTCGTCCAAACGGCCCCGTTCAAAGGGTAATCGTCCAGCTGCATGATCACCGAGAAGCACCGGGGGTGGAGTAGATGTCCACGCTGAAAGAGGCCCATGAGCCGCAAAGATCACCACCACAGGTATTAAGGCCAAAATTGACCAAGACAGTTGTCAAGCTGACGTAGACTCAAAGCGTTGAGTTGGATCCTCATCAACAGCTGGAGTGGGACCCTTGGATGGAGGAAGCAGGGTCGAATGATGGTAGTTGGAGGTGATGCGACCTTCGACCGACCCTCGGGCAGCCATTGTATCGATAGTTCGAGGTTGGAGAGCTCGACGTCGACCTTCGATGTTGGACAGCGATCGTCAATCTGCACCACAGGGACTCATTTGGGGTGTTGGAACTAGATTCCGACCCAAATTCCCGCTGATGATTAAGTTAGTATGGAACTTAAGGAAGAGAGTGAGCTTGGTGTAGCTAAGATCGACCCACGAAGGTTCGTCTCTAGACTGATGACGCAAGCTCGAATATAAGAATAGTAAAAGTGAGAAGATAAAGTTCTATGTCTTAGACCTCGTACCTTGAAGATGGAACCCTTTTACCTTCTTTCGTCCGTCAATTTATAGGTAGCTCCTCCTTAATGATGTGTAACCGTCACTCATTGATTGGGGCATGATCTTCTCCGGGATTGGAGTTAACGGCTGCCCATTTACTCATCCCCATTAACTCTCCCTTGAATGTCGGTGCCAGCCCAATGGTCGAACAACCCATTCGTCTGACTTAGCTATGCCCTGCTAAGAGCGTGGGGGGTATTGGGCTGCGAAAGCTAATAGGGTCGAGTATGTGGATATCCAAATTGGATTCGTACCCGTGCACTAACAATGGCCCCATCATTCGTGCCTCAGGAACCATGCTGACTGGGACCGAATGATGAGTAATCTCTTTAAATGTGCACGATTTTCGAAATATCTGATTTGATTTGTGCCGCCAAAACCCTTTCTCCTTTGGAGTGATCTCCACTGTCTCTCTTGGCTGACCATAGACACGTGTTGTGCATTAGACGTCAGCCGTTTGGATTTCTTCCTGTAAAAGAAAGAAGCGAGAAAATAGCAGAGATCTCCCAGCTTCATCTTTCTCCTTATTTTGCAAGCTTTCTTCCATCGTCGCCTCCCTGGAGATTGCTTGTCTCCATTTAAAGGTATCCTCCTTCTTCAACTCTGATCTTTTCCTGGTTTGCCAGGCATGTTTGCTCTGGTTGTGTTCAATGTGCCGACCCCTGAGGAGCTAGCGGAGTGCCTCCGCCCCCTCGATGCTTGGAAGTTCTTGGGAAGGGGAAAAGAATTTGGGTTGAGCCCAGCCTTCCCATTCGTTGAAGCGATCTGAGGTCGAAGGTCCCTCGAGTCATCTTAGACTTGGCCCCTAGGTTTTCCCTCGATCTGACTGCCAAGCTTTGGCGGGGTTGTTTCTGTGATCCCTTTAGGGTTAGGGTGCCCAATTCGGATGAGAGAGAGTGTTTCTCACGAAAGAAGGAGGTTGGGGTGTATCTCAAAACTTTTTTCTTAGAACTTCGATTCCTCCTTCACCCCTTCATTATAGAGGGTCTGTGGTCCTCGGAGCTTTCCATCTGTAGACTTGCTCCTTAAGCTTTCCCTCCCTTAGTTGGCTTCATCGAGTTGTGCAAGCTTTGTGGAGTCTATCTGAACCTCGGGATGTTCGAGTATTTCTTTAGGATAGTAGCCGACCCTCACTGAGTGTGGTATCAAATTGTTGCTCATCTGGGTACGAGGCTCATATACGACCATCTAGTTTTCGACCCTGGGTGGATGGATACTTTCGTGTTCGTCGTTCTTCCCGACATGGGGCCATTGCTCAAGGGTTGGAGTTCTCCGAATCATGAGCTTTCGGTGGAGTCTCGGATGTCTTTGGAGTAGGTCATAGCCAGGTTGTCACCGGGCGAGGTCGAGGCGATGAAGTCTCTCTTGAGTCGGTCGAGAAAAGATAGATTGATTCAGTATTTGTTGGATGATAATACACTAAAGATCCTTCTATGGAGCACGGGTAAGGTATGTCGAATCTATATCTTTATCTCTACCACTCACGGTAATTATGTTCGTCGTCTGCAGATATGACCAACGGTAGCCGACGCAGGGGCGAGTCCAGTTTGGACCGAGTCTGGAAGGAGCAGCGGAAGAAGAAGAGGGCGGTCGAAAGGTCAACTGCTCGAATCGACTGATCGAGCTCTCGTGTCGAAGGATCAGGTTCTCTGTCCCCCCTCCACGTCCACCAGAGCTCCTCTTCCGAAGGGGGAGAGACTAGGCAGGCATCCAGGCCTTCTTCCCGAGCCTCTTCGAGGGAGGCCTCCAGCTATGCTCCCGCGTGGCCCCATGTCCCCCTGGCTTTCGTCGTGGTTACAGTGCTGCAAGAGGAGGTCGATGTCGACTCTGCAGACATCATCGAGCCGATTGGAGGGGTCGGTCAGAAGAGGGAGACAACCTTCGGTGGGGAGGAGGGGTCTCCGAAGAGGAGGCGAGTGGATGAAGAGGATCCCATAGGGAAAGGCAAGGGGGTCACTCCTCTCGAAACTCCAGAGGTGGTGGAGACCCTTCAATGTCCCAGGGCCCCACGACGCCCCTTCTGGATCAGTGACCGTGTGGTGACATCGTGTCGTCCCCTCCGTTGGTCGGCTCGATCCCTGGGAAGTTCAATCAAGTGTTACTGCTCAATCGGCTTTCGTCTCGATCCTCGGAGCCGGTCCAAGGTGAGTTTCACCTGTCTCCCTTGCCATTGGCAAGGAGGAGTCGGCCCTGAGGGACTTGAGGATGACTGTCAGGGTCGTGGAGAACTTGATCCTCTCCAAGGATCTAGAGTTCCTACAGAAGTTGGACCTCGAGAGGGTGGCCAACTTCTTTGTGGGGAGCGGATACCAGGTATGTCACCTGAGCCTTCGCTTTTTGGCATCCTGATTGACCGATGTTTGCTTTGTTTGTAGATGTTCGTTCTCGGGGCCGTGCTGCACCGCCAGGTTGCCGACTTGATCGACGGAGGTTGATGGGTGGCAGACGCAGAGCGCAAAGCACTCAGCTTTGAGGCACGGGCGAAGGAGGTGGAGGAGCCCTTGGGAAAAGCTCTCCCAGACAAGGAGGCGATCGAGTGGGAGGCGAATGAGGATAAGGATAGCCTGTTGTCTCTATCGGACCTCTACAAATCTGCCGAGCTTCAATGGAGGTTGGAGAGGTCCCAACTCAAGGACGAGCTCGACGCCTTCAAGAAGGAGACGATCGAGCTTCGGGCCATGGTTAGTGATGCCGAGAGGTATGCAGAGGCCTACAACGCGGAGAAGGCCGAGCTCCAGGATAAAGTTGTAGGGCTCGATGAGGCTGATGCGAAGGAGAAGACAGAGCTTACGTCAAAGCTCGTAAAAGCAATGGAGGCTTTCACCAATGTCTTGGTGTTTGGAAGCGCTCCCCCTCCCTCTTAGGCTAGCGAGCCTTTTGTTTTGCAAACTTCTGTTATTTTCTTTTATTTGACTAAATGAAAAGAAAAACTTAAAAAACTTTTTGCTACCTTTATCTTTTTCGTTTGAGTAACTGTGTGTGTTTGGCCCCTCGACGATCTAACTTGAAATTTCATAGAAATCTTTTAGGTAAGTTAAGTCGTAGATCGGTTAGGCGTATTCAATCAATGAACGTAACCCTTTAAACCATGGATCACGTTTCCTTAGGTAGAGAATGGCGAGTCTCTTTCGACATATGTGCCCTGGTCGTCTGGCGGCGAGGGTCGATGCCCCTTCGACTCACGACCGACGAGAGTCGTTCGGTGGCAAGGAGCGAGGCCCCTTCGCTTACAGCCGACGAGAGTCATTCAGTGGCGAGGGGCGAGGTCCCTTCGACTTACAACCGACGAGGGTCGTTCGATGGCGAGGTACGAGGCCCCTTCGACTTACGGACAACGAGGGTCGTTCGGTGGCGAGGGACGATGCCCCTTCGACTTAGGACGATGAGGGTCATTCGGTGGCGCGGGGCAAGGCCCATTCGACTTACGATCGACGAGGGTCGTTCGGTGGCGAGGGGCGATGCCCCTTCGACTTACGGCCGACGAGGGTCATTCGGTGGCGATGGGCAAGGCCTCTTCGACTTACGACCGACGAGTGTCGTTCGGTGGTGATGGATGAGGCCCCTTCGACTTATGGCTGACGAGGGTCGTTCGGTGGCGAGGGGCGAGGCCCTTCGACTTACGGCCGACGAGGGTATTTTGGCTGATGTCAAAGAATGATCTACTTTGCACTCGTAATGAACATGCATATGATAAAGAAATGAACGATCATTTTACCCCGTTAGTACAATCATTGATAATATATCCGTAGATGCTCCGTGTTCTAGGGATGAGGAAGTTCCCTATCATCCAAAGTAGCGAGTCAGTAAGTGGCAGGACCGAGTACATCGATCACTGTGTAGGGTCCTTCCCATTTCATGGCGAGCTTCCCCTGCTTGAGAATCTCGGGAGTGAAAACGGCCTTACGCAGCACCAAGTCACCCACGAGGAAGCTGCGTTCGCGGACTTTTGAGTTGAAGTAGCGGGCCATGTGCCCCTTTTGTATGAGGGTCGCTAAAGCTCGTTCCCAGACCTCGTCCACCAATTGTAGGTTGAGCTCGAGGCCTTTTGTGTTTCTTTATTCTTCGTATTATTGGATACAAAGCGGTCCCTCATTGACCTACACTGGGACGACGGCTTCACACCCGTAAGCCAGCATGAACGGTGTTTCGCCCGTCGAGGTTTTGTGGGTCGTTCCGTACGACCATAGTATACCGGGGATCTCATCCGACCAAGTTCCTTCGAGCCTGGTTTTTCTCTTCTACAGGGGCCCGAGGATGCTTTTGTTGGCTGACTCTGCCAAGCCGTTCGACTGGGGTTAGGCGACACAGGTGAAGTGCAACTTGATCTTCAGCTCTGCGTAGAAGTCTCTAAAGCCGGCATTGTCGAATTGTGTCCCGTTGTCCGTTACTATAGATTGTGAGATGCCAAAACGACATACGATGGACTTCCAGATGAAGCATCGAGCTTCCTTCCAGGTGATTCAGGATAAAGGCTCCGCTTCGATCCATTTAGTGAAATAGTGAATCGCCACTATTAGGTATCTCCGTTATCCACTCACTGGCTTGAATGGTCCAAGGAGGTCTAGTCCCTATTTGGCAAATGGAACTGGACTGACGATGGGGATCAGATCAGTTGGTGCCACCAAGCTGTTCTTTGAGAACTTTTGGCAGGTTGAGCACCGTCGTACGTATTCGACGTCATCTTTGAATATTATTGGCCAAAAATACCCTTGTCTCACGGCCTTCAAGGCTATGGATTTTTCTCGACAATGGTTTCTACAGTCGCCCTCATGAATCTCTTGGATCACATAGTGTGCTTCCTGCGGGGCGAAGCATTTATGATAGGGAAAGATGTCATACCTGGTCCATCGTCTTTTGTACAATGAACCATCTATCAGGACGAATTGGTAGGCCTTCCGTTCTAGCTTTCATGCCTCCACTGGGTCGGTTGGTTTTTCCACATGTTTAGGTAACAGATTATCGGATCCATCCACTAGAGCTCTTGATCGAGGTTCAGCTGTTCTTGTGCCAGTTCGCTATGATGGGGCAGACGTTGTATATACACGGTCCGTCCAAGTCTCACATGGGAGGAGGATGCAAGCTTCGACAAGGCATTAGCTCGATGATTCTTTGACCTTGACACGTGGTGTATCTCTACGCGTGTGAATTTGGCGATCTCTGCTTTAGCGACTTGCATGTAACTCTGCATCGAGTCGTCACGAGCTACGAAGGTTCCATTCAGTTGGTGAACAACGAGATTAGAGTCACTAAGTAGTTGGACCACTCTCACCCCAAGGGCTCGAGCCAATCAGAGTCTATTGATGGTTGCTTCATATTCTGCACCATTATTAGTGGTTTGGAAATCGAAGCAGAGGGCGTATTCGAATTTATCGCCCGCGGAGGTTTGGACGATTATTTCGGCCCTGGTTCCAGCTTGGGTGGACGAGCCGTCGACTTGTACGATCCAGGTTCCCTCGTCCTCGATTGCGTATGTCGCTCTACTTGTTGGGTTGATGCTTATTGAGGACGAGGGGGTAGCCTCAGGTAGTGCGCTAGTTGCATATACCTCTTCCCAGGGGAAATTGTTATAGGTGAGTTCGACGATAAAGTCGGTGAGAGCCTGCCCTTTTATGGTGGTCCTTGACTTATACTGGATGTCGAACTCGCTTATTTTTAACCCCCATTTCGTCATTCTCACTAAACGCTCGAGCCTCTTCTGGGTCTGCTATAAGGTAGTGTCGGTGAAGACCAAGATGGTGGGTGCTTGAAAATACGGTCGCAGTCTCCTAGCGGATTAGACAGGGTGAAAGCCATCTTTTTGATCCTCGAGTAGTTGACCTCCATGCTTTGGAGGACCTAATTGACATAGTAGATGGGCCGTTGTACCCCAGTGTCCTCTTTGACGAACGTCAAACTTACGGCCTCCTCGGTGGCGGCCGGGTAGATGATGAGCTGGTCATCTTTATCTGGCTTAGTCAGGAGCAGTGGGATGTGAAGGTACTCCTTCAACTCTGAGAACGCTTTTTTACAGTCCACATCCCATTCAATGACTCTCTAACTGCTTGATGCGGAGGCTATCTCCTTTCTCAATACCCTGAAGAAAGGTAATGACCTCTTAGCAGACTTAGACAGGAATCGTCCTAAGGCTGCTATCCTTCCGTTCAGCCTCTAGAGCTCTCTGAGAGTCTAGTACTCCTTCATCATGATGATGGCAACGATCTTGTCGGGGTTAGCCTCGATCCCTCGATTCGTCAGCATGAATCCAAGGAACTTCCCTGACCGAACCCCGCAGATACATATGGCAGGGTTTAGCCGAAGGTTGTATCGTCGGATCTGTGCAAATATCTCCCAGAGGTTTGCGGCGTGATCCTTTGGCTTCTTCGACTTGACCAACATGTCATCGACGTAGACATCTAGGTTTCACCCTATTTGATCCTTGAAGACATCGTTCATCATGCGTTGGTATGTGGCCACTGCATTTTTCAAACCGAACGGCATTTTGGTGTAACAGAAAAATACCTCGGTTAGTGATGAAAGAAGTTTTCTCCTCATCCTCTGGTGCCATCTGAATCTGGTTATATCCTGAGAAGGCATCCATGAAGTTGAGAAGCTCGTAGCCCGAAGCACTGTCGACCAGATGGTCGATTCGTGTTAGGGGTAGCTATCCTTCGGGCACGCCTTGTTGAGGTCAGTGAAGTCGACACACATTCTCCACTTACCGTTAGCCTTCTTGACCATCACGATATTCGAGAGCAATTCGGTGTACTTGACTTTTCGAATGAAGTGGGCCTCCAGAAGTCGATCCACTTCTTCGATAGCAGCTTTCATCTTTTCTCCTCCCATGTTTCTCTTCTTTTACTTCATAGGTCTGGAGGTCGGGTCGACTTCCAGCTTGTGGGATGCTACCTCAGGGTCAATGTCGGGCATGTCCTTTGAAGTCCAGGCAAAGATGTCGGTGTGCTTTTTTAGGGGGGCAATTAACTGTTCTTTTAGGTTGCAAGGGAGCGGTGACCTAATAGAGACGGTTTTTCCTTCCTCGTCGGAGACTCGGATGTTCTCCGTTTCTTCGACTGCGGTGGGCCGTCGATCTTTGATTCGTGGGTCGACTGTGTCTACCTGCTCGATCCTCCTCAGGGTGGTGGACAGTGTGTAACATGACCGTGCCTGTTTTTGATTCCCTTTTTCCTTTTCAACTCTGTCAGGTGTCTGGAATTTGATCATCTGATGGGAGATTGAGACTACTGCCTCTATGGAATTCAGTAGTGGTCTTCCGATGATCCCGTTATATGCCGAGTTGATCTTCACCACCATGAAACTGGTTAGGCGAGTGATTTGTTGAGGATACGTACCGAGGGTCACCGGTAAAGTGATGATGCCTGCTATCGGGGCGGAGTATCCGGTGAACCCCACCAGGGGTCCCTTGCAAGCGTCAACTCCATAGATGATATTTTCATGCTTTCCAACATAGTGAAGAAGAGTATGTCGCACAAGCTTCCGGTGTCGACAAGCAACCTTTTCACTGTGATCTCTTTGATGGTGGCCATGAAGATGACGACATCATCGTGCGGTAGTTCTACACCTTCCAATCTTCATCCGAGAAGGAGATAGGAGGTGTTGAATCTCTGGGGCGCTTTCGACCCATGGATACTGTCATAAATCTTCCAGCATAGGAGCTTTGGAGAGAGGTTGATAACTCCATGTGCGGGGGACCTCCCGTTATCATGTTGATAATCTCGATGCTAGGAGGACTTGCAACAACCTTGGAGGATGTGGTTGGGCGAGTCGACATGGTCGAGCAGTTTATCGATAGGGATATCGACCCGTGGTTTCCTACAGATGGCGCCAAACTGTTAATGCCAAAATTGATTGAGACAGCTGTCAAGCTGACATAGACTAAAAGCACTGATTTGGAGCCTTGTCAACAGCTGTAGTGGGACCCTTGGTTGGAGGAACCTGGGTCGAATGATGGTAGTTGCAGGTGTTGCAACCTTCGACCGACCCTCGGGCGGCAGTTGCGTCGATCGTTCGAGGTTGGAGAGCTCGACATCGACCTTAGATGTTGGGCAGCGATCGTCGATCTGCACCACATGGACTCGTTAGGGGGGTCGGATCTGAGTACTGACCCAAATCCCCTCTGATGCTTAAGTTAGTGTGGAACATTAGGAAAAGAGGGAGCTTGATGTAGCTGAGATCGACCTATAAAAGTTCGTTTCTAGACTGATGACGCAACCTCGAATATAAGAATGGTAAAAGTGAGAAGATAGAGTTCTATGTCTTAGACCTCGTACCTTGAAAATGGAACCCTTTTACCTTCTTTCGTCCATCAATTTATAGGTAGCTCCTCCTTGATGATGTGTAACCGTCCCTCATTGATTAGGACACGATCTTCTCCAGGATTCAAGTTAAAGGCTGCCCATTTTCTCGGCCCCATTAACTCTTCCTTGAATGTCGTCGCCAGCCCAATGATCGAACGACCCAGTCGTCCGACTTAGCTATGCCCCGCTAAGAGCGCTGTGGGTATTAGGCCGCGGAAGCTAATCGGGTCGGGTATGTGGATATCCAAATTGGATTCGTACTTGTGCACTAACAACAAGGAACGCGCCTGGTGACCAACGACGCTCCACAGCCGAGAGAACTGTAGAGGAGGCCCCTTGCATGCTCCCACTGACCCCCCAAACCATCCGAGCACGAGTGGAAGCGCCGTCGGCTTAGATCGACCTGTAAGCCTCAGGGGACGACAGGTGCCAGCTGCTGAGGAGAATCACTGATGCACGAGTACCCTTCAGGTTCAAGGTATTAACCTTGGAGAAGTACGACTGCACAAGAGACCCCCAGAAGAACGTGCAAGACTACCAAGGAGTCATGAGGTTTCAATGGGCCGACGATGCCCCGCTCTGCCGAGGCTTCTATACCACCCTCAAGAGACCAATCCATCGGCAACTTTTGGGACTTGTCCACAGTTCATGGCTGGACGACAGTGGAAGCCAGGCTCGGACCTCCTGTACAATATAATCCAGAGGGAGGTCGAGACTCTGAGGGGTTACATGAAGCACTTCAACGCTGACTAAACGTAGAGAGCAGCCTTGAACTGGTCACCATGACAGCCCTGAAAAAAGGGCTCCGACACAGAGGCCGGAAGAAATCGATCTATCAAGACCCCTATAAGGGCCTCGTCCAGGTCCTGGCTCAAGCGGAGCGATTCATGCTGACATAGGAAGCTTTGGTCACGGATGAAGGAGCCCCCCGCAGGTGACAGGAGGATTTCAAAATGCGACGAAGACGAACGTCACGAGCTGGAAGACCGAAAGAAGCAGAGGAGGCCCGGGGGAAGCCGCGTAGAGGGGAAGCAACACCCATCAGGCTGAACGCAACCCAGGATATCATCCTGAGACATGCCCAAAAAGAGAGCCACATCAACAAGCCTCCCCCAAGGATGAGGGGGGACGAAGATACGAAGAAAAGTAATGCAAATATGACAAGGATAACAGCCATGACATCGACGACTGCTGGCATCTAAAAAAGGACATCGATCAGCTGATTAGCCGAGGATATTTGAAGAACTTTGTCGATGCCTCGAAGGTAGGCTCCGGGGAGGGCACTTCGAGACATGCAGATAAGGGGAAGAAGGTGACCGTCGTTCACACCCCCGTGCATATAATTGAATAAGTAGTCAGTCGATCGATCGCATCTCACGGTACTAGGCGAGTGACTCGCCCACACATATCTTCCCCGCTTTACACATCTCAGTTTTAAATGTACCCCAGTTTTTCTTCTGTAGAAATAAAGACACAAACTTGAGTCCTTGCTTACGACTACGCTTCTTCAAGATTTAGTAAATCACCTGCCGGATCCAACACCAAGACCTCTAGGGGCAACTGTAGGATCCTGTCAAAACAGAGTTAGGATCGATAAATGAAGTTGAGACTTACGCTTGCGTATGCGGCACGGTAGTCTCGGAACTTCGCCTTCGGATTCGCCACGACGGATCGAGTCTTCTCACGAACGGAGTAAGGCTACTAAATCCACAATCTAAATCTCTGCTTTTAGATTAAGAACTTGGATAAAGAGAGAGGAAGGATTTCGGCAGAGCTTCGCTAGAATGAAATGCAAGGCATGAATACCATGCAAAAGTGTAAGTAAATGGCTAACCCTTGGGTCTTATTTATAGCCCCCAAGGTAGTTATTTTAGGAGTAATTGTTCCTTTGGAACAATTTAACTAAGGTGTACCATCATACATGGCACATTATAAGCTTAAGTTGTACCATATGCATGGTACAACATAAGCTTAAGATATTACCCCTTTATTAGCCATATGTCGCATGCACTTATGCACATATAATGCGACTTTCCCATTAATCTAGAGATCCTCTCCTCAAGGGAACAGATTCCCTTTGCACACGACTTTGTGTGTGCGACGTTGGAGGTTCGTGTTCCCTCGTACATCCCCTACAAGGGTGTACAAACGTCATCCATATCCAACATCTCCCACTCACACTTGAGGGGATTGTAAGAGAACGTCTTTCTCTTAGTTCTTTCATCTATCATACCGAGAAATAGACCGTACGACCGCCATGCGTGTAGAGTCTGTTGTTGTGCACTTGTTAGATATACACAACGACCTCAAAGGTGCAAAGTTGAGTAGTTCAACGCATGCTTTACCCTAGATTATTTCTTCACATTTCTTATACTTTATATTCAACAATTGAATCCCATCTGGATCACAATTGGATGGCCAGCTTTGAATCATTAAAGTCCAAATGCGAATATGAAATCAATCTTCCTCTTCTTGCGAACCTTCTGATCTTGACTTGATTCGCTTTTCTAACGTGTCCCGCCGAGCCGAATTATCATAGCCCATTAGCAACACGCTAAGATAGCGATCATCTCGTCAAATCTAAAGGAACCAATTGGAGTCCTTGAGGGTAAGATTTAAGACCCATATGGCCTTTGAGTCTCACATAATAGCAAACACTATTGCTACTAACTCAGTGGTCGAAATGCATACGTGGTATGAACACGTATTACAACATCACTCCTTTCCCAGGGAGAGTATGTCTTAATTATGTTGTACGGATGAAAGATTAGACACCACAGTGCCTATCTTTTGAGTCCCCTTACTACCCATGAAATATTCCCGGACTCTCATCCTGCATAAGACAGATAGGATTTATAAAATCCTATGAGATCTCTTTTAAATATCCTTGTGATACAGATCTCAGATCTTTTGTAAGCATCCATATGATACAGATCTTTCATTCGACTATCTTGTTTAAGTCACGACTCTAAATCATTCGTCTAATGATTTTGACTTTAAACTAGTCTCATCTCTATCTTATCCATCTGATAAGATAAGGCGGTTGCTCATGTGAGAGAGCCAACCTTAATCTGTCCGACATACACACAATAAAATAGCTGAGACTTAAACACAAATGTATAAAATCATTTGTAAGAAACTTGTATGCAATATATAAAAGAACTTCTTCCTTTTATTAAACTTTGATCTACTATAGACATGGGAAATATTACATGATACAGCTCAGCACCTACGCATTCCCATAGATGATAAGTGTTTGAAGAACACATCTCTGGGGATCGCCTTAGTAAGGGGATCCGCTATCATCTTATGTGTGGATATGTATCCTATGTCTACTTCCTTCCGTTTGTCATAGTCCTTCGCAACTTGAATCGAATATCAATGTGTTTGGTCTTACAATGAAATTTTGGATCTTTGACATAGTCAATCGAAGCTTGACTATCACTGTATATAGGAACAGTGCTCGAGTCAGTGTCATCCATTAGCCTGTCTAAGAATTTCCTAAGCCAAACAGCTTCTTGGACCGCCATGCTGAATGCTACAAATTCGGCTTCCATGGTTGATAGGGCGATGCAGGTTTGCTTCTTGCTGCTCCAGGATATTGCACCATTCCCGAGCAAGAAAACAAAGCCTGAGGTAGATCTTCGCTCGTCGAGATCACCTACCCAATCAGCATCGGTATAGCCTTCGAGTCTCAAGGTATTGCCTTGATAGCATAACGCATAGTCCGCAGTCCCTTTGAGGTACCTTAATATCCTCTTCACCACTTTCCAGTGTGCCTGTCCTGGGTTGGATTGGTAACGGCTTACCATACCAACAGCATAGCAAATGTCCGGTTTGGTACACATCATGGCGTACATCAGACTCCTGACAGCACTGGAGTATGGAACCTTTTCCATAGCTTTCTTTTCTTTTGGATCTTTGGGACACATTTCCAAACATAGACCCTCGCCTTTGCTTATTGGAGTATCAATTGGCTTGCAGTCCTGCATATTAAATCGTTCTAAAGCTTTCTTTATATATGTCTCTTGAGAGAGAGAAAGAAGTTTCTTGGGACGATTCCTTGAGATCTTAACCCCAAGGATATATGCAGCTTCACCCATGTCTTTCATTTCAAAGACGGATGAAAGCCAAGCTTTGATATCCATGATAAGATGCTTATCATTTCCGGCTATAAGTATGTCATCTACATAAAGAGACATAATTACATACTTGTTCTTAATCCTCTTAATGTATACGCAGTTGTCTTCGTCGAGCATGGAGAAACCATACGACAAAACGACTTCTTGAAAGCGCATATACCACTGCCTTGAGGATTGTTTAAGACCATATATGGATTTACGAAGTTTACAAACCTTATGTTTGTTTTCTTCTTCTACGAACCCGTTTGGTTGTTCCATGTAGATCTCCTCATCTAGTTCTCCGTTAAGAAAAGCAGTCTTTACATCCATCTGATGTAACTCGAGGTCCAAACAAGCCACCATTGCCAGAATTAAGCGAATGGGGGTAAAACGCACGACAGGAGAGAAAGTCTCTTCGTAGTCTATTCCTTCCTGTTGCGTGAAACCTTTCGCAACAAGGCGAGCTTTATATTTCTCGATGGAGCCATCAGCCTTATGCTTGATTTTGAGAACCCACTTGTTCCCAATGGCTCTACGTCCCTTAGGTAAATTAACCAAATCCCAGACTTGGTTTGTTTTCATGGATTGAAGTTCTTCTTGCATCGCCGCTATCCATTTATCTTTAGCAGGGCAGGTGATGGCCTGTTTGAAGTTTGCAGGTTCGTCATCATTTTGTAGTAATGTCATGAATGTTTGAGGAAATTCATCCTCAAATCTCAGAGGTGTTAGCCTCGTTCGATTACTACGTCTTACTTGAGTTTGATCACTCCCACTTGGAATGACATTACTCCCACTTGGAATAACATCACTCCCACTCGGAATATGATTGGTATCGTTCGTATCATCCATAGGTGAAGTATGAGGGTCATTTTCCTCTTCACCAAGAATTCTCCCACTCGAACGTTCCGATCCTTCTTGATCCCAAGTCTCAAACAAGGATAAGTCTTGACTTATCTCACCCTGTCTTGAAAACTCGTTTTCCAAGAAGACAACATTCCTCGATTCGAATTCTATTAGACCCCCATTGTCCCCTTGACCGACGAAAACATATCCTTTGGAGTTTTCAGCGTATCGGATGAAGATACACTTCCTCCCACGTGGCCCAAGTTTGCCATATTTGTGAGAGGATAAATGTGCGTAAGAGGCACAACCCCAAGGTTTTAGAATGCTTAAGTCTGGAGTTCTATTGTTCCACAACTCATAAGGAGTAGAACTTACCGACTTCGAGGGTACACGGTTTAAGATGAATGCTGCCGTCAATAATGCATCACCCCAAAAGGTGATGGAAAAATTTGCCTGAGACATCATTGATCGGACCATTTCCATCAATGTCCTATTTCTTCTTTCCGCAACACTGTTTTGTTGCGGAGTATAAGGCATAGTTATTTGATGAACTATGCCTTTTTCATCACAGAGTTCCTTAAAACTCGTTGATTGATATTCTCCACCCCAATCGGTTCGCAAGACCTTTATCTTGCGATCTAGTTGATTTTCCACTAAACTCATATAGTTTTTGAAGCAAGATAAAGCTTCATGTTTGTGGGAAATCAAATAAATGTGACCGAAACGGGTGAAGTCATCAATGAAGGTGATGAAATAGGACTTCCTGCGTCTTGTCTTAACATTCATTGGACCGCAAATGTCCGAATGATAAGCTGTAATGGAACTTCGGCCCTTGTGCCAGTTCCAAACGGCTTGCGACAAGTTTTCCCTACAAGACAATGTTCGCAAGTTGACATTTCAACTTTTGAAACATTAGATAGCAAGCCACTTTTGGCAAGTCTATCCATTCTAGTTGGTCCAATGTGACCAAGTCTTGCATGCCAACAAATGATCTCAGAGTCAGAATTAGAAGCATTTGTCAAATGGAAACTTTCATTAATAGAAGAAGAATCATCATACATAGTGTTTAAAACTATCAATCCATTACAAATATTACCCGACCCAACTAAAGAACTATTACAAACAAGGTCAACATTTTGTTTATAGAACCTCCATTCATAACTTAAAGACATTAACATGACCACGGATACGATATTCCTTCGAATATCTGGAGCAAAGAGGACCTCATGCAATAATAGAGTCCGGCAGGTGTCGAGAACTAGCTTGCATATTCCGACGCCCTTGACTTCAACACGAGTGTTTTTGCCGACGTACATCCACTTTGTTCCTTGAGGTATCCTTCTATATTCTACGAAGAACCTTCTGTCCTTCGCAACGTGGTCTGTGGCCCCTGAATCAATTAACCAAAAATAGTTAGATTCAGCAAGAAACATGGAACTAGAAACACATATGTAACTAGCCCTACAAGTTACCTTATCACTTCCATCCGTACACGTACGGGCGAAGTGACCGTACTTGTTGCACTTAAAGCACTTGATCTTCTTCAAGTTTTTCTTCTTTGAGTGCACATTCTTTTGCCACCTTTTGTTCTTAGTCTTCTTTGAGGTTTTCGGTTCTTGCTTTCGTTCGTTCATAAACCTTAAGCGTTTATCCTTCCGCTTCTTTCCACCATGTGAGGAACTAGCGGTCATGTGCACTTCGGCACTAGGTTTTGCAGCTTGAATCCGCTCTTCCTCGAGTTCGAGGTGTTTGGATACATCGCTTAAAGTTTTAATGCACTCATTATGAGTGAGGTGCATTTTCATGTTATCCCAGCTATCTGGGAGTGAACGAATGACTGCTTGGATCTGCTGTTCGTCAGACAGCGTAAGACCAGCATCCTTCAATTCAGCTATGAGATTCGCCATGTGGCGGAGATGCTTTTTCATAGATTGATCTCACCGCATCTTGTACGAATCAAATTGAATATTTAAGGAACGGAGTTTGGTAACCGAAGTTCCACCAAACTTTATTTCTAGCCCAGACCATATGTCTTTGGCTAGGTCGAATTCCCGAAATAGACGCATTATGTCATTGTCCATTGCGGACAATAACGTAATACGTGCTATTTTGTTCTTTCGAGTCCAAGTCTCATAAGCTTCTCGGTCCCTCTTGTGTTGGGCCGTATTGCCCAACTCAGGTTCTTCCATTATGTTTTGGAGTGTTTCAAGCACATCTTGCTCTTCCAAAACATATTGGATTTTTATTGACCAAAGTTTATAATTGTTGCCGTTGAGCTTCTCACCTTTGTTAAGCTCTGCGACAATGTTCTAAGAAGCGGTAGACATATTCGAATCAAAAAACTGCAAAGAAAATGAAAAAAACGATCAAAATTTTATGCATAAAGTTTCGATTCTTTAAACACTTGATAAGTTCCTTGGATGCGCTGAAATGTTACTCTAGAATCGAGAAGTTCACTACGTTCCCAACTACCATCTAGAAGTAACTTTCAAAGTATCCCTCTTACTTATCTCAAGTAAAAAGAAATCAGAAATGATACCCGTATGGTACCAGCAGCGGAAAAATACTTTTGAAAAACATATCTTTCAAAATGGAATAGGTGAGAGTTTGCGCAAAGAATTTTTAGCGCAACAATTGCCAAGCCACGAGACTTGTTCTACACACCCATGGGTTAGATAACCATGGCCGGATCGTGGTAGGACTTGGAATTCTAAATTGCGCTATCCCGATTAAGGACGGGACAACCTTTTTGAAAACATCTTTTTCAAAAAATTTGAAATACATTGGCTAATCTCCGTAGAGTAGATCACAATGTTATAAGTACATTGGCTAATCTCCGTAGAATAGAGCACAATGACATGGCTAATCTCGCATGAAGTAGAGCATTACGGCTAATCTTCAAGGAGTAGAGCCCAAGTAAAAACTTTATAAAATAAGAGCAGACGACTGTCGTTAGCCCCGTATGGGCTAGTCGGCACATTCGAGTTTGACCAAGGCCTTTTGACACCCCGTATGGGCTAGTCGGCAAGTTCGAGATCGACCAAGACCGTTTGCCGGATTGGTCGACCAAAACACCCAAATTGGTCGACCAATAATTTGGTTTGCAACTTCTCCCGGCCAGGGCCTCTGCCCTGGCCGAGGCTGGCCAAGGGCCGGCCAGGGCCTCTGCCCTGGCCGGCCAGGGGCCCTGGCCGGCCAGGGGCCCTGGCCGGCCAGGGGCCCTGGCCCCTCGGCCAGGGCCTCTGCCCTGGCCGAGGCCGGCCAGGGCCGGCCAGGCCCTGGCCGAGGCCAGGGCATTGGCCCTGGCCTCTGCCAGGGCATTGGCCCTGGCCTCTGCCAGGGCCGGCCAGGCCCTGGCCGAGGCCAGGGCGCCGGCCCTGGCTTCTGCCTGGCAGTGGCCAGGGCGCCGGCCCTGGCCACTGCCAGGGCCGACCAGGCCGGCCCCTGGCCTTGGCCGAGGCCGGCCACTGCCGGCCTGGCCTTAGCCGGCCACTGCCGGCCTGGCCATGGCCGGCCATGGCTTGGTCATGGCCGGTCATGGCCAAGGCCATTTTGGCATTGGCCGGCCATGGCCCATATGGCCATGGCCGGCCACCCCCTTTGAATGGGGTTGCCGCACACCCCGTCGGAGGGGTGGCCGTGGTGGTTATTGGCCGTAGCCAATCCCCTCCGCATGGGGAGGGGGGTGCATGTCCTTCATAGCCCATTTGGCCATGGTGCACATGCACTAAAATTCATCTTCCCCGATGGGAATAACCACTATCTTCTTCTCCGATGAAGCACCCGTTCGTCGAGGAAGTAGTTAGCCTCCAATGGCCGTATGCCAAAAAATTAACCCACTTCAAAAATTCGTAAACTACGCGCTCCACATGAAGAGAGCGCCCATTCCCTATGAATGGAGACTCAGCATCCATGAAGAGAGCGAGTTTGACGATATGAACGGTCGGTTCTTCCTGTCACGGAGAGTTCCTGCCATATCCGTAATGACAGAAGACCCTAACGTGAAAAGAACAACCGCTGCGTTCTCTCCGTCACGAAGCGTTCCTACCATATCCATAATGGTAGGATACCCATTCGTGAAAAAGACAACAACTCGTTCATAGTTTCGAAGGGGCGACGGTTTGACCGGAGCGAATCCGTATGGCTTTGATACCAATGTAGGATCCTGTCAAAACAGAGTTAGGATCGATAAATGAAGTTGAGACTTACGCTTGCGTATGCGGCACGGTAGTCTCGGAACTTCGCCTTCGGATTCGCCACGACGGATCGAGTCTTCTCACGAACGGAGTAAGGCTACTAAATCCACAATCTAAATCTCTACTTTTAGATTAAGAACTTGGATAAAGAGAGAGGAAGGATTTCGGCAGAGCTTCGCTAGAATGAAATGCAAGGCATGAATACCATGCAAAAGTGTAAGTAAATAGCTAACCCTTGGGTCTTATTTATAGCCCCCAAGGTAGTTATTTTAGAGTAATTGTTCCTTTGGAACAATTTAACTAAGGTGTACTGATCACTCCTTATTTTACACCTTTTTTACCGCATGTTTGCATGCCATTTAGATCGCCCAAATCATGTTTTTCACGATATATCGACGATATTGCGATACTTTTCACGATTTGGTGTTTTTGTCGCATTTCAGGTGATTTGGCGCGATTTGGAGTGATCTCGAGATGCGCTTACTCCAGAGGGTCACCGACGACCTCCCCGAGGGGTATTTTGCTGTTGGAGAGGAGCGGAAGAAGAACGGACGTCGCAGGAGCGACGAGGAGGCCAAAACAAGCAATCTAGGCATGTTTAGTGTCCCACTCGGCTGAGTGAAGGAGTCACTCGGCCGACCAGCGAGACACCGCTCGGCCGACCAGATCAGACACGATTCATATGTGCACTCGGCCGAGCGACGGAGACCACATCGGCCGAGTGACGAGACCCCGTCCGCTCGAGTGGCGCCCAGACGAAGCCCTTCAAAAATCGCCAAGTTACTGTTTTTCGGCTGCCTGAGCTTCAGAAGACCCACTCGGCCGAGTGGATAATCCCGACCGCCCGAGTACCATTGAGCCATCGGCCGAGTGACGACAACTCACTCGGCCGAGCCGCCCCCGAAGTGAAGACCCCTGAAGATCGAGACTTACTGGAAAATTACAGGGTTTTCACTCGGCCGAGCGACTTTTGTCACTCGGCCGAGTGCGACGCGCTGCCTGTAGCGAAAATTGCGGAAAACAGGCTGCGCAGGGTTATTTTGGTCACAGTTTTTGGACGATTTTGGGGGGTATTTAACCCCTGTTTTTACCCTAGTTTGGAGAGCTTTTCTCTTAGATTTTTTGTAGCCTTTTAGATTAATTTTTTAGTTTTATTCTTGAGATTGGTGAGGAGACAAAATTTGATTTTTGTAGAATTATTTGAAGAACTCCATTGGTTTGCTTTTCTCTTCTCTAAAAATTCTATTTTTATTGCACATCTTAATATTGTGATGAATTCTATTGCTTATTTCATTGATTATTTTTGTGATCTTGCTATGAATTGTGAGTAGTCGCCACGTCTTGGGGCGTGGGGATGAACCCTACAAGCCCTATTTCATGATTGTGACGAATTGGTAGGAATTTTTCTAGAATTGCTATTAGGGATTAGATTGGGATCAATTTACTACGGATGGCTAGGAATTCACATCGATTGGGATTTGCAAGAGATTGGATCCCAATTCGATAGGAAACCCTAGAAATCCGAATTGGGTTGGAATCGAATTTCCGTAGTATCGGTTTGCAAGAGATTGGACCGATACTAGGGTTTCTGGTTCCAATTCCGCGCCAATACCCGTTTGCAAGAGATTGGACGGGTATGAACTATCCCAAACTAGGTCGCGGGCCGAGTTTGCAAGAGATTGGGCTCGGTGCGCGATTGAACGATGATGTTGATCCTAATGCTAGCTTCCCTAGGCTAGGGTTTGCAAGAGATTGGACCCGAGCCTAGGATAGCTATAGGCCGGCAACAGCATGAGAGCGTGAGCTTGGTTCTACATTCAGTTGCAACTAGTTCATCCAAAATCTTATTCTAGCGATTTTGATACCGATGAACCACTTTTACGAAATATGGTGAGTAGCGGGAATTCCCCATTCCCTAGACGTTCTTTATTTGATTTGATATTTCCGTACTTTGTCTGACGATTGTGACAGGATTGCCAAAGGCAAATTTCTCTCTTCTTAAATAGCCAGGTTGATCGGAACAAGCACGGTCATTCGTCCTCCCTGTGTTCGATAACCCGCTCGCTACTACACCGTGCACTTGCGGTAAAATTACAACCGTTCTTTAGGGTTACATCCCGGAGCGATCAATTTTTTGGCGCCGCTGCCGGGGAGGCGATTGCGTTTGATCTTACCACCCTAGCTATTTCCTTTTATTATTATTATTATTATTATTATTATTTCCATTTCTTTATTTTTGCATAACCCTTCCACGGTACTAATCATTTCTTTGTAACTCTGTTTTCCCTGTGCATGTACACGAGATCAACGGCGGACCCTAAAGCTATATTATTTGATCCCGAGATCGAACGTACCGCGCGGAGACTTAGAGCGGAAAGGAGACAAAATCCAGAAGGGATGTTTATGACCAACCCGGAAACTGCGGACCAATTAGCGGCAAGGATGGCGAGGATAATTTCTATTCGAGATAGGCTTCGGCCTAAGACCTCTTCTACGACCTCATCCATTGCCATGCCGGAGTTGGCGACTGACAAGAACTTCGAGCTAAAGACTGGACTAGTGATTCTGATGCAGCAGGATCCATTTCATGGGAATGCCCATGAAAATCCTCACTACCACATCCAATTATTCTTGTCGAAGTGCGCCACATTCCAAATGCCGGGGGTCTCCATCGATGCCATCAGACTGCGTCTCTTCCCCTTCACGCTAAAGGACAAGGCACTCTATTGGTTGAGGATGCAGGCTGAGGGAGTCTTCACCTCTTGGGACGAGTTGGCGAGTGCATTCATTGACAAGTTCTATCCGCCCTCCAAGACGGTGAAGATCCGGAGCGCTCTCATGTCCTTCAAGCAAGGACCCCCAACAGACGCTCTATGAGGCTTGGGAGCGTTTTAAGGATCTGCAGCACCAATGCCCGCACCATAGCATAGAAGATTGGGAGCTAGTTCATAGCTTCTACAACGGTCTCCAACCGGGGACCAAACAAATTATTGATGCCGCGGCAAATGGTGCTATCTTGTCAAAGACTCCCGAGGAAGCTACGGCCCTAATTGAGGAGATGGCCTCAAACAACCAACAATGGGGCGATGAGCGAGGACACTCCACGTCATCCTTGAAGCCAACTAGTATCTATGAGGCGAAGGCCGTAGCGGAGCTTACAAGCAAGTTTGATTCTCTCCACAAGGTAGTGGAGAGACTGGAGAAGTTTATCACGGAACCCCAAGGAACCCCTTCCACCTCCGCTCCAACGAACCAAATGTGTGATTGGCAAGACCAATCTCAAGCCATGTATGTGGGAGGAGAGCAAGGAGAAGGATCCTTGGAGCAAGTACAATATGTCGCGGGGAACCAAGGATATTGGGCCAATCCGGCCACAAGAAATCATCCCGGATTCTCTTACGCCAACAATGAAGGAGCTTTGAACCCGCCAGAACAACCACCTCAACAAGCTCGACCACCACCACCCCAACAACAACACTATCCACCGAGGGGGCCTCCACAACAAAATTTCCAACCGAAGCAACAAGTTCCACCATATAGGCCGCCCGGATACAATCAAGGGTGGAGGAATCAAAATCAAAACCCTCCACAAGCTCAACAACGATCCGACTTCGAAGCTAGAGTGGAGGCGTTTATGGTCGAGCAAAATAAGGTCAATGCTACCTTGAAGGCGGGGCAAGACTCCCTTAATACCGTTGTGGCTCAAATATCGGAGCAATTGGCGTTGCTCAATCGGAACACTCAACGATTACCGGCGCAACCCGAGCAAAACCCACGGGGCAACACCGGCCACATCAATGCCGTAGTTGCCGTTACTACTAGAGGCGGGAAGGATACCACCCCCGCCATGATTCCTACCGAGGAGCCCGTGGAGGAAAGTTTGGAGCCGATTGAGCCGGTAGTTGAAGTTGATAAGGAGAAAGAGCCACAAGAAAAGGAGAAATCTAGAGCGGAGCAATTGATTGAGGAAAGGCGCTTCATGCCACCGGTCCCATTTCCCCAAAGGCTTGCTAGAGCAAAAATGGAGAAAAGGCTAGCAAAGTTTCTCGAGTATCTGAGGGGAGTTAGCCTCAACATTCCCTTCCTCGACGCCATCGTGGAAATCCCCACATATGCTAAATTCTTAAAGGACTTGATTTCGGGGAGAAAGAGGAAGGAGAAGATTATGCTAGCCGAGGAGGGCTCTTGGTTCACCAAGAGAGAGAAGGAACCTGCCAAATTTAAAGACCCTATGAGTTTTCGGATTCCTTGCACCTTGGGCGGCGTCCCTCTTCAAAAGGCGTTGGTAGATCTAGGGGCTAGTGTGAGCCTCATGCCTCTCTCCATGTTCTTAAGGCTAAACACCGGGACGAAGTTGAAACCTACCGACATGCGGATACAATTGGCCGATGGGCGAATAACAAGGCCGGTAGGGATCGCCGAAGACATCCTGCTACAAGTCCCGGGGGGAATATGCTTGCCATGTGACTTCGTGATCATGGACGTTAAGGAGGAGGGAGATACTTCATTGATACTTGGACGCCCATTCCTCGCCACCGCCGGAGTCATTGTCGACGTGCGCGAAGGTACCCTAACTTTAAATGTCGGCAACATCGAGGTGGAGCTTCACATTCCTAAGGCTATGAAACACATGCCTTACCACGAGGAACTTGACTACATGGACCTCCTTGATGAGGTGATAGAAGAGGCGACCCCCCACTCGATTGGCGCTCTATTCGATGAAGATTTCAAGGAAGGCCCCGATTTAGGCCAAGATGAGAAGATAGATGATTCCCCCGACCTCTCCGCTGAAAATAATGAAGGCGACGCTGATGTCGCAAGGATTCGAGAGCTCTGCAAGCTCTCGAAATTAAAGTCTTCGAAGAAAGCTCCGCCGATACGGAAATCGGCGTCACCGGTGAAGCCGTTGACCGGAGCAAACGCTAGCTTGGGGGAGCCTCCACCCAACACAATTCGAGACGAGAGACCACCGCGGGAGAACACGCCGCCGCAACTTCCGAATCCAAGCGTTCTCCCCGGAAAGTTTGATGGGTGCATCTCATATGCACCAAACATCCCGCATTAATTGAAAATCATAGGGGGTCGAACTCACGACCTTAAACGAGCGCTTGTCGGGAGGCAACCCGACGGTTATTGCTTTATTTTTAATTTTTCTTTATTTTTGTTTTAGAAATTTTTAGTGTTTTGAGTCGTTCGCCCAAAAATTTTGTGATAACGGGTCCTATTTTTCTTGACAGGAGAGGAGATAGGTGAATCCATCATGAGGAGGATGAACGAGACGACAAGAAGCGCCCCAGGAAGACGCTCGATGCTTAGGAGTAAGATGAAATCGACTGGAGGAAGAATGACGGAGTTTAGAGCCCAAACGAAGGCAAACGGCAGAACACAAGGCTCACTCGGCCGAGTATACTAGTCACTCGGCCAAGTACACAAGTTCGTCCGGCCGAGCCGCTCACGAACGAGGGAAGTCTGCTGTACCCAACTCTCTGTTTATTTTCCTGATTTTAGTATAACTGCTACTCGGCCGAGTATATATTTTCACTCAGCCGAGTAAAACGGATACACTCCTAGGGCGAGTCTTGCCGAGTAGCTTGAGCCACTCAGCCGAATGGACTTACTCCACTCGGCCGAGGCTGGCAAAGCCACTCGGCCGAAGCGTAAGCGGGGAGGATATTTCCATTGATCTCACTCGGCCGAGTGACCTAGTCACTCGGCCGAGTCGTAACTTTTATTATATAAGGGGCTGAGGGGAGGCACGTTTTTCAAAACGCAAAAATCCCAATCGCTCGCCCGACCCTTCAGCTCCTCTCGCCCGTTCCCCTCGCTCGCGCCCCCACTCGCCCGACCGACCGTCGCCGCGTCGCCGCTCGGCCAGCCACCGCCGGCCGAGCACCCGCCGCGCCTCGCCCGAGTCTCCGCCGGCGGCCGCCACTCCGACCACCTCCGGTATCGCCAATTTCGCCTTTTTCTCCTCTTTTTGTGTATTTTTCGAGGATCCATGTGTTAAACGACCCCCAAACCCTAATCAATTTCTATATCTATCTATTATACCCCTAATGCTCCATACGTTTTGAATATTACCCGCTGATATCTCCATTTCATGCGCAGGTTGTTTTTGGGAGCTTAGGGGAGCCCAGGGGAGCTTCTACGGACTGATTTGGGCTTCGCGGAGGCGATGTCTTCGCACGCTTCCATTATTTTGCACTCACGGCGTGTCGGGGTACACTCTTTCCTTTCTTTTGCACACGCCGCACTTTTTACACTTTTCGGCGCGCGCTCGGGGCCGATATGCCGCCCCGAACACGGCCGCGGTCGAAGAGAGCTTCCGCCAAGTGGAAGCGGTCGGATGACGCCGGCCCCTCCCACGAGTTGGAGGACTCTCCTCCGCCTTCTCCCACACACCCCATCCACCCAGCACAGCCTGCAGGCCACGCACACCCCGCACAGCCTGCAGCGCCCACACAGCCCGCACAGCCCGCACAGCCACTCCCTGCCGCTCCACAGCCACCACCTCCGGCTCCACTGGTCGGGGCCGCTCAGGATTATGTTCCGAGACGATGCACACCGCGCCGTCTTCGAGCGTATCTCCCAGCGCTCGATCGTACCCTCCAGGTTTGCACACCTTGCCGACCTAGGACGCCTGGGGGTACTAGAGGGGATGCTCACGTTGTACGACAACGTGGGCTGGCGAGATTTCTTTCAGGTGTCGGCGGACACGTTTACCCGCCCGACACTTGAGATTCTTAGTTCGATCGCCCGGACCGACGAGGGATGCTCGTTTCGGTTCATGGACCGGGAGTGCCAGGTCACTCTCGATATGATGAGAGCATTTTTCTCGTGGCCCGCTGTCCCCGGAGCCGATCGCGGTTACGGCCCCACCCATATCCCCCCACCTTCCTTCGACGCCGGTGCCTTCTGGGCCCGGATTACGGGTCTTCACGCTGCCTTTGACCCTAGTAGGGCCAAGGCCTCGGCCATTGTCCATCCCTGCCTCCGTATTGCTCAGCGCCTTATGGCGACGACCTTTTTGGCCAGATATGAGCCGGGCACGATGTCTACGCCAGAGCTCTACATGCTCTACGTGATGACACGTCCCAGAGCTCTATCTAGGGATGGCGATGAGCTTGTCCCCGCCGTCGTGATTGATGTCGCGGCTTGGTTTTTGGACCGCATCATTGTATCGGTGGGCGCTCGCTCACCGATATGCTGCGGCGGCCTGATCACCTTGCTTGCCCTTATGACCGGCGAGGACTTCCCTGCCGACCTGCGACGAGTACCGGGCCCCACTTCTTTGTCGATCGATGTTATGGCCCGGATGAAGATGCTTCGTCCGCACGGTGAGCGTCACTGGGTCTGGTTGCACGGCCCTTACGGTGCCGATTACATGATTCTTCCGAGCCCAGCTCGGACTCAGATTGCACCAGCCAACGTGGACTGGCTCCCTGTGATGGATGTTCTCATCCCCGCTTCTTACGTGCTCGAGGCCGAGGAGGCCGAGCAGGCCCACGCTGCTCACGCTGCCCCCACAGACCCTGTCGCCCCTGCCGAGCCTGCTGCCCCTGTTGACCCCGTGGCCCCTCAGCCTATACCTGATGTTTCCACTGCTCCTGACACCTCTGTCCCCACCTCTGTCGGTGTCGGGGGTACCTTAGCTGAGCCCACCTCCATTGCTTCCGAAGCTGTCACCACCACCACTGGCCCTCTGTCTGCTGAGCCTGTTTCTTCTGCACCACCCGAGCGCCCGCCGACCGTAGTTGAGTGCGGAGAGCCCTCTGTCTCCACTGCTGCTGTATTTTCCGAGAGTGTCGTGGCGTCTGTCCACACTTCTGTGCCACTGACCTCTCTGGCCGCCTCGCTGCCACTTTTGCACTCTTCTTTCGCTGTTGCTGCCTCCACTTCTCACCAGCCGGTGCCTCGGCCTCACACTGAGGCCAGGCCCACATTTGCGAGCGCATCGCCTTTCGTTCCCTTCCCCGCTGAGCCCGTCACATACGCGACCCGAGTACGCCAGCCCCGCCCTGCACAGCCCCGACCGGTGCGTCCCTCTGCACCACCTCCCCCCGACACTGTACTTCAGAGCATTCGTGCTCTAGAGGGGGCGGTGAGTGGCCTCAGAGGCGACCTTAGGACCCTGTCCTCCACCGTCTCTGCGATGGCTGGCCGCTTTAACCTGCTCCCGCAGATTCACTACTGTCTTACCCAGGTCCTGGAGCGTCTCCCCCGCGTACCACCACCCACCCAGCAGGTTCCCACCCACACTTCCACACACACTCAGCCTGCTACCACTTCCGCACCCACACCCGCTCAGCGGCCTGTCCAGCCACCACCACCACTTCCGCCTCAGGACGGAGACGGCGCAGCACCTCCTTCTTAGGCACCCTTGATGCCATCGATTATTCCTGCCGTTGTGCTGCCCGTTTCTGCTGGGTCCTGTTGCCTTTTGTCCACCCCCCTCCCCTCACTTATTTTGGGTTTCTCACTCAGATCGTATCCTTATATATCTTTTTTGGGAGAGAGGGAGAGTTTCGGTGCCCCACCTTTATATCTGTATCACTCCATTCCTGCATGCATCATGTCCGCATCATATTTTTCGTTTCTTTATTTTTCGTTTATTTTCCTTTTTTTCCCATCATGCATGCATCCTCACTTACCCCTCACATTACTTGTCTCTCGGTGTGCCACACTTTGCACATTGAGGACACTGTGCCATTTAGCTTGGGGGAGTGAGTTCTCACGTTCTTTTTCGGTTTGCCATCTTCATTTTAGTTTTTCACGCCATTCTTCGCTTTTGCACTTATTTTTCATCATTTTTCTTTTATTTTGCCATGCATCACGTTTTTCTTATTTTTCTGTGTGCCGCATTGTAAATAGTTCTATTTTCCCTTTATCTTTGTTTCTTTCTTTTTCATCTCATGCTAGAGATGACTTTTCTGTGATGATGATGACGTGGAGTTAGCTTACTCTATTTGCATGCTATATTTGTCATGTCTTAGATTTTATTTCTGATATCATATGCTATGACTTGCCTTGCATCTAGAGATAGTAACCCACACTTTTTTCCACATGAAAATGGATGAAATTTTATTATTAGCTGAGTCTGAATATTCATATGTATGCTATCACAGAAAACACACCAAGATTCACGCATTGAATGCCTATATCTGGAGTACTGATTTCTTTTCCTATATAACTTCTATATGCATGAACTGTACATTTCACTTCAGGATGATTGAATGATGTTAGCTATGATAAATCTGGATTAGTTAGCTTTTTTGTGATCGAAACTGAGTAGATTAGATTACCCTGCTGAAGTTGTCGTGCATGTCTTATAGAGTGAACCGAGAGATATATTCATTTCTTTCTCCACAAATCTTGAACATCATTTCTCTACTTTTAAAATCATTGGTGAATCTCCCCTTAGCGATTCTATTATATGGCATTTCCCCCGCTACTAATTCCTAGCTCCAAATTTCTTATTCAAAAAAAAAGAAAAAAAAAGAGAAAAGAGAAAATATTCTTGTATATCATTATCTCTCTTTGAGTTGGGATCGTTGTGTATATATGCTATTGCTTCAAAAAAAAGAGAAAAAAAGAAAAGAGGAAAAATCCTCAATAAAAGATCCCATCTCAATTTCTTTCTTTCTCTTCTCTTTTCATTGCTTTTGGAGCTTTCTAAAAATGGGGATGTAAACATTTTTTTATGCCACCACGCTTATAGATAAGCTTGGGGGAGGGGATCCATTGATGTGTGAGAGAGTGACTACTTGACGTTGCACGACAACCTAGGCTAAGTAATATTCTATACTCGGTGAGATTATTTTTAGCTTTACGACATCCAGAAATCTAAAGCCTAGCACTCATTTCATGAAATCCATACTTTTCTATTCTCTCTATTCTATGGTGTGATACTCTTATACTCCTGATAGAAAGCATTCAATTGAAAAGTGTGTGATCTGTGATTTGTATACCGCTTTAAATGATTCAGACGATGTTAATTATAAGATTATTCCGATTTTCATGATTATATTGTTGCTCGTGGGTTTTCTATTTCTATTTGCACTATTATACTATGATATCAAAATAAAACTCTTTGACATGTGTTTTTCATTCAGTGCATGCTATATGAGTAAGCGGAACCCACGTCCTGAGGAAATGATCTAGCAGCTTACCTCTTCGCTTCTTTCTTTCTTCTTTATTTTTATTTCGTTTTTCATTCTTCTCCGTTTTTCATATTTCATTTTTTTTCGCCGTTTTCGTTTTCCGAATCCACCGGGTTCTCCTTTTACTTATCTTCCTCGAGGACGAGTAAGAGGCAAGCTTGGGGGATTTTGATCACTCCTTATTTTACACCTTTTTTACCGCATGTTTGCATGCCATTTAGATCGCCCAAATCATGTTTTTCATGATATATCGACGATATTGCGATACTTTTCATGATTTGTTGTTTTTGTCGCATTTCAGGTGATTTGGCGCGATTTGGAGTGATCTCGAGATGCGCTTACTCCAGAGGGTCACCGACGACCTCCCCGAGGGGTATTTTGCTGTTGGAGAGGAGCGGAAGAAGAACGGACGTCGCAGGAGCGACGAGGAGGCCAAAACAAGCAATCTGGGCATGTTTAGTGTCCCACTCGGCCGAGTGAAGGAGTCACTCGGCCGACCAGCGAGACACCGCTCGGCCGACCAGATCAGACACGATTCATACGTGCACTCGGTCGAGCGACGGAGACCACATCGGCCGAGTGACGAGACCCCGTCCGCCCGAGTGGCGCCCAGACGAAGCCCTTCAAAAATCGCCAAGTTACTGTTTTTCGGCTGCCTGAGCTTCAGAAGACCCACTCGGCCGAGTGGATAATCCCGACCGCCCGAGTACCATGAAGCCATCGGCCGAGTGACGACAACTCACTCGGCCGAGCCGCCCCCGAAGTGAAGACACCTGAAGATCGAGACTTACTGGAAAATTACAGGGTTTTCACTCAGCCAAGCGACTTTTGTCACTCGGCCGAGTGCGACGCGCTGCCTGTAGCGAAAATTGCGGAAAACAGGCTGCGTAGGGGTATTTTGGTCACAGTTTTTGGACGATTTTGGGGGGTATTTAACCCCTGTTTTTACCCTAGTTTGGAGAGCTTTTCTCTTAGATTTTTTGTAGCCTTTTAGATTAATTTTTTAGTTTTATTCTTGAGATTGGAGAGGAGACAAAATTGGATTTTTGTAGAATTATTTGAAGAACTCCATTGGTTTGCTTTTCTCTTCTCTAAAAATTCTATTTTTATTGCACATCTCAATATTGTGATGAATTCTATTGCTTATTTCATTGATTATTTTTGTGATCTTGCTATGAATTGTGAGTAGTCGCCACATCTTGGGGCGTGGGGATGAACCCTACAAGCCCTATTTCATGATTGTGACGAATTGGTAGGAATTTTGCTAGAATTGCTATTAGGGATTAGATTGGGATCAATTTACTACAGATGGCTAGGAATTCACATCGATTGGGATTTGCAAGAGATTGGATCCCAATTCGATAGGAAACCCTAGAAATCCGAATTGGGTTGGAATCGAATTTCCGTAGTATCGGTTTGCAAGAGATTGGACCGATACTAGGGTTTCCGGTTCCAATTCCGCGCCAATACCCGTTTGCAAGAGATTGGACGGGTAGGAACTATCCCAAACTAGGTCGCGGGCCGAGTTTGCAAGAGATTGGGCTCGGTGCGCGATTAAACGATGATGTTGATCCTACTGCTAGCTTCCCTAGGCTAGGGTTTGCAAGAGATTGGACCCGAGCCTAGGATAGCTATAGGCCGGCAACAGCGCGAGAGCGTGAACTTGGTTCTACATTCAGTTGCAACTAGTTCATCCAAAATCTTATTCTAGCGATTTTGATACCGATGAACCACTTTTATGAAATATGGTGAGTAGCGGGAATTCCCCATTCCCTAGACGTTCTTTATTTGATTTGATATTTCCGTACTTTGTCTGACGATTGTGACAGGATCACCAAAGGCAAATTTCTCTCTTCTTAAATAGCCAGGTTGATCGGAACAAGCAGGTCATTCGTCCTCCCTGTGTTCGATAACCCGCTCGCTGCTACACCGTGCACTTGCGGTAAAACTACAACCGTTCTTTAGGGTTACATCCCGGAGCAATCATGTACCATCATACATGGCACATTATAAGCTTAAGTTGTACCATATGCATGGTACCACATAAGCTTAAGATATTACCCCTTTATTAGCCATATGTCGCATGCACTTATGCACATATAATGCGACTTTCCCATTAATCTAGAGATCCTCTCCGCAAGGGAACAGATTCCCTTTGCACACGACTTTGTGTGTGCGACGTTTGAGGTCCGTGTTCCCTCGTACATCCCCTACAAGGGTATACAAACGTCATCCATATCCAACAGCAACTCCCCTGGACTGGCAGAATTCTCGATCGACCGAAAGGCTAGGGCCAACTCCCCCAGCCGGCCCGATCGAATTCCTGATCCGCCATAAGGCTGGGGATAACTCTACCAGCAGGCCTGATCGAATTCCTGATTCAATATAAGGCTAGGGCCAACTCCCCCAACAGGCCCGATTGAATCCCCGATCAGCCGTAAGGCTGGGGCAACTCCATCAGAAGGCCCGATCGAATTTCCAATCCACCGTAAGGCTAGGAGCTACTCCCCCAACAGGACCGATCGTTCCTTACGATCTGCCGTAAGACCGTGGGTAACTCCCCCGGCAGACCGATCATTCGGCCGACCTTAGGATTGGGGGTGGCTCCCCCAGCTGGCCAACCGACATGTCGACCAAAAGGCTGCGGACAACTCCCCCAGCAAGCTGGCCACATTTCAGACTTAAGGCTGGGGACAACTCCCCTAGCAGGCCGATCATTCGATCGACAGTAAGCCTATGGGTAGCTCCCTCGGCTGGCCGACTGACCTGCCGACCGTAAGGCAGGGGCAACTCCCCCAGCAGGCCAGCCACATTTTGATCATAAGGCCGGAGCAACTCCCCCAGCAGGCCGATCATTTGATCAACCATAAGAATAGGGGTAGCTCCCGTAGCTGGCCGACTCGTCGGCTGTAAGGCTAGGGGAAACTCCCCCAGCAGGTGTTGTTCTGCGAGGATGTGCATCCCTAAAAAGGTAATGCACACCCTCATCCCCAAGTGCAAGGGTGCCAGAGCAATATATCTGATGAGTTCGGGATCGAATCCACAGGGAGGTGTTGCTTATACTACCTATCGATTCCTAGGTTGGTTGGACTTCAAATTTATTGGGGGAGGTGGATTATGAAGGAGGTCGTAATGGCGATGGAAGTGGAATGCGAGGGTGTCACGATTAGTAAGTCACGATCAAAGACTCCACACAAAAAGAAAACAAATAAAACAAAGAAAACAATCGAGAGAAAGATCGCTATGGTGTCGGGAATCCCCGCTAGGGCTTTCGGGTTAGGATAACTGGTCAAGGATCCCTTCGTTTAACGACGAATGAAGGTATGTCATGGTCGCTTTTCGACCGTATGTTTTTCATGCGCGTACCTTCTTATTCGTACGTGTAGTTTTGTGACCTCCTCTTGTATCCCGAATGTACGAAGTTATATGTCGTTGTGACCCTCTGAGAGAGTACTTATTTGTGGAATTTTTCGTGAACGTCATTTCACGGTTATTCTTCCACAAAACAGCTTTGTTTGAGTGGGTGTCGTAACTTTAGACTTCTTCGTTTGATCTTTTTATTTTTAGTTTCGTTCTCCGTTATCTTATCACATGACCGACCATCTTAGTTTTGACCCACTCACCGACACGGTGTCCTGATATTTTTCTCATATTTATCGGACACCATTAGACCGACCTATCGACCTAATCACTTTGGATCCATACTTAGCCCTAATTAATTCAAATTTGAAATCTTACTTAAATCTTAATCAAATCAAAAAGTTATGATACGTATCACATGAATATTTCCTAGTCTATTACACCCTATATCTACCATCCCCCTCGCACACTCTCTCTCCAATCAACCTAAATCTACCTCCCTTTCTACCCCTATATAGCAATTTCCCCTTCATATTAACGTGCTCACCCCCCTAGGGTTTTACTCACGCAACTCCCATCCGCCATCACTAAAAACCCATGACCCCTGAACACTTGGTCGTCGTCCCTCCTCCACAGCAACCACCCTGCTCCGGCCAAGCTATCACGGTCACTTTCCGACCGTACGTATTTTAGCGCATAGCTGTGTTTCGTGTGAGTTTTATGTATTTGATTTTTATTATTGTTGTCTGTAATTCAGACGCGAGACCGAACATCGTTTTTACAATCCTCCCGGAGGCGCGATCATCCCGATATTTTCCTTGTAATTTTTGGACGTCGGGGGACCTATCTGCTTATCTCATTCTATAAAATATCTTATTATAAACTTTTGTTTAAAAAAATGTCTTGTATTAAGAAGTCTGTGCGTCCGTTTTAAAAAAAAATTCAAAACATAATGGTTTTTTAAAATACGTTTAACATATGCACACGTTTGTAAAGAGGAAGCTTAAAAATGTTTAAAAAAAGTCTAACTAACTAAATCAAATCTTTGATTTAATCTAATCTCATATCCTAACCACCCCTAACCGTACCCCCCACTTTCCCCCTCTCTCTCCCACGTGAATAAACCCCCCCTATCCTATATAGAGTAGGTTACCTTGCAGCTTTCACAAAAAGCTTTCACCCTATCCTCTTTCTTTAGAATTAAATGTCATAACCTAGGGATAGGTTCTGCAAGCCGCACAAAATATTTTAAAACCTAGCCTTACTCTCTCCCTCTCAACTCTCTATCTTCTCCTCCCTCTATCAGAACCCAACGAAACTCAGCCGCCGGCCTCCCTATCTTCTTCACGCGACTTGCTCCGGCCTCCTCCCTGCAACGACAGGCCGCGCAACTCCATTCTCCGGCCACCCGCACTCCCCTCTTCCCCAGCGGCCCAGACTTTCAGTCCGTTGTGGCCCTCTCCTCTAGTGACCGTTCGAAGGTGCTCTGCGTCCAACGCTTCACAGCTCCGCAGTGCACACGCATCCGTCATCGTACGAAGCCGGCGCCCCTCGACTGCAGCGACGCCTCCCATCCGACGTGACGTCGCCGTCGACTAGTCCTTTGCCGTTGCCATAGACGTCCGGCCATGCTCACCAGCGAGAACGCACAAGAGCCATTAACAAGTAAGTCTATATTAGATAATTACTTGGTATGCATGCATGCGTAAGAAGTATAAAAATATAGCGTGGGATTGTTTTTATTTAACTCTAAGCATGCTGTGAATTTATCATTGCATGCACATCCTATGTACATCCTAACTTATTAATTTATCATTGCATGCACATCCTATGTACATCCTAACTGCTTGCAATGGCAACATGTTACTATGTTATATATATATATATATATATATATATATATATATATATATATATATATATATATATATATATATATATATATATATATATATATATATATATATATATATATATTGGTTATTATATTATTTGCGTACGATTGGTGTACAGGTAATATTGGTGATATTATGATGGTGGCAGCATGTCTGATGCTAGTGTATTATTTCCAGCACATTAGTTTTTTTAACCCTAATTAGGATGTCAGTATGTAGTTTTATATGTATGAGCAGCAGTTAGATGATATGTTATGAACCTTATAGATTATTATATGTTAGCAGTAAGTATATGTATTATAATTCGTCTAAGTTATTTTGGTGTTACGTTCTATTTTACCAAAAAGTGTTTAAGTTATTTATGTGTGAACCATAATGCTAAAGTAATTATAATAATAAGTACATGAATATAACCAGTTGGATGGTAGCCTATAAGCGATTCATGTATAAGTGAACTTAATAATATTTCTTTTAGATTCTTGGCTTAATGTTAAATCTTATGACGCAGAGACAGTCACGCTTTCCGTTCGACCACGTGAACACTAAAGACCAGTGACGAGATGTTCCGAAAATTGGAGTCGTGACGCGATCCGCTACCGTTTCCAGACCCGATGTTGGATCCACGCACGATCGTCATACCAGGTTAGTCCCCTAACGAGTAGTAAAACTCACACCGTAGCTAACCAAAACCTAAACTAAAAGTCGGACAGCTATAACTAAATTTACTTTTCCGCACCAGTAAAATGATGTCACTGTAGAAATCGACCGTCGGACAACTTTTCTGTGCATATAGGGTAGTGGTCGATTTAGGCTGAACGAAACACCAAAAATGTGACGTTGACGAATAGGATAGCCCCGATAACCTAGAAACAAACCTTAATAGGATTTGATGGAAATCGCGACCTAACACCGTCGCCGTGACACCGTTTCAGACGGACTACCGCAGACGAGACGCTTGGACGAGACGCCCCGGACGGACGACAAACTCGCCACCGCAGGCAAGTGTACTCACTTGCGCTTTTGGCCGTGACTTGGTCTTAAACTGCTAGAACTATTAGACTGTGAACAAATAGAACCGGACGTGAAATGATAGCGTCCGGGACGCCCTGACGACTTAGACTTGACGACGAAGTCTAAGCATAACAACAACAACTTTTGACACCGTAGGGTTATTTTGTGTGTGCGTGCTTGTGGACCCCCTAGAAGAACTATCCATGTCATGTCATGTCTTGTCTTGTTTTGCACAGCCTGCGGGCAATAGGGCACTCACCAGTGAGTGGGTGATCCCTTGTACGGATACACAGCCTGCGGGCAATAAGGTTATGTTTGCGGGTAGGCTTAGAGTGAGATGTTTTATGTGGTAGTGGTGATTGGTTGAAGATATTAGATTAGAATTTCTTTCGGATGAAAAGAACGATGTATCCAAGACTTATTTATGATACCAAAGTGTGACGGGTTCAAGGGAGAATTCTGGTCGCATGAAATTATATGCGGGGAGATGAGAACTTATCAGACTTGAAACTTGGACGAGTAGTAGATAGGAGTAGCTGTGGAGTATAGTATGATTTAGAGTGGTCATGACAATGAGTAGAGCATTTAAAGCATCAAGACTTGATTATTAAGTTAGGGGTGAGAAGACATTGGAGATAGCACGATGCGTTGAGACGAATGAAATGTTATGAAGATGGATTTATTAGAATTAGGAGATTAGATGATAGGGGTAAGGATAGATGTGGCTGATGGTTCATTGAATATGGAGAATAGAGTTATGAGTCTATATGATGGATGATATATTAGGAACGAGATGATTGTTGATTTGTGCACGGTAATACGGATTTATAATTGAGTGCTAGGATGTGATTCTAGTTGTAGCTTTATTCAGTGGAGAGACTAGTTATGATGGATTATTTGAGAAATGATGTTCGAAGTTATAGGATTCGCGATGCTTATGTGTAGATCTGGGAGTTGCAGGCATAGTGTGTATAGATATTATTATTTTTAGTATAAGTGATTCCGAGGGCGGAATCATTTCTAAGGTGGGTAGAATGTCACGGTCACTTTTCGACCGTACGTATTTTAGCGCATAGCTGTGTTTCGTGTGAGTTTTGTGTATTTGATTTTTATTACTGTTGTCTGTAATTCAGACGCGAGACCGAACCTCGTTTTTACAATCCTCCCGGAGGCGCGATCATCCCGATATTTTCCTTGTAATTTTTGGACGTCGGGGGATCTATCTGCTTATCTCATTCTAAATTTATAAAATATCTTATTATGAACTTTTGTTTAAAAAATGGCTTGTATTAAGAAGTCTGTGCGTCCGTTTAAAAAAAATTTCAAAACATAATGGTTTTTTTAATACGTTTAACATATGCACACGTTTGTAAAGAGGAAGCTTAAAGATGTTAAAAAAAAGTCTAACTTCTTATATGATAATGAACTCAAGAGAGAGAGAGAGAGAGAGAATTTCATTGCTAAGAATAAGTCACCATAGCTAAGAGCCATGGTGCTCTATTTATATATCTCATAGTGGGGAGGCCAAAAGCCTCTAGGAGACCAAGGGTCCCCATTACACTAAGTAATGGGGGCCTAATGAATGGGTAATGAAGGAGGGGAGGCCAAAGGCCTCCCTCATTCATAACACTCCCCCTTACACATTCATCACTTCAGTCTCAGCTACTGAGGCAAGGGGTGGATATTTCTGGATCCAGAGTAAGTGTGTTTACCTCGTTAAAACCTTAGCTGTGGAAAACCCAGTGGGAAAACCCAACAGCTTAAGGAAAAAGAGTGCAACCCACATGTTACTCCCCCTGATCCGTACAAGCTTCAGGCTTGCAGGTCTTTCAACTGTCGCATACCAATGTTCTTTACAAGCTTTACAAAAGTACATTTAGGCAATGCCTTAGTAAAAAGATCAGCTAAGTTGTTGCATGACTGGATCTGTCGAACTTCAATCTGCTTGTCGTTCTTCTGCTCGTGCGTCCAGAAAAACTTGGGAGAAATGTGTTTTGTCCTGTCGCCTTTGATGTAGCCCTTCTGAAGCTGAGCAATGCATGTGGCGTTGTCTTCGAATAGGGCAGTAGGCTCCAGATCATTGGTCTTCAGGCCAGTGGATTGGAGGATGTGTTGGACGACGGAGCGTAGCCAAAAACATTCTCTGCTCGCCTAATGGATCGCGATGAGCTCTGCATGGTTGGAAGATGTAGCAGTAGTGGTTTGTTTTACTGATCTCCAAGAGATAGCAGTACCTCCGTAGGTAAATACAAAACCTGTTTGAGATTTTGTCGTGTGCGGATCAGAGAGATAACCTGCATCAGCATAACCAAACAATTTGGGGGAGGCACCTCTCTGGTAGTAAAGTCCAAGATCAATGGAACCCTGAAGGTATCGCAGAAGATGCTTTACTCCGTTCCAGTGGCACTTTGTGGGCGCAGCACTGTGTCTGGCTAGTAGATTAACTGTAAACGCTATATCGGGACGCGTACAGTTAGCCAGATATAGAAGTGCTCCAATGGCACTGAGGTAGGGTACTTCAGGACCCAGTATCTCCTCCCCCTCTTCCAGTGGCCGGAAGGGGTCCTTATGTACATCTAGTGATCTTACGACCATAGGAGTACCTAAAGGATGACATTTATCCATATGAAACTTGCGTAGAAGTTTCTTTGTATAATTAGATTGGTGTAATAGGATTCCACCTCTTAGGTGTTCTATCTGTAAGCCAAGACAATACTTTGTTTTGCCTAGGTCTTTCATTTCAAAAGTATGTTTAAGGCTTTCAGATATCTCTTTGATCTCTGCAGGAGATCCTATGAGATTTAAGTCATCTACATATACAGCTATGATGACAAATCCTGTTCCCGTTCTTTTGATAAAGATACACTGGCAGACTTCGTTATTCGTGAATCCTTGCTGTGCAAGAACATCACTTAGTCTGTTAACCACATCTTGCCCGATTGTTTTAGACCATATAATGATCTATGTAGCCTTACAGAGAATACGTCCCGAGGTATCTCTTTCATCTCTGGGGGTAGATTAAACCCATCAGGAAGTCTCATGTAGATATTTTTATCTATATCGCCATATAGATATGCAGTCACAACGTCCATGAGCTGCATTTCTAGGCTTTCCAGAGAAGTTAGGCTGATTAAAAATCGGAAGGTGATCGAATCCATGACCGGAGAATACGTATCTTCGTAATCAATCCCCGGTCTTTGGGAAAATCCCTGGGCTACAAGGCGTGCCTTATAGCGAACGATCACATTATTTTCATATCTTTTTCTTATGAAAACCCACTTATATCCCACAGGTTTTACACCTACTGGTGTTTGGACTACTGGTCCAAAGACTTTGCGTTTCAAGAGTGAGTCCAGCTCTACTCTTATTGCCTCGTCCCACTTTGGCCAATCATCTCTGCGTTTACATTCAGCTAGAGATCGTGGTTCGACGTCATCGTCATATTCAGTGACGTGAACGGTAATATCGAACGCAAAATCGTCGTCGACGACTATGCTATTTCTGTCCAGTACTTCTCCAGTACGTACAAAATTTAATAATGTTTCTCCTATTGTTTCCTCTGCTGGGGAAATCAGGAGGGGAGAAGTAGCTGGTCTGAGCTCAGCATCCTGTGGAGGGATAATCTTAGTATCGCCAGGAGTCTTCCTCTTTCGAGGAACTTTATCTTTTGAACCTGGTGGGCGTCCTCTTTTCATTTGAGGTACAACCAATTCTGCTGCCGGTGGGCTGCATCCTTCTATGGGGATGTCAATCCTAGCTGGCGTATTGGCAGCAGGGACGTGTGAACGGGCAATCTTCTGGTTGTCCGTGAATTTATCCGGTAAAAGATGTACTGTATTCTGGATGTGAAGGATCTTCAGGATCTCATCTTCACACAGATTAGTACACGGATCATATAGGGACAAAGACTTCTGGTCCCAACTAATGGTCTCAGAAGCTTCTGGCTTCTTAGACTGTGTGCCCAGTTTTGGAAAAAATTTCTCATTAAATTCACAGTCTGCAAAACGTGCCTTGAATGCGTCACCCGTCAGGGGTTCAAGGTATCTGATAATAGAGGGCGAATCAAACCCAATATATATACCTAGACGACGCTGAGGACCCATTTTGGTCCTCTGCGGTGGTGCTATTGGGACATATACCGCACAACCAAACACTCTCAAATGAGAGATATTCGGAGGTGCGCCGTATGCTAGTTGCATCGGGGATAAAGTGTGACCTCCAGAGGGTCTTATCCTAATAAGTGATGCGGCATGTAAAATAGCATGCCCCCAAGCATCCACAGGCAACTGGGATTGCATAAGCAATGGACGTGCAATCAATTGGAGTCTCTTTATAAGAGCCTCAGCTAATCCATTTTGGGTGTGAACATGTGCTACCGGATGTTCAACTTCAATACCCGTTGCCTGGCAATAGTCTTCGAAGACTTGTGAAGTAAATTCTCCCGCATTATCAAGACGTAGTTTCTTGATATGGTTATCGGGGAAATGAGCACGCAACCTTATTATTTGTGCCAATAGCTTTGGAAAAGCTAGGTTGCGGGTGGACAAGAGGCACACATAAGACCATTTGGTTGATGCATCAATCAGTACCATGAAGTACCGAAATGGGCCACTTGCGGGGTGAATAGGCCCGCAAATGTCACCATGAATTATCTCAAGGAAGCCAGGAGACTCTAATCCCACTTTCAGGAGGGATGGTCTCGTTATTAGTTTTCCCTTAAAACAAGGGAGACATGGAAATTCACCCTTTTGAAGAATCTTCATGTTCTTCAATTTGTGTCCACGGGATTCAGTGATGATGCGGCGCATCATTGCTGTTCCAGGGTGACCAAGTCTATTGTGCCAGAGTTGGAATTCTGGTAGTGATTGGCACGTCTGGTGTTCAATCATATTGGCTTCTACTGGTTGAATGTATGTTTGGTATAGACCCAACGGGAGTCCCTTGAATCGCTCGCAGATGATCTTCCGGTCATCTTTTTGACGAGTTACAATTAGATATTCAACCTTATTTTTATCCCTGGTCTCTAAGTGATATCCGTTTAAACGGAAATCCTTGAAACTTACGAGATTTCTGTTTGATATAGGAGAGAATAATGCATTATTAATTTGAAGTCTTGTGTTATTTAGGAGCAATATAATTGCTTCACCAGTTCCTTCGATTATTTGGGACAGTCCTGAAATTGTGATAACAGGACCGTCATATTTGTTTAAGCTATTAAAATAGCAATGATCGTGAAGGATTGTGTGCGTCGAGGCACTGTCCACTAGGCACTCAGACATCATCTATATAAGCCAAAAAAAGAAATTTTATTTGAGGGAAAATGTAGACAACATTCATAAATAAAAGTCCGCACTAAAGCAAATAACAGATGAAGATACATCGAATTCTAAATGCATAGATAAATGATGATGCTCAATCTAGCAGATCGTCGTTCTCGAAGTCTTTAGCAGTAAAGACTGTTGGCGGCTGTACACCTGCCAAGTTTGTTTCAGGTCGAGACTTCTGGCTCGCCTGGTATAGATCCTGTAGGTGGCGAGGAGTGCGGCAGTTTCTGGACCAATGGCCAGTCATGCCGCATCTATGGCATTTGTCTGCTGCATGATGATACTGTTGCATGAGGATTGCATCTTTCTCGTGAAACGAGGTAAATGTTTTTTCCAACATGCGCTGTTCTGTCACTTCTTCACCGCACAACTTCAGGCGTGAGGTGATGTTATGAAGTGCAGAATTATACTCAGCGACGGACTTATAGTCCTGAAGTCTGAGGTTTTCCCACTCATAACTGGCACGGGGTAATATAACATCAATTTGATGTTTATACCGTGCTTCCAGTGCTGTCCACAGGTCCTTCGGGTCCTCAACCGTTAAGTATTCGGCCTTTAAGGTCCGATCTATATGCTTCCTAATGTAGATTATGGCTTTCGCCTTATCTACATCAGATACAGTGGTTGTGGGGCTGCTGCTAGCTGTAGCAGAAGCTTCGGCCGCTGCTGGGGCCGAGGAAGGAGCCAAAATGGACCCAAGGAGGGCCATTGAACGCAAGTGGAACTTCAGGTCCACTCGCCAACTCAGGTAATTTGTCCCTGCAGAATCGAGGACCTCGAAATCGACGCTTGCCAATTTTGCCATTTATCTACGTATTTTAAAATGAGCATGAATTAATTAAAATTCAAAAATTCATGCATAAAGAAATAAACAAGTAAAAATGCGGGGATCGGCCAGATACCCAAAATAGTACACCGTTCAAAGTTCGTTTAAAGTCCATAATAGAAAAAAATAATACAACTTTGGAAACCCAAACTGAACTGGGTCCCTATATCTCCGTCTTCATATGCTGTTGCATCGAGCTTTGGCTTACACAGTCATGAATCGACTCCTTGCGGTCCAGCGGACGCGGCCAGGGAATTGACTAAGCCAGGACCACTTGTTACCCAGTCAAGCTAGGTTGGTCCAGCAAACTTAGCCAAGCACATTGACCGACATCATGATCCATTGAAGGAGTTTTCATCAATTCTATGTGCTGTTGCATCGAGCTTTGGCTTTAAAATACAAATTTCCTCACTTACAAATTCTCTCAAAAGAAAATAAAAGTACAAGGAAAGTAAATAGGTATACAATGGCCGATCCCGAAAAACACATTTTTACTGATTTAAACATCCACGCAATTCTAAATATGCTACGGGCATAAAAGTAAACAACCACGCATATATCTCAAGCAAAACATATGGTAAGGGAGACTAGAAAATATAAATATCTTGTAGACCACGTGGAAACGTCATACACCGTTAGGTTAGTTGACTAACGGCAGAGCGGTCTCAGGATCTTTAAGATAATTATATTTTGAAAAATAGAGTCCTAGTAAACCATAGATTATAATATGCAAGAGGGATGTTTAAAACAATTTGTCAACATGGAATATATAAATTATTTTTGATTTTACTTAGGGGAGAGTCACGTTAAGGAATTGGCATAAGGCCATTATATAGTATGCTAAAATATATATCGTTAGGTAATAGGGGCTGCAGGCCCAATTAAAATATTTGATAGTCACAAATGGGCTGCAGGCCCAACTCTCAATTTTAATTAAATTAAGTCTACTATTGGTAGGCACAAATGGGCTGCAGGCCCAACAATATGGCTATCAGAAATTTTAGTCGCTTATTTTATTTATATTCGAACCGTACTCAAGGCATCATAAGTTGAGTATATGATGCCCTCGTAGTCAGGTTGCGAAAACCACTATTCATCCATGAACATAGAAATTTATGCCGCTACAGTACTAACATCTATGTTTATTTATATTTAGCTAAATTGTAAGCTATTAACAGGATAAATAGCTATCAGAAATTCATTACAGATGCCCCACAGTTAACAGGATAATATGCTTGAGTTTGGTTCATGAACATAGCTATTCATCCATGAACATATAAATTTATTGTAAATAAAAGGCTTGCCCTAAATTTGGACGGTTCCACTCTCTTCACACCTCAAAGATTTTGTATACTTACCAATTTCACCCATGTAATAACAATAATACTGTTTACTGAGCCTGATTTACATTGTTGAATGAGAAACCAAAATTTTGAAGTATAAGCCGTTAATGAAGCAAGTGATCTCATGATTTCCATTTTGATAAGAAACAAACATACCATATTGAGTAAATTCAGTAGAACGTTCCTTGTGATCGACAAACATTAGGGCTGTTTAATTTTTATTTTTATTTTTTAATTATTATTTATTGTATTTTATCAAAGCATGGTGTTGTATTTAGCAGATTTTAAACAAGCCAAAAAGAGGTTGTAAAAAATCATGGCTAAAATAAAAATTTGTTTATCTACGGGATCGATGGATATTACCTCTAGATTGAAAATCTAGGGAAGAGCCAAAGACTAAAAGATCCGTAGTTAGTTCCGCTCCCGATACGCTCCAAAGAAAAATTTCCGCAAAGTTTCGCCGCAACAATAGATTCCTTTGCGCGTACAGGTTTAATTTTTGAGGGGAGACGGGATGAAAAGCTCAAAGAATTTTAGAGCAAACGAGCTGATAACGTGTTATATGATAATGAACTCAAGAGAGAGAGAGAGAGAGAGAGAATTTCATTGCTAAGAATAAGTCACCATCGCTAAGAGCCATGGTGCTCTATTTATATATCTCATAGTGGGGAGGCCAAAAGCCTCTAGGAGACCAAGGGTCCCCATTACTCTAAGTAATGGGGGCCTAATGAATGGGTAATGAAGGAGGGGAGGCCAAAGGCCTCCCTCATTCATAACATAACTAACTAAATCAAATCTTTGATTTAATCTAATCCCATATCCTAACTACCCCTAACCGTACCCCCCACTTTCCCCCTCTCTCTCCCACGTGAATAAACCCCCCTATCCTATATAGAGTAGGTTACCATGCAGCTTTCACAAAAAGCTTTCACCCTATCCTCTTTCTTTAGAATTAAATGTCATAACCTAGGGATAGGTTCTGCAAGCCGCACAAAATGTTTTAAAACCTAGCCTTACTCTCTCCCTCTCAACTCTCTATCTTCTCCTCCCTCTATCAGAACCCAACGAAACTCAGCCGCCGGCCTCCCTATCTTCTTCACGCGACTTGCTCCGGCCTCCTCCCTGCAACGACAGGCCGCGCAACTCCATTCTTCGGCCACCCGCACTCCCCTCTTCCCCAGCGGCCCAGACTTTCAGTCCGTTGTGGCCCTCTCCTCTAGTGACCGTTCGAAGGTGCTCTGCGTCCAACGCTTCACAGCTCCGCAGTGCACACGCATCTGTCATCGTACGAAGCCGCAGCCCCTCGACTGCAGCAAAGCCTCCCATCCGACGTGACGTCGCCGTCGATTAGTCCTTTGCCGTTGCCATAGACGTCCAGCCATGCTCACCAGCGAGAACGCACAAGAGCCGTTAACAAGTAAGTCTATATTAGATAATTACTTGGTATGCATGCATGCGTAAGAAGTATAAAAATATAGTGTGGGATTGTTTTTATTTAACTCTAAGCATGCTGTGAATTTATCATTGCATGCACATCCTATGTACATCCTAACTGCTTGCAATGGCAGCATGTTACTATGTAAGTAAGATATATATATATATATATATATATATATATATATATATATATATATATATATATATATATATATATATATATATATATATATATATATTTGGAGGAATAGTGTGAATCTTTATTAGAAATATAGTGTACAAAAATTACATAGACAGTACACAGTAAAAAGGTAAGTGGGAGAGGGGAGAGGGCACAAGCGCCGTCACCCACCACCCACCACCCCCTTACCGTATACCTGCCCAAGGAGAATTATACAACAAAAATGGGACGTGACCATTCTAAAAGAACGACCTTCTAAAAGAACGACCTTCCAGCTACTTTACCCAGCATCTCTAAATTCCCACTTATCCATAACCTCTTTTGCCTCCTGAGTATTGGCATCAAGGTGATGGAGTGTATCCCTAACCGATTTTGCTATAAGCTCAAACAACTCCGTCTTAGGCGTGTTGATGCCCTCAAAGATCCTTTTGTTTCTCTCCCTCCAGACATACCAAACAGCTGCCGATAGGGCCGTTCTAGCCAAAATACCCATAGTCTCCTTCCTATCATATTTTGATAAGATGTACTCTCCAATGGAGACTAGTGACGGGTCAGTGATAGCCGAGATACCCAATTTGAGTAAACACCTAGTGATGATGTATTTAGCATAGTCACATCTAAATAATAGATGGTCCAAGGTCTCGGCCTCAACTCCTTCACACAATACGCAGCCAATGTCTATATTCGGCATCCATTTCTGTAGGCGGTCTTTAGTGGCAAGCTTATGCTGAAATGCTTTTAACAGTGTTAGCCCCATTTTTGAAGAGTTTTGATTAAACCAAACCAAGGACCAAAACCGGAAGTGAGGTTTCTGATCTCTGATTTTGTCCCACGCTGATCTGAAGGAGAAACCGGCCTTATCTATCCACTCCCATGTATCATTTCCCGGGGCAAGGGAGAAGCTTTGCAATAGAGGCATAATATGATCTGTGAGTGGCTCTGAAATCCAACCGAGGCCGTCCCAGTAGTCACATACTCGCTTGGAAATAGCTTCATGTGGTATATCATATAGATCAGCTAACGGACCACAAGGAAGCCAGTTGTCCTTCCAGAATAGTGTAGATGTCCCATCACGGACTTGCCTCTTAATAAGTTTTTTAGAGAAACTTCTACAGTGCAATATAAATTTCCAGGTTCCAGATTGTGCAGTAGTAATTTTAGCTCCAAAGATTTGGGCAGAATCTTTATAATTAGTCTGCATGTACCTTGCCCAAAGACCCTCATTAGTCAACAGCCTCCATGTGAGTCTCACCCCTGCTGCAGTATTAATATCGTTGAGTAATCGTAGGCCAACCCCCCTTCTTTCTTTGGGATACACATATCTTTCCAGGCCCACATTTTAGAAGATCCACAAATGAAGTTCCTGCATGCTGATGTAATAATACGGAGAACCGATTTTGGAATACGATAAACAAGTAGCCAGAAATTAATCATACCGTATATGACCGTTCTGACAAGCTCTATGCGCCCAGCAACAGAAAGAATACTAGAAGTCCACCCCATCAGCCTTTTGTTGCATTTGTCTATCAACCTAGCTAACATAGAGGGTTTAGGGTATTTGGTGGACAAAGGAAGTCCCAAATAGGAAGTAAAGGAGGAGCCGACTTGGATTCCGAACATGTTTCCCAACATCATAGGGTGTTTTGTCCCTTTGATGAAGATAGCCATACTTTTCTCCCAATTGATCTCCAGACCCGTAATATTCGTGAAATCTCCTAACAGTTGGATCAGCCCCTTGAAAGAATATTCATTAGCACGACAAAACAGTAGGAGATCATCCGCAAACAATAAATGTGAAATGGCACCCCTCCTTCTCATAGGATGAATTTTGCCTGACGAAATAGAATTTTCAATAAGGAGGGAGAAAGCTTCCATGGAGATGACGAAGAGGTAAGGGGATAGGGGGTCTCCCTGCCTGAGGCCCCTGTTGCCATCAAAGTATCCCACAGGTGAACCATTGACCATTACAGAGAATGTAGGAGTGGATATACACTCAGAAATCCAAGAAATAAATTTCCTGCTGAAACCCATACGGTGTAAAATAAAGAGAATAAATTCTCTGTTCACACTGTTAAAAGCTTTACGAAGATCAAGCTTAATGCAAGCCCTGGCTCCCATAGGATTGCTAAAATCACGAATTTGCTCATGTGCAAGCAATGCACTATCAGACAGAAGGCGACCCTGCAGGAAGGCAGACTGGTTGGGAGATATAAGTTCATGGACCACAGTCTTCAGCCTATTGCAGATGATTTTACTGATGGCCTTATAGATAACATTACAACAAGCTATGGGTCTATAATCACCCAAACAGGAGGCCGCAGCTTTTTTAGGCACCAAAGTAAGATTAGTATGATTAAGGGGATGCATGAGAGTGCCATGTCTAAAAAACGAATGAATAGCATCAGAGATATCGTTACCAATTGTACTCCAGCAATGCTGATAGAAGAACCCATTGAAGCCATCCGGTCCAGGGGATTTATCCACCCCTATTTGAAAAACTGCCTCTTTGATTTCATCATGGGAAATATCACGCTCCAGCCAGTTTGATGCCTCAGGAGTCAAAATCTTTTTAGTCACAAGCTTTGGGAAGACATTCCAATAATTTGTTTGACGATATAGATTAGAATAGAAAACCGGCGCACTTTCTCTTAAATCTTCAAAGGCCTTGGAATGAGCCCCAGTGGCATCCACAAGGTGTCCCAAGTTGTTGAAGCTCTGTCTAGCCCTCATAGCATTGTAAAAGAATTTTGTGTTTTTGTCCCCCAAAGTAAGCCAGGATTGTCTACTTTTTTGCCTTAACATAGCCTCCTCCTCCAACAAAAGACCACATAGTTCTTGGGAAAGCCCCTGCTCTTCTTTTTGAAGAGAAATATCACATGACAATTTTGGATCATTGCGTAACTTCTCTAGTGTATCCCGACAATCATCAATACTTGACTTGTTGTATATCACCCAAGTTCTAAGAGAATTTTTCAAGTTTCGCAATTTAATAAAAATGCGATGCTGCGGAGACCCAACAACATGCTGATTCCAGACGACGTCCAATATCTCATGGAACCCAGCTTTGTTAATCCAGACATTAAAAAATTTGAAAGGTTTAGGGTAAGATTTGACCTTAGTGTGGAGGTTGATAAGCATCGGGGAGTGGTCGTTTGTGCACGGATCCAAGTACTCAACAAAGGAGGTTGGAAGGACATCAATGAGACCCGCATTACAAAGAACTCGGTCAAGTCTAGCAATAATCCTCTGGTTCCCCGTGCGACGATTACACCAACTCATCGGATTACCAACGGCTTTGAGATCAAGAAGGCCGCAGTTGTTAATACAATCATTGAACTCATCAAGAACTTCCATCACACAACGTCTTCCACCACTCTTTTCATGTAGATATCTTACACAGTTATAATCGCCAGCTACAAACCAAGCGTCCCCCTTAATTTCTCCCGCCATCGCCAATAATTGTTCCCAAAGAGCAAGCCTCTCACTGCGTAAATTAGTAGCATACACACCAGTGATGGCCAAAGACAGCCCCCCTTTATTGACGCACCTTAATGTAATATGCTGATTTGAAGTGGAGATAGGAGTAGCATGCCATATATCATCATCCCATGCCATTATGATACGGCCATTTGATCCATCCATGAAATTCCCCAACGAAGACCAATTACTTGGAAAATACGATTTCCATTTACCCCCTCCTTCTTTAAGTTTAGTTTCTAGCAAAATAACCATAGATGGTTTAATTCTCCGAAGCCTGTCTTTTAGGTCTCTCCTTCTAACAATGTTGTTGAGACCCCTTGTGTTCCACACAAAAATGGACATTAATTTTGGATTGGGTTTGTCCTCGGCAAGGTCCCTTCCTTCAGCCGAGAACTTTTTCGAATACCTCCGCCCATAGTAGAATTTGTCCCTTGCATTCTTTTAACAGTAATGGACTCCTTTTCGGATGTAGGACCATCTGACCCCTTGACATACAGAAGTTGCTCAGTCTCCCATTCCGGATTTGTAATAGTAAGCGTCGCTGGTATAGAATCCGATGCAGTTGGCCCTACCTGATCCCCATGCGGAATATCACCAGAGTTATGTTGTCCAGGCACTCCACACCCAGGTATGTGGTCCAGGCAATCACTCTGAGGAGTACTCCTCCCTACTGTAGGGAAATCAGTAGGTGCATTCTCTAAGTTTGGCACTGGGTCAGGCACTTGGCCTTTTATAGGAATTACAGGCTCCACAAGCTCATTTCCAGTTGAGGAATTAGCTAACCAAGTGACCTCTTCTATCGTTCCAAGCACAACTTCAGGGACCAATACGGCAGCAGGCTTAACCACGGATTGGTGATCCCCCTTCGTAGCAATCGCTCAGTTAACAATTCTTCAAGCCGTTCCCCATTCACATTAACAGATAACTCTGTACCCGAAACAGAATCAGGATTGGAAGTTGTTGCTAGTGCTGGACTTGAAGACCCCAATTGTTCATCAGCCGATTGGATTGAAGGGAGCTTGGATTGGTCAGGACATTTGTCGTCAGAATGTCCAAAACAGATGCACCTGGTACATCTAGGGGGCTCCACCTCATATTTAGTTTCAATGCAGACAATAGATCCATCATCTAATTCCAGATTTACCTGAGTAGGAAGCGCCTTTGTTGCATTAACCTCGACAAGGCATCGAGCGTAGGACAAACGATCAAGTCTTGCTGTAGCTCTATCCAGACAAATTGGTAACCCAACAACTGAAGAAGCGACATTGAGAATCTCCTTCGTCCACATTGACAGGGGAAGGCCGTGGAATTGGACCCAAACCGGCACGGCTGATAGCATGTCACAATCATGCCTAAAAGTTGTGCTCCACTTCTGTAACACAGTCAATCTCCCATCAAATAGCCATGGTCCACCATGAAGAACTCGCTCGCACTCTTCTGGACAATCAAACCTGAAGTAGAAGAAACCATTCTCCCGACTATAAATTTGAACTCCTTTCTTCAGTTTCCATAATCGATCAACCCAGGCTCGTAATTGACCATAATAGGGAACATCTCCTAGTACGTAACCCACCAAAGTATTTTTCCACCTCTCCGCTCCTTTCTCAAGCATGGAACTTAGGACTCGACCAACACAATCACCACCCTCTTTGATTAGCGGTGGGACAAATGCCATGGAGAGAGAATCATCATACGTTCTGCGATTTGCACAAACATCAGACCAAGAGGGTTTTGGACCAGAGGTGTTGATGTGTACTGGAATATTAGGTCTAATTGGCATTTTCTCAAACACCTTCTGAGCACCCCCTTTATTTCCTTTGCTGTCAAATTCCAAGTGCCGAGAGATAGGCCTAGATCCTCCGCCCTTCTTCACATAGATTCCATCACGCCCCAAAATATTAACCACCGGATTAGATCTACCTCCCCTGTAACCCGCCCTTAACCCACCTCCGGCATTCACAGTCACGCCTTTGCCTCGACGCGTAACCACCCGCCAATCTCCATCGCCTCGACTAGAGATGCCAGGATCTTTTACGTTGGCCTGGTCGTTAGTTCCGCCGTTAACGCCATTAACAAAACCCCCGGAGAGCTTCGGGTCGCCTGTATCTCTAGAGCCCCGTTCCTCCATTCATATATTATATTGGTTATTATATATATATATATATATATATATATATATATATTGGTTATTATATTATTTGCATACGATTGGTGTACAGGTAATATTGGTGATATTATGATGGTGGCAGCATGTCTGATGCTAGTGTATTATTTCCAGCACATTAGTTTTTTTAACCCTAATTAGGATGTCAGTATGTAGTTTTATATGTATGAGCAGCAGTTAGATGATATGTTATGAACCTTATAGATTATTATATGTTAGCAGTAAGTATATGTATTATAATTCGTCTAAGTTATTTTGGTGTTACGTTCTATTTTACCAAAAAGTGTTTAAGTTATTTATGTGTGAACCATAATGCTAAAGTAATTATAATAATAAGTACATGAATATAACCAGTTGGATGGTAGCCTATAAGCGATTCATGTATAAGTGAACTTAATAATATTTCTTTTAGATTCTTGGCTTAATGTTAAATCTTATGACGCAGAGACAGTCACGCTTTCCGTTCGACCACGTGAACACTAAAGACCAGTGACGAGATGTTCCGAAAATTGGAGTCGTGACGCGATCCGCTACCGTTTCCAGACCCGATGTTGGATCCACGCACGATCGTCATACCAGGTTAGTCCCCTAACGAGTAGTAAAACTCACACCGTAGCTAACCAAAACCTAAACTAAAAGTCGGACAGCTATAACTAAATTTACTTTTCCGCACCAGTAAAATGATGTCACTGTAGAAATCGACCGTCGGACAACTTTTCTGTGCATATAGGGTAGTGGTCGATTTAGGCTGAACGAAACACCAAAAATGTGACGTTGACGAATAGGATAGCCCCGATAACCTAGAAACAAACCTTAATAGGATTTGATGGAAATCGCGACCTAACACCGTCGCCGTGACACCGTTTCAGACGGACTACCGCAGACGAGACGCTTGGACGAGACGCCCCGGACGGACGACAAACTCGCCACCGCAGGCAAGTGTACTCACTTGCGCTTTTGGCCGTGACTTGGTCTTAAACTGCTAGAACTATTAGACTGTGAACAAATAGAACCGGACGTGAAATGATAGCGTCCGGGACGCCCTGACGACTTAGACTTGACGACGAAGTCTAAGCATAACAACAACAACTTTTGACACCGTAGGGTTATTTTGTGTGTGCGTGCTTGTGGACCCCCTAGAAGAACTATCCCTGTCATGTCACGTCGTGTCTTGTTTTGCACAGCCTGCGGGCAATAAGGCACTCACCAGTGAGTGGGTGATCCCTTGTACGGATACACAGCCTGCGGGCAATAAGACGCTCACCTAGCAGAGTAAGTGATCTTTGTTACAGAACATCTACGGGAAGCTCGGCACCCACCTAGCAGAGTGAGTGTCCTAGCAGACCGAAAGGATAAAGGCTCTCACCTAGCAGAGTGAGCGGTCCTATACAGTAGTATGGTTTCACCTACGAGGGGTCCGTCTCTCACCTAGCAGAGTGAGAGATACGTTATCGACTGTGGGGAATAGAGGCACTCACCTAGCAGAGTGAGTGGCCCTATATTGTCTTGTCTTGAGCACTTGGGTTGGGGTAGGGTTGAGCGTGCACATGGGGAGAGGGTCTGATCCCCCTCGAAGCATAAGGCATGAACCCTTCGAGTCACACGTGTCTTGTCTTGTCTTGTTCTGTCCTGTCTTGCTTGTCTTGTCACGTCTTGTCACGAGCTGTTTAGGTTAGTCCCGTAGTCGGTAGCACACGCTACGATTACTGCTTGCTACGCTTTACTTTCCTGCTGCGTTTACTTCCTTTTGATACTCTGTTATAACCCCAGCATGCTAATCAACCAGTAAACTGTTGTTTAATAGTTCGGTACACTTGCAGTACAGTCTAACCCTTTTTGTAGACTTTACCTGACGTACAGTTCCTTTCTTTTGGGTGATGTACGTCAGGTGTCGAGCCAGAGTTTGTGGACGAGGCAGACTTACCGGAGTAAGTGGAGCCGAGGACGTCGACCCAGAGTACGTGCCTGACGAGGACCAGACTTTGAGGACTTTTCACTCGCCGCCTTTAAGAGGTTACTACTTTTAGCTTCTCTCCTTCGGTAGTTGTTGCCATGCTTAGGCTTCCCTCTTTTTAGACTTTTGTACTCACTGGATATTAACTCTTTATATTAATGAATGCAACTTTCTTTCTGTACTTTCTGTTGTTTCGAACTTTATAAATGCAAGAACCTGAAAATTTTAAAATGGTACCTCTACAGACGCTTATTGGGCCCGGGCTTCACAGCTCCGGCCCAAGCGGGCCTTAGTCACGCTTCGCCTCCGTTTTTTTGGGAAGCGGGGCGTGACAGGTTTTAGTGGTGGCCCATGCAGGTCATGTAAAATTTCGGAACAATAAGAGCAACGCATTCATTTAATATCCATGTACAAGTCTAAATTTAGGTTTTCCTTGTCTTAGATGGTAAGAAGACTTAGATAGACCTCCAGGTTTGGTAGTCAGGCGCCTTGGTTGAGATTTAGTCATACTCATCTTAGGATGCACTAGTAGCCTCTCACCCGACTCTGACTATGTTAGATTTCTAGAATCTTTCTTTTAGTCGTCCGCTCGGGTCCATCAACTTCGAACCCAGCAGAACATAACCTAGATTCCCTTAGGAACCTTTCCCTGGGATCCTGATTACAGTATAGTTCATTAAGGAGTCTTAGTGCTGAGTTCTCCTGATCTTTAGACGGCCCGATAGTTAGAACCCCTGATTTCTAGCATCTTCCCAATCATTACACTTCTGTGTTATCAGCCGTAGAATTCCATTGTAGCTTCTCATGAATCATATCCTATGCGTATTCACCATGCGATCATATTCTTTGCCTTTGATTCACGTGATTGTTTCGTGACGATTATCGTTAATTCTTCGAATCTTTCACATTGCAAATCCTGCTTCCTTTAAAAGTATTTTCGAAATTCATTATTAAATTCTTCGCTCAGTTTAACTTCTTTGAAAACTCTTATTAAATATTTAAAATTTTTTTACTTTCGGTTGAGTTAAAATTCTTTCGCAAATTTTGAAACCTTCTTGGTCGTAAATTTTAAGTTACGGTCTCGTACTTATTTTCGAATCGGTATCCTTCGTATTTTAGTTTTAAAACTTTGTTACCATTTTGGAAATTCAATATATAATTTTTTCTAAACTACGAAATTTATTTTTAACTCCTTACTGTAGGTACTTTTAGGATATTTTCTAAACTAAAGAGAACTTTAATATATATATATATATATATATATCAGTTCTATGTTCATCGTGCTCATATTTCAAAAAAAACATCTTCGTATAAACTTATTTTTATTCGTAAAACAAATTACTACCTCACTCTACTCTTCATTTCTCCGTCTAACTCTTTTTCGAGTTGAAATTTTCTACCATCTGCTCACTTTTTCTACATAATTTTTTATAAGTATAAAAATATATGTTACCGTATTTTACACGTGATCCTTTTTATCTATTTCAATATTTTGAGCAATATCTTAGTTCCATCCAATCAGTTATCTCCTTATCCTTGCCTTATCCAAACTCGTTCTTTCCGATCTTGTTTCGTTTCGCTTTTGGTTTCAGTTCCTTTCTTTCATGTAGACAATAGTGCTTGTAGTTGTCTGTGTCAACTCTAGTTTAGTAGTGGGCCCTTGGTTTTGTAATGTCGTCGTGGTGTATGGTTGTAGGTAGAGCATGTGAACCGGTACGAGTGTGCTACCTTTAGGATATTAGTGATTGTCTATTGTGTCGTGTATGTATACTCAGTGTGGTCCGTGTTATACGTATGGAGTGGTCTGAATGATGGTATTCATATAGGTATGGATAGCGTCATAGCAGGCAACTCCTTAGACTTAGTCTTTCGTATTATTGAATAGTTTATCTTGGCTGCATGTGATTGTATCAAAACTTTTGTTTTCTTTTAAACCAAATCTTTAAGTTTTTGAAACTAGCTCACAAGATCACAAATTGCCTATCTTCCCTCATCCACTATCACAACTCCACACGTTTTCCCACATGTTATTTTTTAAATGTCTTTGGCCTTAAGATTTCTTTCCTCTTCTTCCCTCTTTGAAGTGTTATTTTCATTGTTGTTATATTATTAGAACTAGCTATTATTGTTATAAGGTTATGTTTGCGGGTAGGCTTAGAGTGAGATGGGATATGTGGTAGCGGTGATTGGTTGAAGATATTAGATTAGAATTTCTTTCGGATGAAAAGAACGAGGTGTCCAAGCCTTATTTATGATACCAAAGTGTGACGGGTTCAAGGGAGAATTCTGGTCGGATGAAATTATATGCGGGGAGATGATAACTTATCAGACTTGAAACTTGGACGAGTGGTAGATAGGAGTAGCTGTGGAGTATAGTATGATTTAGAGTGGTCATGACAATGAGTAGAGCATTTAAAGCATCAAGACTTGATTATTAAGTTAGGAGTGAGAAGACATTGGAGATAGCACGATGCGTTGAGACGAATGAAATGTTATGAAGATGGATTTAATAGAATTAGGAGATTAGATGATAGGGGTAAGGATAGATGTGGCCGATGGTTCATTGAATATGGAGAATAGAGTTATGAGTCTATATGATGGATGATATATTGGGGACGAGATGATTGTTGATTTGTGCACGGTAAAATGGATTTATAATTGAGTGCTAGGATGTGATTCTAGTTGTAGCTTTATTCGGTGGAGAGACTAGTTATGATGGATAATTTGAGAAATGATGTTCGAAGTTATAGGATTCGCGATGCTTATGTGTAGATTTGGGAGTTGCAGGCATAGTGTGTATAGATATTATTATTTTTAGTATAAGTGATTCCGAGGGCGGAATCATTTCTAAGGTGGGTAGAATGTCACGGTCACTTTCCGACCGTACGTATTTTAGCGGATAGCTGTGTTTCGTGTGAGTTTTGTGTATTTGATTTTTATTACTGTTGTCTGTAATTCAGACGCGAGACCGAACCTCGTTTTTACAATCCTCCCGGAGGCGCGATCATCCCGATATTTTCCTTGTAATTTTTGGACGTCGGGGGACCTATCTGCTTATCTCATTCTAAATTTATAAAATATCTTATTATGAACTTTTGTTTAAAAAAATGGCTTGTATTAATAAGTCTGTGCGTCCGTTTAAAAAAATTCAAAACATAATGGTTTTTTTTAATACGTTTAATATATGCACACGTTTGTAAAGAGGAAGCTTAAAGATGTTTTTAAAAAAGTCTAACTAACTAAATCAAATATTTGATTTAATCTAATACCATATCCTAACTGCCCCTAACCGTACCCCCCACTTTCCCCCCCTCTCTCCCACGTGAATAAACCCCCCTATCCTATATAGAGTAGGTTACCTTGCAGCTTTCACAAAAAGCTTTCATCCTATCCTCTTTCTTTAGAATTAAATGTCATAACCTAGGGATAGCTTCTGCAAGTTGCACAAAATGTTTTAAAACCTAGCCTTACTCTCTCCCTCTCAACTCTCTATCTTCTCCTCCCTCTATCAGAACCCAACGAAACTCAGCCACCGGCCTCCCTATCTTCTTCACGCGACTTGCTCCGGCCTTCTCCCTGCAACGACAGGCCGCGCAACTCCATTCTCCGGCCACCCGCACTCCCCTCTTCCCCATCGGCCCAGACTTTCAGTCCGCCGTGGCCCTCTCCTCCAGTGACCGTTCGAAGGTGCTCCGCGTCCAACGCCTCAAAGCTCCGCAGTGCACACACGTCCGTCATCGCACAAAGTCGCCGCCCCTCGACTGCAGCGACGCCTCCCATCCGACACAACGTCGCCATCGACTAGTCCTTCGCCGCTGCCATAGACGTCCGGCCACGCTCACCAGCGAGCACGCACAAGAGACGTTAACACGTAAGTCTATATTAGATAATTACTTGGTATGCATGCATACGTAAGAAGTGTAAAAATATAGTGTGGGATTGTTTTTATTTAACTCTAAGCATGCTGTGAATTTATCATTGCCTGCACATCCTATGTACATCCTAACTGCTTGCAATGGCAGCATGTTTTTTTTTGCAAGGAGTTAGTTTGTTAAAATGGGATTTATTTGGAGTTGTTGGGGTTTGAACCCATGCTGTCACCAAGATATATATATATAAGATATATATATAAGATATCCTATAGTAAAATGGCAGCATGTTACTATGTAAGATATATATATATATATATATATATATATATATATATATATATATATATATATATATATATATATATATATATATATATATATATAGAGGTTATTATTTTATTTGCGTACGATTGGTGTACAGGTAATATTGGTGATATTATGATGGTGGCAGCATGTCTGATGCTAGTGTATTATTTCCAGCACATTAGTTTTTAAACCCTAATTAGGATGTCAGTATGTAGTTTTATATGTATGAGCATCAGTAAGATGATATGTTAAGAACCTTATAGATTATTATATGTTAGCAGTAGCTATATGTATTATAATTCATCTAAGTTATTTTGGTGTTACGTTCTATTTTACCAAAACGTGTTTAAGTTATTTATGTGTGAACCATAATGCTAAAGTAATTATAATAATAAATACATGAATATAACCAGTTGGATGGTAGCCTATAAGCGATTCATGTATAAGTGAACTTAATAATATTTCTTTTAGATTCTTTGCTTAATGTTAAATCTTATGACGCAGAGACAGTCACGCTTTCCGTTCGACCACGTGAACACTAAAGACCAGTGACGAGATGTTCCGAAAATTGGAGTCATGACGCGATCCGCTACCGTTTCCAGACCCGATGTTGGATCCACGCACGATCGTCATACCAGGTTAGTCCCCTAACGAGTAGTAAAACTCACACCGTAGCTAACCAAAACCTAAACTAAAAGTCGGACAGCTATAACTAAATTTACTTTTCCGCACCAGTAAAACGATGTCACTGTAGAAATCGACCGTCGGACAACTTTTCTGTGCATATAGGGTAGTGGTCGATTTAGGCTGAACGAAACACCAAAAATGTGACGTAGACGAATAGGATAGCCCCGATAACCTAGAAACAAACCTTAATAGGATTTGATGGAAATCGCGACCTGACACCGTCACCGTGACACCGTTTCAGACGGACTACCGCGGACGCGACGCTTGGACGAGACGCTCCGGACAGACGACACACTCGCCACCGCAGGTAAGTGTACTCACTTGCGCTTTTGGCCGTGACTTCGTCTTAAACTGCTAGAACTATTAGACTGTGAACAAATAGAACCGGACGTGAAATGATAGCGTCCGGGTCACCCTGACGACTTAGACTTGACGACAAAGTCTAAGCGTAACAACAACAACTTTTGACACCGTCGGGTTATTTTGTGTGTGCGTGCGTGTGGACTCCCCTAGAAGAACTATCCCTGTCATGTCACGTCGTGTCTTGTTTTGCACAGCCTGCGGGCAATAGGGCACTCACCAGTGAGTGGGTGATCCCTTGTACGGATACACAGCCTGCGGGCAATAAGACGCTCACCTAGCAGAGTAAGTGATCTTTGTTACAGAACATCTACGGGAGCTCGGCACCCACCTTGCAGAGTGAGTGTCCCAACAGACCGAAAGGATAGAGGCTCTCACCTAGCAGAGTGAGCGGTCTTATACAGTAGTTTGGTTTCACCTACGAGGCATCCGTCGCTCACCTAGCAAAGTGAGAGATACGCTATCGACCGTGGGGAATAGAGGCACTCACCTAGCAGAGTGAGTGGCCCTATATTGTCTTGTCTTAAGCACTTGGGTTGGGGTAGGGTTGAGCGTGCGCACAGGGAGAGGGTCTGATCCCCCTCGAACCGTAAGGCGTGAACCCTTCGAGTCACACGTGTCTTATCTTGTCTTGTCTTGTCCTGTCCTGTCTTGCTTGTCTTGTCACGACCCGTTTAGGTTAGTCCCGTAGTCGGTAGCACACGCTACGATTACTGCTTACTACGCTTTACTTTCCTGCTGCGTTTACTTCCTTTTGATACTCTGTTATAACCCCAGCATGCTAATCAACCAGTAAACTGTTGTTTAATAGTTCGGTACACTTGCAATACAGTCTAACCCTGTTTGTAGACTTTACCTGACGTACAGTTCCTTTCTTTTGGGTGTTGTACGTCAGGTGTCGAGCCAGAGTTCGTGGACGAGGCAGACTTACCGGAGTAACTAGAGCCGAGGACGTCGACCCAGAGTACGTGCCTGACGAGGACCAGACTTTGAGGACTTTTCAGTCGCCGCCTTTAAGAGGTTACTACTTTTAGCTTCTCTCCTTCGGTAGTTGTTGCCATGCTTAGGCTTCCCTCTTTTTAGACTTTTGTACTCGCTGGATATTAACTCTTTATATTAATGAATGCAACTTTCTTTCTGTACTTTCTGTTGTTTCGAACTTTATAAATGCAAGAACCTGAAAATTTTAAAATGGTACCTCTACAGACGCTTATTGGGCCCGGGCTTCACAGCTCCGGCCCAAGCGGGCCTTAGTCACGCTTCGCCTCCATATTTTTGGGAAGCGGGGCGTGACACAAGCCCCTCCACGCAAACATCCCCATCTCCTCTTCCAAAACTGCCGATCAACACCCCTAAAAACTGCCGAATACCCCTCCAAAATAACCCACGGCCTGTCATTTTTCAGCAGTCGGCCTACCCATCAAAGCAGCCACCCTCCTCCATGGCCTACACAGCCCCTTACTGGCCAACCTGCACCCTCTTCTCCTCTTGCAGAATCACACAACAGGCCGAACTCCTCATACACTAGCCGCAAGCGCCTGCCATTTGCCAAAACTACCGCATTCCCCTTAAGATCAGATCCGACCCTCTCCTTGCTCTAGAACGCTGACGTGCCCTCTACCATTCGCTGCTGTTCATCATCTTCCTGTCGGCATTTGTGTTGCTCGCTACCGTGCCGTGTTCGCTGTCCTGCGGCCATCTTCGCCGTAGCACACGTCGTACCCTTGCTCTCTACCGGAGTCCAACCCCTGACGTCGCTACCAGACGTGAGTTTAGCTCTCGCGTCGTATTGAGGTACATCTCCAAACCGTAGGAACCCAAACACTGCATGTTTAAACAAGATAAAAATTGTTATTTTATTGTTTTGGATAAATCACTAATTGAACTTAATTAATATGGGACTGTAGGTTGGTGATTGGTTTGAGCACATAGGCAGACTCTGGACTCTTTGATCGTGTGATTTACGGACAATTGTTAAATGCAAGTGAAACTTGCTCAGTTGATTGTTTGGCCATGTTTAGGCCATTCTGTGATTTTTGTGTAAAAGAGACTAGGCGGTGAAATGATAGTCGCCTAGGCACCGTACTTGATCTAGCTTGACAACGAAGCTAGGTCCGACACCTTTGCCATGTCATTTCATGCATATCACATGTCACGTTTAATTTTGATAAACTGTACGCAATTATTAACTGCTTTCATACTATCATGTTGCTTATCGCATGTCATTCCATGTATTTGAATGTCTTGTCATGAATGTGTAGCACACGCTACTATTGAAATGTAAGCTGCTGCGAGTAGGATTTTGACTCCTACATCATGAATGAGGCTAGGTCAACCTTATGCCATAAACACTTACTGGCTCATGATCCAGAAGATGGGTGCCAGTCCATACACACGTGGAGGGATATGGTTAAGCGGTGACGTCCCCCTAGTTTTTGAGCATAAGAGTACAATAGGATTGGGGATACCAGATTTAAATATTTATGCCGCAAGCGCACGGTGCTGTAGTGTGGCTTGGGGGTCGAACACAGGGAGGCATGTGCTTGTGTCTAAGAGGAACCGGTTCACCCTATGGGTGAGCTAGCCCGAACAATCGATGGCTGTCACGGAAAATAGATACGAGGGATAAACAATATAAAAGGAAACCTAGGACTTCGGTTTCCACCCTGCTAAAAAGCAATCTAAATGAAAATCAACCGTAGAAATCATGATCAAGCGATTAAAATGAGATAGTAGCAATGCTATAAAGATAGTATTAAAGTTTGAAAGCAATCAGAAGACTTACAAAATGCAATAAAATTCCAGCCGTCACCGTACAAGAAAAAGACAGAAAAAATAACAACTCCCGTTTTCAAAAACCTAGCGCAACTATTTATACAAATCGACGTCACCCGATAGGTTGAAGCATCAACCGATCGGGTGAGCTGCTTGATGCTTCGGCTGTTGACGTTCAGAACTTCAACCGCTCTCTTGGTCCGACCGGTTGGCATCTCCGGGTCGTCGTTTGGATATTGTGGCATCAGGTGAACCGATCGGTTGAGTATTCAACCGATCGATTGGAATTATCTCCAAAAAATGGCCAAGAGTTCTGTCGATTTGGCACGGTCAGCGAACCGTCGGTTGAGCTCTCCGGGTCGTCGTTTGGAAAAATCAGCTATAGATGAACCGATCGGGTGAGATGTCGCCCTATCGGTTGGAATTCAGCTCCATATGGCCGAGAGCTCTGTTGGATTGAACCGGTCGACGAACCGGTCGGTTGAACTGCTCCTCACTCCAGCCTTCGTCCGGGTCGAACATGCGAGCATCACCCGATCGGTTGGATGTGTCCAACCGATTGGTTGAGGGCTGAAAAATAGTAATCTTCATCGTTTGACCCCCTGGATCACGCGTGACTCCTCCCGTTGCTCTGAGGACTCATGATATCTTCGTTATAGGTCCCATACACTGGCAATCTCCTGCAAAAACACAAAAACAGAAAGAAGTGAAAGAAAACTAAAAATCCCAAGAAAATGGGCACGGGATGACGGAAAACAACGGAAAAACACAAAAAAGACGTGCGTGAATATATAAAATATAAACACACGTCAAAATCCCCCAAGCTGAACCCTTCCTCATCCTCGAGGAAGACAAGTGAGAGTAGGAGCTCGGAGGGAGAAAATAGAGGGGAGATAGAAAGAGAAATCAAAATCCTAAATCGCCCATCAGGGCCAACAAAATCAGACACGCCACACTAAACAAGCATACGACAAAACACATCACTAAACCAAGGAAATATGAGTCTAAACAAGTGTCGTTGGCCCACGCGGTGAAGCGCAAGTGAGCGTGGTCGTGTGTTAGCAGACAGTGTCGATATCTACATTGTGCTGTAAATTTCCATATACCCATATCCAAGGAAAGACCCAAATATCGATTCGATTTGAAATAAGCGGTGAATAAATAGCTCAAGCATGCATGAGAACAGAGTAGGAATCGAAGCGTATCATGTGTCAGTGACTTCACAGCAAGGGACTAGGAAATCACCACACTATCACCTAGATAATAGCTAGAAAGTTCCTATTCCAAGTGTCTTCGAAAACGATGGAAGTTGAGAAGATGTGGAGAAGAACACTCGGTGCAAATTCTCGCCTTCCCTTTATTCTCGGTAGGTAGGAAAATATTCACACAGGAATTTTTTTGGGTTTTGGATATATGTATTTTTTTTGGATTTTTGGCTATACATATATATTTATTTCTTTTCTCTTATATTTTCTTTTTGGGTTTTTCTTTTCTCTCTTTTTGGATTTTTGGGATATATACATGTGTACTCTCCCAAGTGGGAGAACGGTACACGATGAGGGGATTTTCACCAAGTAAAATAAAAAAGAAATCGGATTCTAAACACTTGGGCAAAGGAGATTTTTCTCGCTAATCAGAGCATAGTCTAAATTGGTTATCCTAGTCCTAACTGTGGAATCCCGACACATGCGAATTGAAGTATACGATATAAATATATTCATGCATATAGAAGCAGATAGGAGAAGCAAATACCGCATATTCAAATCGAAGCATGATAATCTAGGGGTCATCCCAGGATATGAATATAAATCAAAATCACAAAGTAGAAGCACACTGTAAGCTAGTTACGATACACGACTCGCATAAAAGTAAAGTGAACCCACGATGCATGAAATGCAATAGGACTCGGCTTCCTAGGGTTAGTGAATGTGATTATCGAAGCCATGCTAGGTGTGTGTGTGATTCTGTGGTAATTCATCATAGGGGGTCATCTCTAGGAGAGAGGAAACAAAAGATGAGAAGAAAAAAGAAAAACACGATGAAAATGACTCAAAAACGAAGAAAAAGGCACAAATGACGCACGAAGTGCGGCTCCTCTAAGCTGAAACTTGCATTGCCCTCAATGCAATAAAAGTAAATACGGGAGGACAATGAAAATGGGGGAAAACACACCGACACAAAGAGAATGAAAAACAAGAAAAACACACAAACAAAACGAAAAAAATAAAAAAGGAAGAGAAAGAAATACAGAAAATAAAAGATAGAAAATCACACCACACGACATATATAAACATGCACACCCCAACGAAAAACACGACATCACACATAAAAAACGACTTCCCTCAAGCTGGACATGACAATGCTAGCAATATGATATGATCATGATGATGCAGATATATGCTAGGGGGAAGTCAATCTGAGCTGATGTCGGTAGAATGGTATGGAGATGGTGAGGAGGGTTGTGAATAATGGAGGAAGGAATCCTCAGAGGACGAAGGAGAGTGTGTGCCGATGGGAGAAGGAGGGGCAACAGGCTGGATCACCGGAGGATCGAAATTTATTGGTGGATCATGGTGGATCATGATGGCACCGGGTGAACCGACACACGGGTGCCAATCGGGAGGTTCCAAGGGTGGAAAGTGTACGAGTGTGGCATACCAAGGATCTGGGTAGAACTCCCATGGTAGATGTGAAATGCGAATGGGGAGGCGCTCAGTAGATGAGGGTGGGAGGATGGCAAAAGGAGTGTTGGCAGGACTATAGAGGTAGACTGCACGCTCCTGACCAAAGGGAGTTAGCATACCGATATCGATCAAGTAGTCGTGATCGATACGGCTATGTCCTGGTAGAATAGGTAGGCGGGGTGGAAGCCTCAAAACACAACTGACAATAAGAGTGATCATCCCACCACAGCAGATAGATCCAGAGGTTGCGCGGCTAACATACAAGATCTCGTGGATGATCCAATGAGCGGTGTTTATGGGTAATGGAATACGTCCATGAATCCTATCGTGGGACATGGCGTAAAGAAAGAAGACCTCACACTACTACAAAAAAACGCTTGCATAGCGCTTTTTTTTACACTTGGATAGCGCTTTTAAGCGCTATCCAAGCTACCGCTATGGTAGCTTGGATAGCGCTTTTATAAGCGCTATCATAGTGGTTTACTAAGATAGCGCTTATAAAAGCGCTATCCAAGCTACCGCTATGGTAGCTTGGATAGCTCTTTTTAAGCGCTATCTAAGTGGTTTACTAAGATAGCGCTTTTGGAATCGCTATTCAAGATTACTCAAGAAATTTTGATTTATACATTGTATAGCACTTTCTGGCCGTGGCTAATATACATTCGCCACGGCCAGTCCGTGGCTAATACTCATTAGCCACGGACTGGCCGTGGCTAATACGTATTAATCACGGACTGGCCGTGGCTAATGTTCAATTTTTTTAAAAAAAATTTAGAAAATCAAACAAATTTCGTCTGCTTCCCCGAGGAAGGTAATTCTGCAACAAAGCACAGTTGAGTATCAATATCAAAACCATATCAGTCAAAGCTCTCGTGCACAATCAAATGCATAGAAAATGTCCAGTATCAATATCAAAGCCATGGAGGATGTTATAACGCCCAACACCCAACGAGAAAAAAGCAAACAAAGCAACCCCCTCTAATGTGAACTCTAAAAACACCCTGATTTGCTGCCTCAAATCATCCAACCACATCATAGTGATCAGTTTCTTTAATACATTGCTTCTCGAAATTAAGTTCCTATTACCTAGACTAACTGATACTAATACGATCGGTTTATCCATGTATCTCTCCATCTTCAAACAGGTCATCGTACGACACTGGAACTCTCATTGTATCCTTGGCTGATGTGCGCCTTTCGAAGCAATCAGACGGGTCAGGACCATGCTGTATTTCTGGCACGCGCTCGGAACAGGGGAGTACTTCCCCCCCTGTTGCCTCTCAAGAAGCAAAGCTATTCTGAGAGGCTGCTGCTTCATTCACGTTTGTCTTATGCTGCTTCTTTGGCCTCCAGAGTTGCTTCTGCAGCAACATTTTAAAAAAACATTTATCAAAATTACCAACTATTAATATAGTTTCACTTGTTTATACAGTTACCGGACTCAAATAGAGACCAAATATTCATGTTGGTTTCCTAACAAGGAACATAACTGGCAATCATGTACGATGACGAATTACAGCATGGTAGGTACAATTTAGTGATGAACCTGGCCGTATTCCTGGAAGATATTCCACAGATGGTTCCAAGTACCAATCATGATTTTATGCATCACATAAAAACGGGCATTACACATCGCAAGGGACACGAAAACTAGACTAATCGCTTTCCAAGAGAAAAGATATAATTGATGGTTGTCAACAGGCCAACTAAATGATATCAACGATCACAAAGTCTACAAGCAGCATAACAATACCCCAAGTATAAGATAAAAAGCATAATATCAGCAACTAAGGGCCTGATTGTTTGGCGAATTTGGCAAAACCCCTTACAAAACAAAGCAGGGCACACACACATGATACGGGTAGGCCACGTATTAACTTTTTTCCCCCTCTTTCACGTCCATCTTTTTTGGTTATTGATTTTGAGAATCTAGGCGAGGCGTCGCTGACATGGCATCGGCCACCTCAGCTATTTCTCAAAACCACATTACGCAGGAATATTGGCTATTGGGTGCATATTCTTGTCTGTGCCATCGCCAAACAATCATTTTGATCTTTCACTGTTCACTTGCAAAACAAATTTTTTATTTTTACTAAACTCAGAATCAGCACCCTATTATCAACCCAATAAAACAAGCCATATCTCATCAATTGAAGCATGGATGAATCAAAACTCATGATTCAGTTGTTCGTGGTAGAGCAAAGCTAAGAACCCATAGGATAAAGTTTTTCCTACCAAAATACTGAGAAAAATAAGCTCAAGACAAGAAATTTGCATGTTAAGCTAAAATTAGCAGTGTTTACCAAAATTCTAACACTAATACGAATATGAAATGTTTCAGCGAAAGAGACATCTTAAAGGGAAGATTAAACCACAAGAATCATGCATCATGTTATTTCTGTCTCACCTTGGCTGCACCTGTTGAGCTGGGAATAATATTTTGACCAGCCCCACGGCCACCTCTCCAATATTTCATTGACGGACCATCAACAGTCGTCTGAGTTGCTGAACAAGACAAGCAAAACCACATCAACAAACAGCAAAGATTAGAAGCAAATGGGATTTTTTTACAACCACATCAAAAAATAGGGATGTACAAAATGACGATACAAAAGGAATAGCTGGTTGCATACCATTTAGTGGTTCTAATGTAGCAATTGGATTTTTTACAATGAAACCGCCTTCATCGGTTAGCACAGCTGCTGCACGAGCTTTGACAGCTGCATCAGGGTCTTCAAAACGGATGTATCCTGATTCCTCGCCCATACTAAAATCTATGAACTGCAACAACAAAAAGAAAACCAATAGAATGAATTTGAATCAGACAACCGAGTTGAGGAAATGATTTATACATGTCTCTGAATAGGAATATGAAAAAGCAGATGGATAAAACAAAATCAAATTGAATGCATTCCATTATGCTAATTAACTAAAATATAAAGGACCCTTTAAGCAGAATCATGACAAAGATTTGGTGGCATACATATCTACTTTTTAAAAATCTAAATAACATACAGAAGCATTATTAGCCAACCCAACTGTTCACTAGAATAATTAGCGACATAAAGAACTGCATGGTAGAAGGTTTCCCAACCAAGTTTAAAAGAGCATATAAACCAATCCACAGCATCCTAACATTTTCAATGTTTCATCATGATTTGTTAATGTTCCACTGTATTATAACCCCCCAATGAGATAAATCGTTTTAATAAATTTAATTATAGCATACGAAACTTGAATATTACTGACATGAATTTAGATTGCCTTTCAATTGAACCCTTAGATATTATTAACAACTGGCAGGTAGGATTCAATGACATAAAAGCACAATAAAGTACACTAATAGTCAAAGAACCGACAAAATACCTTAACGGTTCCAAACTTCTGGAAAGATGGATCTTAGGTCCTCCCGAGTGATCACCTTAGTGTCTTTGCCGAGGCAATGTTCTTCCCACTTTCTGGGGTGGCATCATTAGCGGTTTGCCCATTGGTCACTTCAGAATGATCTTCATCGACCTTTTCCCCATTTCCCTTTTCAACATCTTCTGTTGATTTGCCCTCATTGTCATCGGCAATTTCAGAGGTTTTATTTTCATCCCCCTCGTTTGCATTTTCCGAAGAATCTGGAATATTATCAGTCACCTCCTGACCATTTTGTTCGGTAGACCCTTCAGGTTGCATGCTCTTCAACTTAAATGCAATAATCAAGCCTTTTGGATAGCTATCAATATAAACCAGGTCAAAGATAAAAAGGGTTAATTGGGTGCATACAATGTAATGAGCATGGTGCAAAGGGGGAAAGATGGTAAACACACCTTTCCATTTGACGCATCCTTACTCGGACGAGTCCTTTCAAATTCTTCCCACTTCTTTTCTCTTTCAGCATCGAAATCCTTTCTGCATTATACAAAATCAGTATCAAATATTAATTAAAAAACCAGTTTAATAATTTTATATATTTCTTCAATCTCTTGGCTTCGGCGTTTGAGAAGCCAGAAAAATTAGCTTCTTCAATCCACAGCCGCTTGGTAGTGTTATTTATTTTCTCAGTAGAGTATACCAAACATCTAATTTTGAAAATGGGCAGGGGATGGACCTATTTGCTAGTAGTGAATGCACTTATTAGAAGTAATGCCGATCACACCCAAACTGAAGTATATAATCAAGCCCAGTAATCAATCTGCTAATTATACTATCAAGTAAAAATAAAAATAATACCATAATGCAGACATTATGGATATCATAAATGTATTAATGTTCATTTTGTGCTGCTTTTGCATTCCAAAATACCATTAAATTTTCGATTGCCGAATAACTGGGGACAATAATATGAGAACCGCCAAGTTAATGCCTAACTTGAAGCCCAACTTTACGATTAAGAATAAACTCAATCAATGCAAATGTAAACATAATATATGAAGATATTATCAATGGAAAACTCATTTAAACATGCATTAACGCAAGAGAACTACCCAGCAGTTTATTATTAACTGCATGCCATGATTCATCAATGATCGTGAAGAAAATGAGAATCTACTAAAAACAAGTTAAACTTTATTTTTGCATTATATGATGTTCAGAATGATGGCAATTACGGATACACATGAACTTCCAAAAGGCACATGCAGAAAATTCAGTAGTAAAAATCTGCATCCACAAATATGTATAACTGTAGGAAGAACAGAGAATTTTGGACTTCTTGAAGATTTCAACAAAGTACATCAGTGAATGAATTTTACACATCAACATGTCATTGGTATCAAATTTGCAAATTATTGAGGTTAGCATCCATATGCACCAAATCTCAGTAATAGAACCAAATCAGTGAATGAATTTTGCACATCAACATGTCATTGGTATCAAATTTGCAAATTATTGAGGTTAGCATCCATATGCACCAAATCTCAGTAATAGAACCAAATCCCTGACTACAACTTAGAGGATAAGCATATAAATTAAAGAACTCATACATGTAGCATGAAGCTATAAATAGAATCCACATTTAAATGTAATGTGATAGTTTAGTACAGTATAATCATCACAATAGACTACCAGTAAAGGACTTGCAAGCTAACGAGCTGTTTGTCCATTTGGTAGGTGTCAACCAGTTGGCACATCACTGCATCTTCGCATACACCATCTCAGAGAGAAGAAACTGACATCAAAACAACTAGCACTAACAATTCCAAATGTCTGGCAAACAAAAGGAATATATGATAACCACATATAAATTTAACTACATGGAAACATTTGTTGATAATAAATTACATTCAACATAAAACAAAATTTCCAAAAGTATATGCACAAAATTAGCATGTACATTACAGTGGAAATAAACTCAAATAATTCTAAGAACTTCACAAAATTAAAAAAGTGGGATTCAAAGGCAAAGAATAAATTGCAATTCATCATGAGCACATAAATATTATCTATGGATAATCAAAATGTTATTGTTTGTGCATACTTGGGTTTCATCTCCAGCTCTGCACCAGTATAAACCATGCTTGCACTCAAAACCTTTTTGGCATCCTCTTCTTCTGAAAATTCGATCAATGCGGTACCACAAAAATGTCTCTTATCACCAACAAGACGGGGTAACCTCACACTGTTCACCTGGAGGTATTAACAAAAGCATGTGAAGATAATAAATAAGTCCACAACTTGCAGTCTGCTGACAAATTCCAGTAAAACTGGTATAAAAGAAATTGTCTCAGAAAATGAATATAGACAATGAATAAAATGTTGGATCTCTCTTTCTCATAAAATGAAAATTCACCAAGAAGACAGATTAACCTCACACTGTTCACATGGAGGCATTAACAAAAGCATGTGAAGCCCATAAATAAGTTCACGATTCAGTGATAAAGGTAACCGATGACCATCTCTGTGATGACATTCAGTCCTGGTTGCTGATTTTTATCGTGGCAAGGTTAGTAATCTGTTTTATGGCAAAGTATTGGGAATTGATGTAGCAAGCATATTTGAAGAGGGGTGTACATGATTTGTTGTCGCTGTGATGATACCGATTGGTAGTGTGAAGAGGAGGGCCAGGCCACCTGCAAGTAGTACTCCCCAATAGGGGAGCTGTAGTTGTTTGCCGAAGTCCTCACATGTGAAGATGGCAAGGCCTAACATTGAAATTAATACTATATAGAACCACCATTGTGGGACTTCTACATAGTTATTCTTCATGATTCTTGTGTGGACATCACCAACTGATCACGAAATGATTGCTTTGTCTGCTTCCAAATTGTCCTGCAACACTAGCAGAATTGGTTAGAAAAGAAACTGAGAAGTTTACAGCGTATTGTGTCTACAAACTCCATATATCCTAACAAATTTGTAATATCATACATGATGACATATTGCAGGTTATGGGACACCAGTGTATTTCAAACTTTATAATCATCACCATAATATTCCCAAAAGATGCAACAAGATACCAGGTTATAGGACACCAGTGCAACAAGACATCATTCAAGACGATCTCATCTCAAGTTCGTTCGGTCCTAAAATACGAAAGCAATTAATTAAACATTGTGATTACTCTCCCAATTGCCCCCCTAGGTTCTGATTTTCACAATCAGCAATATTAGTCCTGACATTCTTATTATTATTTGGCACAAAATGATCTAATCTACAACTAGTAATACAGTGCTAATATAAATAGAGAGAACTAGTTATGCACAATTCTAGACTGAATAAAACTAAATTTGTGGAAATAATATGAGAAAAGAAAATAAAACCCTAAAAGGCCTGGTCTATATATGTTTGGAAATGCAAGATTAAAATGATGATGCAAGCAAATAAGATGATAACAAGGGGTAAAAGCTAATTAGCAATAATAGCAACACAATTTGGAAATCAAACCATTAAAAGTGCAAGAATATAAACAAATTAAGAATTCAGAATAGTTAAGAGATAACCAAATAAAGAAATTAGAAGCACTTGCACGAGCATAAGATTCTCACTGGTATATGGAAAGTTTCTTTAGCTTAGATGTGAGAATTAACACAAAATTGAACAAAGAATCACCAAAAAATTAAAACGGCCGTTATTTTCAAATCCATTTATTCCAAAGTTACTTAGATAGAATTTTCACAAAACATTATCTGCTTGATCCCCTTGAACGCATCCGGCAACAAATGAAACAAATCCATTCCTCCTCTCACTATTTACAGATAAGAAAAAAGATATAAAACCTTAAACACCATCAAAAAAATGGAGAAATTGAAGGAAAAGTTTGGAAGAGAGGGCGGACCTCGTCGGGGCCAGCGAGAGTGACCTTCTCCTTCTTGAAGACGGAGGTCTCAAAGTCGAGATTGGGGAACTGATTGCCGATCGATGGGGCCGACGAGACCATACAAGCACCGACGGCGCCGCCGCAACCATTGGATCAGATCTGAGGGAAGAGGCGGGTTAGGGTTTTGGTTTCCGGATGTCGTCGACCAGAATCAGATCCGAGTCGAGGTACACGACGCGTGAGACGCACGCGGGGAGGAGGCAGGGCAGGTAGGACCTGACGTAGTTGAGGGGGCGGTCGAGCGCCTCGCAGATCGAGGTGGAGATGAGCGCCGAGACGAGAGAATCGTCGAAGGCGTAAAATTTCGCGGAGTGAGTGGGTTTGGGACGAAGGGAAATTTAAGGCTCGTTTGGAGGGATCGGGAAATTTTGCCCCCTAAGACTGGGATTTTTCATTTAAGCGCTATGTGAGGGAATTATATGTATGTATAATTTTTAATAGTAGTGCTTACGTAACGATTAGTACCATAGCGCTAAAATAAAGCGCTATTTAAGGTATTACTTGGATAGCGCTTCAATAAAAAGCGCTATCTAAGTAATTTTTACCGTAATTTTGATTTAATTTTATTTTCTATAAGTGCAGAAGCGCTATACAGGAGCTCACTTAGATAGCGCTTTTAAAAAGCGCTATCTAAGTGGCGTTACCCAAGCCCAAATCTGTAGTAGTGTCATCCCGAGACACCGTGAAAACATCCACGCATGAGAAGATGGTGTTGGCAAGGAAGCAATGGGCGAAGCGGTAGCATGGATGTATGATGTATGAAGAAAGAGCTACCGATGGAAAGGTGGTATACCGGGCGAATCACTGCCAAACACCATCATCCTGACAGTAAGAAAAGATGTCAGACCGATCATGAGTTGAACATTCAACATGGCGATCGGGGTGAGGGAAATCCAGAATATTGTTAAGCTTGGTAAAGCTCATTGAAGAATTTGCCATTGAAGGCATGGATGGTGAAGCCACAATCGGACACATCGAGGGAACTGAGGAACTCGAGTGTGAGATTCCTGTATGTGTGAGCATAGGCACGCAGAAGGAAGTCTCAACCAATGAAGCGAAAAAGTGTGCAGAAGCCCCTAAAAAGTCCAAGAGATTCGAGAGTGGGGGAATCGGTAAAAAGAGTAGGTCTCATGGGGTGATGAAGCAGGACGTACAGACGCGCAGACTGCTCTTCAGAAATTGGGTTAATGCCCATGAATGATTGGGGAAAAGGGCCATGTAGGGGGTGTCTGCGTGAAGATGAGGCAATCTCTTTTCCCTTCCTAGACATGGTGATGAGGGGATTTTAACGTGGAGGGACAATGACTAAGCGGGGAGGGTGTCTATGATGGTGATAGGGCAGAAGAAGCAGATAGACACAAATTCAAGACATTGCATATAAGGAAATAAATATGAAGAGTGGAAAGAGATTACCCACTGATGATGCAAGTCCAAACTCCCAAAAGATTCCACGCAGTATAATGGAACAATCTGGGGAGCCGCCGCTCGCTGATCCGTCAAGGAAGAAAATTTTGAAAATGGGTGCTAGGGTTAGGGTTTAGGCGATTTGTGGGTGAATGTGGTCAATGGGAAGGATATTGATGGTGGGGGAGTGTGGGAAAAGGATGGGGGTGTGATCTCAAGGGTGGATGGATCTATGGGGGAGATCAATTTGGAAGGTGGGAGGAGGGAACCTGCGAATGCGAACTGTGGGAATCGGGTGAATGAGTTCGGGTCGGGGGTATGTATAGAAGCGCTGGCGAACCGATCGGGTGAGAGTTCACCCGATCGGTTGGGTAAATTTTCAAAATTCATTGTCGGTCAACAGCTACAGGTCAACCGATTGGGTGAGATCTCACCCGATCGGTTGACCGCTTCCCAAATTTTCCCGAGAGCACTGTGCTTTCCACCCAGACTTCCACCCGATCTCGGCCTCGGCTCAACCGATCGGTTGATTTACCCTCAAAAATTCCCGAGGGCTCTTTAGCATCACCCGATCTTCCACCCAGTCAGCCTTATATACCACCCGATCGGTTTGCTGTTGCGCTGACACACGCCATCTTCAGACACGGTCCAACTGATCGGTTGATTCATCACCCGATCGGTTGGAGATGATTTCCTGCACAATTTCAAAGATTAATCTGAGTTTCCCAACGGTGACCCCCATTGCTGGATTTATTCTCTAAAAATTAGAAAAATAATCCTAAGAATAACGAAGAAAGTTTAGAACATGGGTTGCGTCCCATGAAGCGATGTTGTTTAAAGTTGTTTGCTCGACTCCTCATTTATTGGTCAATTTGGATCCAGAGGATTTGTTGATGAGCCATCGGTCGTTGAGATTCCGACCGGGGAGATTGCTGGTTCACTAATCGCATAGTTTTTTAGACGCTGCCCATTGACTTTGAACGGCTCATCTCTTCCCATTATCTCAATTGCTCTGTACGGGAAGACCTTGGTGACGCGGAAGGGTCCCGACCACCTCGACTTGAGCTTTCCAGGAAAAAGCCTTAGCCTAGAGTTGAATAGGAGAACTAAGTCTCTTTCCTTGAATTCTTTCTTCAGAATGCGTTTATCGTGCCACCGCTTCAACTTTTCCTTGTAGATCCGGGCGTTTTCGTAAGCATTGAGCTGGATCTCGTCAAGCTCATTTAGTTGTAGCTGTCAGTGGCCTCTAACCTCCCTAGTGTCAAAATTTAGATTCCTGATGGCCCTAAACGCTTTGCTCCAATTCCACGGGCAAATGGCATGCTTTTCCATAGACAAGTCGTTAAGGGGTTGTGCCGATCAGAGTCTTGAAGGCAGTCCTGTAAGCCCATACTGCGTCTGAAAGTTTCGATGACCAATCCTTCCTAGAGTTGGCCACCGTCTTCTCCAGTATGCTCTTGATCTCTCTGTTCGAAACTTCCACTTGGCCGCTTGTCTATGGATGATAGGCACGTCCGATTCGGTGTTGTACCCCGTACTTCTTCAAGAGAGCTTCGAATTTCTTCTCTATAAAGTGTCTCCCTCCGTCACTGATCAAAACTCGAGGCACGCCAAATCTCGGGAAGATATTGTTTTTAAAGAATTTGGCGACCACTCGGGAATCATTAGTGGGGCTGGCTATCGCTTCCACCCACTTGGACACATAATCCACGGCTACCAAGATATACTGATTCCCAGAGGATGAGGGGAATGGTCCCATGAAATCGACTCCCCACACATCAAAGATCTCGACCTCTAAACTGTAGTGCTGAGGCATGTTGGATATTGGACTCCCCGGATTTGGTTTTGGATGATGAACAAACATAAATATAATATGAACTAACACTTTGTGAGCGCAGTTATGGAGATCGTCGTCAAATTCACATGAATATCAATTACGACGTCTCAAGACTTCTCAAAGCACGTAATCGTATGCCTAAAGCTTCGTTGAAGCTTATGGACCTATTTAGAAGTCATGAAGATTCGATTGAAGCTATTGAAGACGGTATCGTCAAGTTTAATTTATAGTCTTTTAGCTTCTTTCGTAGAATGTTAAGCCTTGAGTAGGTCTTACGTTTTAATTCTTCATAACGCTCATATCTTAGCTCTAGGATCTTTGTAGAAGTCCATACAATTCTTCCCGAAGCATCGAGCTTCGATTCGGGACTTCTTGTGCATGTTAGTTGGTTCAAGAAGAAGAACTGACCGACTAGATGGTGATCTAGTCGGTCAACCAAGCTTCTTGGACCGACTAGTTTTTGTCAGTTAATTCTTAGCTCTTTACTGTTTACAGTTAGTCGGTCTAAGTTGACTCACCGACCGACTAGTTTGTGAACTAGTCGGTCAGTGATGCTTCTGTGACCGACTAGTTGAGCTTTCCCTGAACATGCACATTTGAGCTTGAGCTACTGTTTATCATTAGTCGGTCTGTGCTCATTGATCGACCGACTAGTTGATGAACTAGTCGGTCAACTTTCCTTCTTGGACCGACTAGTTTAGTTTACTGTACATGCCAAATTTTTCACCATACTTACTGTTTATTGTTAGTCGGTCTATGTTCATTTGGTGACCGACTAGTTAGTGAATTAGTCGGTCAACACTTGTTCTTGGACCGACTAAGTACAATTCTTCTCAGACTTCAGTTTTTATCTGTTAGTCGGTCAACGTTGAGTAAGCGACCGACTAGTTGTGAAACTAGTCGGTCAGCTACTCTTCTTAGACCGACTAGTTCCTTAGTCTGTACTTTGATCTTTTCTCAGTTTACTCATTAGTCGGTTTACGTTTTTTGACCGACCGACTAGTTGATGAACTAGTCGGTCAGTGGTTGTTCTTTGACCGACTAGTTGGGTTCAGAAAAGAGCCGTTGGAGCTTTAATTGAAACGTTTTTCTCTCTCTCTCTCCTCTATCCTATATATACTTGTTGGGCTGCATTCATTGCTGCCAAGGCTGATATTATTGCAAGTTTAGAGATCAAGAGAAATCATTCCAAGTGCATTCAAAGCTCATTCTTTCCATTCAATAATCTCTCCTCACTCTTACTTCCAAAGAGAGATTCATTGAGTGTGAAGCCTTCCAAGCCAAGTGCTTGATTCTAGGTCACCAACATCCCCAAAGCTCTCCATCGCTGATCTACATCTTGGAGCTAGGGTTTGGTGCCACTTCTTCCCCAAAATCATCCTTGCCCTAATTCGTAAGCAATACTCAAGGCATAGGTATTTTGTTCGGTAAGAAGTTTTTCTTATTTCATTTCATATTTGATTTGTAAGTTTCACTCTCGGTTGTGAGAGTGTGGTTGTGATCCCAGGTTGTGGGAGTCACAAATTACATTTTGTATGATTTGACTTGTGGAGGTTTTTCACAAGTATTTCATAGTGGAAATCTTGAGTTAGGGTTTCTAACTCAAGTATCCGGAGGGGATCCGGGTGGTTGGGACGTAGGATCACCGGGAACAAGTCGGGGAGACTTGGGTGGATCCGAACCCATTAACATCATTTGTTTGCATTGTTAATTTTGTTGTTGTCACTCAATTTAAGCTTCCGCAAATTGATTTGGTAGTTGTTTGCAATTTAATTTGGAATCATACTCCTTATTATTTTAAAGTACTATTCACCCCCCCTCTAGTACTTGTGCAGTAGCTGGTAGGGCATTACATTTGGTATCAGAGCCAGATACTCAGCTATGTCTGCCAACGATAACAAGACCGTGCCTCCACCTTCCAACTATGACACCTTCAGGAACCGTGAAGGAGCGTCATCGGTGATGGAAGGACATTCCTCTACAAGGCCTCCATTCTTCAACGGTACCAACTATGGGTATTGGAAATGCCGGATGGAAACCTTCCTCCGGAGTGCATCCTTATGGAGGACTACAATGAAGGAATACATTGAACCCAAAGAAGAAGACTTTGAGAAATGGACTACCGCGGAGGTCGCCGCGGAGGTAAGCAATGCCAAGGCAATGAACGCCTTGCAATGCGCATTGGAGCCCGAGGATTTCAATAAGATATGCACATGTAAGAGTGCATATCAAATTTGGAACTCCCTCCTCATTCTTCATGAAGGGACGAGTAGGGTAAGAGACTCTAAACTCGTAGTCGTAAACAAAGATTACGAAATGTTTCATATGCAACAGGGCGAGAATATGAAAGAATATTACGCTCGTTTTGTTGACATAATAAACGAGTTAGAGGCCCTCGGCAAGTCCTACACTCAAAAGGAGAAGTGCTCAAAGCTTATTGAAGGACTTCCCTCTTCTTGGGAAAAACGTACATTCGCCATCGAGGAAGGTAATGACATGAACAAATATACCGTAGTTCAACTAATGGGTACTTTGATGTCATACGAGGTACGCAAAGATAGCAAGGTGAAGTTACAAGAAAAGATGAAGTCCTATTTGAACCTAGATGCGCCTAAGAAAAAGGCGATTGCATTCAAGGCGGCTTCATCCACCTCTACCGATGATGAGGACTCGGAAGAAGAAATGGACATGGAATCCATTGCACTCATGGCAAAGAAGTTCAATCGCTTCTTCCGAAAGGGTAACTTCAAACAAAAATCTAAGTTTACTTCTACTAACGCCTCTCCACCTTTGTGCTTTAAATGCAATAAGCCGGGACACATCAAAGCGGATTGTCCTCAAAACAAGCAAAAGGAGAAGTGGAAGGCGCTGAAGTTCGACAAGTCAAAGAAGTACAAAAAGGGGTACAAGAAGGGACTTGTCAGAGCAACATTCACCGACTCCGAGGATTCTTCAACCGGAGAGTCGGACGATGAGCAAGTGGAGCAAGCGCACATGTGCTTCATGGCAAGAGAGGAGCATGATCAAGGATCCTCCTCTTCCGATGATAGTGATGACGAAGGCAACGATGAGGTAACTATGGATGATCTTAGGAATGCTAACTCTCAATTATGGTCAAAATACACTAAATTAGTAAATAGATATACTAAGGTAAAAGATGACCTAGCTAGCATTCAAACCTCGCCTAAGACTATCATCACCAACAACGACACCGTTGTTGAAGAGTTGAGAAATGAGATTATTAATCTCAAATCTAAACTTGAACATGTTAGCATTGATGATCCGGAAGAACATAGGATTGCGGATTTAACTTCTCAAAACTCAACTTTGAGTATTGAGAACGAGAATCTTAAATCTCGTGTTTATGTGCTCACATCGCAAGTATCCAACTTGGATACTTCTATGCGTTCTCTCAAAGAGAAATATGAGAACACATTAGGCCGAATCAATAGATTCAATAAGGGTAAGGACCATTTGGATAAAATCCTAAGTGATTTAAGATTCAATACTTCCGGCCAATCACCACATTGGTTTGGGGTATACGATGGGATGTCCATCCAAATCGGCCACTACCTTTGTTAGGCCAACTTCCGGTGACTCTACGAGTGGTAGCAAACACTCTATTGGTAGTTCATCTACCAATGGTGCTTCCACCTCGTTCACACCCTCTTTTGAAAAGAAACCCACTTTGGGTGGACCTCCAAAGAAGGGGCATGCTTATATGTACACCAATACCATGCCACGTAGGAACACACGTCCTACTCCACCATCTCACACATATGATGATTTCTATGCTACACGTTCACGGGCACGTGCACACCATGTGAGACACCCTCACGCACGTGTTCCCACACATGCATATGTTCACCCACAACATCATATAAATAATTCTCGTCGTGCACCATTCCATCATGTTCCTTATGCCTATCCACAACATGCATCACGTAGAAATCAACGTAGAATGCATGCACCCAATAGGATGAGGGCTCCCAAGATTTTCACAATTTGGAGCCCAAAGGACACAAGCATGGACGAAAAACAAATGTATATGAATGCTTATTTTTCGGATGTTGTGCATAGTAGAAATTATGTGGGGAAGTCTAAGTCCAATTGGACTTGGCTTCCAAAGGTCTAATCTTTTGGACCCAATGACCTTGGGTACCATGATATGAAATTCTCTATCTTTAGGTACTCAAGGAAAAGAAAAAGAAAAGGAGCATCAAATTTAAATTTAGCTCCAAGGGAAATTGGATACTCGATAGCGGGTGTTCAAAACACATGACGGGTGACGCTAGTTTGCTCTCCGGAGTGGTTCCCATAGCAAATGGAAACCGCGTCGTATTTGGAGGCAAGGAGAGCGGAACCATCATAGGTGTTGGTAAAGTGGGTAACCCATCTAAACCCTTAATTAGTGATGTTTATCTTGTTAATGGTTTAAATCATAATCTTATTTCAATAAGCCAACTTTGTGACAAAGGTTACAAAGTTAGCTTTGCGAAAGGATTGTGTCATATTTTAAGAAAAGATAATGATAAATTATTATTTTCCGGCACTCGTCATAAAGATATTTATATTTTGGATCTTCCTAAGTCTTATGAACAATGTCTCGTTGCCAACACAAGTGAACAACACTTATGGCATCGACGCTTTGGACATATGAACTTTGGAACACTATATAAGCTTTCAAAATTAAATTCCATTAAAGGTTTTCCGAAGCTTGTTTTTGAAAAGAAAAGTTTTTGTGATTGTTGTCAACGCGGCAAGCTTCCTAAATCTTCATTTAAACCTAAGAAAAGCATTTCTACCAAACGGCCACTAGAGCTATTACATCTAGACTTATTTGGGCCAACTAGAGTTGCTTCCTTAGGAAATGCAAGATATGGACTTGTCATCGTAGATGACTATTCGAGATTTACATGGGTATTTTCATTATGTAATAAAAATGAAGCTTTTGAAAACTTCACAATTTTTGTTAAGAAAGTACAAAATCTCTTAGGAACCACCATTGTCACTATTCGTAGTGATCATGGAGGTGAATTTGAGAATGAGTCTTTTGAGACATTTTGTGATGAAGTTGGTATTACACACACCTTCTCTTTCCCTCGTGCACCTCCTCAAAATGGTGTAGTTGAGAGAAAGAATAGGACGCTAGTGGAGTGTGCTCGCACTATGCTTGATGATAGCCAACTTGGCCATCAATTTTGGGCGGAAGCGGTACACACCGCTTGCTATGTGTTTAATAGAATACTTTTGAGGCCCGGCACTAAACAAACTTGTTATGAATTGTTGTTTGGTAGGTTGCCTCAAGTTAAACATTTTCGTGTTTTTGGTTCGAAATGTTTTATTAAGAACACGTATGGTAGTTTGGACAAATTCGATCCAAGATCCGATGAGGGGATTTTTGTTGGATACTCTTCGCGTAGCAAAGCCTACCGGATATTCAACAAACGAACCTCAACGATCGAGGAGTCGCTTCATGTCTCTTTTAATGAAGGATTTGTTCCAACTAGAATTTCAAATGATAATGATTCTTTGGATGTTTTATGTGATTCGTTTGATAATTCTAAGTCTAATAATTCTATTGATTCTATTGAGACTAACCCAACTAATGAAGTTGTTGAGAATGTTCCTAGTGACCAAGGTATTCCCAAACGGCTTCATACCGTTCGTGACCATCCTCATGAGCAAGTCATTGGCAATATCTATGATAGTGTCAAGACGAGATCGCAAGTGAACTACTTCGCTCATTGTGCCTTTGCCTCCTCGATAGAGCCAAAGAATGTTCATGAAGCATGCGAAGATAGCGCTTGGATCTTAGCCATGGAGGAGGAGCTCATTCAATTCGAGAGGAATGAAGTTTGGGAGCTTGTTCCATTGCCATCGAAGAACCACACCGTCATAGGGACAAAGTGGATCTTCAAGAACAAAACCGACGAAAACCAAGTCGTCGTCCGGAACAAAGCTCGGTTAGTTGCTCAAGGCTATCGACAAGAGGAAGGTATTGATTTCGAAGAATCCTTCGCTCCGGTAGCTAGATTAGAATCGATTAGATTATTATTGTCTTTTGCATGCCATAAGGATTTTAAATTATTTCAAATGGATGTTAAAAGTGCATTTTTAAACGGAGATGTCGTTGAGGAAGTTTACGTTTCTCAACCTCCGGGCTTCATAAATGAAAAATTTCCAAATCATGTTTTTAAACTAAAGAAAGCACTTTACGGTTTGAGACAAGCTCCTCGAGCTTGGTATGATCGCCTAAAGAATTTTCTTTTGGATTTGAATTTTAAAATGGGAGAAGCCGATTCTACACTTTTTGTTAAGCATGCGAATAATGATATAATTTTAGTTCAAATATATGTTGATGATATCATTTTCGGTGCTACTAACTTTGCTTTTTGCGAAGAGTTTTCTAATGTTATGAAGGAACAATTTGAGATGAGCCACATGGGTGAGCTCAAGTATTTCTTAGGTCTCCAAATTCGCCAAATGGACGATGCAATCTTCATCCACCAAACGAAGTATACGGTGGAGTTTCTTAAGCGATTTGGAATGGAGAGTGCTTCCGGGAAAAAGACTCCAATGAGCACGACTACGCATCTTGACCAGGATACTGGCGGTAAGGATGTAGACATTCATCTATATCGAGGTATGATAGGTAGTTTACTTTATCTTACCGCAAGTAGGCCCGATATTATGTTTGCCGTATGCGTATGTGCTCGTTATCAGTCTCAACCTAAGGAGTCTCACTTAGTAGCGGTAAAACGTATTTTCCGTTATCTAAGTTATACACTTGATTTTGGATTACTTTATCCAAAATCTAGCACGTATGAGTTAATCTCATATAGTGATGCCGATTATGCGGGATGCAAATCCGACAGGAAAAGTACTAGTGGCACTTGCCATTTTATAGGAAATTCTCTTGTCTCTTGGTTTTCCAAGAAGCAAAATTCCGTGTCACTTTCAACCACCGAGGCGGAATATATTGCCGACGGTGCCGCGTGTGCTCAAGTTCTTTGGATGAGACACACACTTAAAGACTTTGGTATTAATTGTGATACTTGCCCTATCATGGTTGACAACCAAAGTGCAATATGTCTTTCTAAGAACCCGGTACACCATTCCCGTTCGAAACACATAGATGTCCGACACCATTTTTTAGATGATCATGTTGCTAAAAAGGACATCATTTTAGTGTACGTTGAAACCCAAAAGCAAATCGCCGATATTTTCACAAAACCCCTAAAGGAGGACTCCTTTGTGCAGTTGCGTCGAGAATTGGGGATTATGGGTGAATCCGAGATATAGGATTCATGTTTCATTCAATATTCTTGCATGCTATTATATTTCGAAATATTTCGCTCATGCTAGACTTATTGGATTTTTCGGGAATTTATGTGATTTTTTTGAATTTTTGCTCGAATTCATGTTTTGAATGTCGTATTTAAGATTTCGATGTTTAATGGGGTAGTTTAGATGATTATTGAGAGTTTTGCGATATATCGTCCAAGCGTATTGAAGAGAGAACTTGATTATCACTTTTTGGACTCTCTTAGTCGGTTTCAATTCAACCACCAACCGACTAGATGTTCATCTAGTCGGTTAGTATAAGAACTTAGACCGACTAACTCATGCTTTTTGAGTCTCCTCTTCATTTCGACTTTTTAGTCGGTTCATGTTCAGTGACCGACCGACTAGATTTAGATCTAGTCGGTCAGTAAATGAACGCATACCGACTAAATCTTGTCAGTAAATCTTGGACTCAGCCACTGTTTGCAACTAGTCGGTTCAAGCTCATTGACCGACCGACTCGATCGTGATCTATTCGGTCAGTGCTTGAACTGTGACCGACTAGTTGTGCCAGGGACTGTTTGGTCATTTGCGATCTCGACCGACTTAAACTCAGTTTAGTCGGTCTGTTCTCATTCTAATCGATCCATACTCTTTCTCCCTCAGCTCGAAACCCCCGACCCCTCGCTGTCCCTACGTCTTCCGATCGATCTCCGGCCGTTTTTCGGCCATCTCCGTCGATCTCCACCGTCAGCCCCTCTTTCTAGGTGATTTCTTCTCCTTCTAGGGTTAGATTTCCATTCCTAGAGCTAGGGTTAGCTCGGTTTCTAAGGTTTCTAGGGTTTCTAGGGCTCCTAGGGTTTAAGTCCTTTTCGGCTAGGGCTTCTTCTTTTGATCTTCTTGTGCCGTGTCTTGCTTCGACTATGGCAAAAACACGTATCCCGATCACTCCATCTAGCCCCTCACCGATGACCGTAGACCAAACCCCTTCGGACCCCGAGCATCCAACCCCTCCGAAACGCCGTGCCAAGACCACCCAACCTTCATCGTCTTCGCCTCCTCTCAAGAAGAAGAGGACGACGACCGCCAAGCCTAGAGGTCAACCCAAACCCAAGCCTAAGCCCAAGGCCAAAATTCTTGCCTCTCAGTCTTCGTTCCATACTCCTACCGATTTCGATACGGAGTATAACCCCGAGACCGAGACTCATAGGGAACCCACTCCTCCTATCCATCCCGAGTCTAGCACACACCCTCGTACGTCTACCCGTAAGCCTAAGGGAAAGGGTCCGATGCCGGTGGGCGGTGTCGATATTTCGTTGTGTCGCGATGACCCTATGTGTCTCGCGGCGTACAACCGTATCGAACATTGCCCTCTGCTTCTGGAGCATTTCGTCCAGTTTAGCGACTTTATAGGGTTAGCTGATCTTCTCTCGTCGTCGGGTCTCCTCGATTACCTTCGATTTGACCCGAAGGCGAATCCTCACCCATACCCTAGATTAGTGAAGCTTTTCTATGCGAATAGGATCCGGGGTCAGTACGACCAGACCCACTCTGTTGAGACGACCGTTTTGGGGACTCCTATAGTCCTCACTGCGGAAATCTTAGGAGAGATTTTGGGTATCTCTTCGTCTGGCCTTATTCCATCTGATATCTCGGTTGACGATATTTCTTCTCTTGATCAGACCATCCTTTCAGAGATTTTCCATCAGATCCCTCCTGCCATGATTGGCGTGCCTTCTAAATCGTTCAAGCCTAATGCATGGGTCCTAAATCTGATTCTGAAGTCGTGCTTGCTTCCCAAGTACGGCTCCTCGTCTCTCCCGTCCCAGCCCTTTCTGAAGCTTATTTATGCTATCTTCATGGGGAGCTCGATTAATTGGGCTCGCATTATACTCGATAAGATTGATTCTTTCGAGTGTATTCGCAAGTCCAATAAATCGGCTCATATCCCATTTCCGTGCTTATTGACCCTCGTATTTCGTCATTTTCGTGTCACGTTGCCTCGTGACGATGAGCGTCCCCTTGGTCCTCCCCTGAACGCGACGGCCGTCAAGAAATCTCTTGCGGCGCTTCGTCACGTTCAGAGGACGACACCTTCAGCGTCTGTCCCTGCCTCTGCCAGTGCCTCTGCTGCTCCCTCTGCCACCCTGGATGATGTCCTCCAGATACTTCGTCGTCACGAGTCCCGCTTGGCTCGTACCGAGGAGGTAGTCTGTCGTATAGCTCGTCATATGGGTGTTGAGCTTCCTCCTTCCGTGTCTGAGGATGAGGAGCTAGATGAGATGGCTGAGGAGGACATTGAGGAGCTTTGTCGTGCTTCGACTCGTGTCCCCGAGGGCACTTCTGCTGGTACTGCTGCTGCTGGTGCTACCACTTCCGGTGATGCTGTTGCTGCTTCTTCTGCTGGTGCCCCCGAGAGCACACCTGTTTCCACCACTCCTGTGGTGGATACTCCGACTGGTGCTCCCGAGGCCACTACGGTTGCTGCTTCAGAGGTTGCCACTTCAGTCGTCTCTCCTGCTGATCTTCCGGACGTTCCTGCTGATCCAGTCACCTCTTCTGCTCCGCTAAGCCTGCAGTTGCTTCTGGTCCTCCCGCTGCCTCTTGAGTTTCTCCGAGGCCTCTCCTGATACTCATTGGATGATATATCTAGTTGTGAGAGATGTTGGGTAGGATAGTGTGGGTGGCTATGTATTTTGGATCATTTTGATGATGTATTTTGATATGTTTGATGATGATGTATTTTTGTTGACACTCCGATATTTTGTCATGTGATGATGTATTTTTTTTGTGCACCGATCAGTCGATCGATGGTTTGTATATCGGTGATGTAATCTGCTTCATATTATATACATCGCTGTTGACATTTCATTATTCTGTGCAATGTATAATTTTTATGTCTCTAATGTTAGATTTCTTCGCTCGACGATATTCACTTGGTTTAATAGAAATTTCTTCTATGAAAACATAGAATTGTTTTCCATGCACTAAATTAACCAAGAAATGTTGATATTGGATAGTATATTCCATAACTCAATCCGTTAAATTGATTTGAGCTTTGATGATTTCGTTTTACGATTTTTCGACTTTGGTATCTTTGACACGCCTTGATTCTATTGGTATTTTTCTCTTTGGTGTCACTTGAACCATCGTCGTATTCTACGACTCCCGTGCTTTTTAATTTGAGGCCATTGTTGTTGTCGTTGTTATCCTCCCGCTCTTTTTGCTTATGCCAAAGGGGGAGAGATATAATAATAACGATGTGCCAAATGAAAATTTAAAGCATTTCTCCAAGAATCTAACTTGATGTGTTAGATTCAGGGGGAGTTAAGATATATAAATGGATTTTCAAATCCGATATTTCAATAACCTACGTTTGGTATTTCAATAATTCAATAATCGATTATCATTTAATTTACTTCACTCGTCTGCTTGATGCGAATTATTATTGTTTAAATTGGAATTAACGTGTCATCAATGCAGGGGGAGTAAGTAAATTTCATTTGAATCATTATTTTTGATTATTATTTATGTTGGTTTGTCATCACCAAAAAGGGGGAGAATGTTGGATATTGGACTCCCCGGATTTGGTTTTGGATGATGAACAAACATAAATATAATATGAACTAACACTTTGTGAGCGCAGTTATGGAGATCGTCGTCAAATTCACATGAATATCAATTACGACGTCTCAAGACTTCTCAAAGCACGTGATCGTATGCCTAAAGCTTCGTTGAAGCTTATGGACCTATTTAGAAGTCATGAAGATTCGATTGAAGCTATTGAAGACGGTATCGTCAAGTTTAATTTATAGTCTTTTAGCTTCTTTCGTAGAATGTTAAGCCTTGAGTAGGTCTTACGTTTTAATTCTTCATAATACTCATATCTTAGCTCTAGGATCTTTGTAGAAGTCCATACAATTCTTACCGAAGCATCGCGCTTCGATTCGGGACTTCTTGTGCATGTTAGTTGGTTCAAGAAGAAGAACTGACCGACTAGATGGTGATCTAGTCGGTCAGCCAAGCTTCTTGGACCGACTAGTTTTTGTCAGTTAATTCTTAGCTCTTTACTGTTTACAGTTAGTCGGTCTAAGTTGACTCACCGACCGACTAGTTTGTGAACTAGTCGGTCAGTGATGCTTCTGTGACCGACTAGTTGAGCTTTCCCTGAACATGCACATTTGAGCTTGAGCTACTGTTTATCATTAGTCGGTCTGTGCTCATTGATCGACCGACTAGTTGATGAACTAGTCGGTCAACTTTCCTTCTTGGACCGACTAGTTTAGTTTACTGTACATGACAAATTTTTCACCATACTTACTGTTTATTGTTAGTCGGTCTATGTTCATTTGGTGACCGACTAGTTAGTGAATTAGTCGGTCAACACTTGTTCTTGGACCGACTAAGTACAATTCTTCTCAGACTTCAGTTTTTATCTGTTAGTCGGTCAATGTTGAGTAACCGACCGACTAGTTGTGAAACTAGTCGGTCAGCTACTCTTCTTAGACCGACTAGTTCCTTAGTCTGTACTTTGATCTTTTCTCAGTTTATTCATTAGTCGGTTTACGTTTTTTGACCGACCGACTAGTTGATGAACTAGTCGGTCAGTGGTTGTTCTTTGACCGACTAGTTGGGTTCAGAAAAGAGCCGTTGGAGCTTTAATTGAAACGTTTTTCTCTCTCTCTCTCCTCTATCCTATATATACTTGTTGGGCTGCATTCATTGCTGCCAAGGCTGATATTATTGCAAGTTTAGATATCAAGAGAAATCATTCCAAGTGCATTCAAAGCTCATTCTTTCCATTCAATAATCTCTCCTCACTCTTACTTCCAAAGAGAGATTCATTGAGTGTGAAGCCTTCCAAGCCAAGTGCTTGATTCTAGGTCACCAACATCCCCAAAGCTCTCCATCGCTGATCTACATCTTGGAGCTAGTGTTTGGTGCCACTTCTTCCCCAAAATCATCCTTGCCCTAATTCGTAAGCAATACTCAAGGCATAGGTATTTTGTTCGGTAAGAAGTTTTTCTTATTTCATTTCATATTTGATTTGTAAGTTTCACTCTCGGTTGTGAGAGTGTGGTTGTGATCCCGGGTTGTGGGAGTCACAAATTACATTTTATATGATTTGACTTGTGGAGGTTTTTCACAAATATTTCATAGTGGAAATCTTGAGTTAGGGTTTCTAACTCAAGTATCCGGAGGGGATCCGGGTGGTTGGGACGTAGGATCACCGGGAACAAGTCGGGGAGACTTGGGTGGATCCGAACCCATTAACATCATTTGTTTGCATTGTTAATTTTGTTGTTGTCATTCAATTTAAGCTTCCGCAAATTGATTTGGTAGTTGTTTGCAATTTAATTTGGAATCATACTCCTTATTATTTTAAAGTACTATTCACCCCCCCTCTAGTACTTGTGCAGTAGCTGGTAGGGCATTACAAGGCATTGCGTTCCTTTTGGAGATGTTTCATGTTCTCTGGCATTTTGTCGCAAGCCTGGACATAAGTGTATTTGTCCTTGAAAATGGTCGGCCAATAGAATCCACTCTGTAAGATCTTTGCCGTAGTCTTGTAAGCACTCGCATGCCCTCCACACTGCTGATCATGGCAATGAGAGATTATGGAGGTCGCCTCAGTTTCAGGAATGCACCTTCGTATCACCCCATCGTTATAGGTCTTGTACAAATAGGGGTCGTCCCAATAAAATTTCCGGACCTCGTGAAAGAGTTTCTTCTTCTGCTGATAGCTCACGTTGTGGGGGACGATGGCGCATGTCAAATAATTGGTGATGTCGGCATACCATGGAGTCCAAGCAGAAGAGACGGAAAAGAGATGCTCGTCAGGGAGTGAGTCGTCAATGGGAGTAGCCTCCGGATCGAGAGTAGGCATTCTAGACAAGTGATCGGCAACGAAATTCTCCTCCCCCTTCTTGTCCTTGATCTCCAAGTCGAATTCCCGGAGGAGGAGAATCCACCTTATGAGCCGTGGCTTAGCCTCCTTCTTGCTCAAAAGGTACTTGAGAGCCGCATGATCCGTGTGCACGATTACCTTGGCACCAACAAGATACTGCCAGAACTTGTCCATGGTATAGATGACAGCTAGCAATTCTTTCTCTATGGTCGTATAGTTCCTTTGGTCTACGTCGAGGGTCTTGCTCGTATAGTATATAACATGTAGATTTTTATCCTTCCTCTGCCCCAAGACGACCCCAACTGCATAATCGCTAGCATCGCACATTAACTCGAATGGTAGACTCCAGTCCGGCGGCTGAAACACGGGTGCGGAGATGAGAGCTTGCTTCAGAAGGCGGAAGGCTTTCATACACTCGTCGTCGAAGATGAAAGGTGCATCCTTTACAAGGAGTTGAGTCATTGGTCTGGAAATCTTGGAGAAGTCCTTTATGAAGCGGCGGTAGAATCCGCGTGCCCTAAAAAACCACGGACTTCCCGAAGGTTAAGTGGAGGCGGAAGTTTTTCGATCACTTCTACCTTTGCCTTGTCTACCTCGATCCCCCTTGAAGAGATGATGTGCCCCAATACAACTCCTTCTTGGACCATAAAATGGCATTTTTCCCAGTTCAGCACTAGTCCTTTATCCTGGCACCTTTCCAAGACTTTTGTCAGGTTGCGGAGACACGAGTCAAACTCTGTTCCGTAGACGGAGAAGTTGTCCATGAAGACCTACATTATATCCTGGGAGTTGTCGGAGAAGATTGCGGACATTAATCTTTGAAATGTAGCCGGGGCGTTGCAAAGCCCAAATGGCATTCTCCTGTAGGCATACGTCCCAAAAGGACAAGTAAAAGTCCTTCTCCTGGTCATCATTATGGATGGGGATTTGCAGAAAGGTGAAGTATTCATCCATGAAGCAGAAGTAGTTGTGCTTCGCCAGCCTCCCGAGCATCTGATCAATGAAAGGAAGAGGATAGTGATCCTTCCTTGTGGCCTTGTTCAGTTTGCGGTAGTCGATGCACATCCGGTACCCCGTGACAATCCTAGTGGGTTTGAGCTCGTTTTTCTCGTTGCGGATTACCGTCATTCCTCCTTTCTTGGGTACAACATGCACCGGGCTAACCCAGCGACTGTCGGAGATAGGATATATGATCCCGGCATGTAGGAGTCTAATAATCTCCTTCTTGACCACCTCCATCATGATGGGATTCAGTCTTCGTTGCGGCTCAATTGAAGAGGCTTGCTCGTCTCCAAGCAGTATCCTATGTGAGCAAAGCCCCAAGCTCACTCCCTTCATATCTTCAATTGCATACCCGATAACATTCTTAAATCTTTTTAAAACACCAAGTAGTTTGGTCATCTGGTCTTCAGGCAGCGAGGAGTTCACTATGACTGGCAGCATCGAATTCTCCCCTAAATATTCATACTTCAGTCCCGGAGGTAACTCTTTCATCTCAACCTCTTGGGGTCCCGACGCATATTTCTCAAGCTGAGTATCCTCCTGTGAAAAGACTTCTTCCTGGGTCTCCTGGAAGCCAGCATCCGGAACTTCACTTCCACCCGTGGTTTCGTAAGACGAAGCTTCACAAATCAAAGAGGGGATGAGTGAGGAGGGCTTTGGGTCTTTCTCAGGTAAATGATGATGATGATCCGGTAGAAGGCCTCAACTCGAAAACAGGTCTCAACAGTCGATAGTTCTCCACCACTACTTTCAGCTTCCTAACTGTCCCAAGATCCAGGGTGCTCTATAGATGTCTGCAAGGGATAGCTTGATTCCGGTTCGACGTACTCGATGAACTTCGTCTGATAGTCCTCCGGGCAAAACTCCTCGTGGGTGCATAATTCTTCCCCACTGATTTTGGGACTGGGTACATCGATATATGCCGCTTCATCTGGAGGAAAGAAAGTTGTCGTGACTGGATGCTGCTGCACATCATGATACCTGTAACGACTGGTTTTTCTATGTTAGTGTTATCGATAATATATATATATATGTTTGGTGGATTTTCTCCGTATGCGTGATTTCCCATCTCCGTCGCTTTCGTTTTCGATCGTTTCGTTGTGATTTTCTAGTCTCTTCCTTATATCGTTGATCTTGAAGTAAGTCATTCATCACGAGCTTCTTATCGCTCATATCTTAGAGTATAAATCGATCCTAGAAGCCGTAGAAATCTTCCCGGGGCTTCGTGCTCCGATTCGACACTTTTCGTGCACGTTAGTTGGTTCAAGAAGGAGAACCAACCGACTAGATTGAGATCTAGTCGGTCGGCAATCCTTCATGGACCGACTAGTGGGCTTTGATTATAATTCAGGAGTTACTGTTTATCGTTAGTCGGTCTAAGAACAACCACCGACCGACTAGATGTGAAACTAGTCGGTCAGAACTTGTTCTTTAACCGACTAGTTCCTTTGATTAATTTCCCCTAAGTTACTGTTTATCTTTAGTCGGTCTGAGAACATCTTTCGACCGACTAGATTATAATCTAGTCGGTCAGCCATTGTTCTTCAACCGACTAGGTCATTGATCATCTTCCCAGCCGAGTTACTGTTTACTCTTAGTCGGTCTATGAACACTCACCGACCGACTAGTTCTCAAACTAGTCGGTTGACAAGCCTTCACAGACCGACTAATTCAAAGCTCATTTTTCCTTCAGAGTTACTGTTTGCTCTTAGTCGGTCACAGTTATTCGACCGACCGACTAGTTCCCAAACTAGTCGATCAGCCACCCTTCTTTGACCGACTAATTCACCCAGAAACCCTAGGTTTGCCCTAGCCGCCACACGATTTTCTATATAAACCCCCAATCGTTTTCTTCTCTTCCCTCTCTTCTCCTGAACCTCCTCCTTCCCCAAATCATCCCCCTTCATCCCCAAACCCTTCCTCCTTCATCCCAAGCCATTCCTTCCTCCCTTGGAGCTTCCCTCTCGCCATTTTGGCCGGCCACCACCTCTAGGTCGCCAGAAAATCCCCAAAATCCCATTACTCCAAATTTCTCCATCCATTTCCAGATCTGGACCGTAGGTTCCCCGGATCATTTCTTCCGTTGCCGTGCTTGCTCGGCGTCGTTCTTCCACTACGCTATCGGGTAGTATTCTTCCTTTAATATTCTCATAACCCCCCATTATGATTTGTGAAACCCTAATAATAATGGATGTTGTTTGATGATTGTTTCTCCATGACAGCGATTCCCTTTCCCGTAAATTAGCGCTTGTGGGACGAACCTTCATGATCGTCTTCCTCGGTGCTAGGCAAGTGAAACTTGTCACTTAGGGTTTTAGGCCATGCCTTAGGCCAATTGCTTGTAGTAGCGTAAAAGAGACTAGACAGTGAAATGATAGCTGCCTAGACGCCTATTTGATCTAGTTTGACAACAAAACTAGATCTGTCACCTCAAATGATCTAGCTTGACAATGAAGCGAGATCCAACCCTGTTAACTTGTTGTTCATGCAAATTAAACTGCCGTGTGTGATTCTTTAACTGTACGCCTTACTACATGCCATGTCATCCATGCATCTTTAACTGTCACGTTTAATTCAATTAACGGTACGTGAATATCTGTTCATGTCATTGCATTTTGCCTGTCACGTTTAATTCAATTAACGGTACGCAAATATCTGTTCATGTCATTGCATTTTGCCTGTCATGTTTAATTCAATTAACGGTACGCGAATATCTGTTCATGACATTGCATTTCGCCTGCCATGTCTAAATTCAATTAACGGTACGTGATTATCTGCTCATGTCATTGCATGTTGAACACTCATCGTGATTGCGTAGCATCGCTACATATTAGTGTTACTTGTTACCGGCTAGGCACCCACCTTGCGTGGGCACAATCCTATGCCAAATACACTTTCTGGCTCGTGTTCCAGAAGACGAGTTCAATACAGCCTGCGGGAAATAGGGCACTCGTTGAGTGATCCCTTGTACTTGATGATTGAACACAGCCTGTGGGCAATAGGGCACTCGCCTGTGTGTGAGTGATCCCTTGTACTTGAATACAGCCTGCGGGCAATAGGGCACTCTCTGAGTGATCCCTTGTACATGACTACAGCCTGCGGGCAATAGGGCATCCATGTGTGGGTGATCCCTTGTACTTGTACTTGTTACTTGACATTACATGTCACAACTACTACTTGCTACTTGTACTTTGCCTTACTTGTTACTACCTTACTTTACTTGCCATGCACCATACTTTAACTGCTAGGTTGTTAGTTTACCTTTCTTTCAGTTTCCTTGCTCAAGTCTTTTTAGACTTGCTGACATGTGCCCCTCTCTCTTTTGGGTGTCACATGTTAGACCCTGAGCCAGAGTTGTTGCAGAGGACGTGGTTGTTGCTGACGCTAATGTTTGCTGAGGATGAGTTGGTTCTTTGTTAGGTTTGCTGTTAGTTGTCGGTGCGTGGCACCTAGTTTGTATGTTGTACTTTTGTTGGCCATGTTTGGGCCTTTAGACTCTTTTCTTTAGCTGGTGGCTTTTCTGTGATATTGTAATTTAATTAATGGATAATCTGAGATTGAACATTTTATCTGTCTCTCCTTCTTAATATTATTGTTGTTTTCGTATTGCACTGCAAGGACCTGCCATTTGTAGTTCTATTTGACGCTTATCGGACTTGCGGCTTTTCAGCTTCAAGTCTGAGCGGACCTTCTCACGTCTCGCCTCCACATTTTTGGGAAGCGGGGCGTGACAATACCTCCTCTGATTTTCTACAGCAGCTGACAGAAGGGATAGGATGTTCGAGGCGCTTAGAGATTCTGTCAAATTCCATGCCAAACAGCTGATGTGGTGCGAATGATGCCAGATATCGCCCGAAATAGCACACAACATCCTTGTCACGGAGCAGAAAACCTGTAGGAAAGGAGAGAGGGAAACCTGCACGGATAGAAAGCACGTCAATAGCACGGGTTGTATGAATGGGGAGGCGAGGAGCAGTGATGGTACCAATTCTATACAACTAATATATACAAAATGTCGAAGTAAAATCAAAAAGGTGTAGAATGCGAAAATTATCGCGGGGCGAAGATGTGAGCTAGACTCAAGGGTTCAAATGGTCCTAAAATTAACAAGCACGTTGCCTCCCCAGCAACGGCGCCATAAAGCTTGACGTCCCCTAGTTTTTGAGCATAAAAATGCAATAAGATTGGGGATACCAGATTTAAATATTTATACCGCAAGCACACGGTGTTGTAGCTGTGGCTAGGGAGTCAACTGCCAAGTTTATTCCCCGTTGGCCTGACGGTCAAAGGCGATCTTTTTTCCGCCGATGACAATGAAACACCCCGCGTAACCATCTAAATTCCTAATCCCTATCGAAATCCTAGTCCTATGGACGCATTAGGGAGAACCCACGAAGGGGTTTCCACCAAAATCCCAGATTAGGGAACTACTCACAAATCATAGCTAAAAAGCAATCTAAATGAAAATCAACCGTAGAAATCATGATCAAGTGATTGAAATGAGGTAGTAGCAATGCTATAAAGATAGTATTAAAGTTTGAAAGCAATCAGAAGACTTACAAAATGCAATAAAATTCCAGCCGTCACCGTACAAGAAAAAGACAGAAAAATAACAACTCCCGTTTTCAGAAACCTAGGGCAACTATTTATACAAATCGACATCACCCGATCCGTTGAAGCATCAACCGATCAGGTGATCTGCTTGATGCTTTGCCGTTGACGTTCAGAACTTCAACCGCTCTCTTGGTCTGACCGGTTGGCATCTCCGGGTCGTCGTTTGGATATTGCGGTATCAGGTGAACCGATCGATTGAGTATTCAACCGATCGGTTGGAATTATCTCCAAAAAATGGCCGAGAGTTCTGTCGATTTGGCACGATCAGCGAACCGTCAGTTGAACTCTCCGGGTCGTCGTTTGGAAAAATCAGCTACAGATGAACCGATCGGGTGAGATGTCACCGGATCGGTTGGAATTCAGCTCCAAATGGCCGAGAGCTCTGTTGGATTGAACCGGTCGATGAACCGGTCAGTTGAATTGCTCCTCACTCCAGCCTCCGTCCGGGTCGGACACGCGTGCATCACCCGATCGGTTGGCTGTGTCCAACCGATCGGTTGAGGGCTGAAAAATAGCAATCTTCGTCGTTTGACCCCCTGGATTACACGTGACTCCTCCCGTTGCTCCCGGGACTCATGATATATTCATTATATGTCTCTTACGCTGGCAAACTCCTGTAAATATACAAAAACACAAAAAGTGAAAGAAAACTAAAAATCCAAAGAAAATGGGCACAGGATGACGGAAAAAAACCGAAAAACACAAAGAAGACGTGCGTGAATATATAAAATATAAACACACGTCAAGCGGTCACTCAACGTAGAAGTGTACATGTACAGTAACTTCAGCTACACGATGTAAACCCTGTGCACGATGCGAACACATATTTTATTGCTTTTCATGAAATATTGTTTAGTAGCTTTTTGCTACGATGTGACATGCATCGTAAAATATCATGTTCATCTTAAACCATTGCATTCATGAAATAATATGCCATGTCATCATATTTAAACTGCTAAGTTGCATTCATCTTGTAACTGCTATACTTTATGTTTCCTTGCACAAAAGTCTCCATTTTCCCTTTTGGAGATTTTTGCTGACATGTGCCCTTTTCTCTTTGGGTGTCACATGTCAGGCTTTGAGTCTGAGGTAGTTGATGAGGACTACCATGTTACTGACGTCATGCTTGAGGCTTTGGCTAACGTCCAGTTCGAGGATATCGAAGACTAGACTTAGTCTCAGCTGGAGGCTTTCTTTAGTTGCTGTTGTTTCTCCTAGTTGCTGTTGTAGGTTTTTAGGTGCGTAGCACCATTTTTGTTTTAGTTTCGGCCATGCTTGGGGCCTTTCACTTTTAAACTCTTGTACCTTTATTTTATGATTATATCTATGGATGTTTGGAATAATGAAATGGATGTTTTGAATGTTGGTTATTTTATTACATGCGTTCATATTTATTATTGTTGTTGTTTGATTGCAATGCAAGAATCTGCGAATGGATGAACACACAGACGCTTATCAGACTGTAGCTTCACAGCTTCAAGTCTAAGCGGACCTCTTCGCGTCTTGCCTTCCATACATGGGAAGCGGGGGCATGACATGTTTTTGTGGTGGCCCATGCAGATCGTTGCACCTGCGAAATATCGAAACAACGATAATAATAAAACATCCATTGAAACATTCGAAACATTCGAGTCATAAAATTTGAGTCTGATGTGAACTTTTTCCTTGTCTTAGATGGTAGGAAGACTTAAATAGACGTCCAAGTTTGAAAGTCAGGCGCCTTCGTTAAGATTTAGTTGTACACGTCTTAGGATACCCTAGTAGCCTCTCAACCAGCTCTGACCATATTAGATTTCTAGAGGGTTTCCTTTAATCGTTCGCTTGGGTCCATCAAATTTCAATCCCAGCTGAACGTAATCTTGATCCTCTAAGGACCCTTTCCATGAGATTTCTATTACAGTCTAGATCATTAGAAAGTCTTAGTGCTAAGTTTCTCCTAATCTTTAGTCGGCACGGTAATTAGAACCCCTAATTTTTACCATTTTCCTAATCATTACACTTTTGAGCTATTGACCATAGAATCCCATCGTAGCAGATTCACTAAGTTATTTCCCAGTCATATTTATGTCTTGAATATTTGATTCACTTCCTTGTTATCGTTTCCCGTGATTCCTTCACGTCGTTCTTCATCAATCGTTGAATCATCCCCATTACCATCCTGATCCTTTGAAAAATATTTTCAATGTTATTTATTTTGAATTCCTCTTCCAGTTAAAAGTCTTTGAAAACATTTAGCCTGAGCTTAGACTTTCTATCCTTCAGTTGACTTAAATGCATCTTGGAATTTCGAAACTTTTTCGCCGAAATCTTTAAATTACTACCTTATAATATTTTCTAACCTATATCTTTCATACGCATAAGAATATCTTAGTTCCTTCATATAATGATTTCTTTTTTTCGATAATCCAATTTACCATTTCTTCTCTTACTATATATACTACTCAAACTTATTTCAAACAACTCATTGTACCGACCTCTAAATATTTTTCTATGCAAAAGAGAACTCCAACTTTTCAAGTATGTCCGTTTTTATATTCTTCGTTTTTCCCTACTCCAAAGTTCTTAGTACAAATCTAGTTCCAATTGCAGGACAGTCACTTCATCTCTATACTAATTATTCGTTCGTCTAATCCCTACTTCGTATTTTTTTTACTTACATCATCTACACACTATTTTCTGTATCCTATAAGGATATTATTATATCTTTCTTTTCCTTACTTAAATATTCACAATTATATCTCTGTTTCACCTAACCAAGCTATTCCCTTATCCACGCCCTATCTGTACCCGTTCATCCCGATCTTGTTTCGTTACGCTATTTGATTTCGGTTCCCTTACTTTTGCTTAGTCATCCTGCTAGTGCTTGTCGTTGCCTATGTCAACCTTAGTTTAGCATGGTGGGCCCATTAGTATTATTGTGATGTCGTCGTGGTGCAAGTATATAGGTAGAGTGTGTGTACCCGTGTGTGTGAACCCCTGCGTATCACTTATGTATGAGTGTGCTACCCTTAGTATATTAATGATTATCTCTTGTGTTATATATGCATACATGATATATATATGAAGTTGTATGAATGATACTATTTATAAATATATGTATGGATAGCTATACCACTTTAGGGATGTCTGTGTATATTCGAATTAGTGTTGGAATATCGACTAGTGGTGTATGTAGTTTGAAGGTACTTGTAAATGCTTGAAATAATATACTAATAAAGTCATGTGCTTGTAAGGTGTAATGATAATAGGTGTACTTATAGTTAAGTGTACATGCCTATTATATGATTTATATGTTAGTACATATAAGTGTATGCTCTTACGTAGATATGTATGTGCTTAGTCATAGGTAGATATGTTCATACTGTATGAATATGTGTGATATACGTAAGGTAATAGGGTTATAATTTTGTATAGTACTGCTTGCCTTTACAGGATGTTGTGTGTGTATGTGTATACCATGAGGTATACACGATTATTGTATGTCGTAACTATGTATGTATAGGTATATGTAGCAGTATACTAATTATATGAAAATTGCTATGGTGTGAATATATTATATGTATGTGACTATACGATGTAAGCATGTATAGGATGGTGTATTATGATTGTATATGTGTACTGATATTTGAAATATTATTATAGTATGTAAAGCGATTGCATTATGGGGTATATCTTGACTAAATATAAAGTGTGATTGATATTATTGTGTGTGTATATGATAGCATGTATTTTTACCTGTATAGTGTGACGAGTAATATGATTACGTTGGTGTATATAAATGAGAGTGGTGTGTTGGTATAGGTATAAATATCGTGTTATGTATATAAGTATTCTAGTTCTTGTATGGGTCCTTGAGTCTCACTCATGCTTGAGTGGGTATACTCTAAGTATATTGTTATATTTGTCAATGGTTGTGTATAGTGCTATGAACATAGTAATGGATGATGTGCGTATAGTGATAGGTTTGGTCTTGCATGGTTACGTTACGCACAAGGTTGTGGGTGGACATACCATTATATAGATATAGGTGTTGGTTTTATAGTATAGTTATTTACTAAGGTTTTATATGTTTAAATGTTTATATGCGAGCTAAATTGAGTGTGTAGATGTGCTGAGTATATAGTGGCATGAGTGGCATGTATGAATAGTATATTAGCGTGTGTGGGCGTGCACCATTCACGGGTAAGTATGTGCTTAGATATAGGTGTTTGCGACTATGGTATGTGTGTTGTGTCTTGAATATAGTTATAGGATTGTATGTGATGTGTATATATGGTGAAGTATCTGCGTGTATTTGAATAATTATATATTTGTGTATTTACAGTAGGGGTGAATGTATGTTAGATATAGCAAATATGATTTAATATTGTATGTGGTGATTACATGTGTTGATATATTTGGTGTTGAATGTACACTAGGAGTTATAGGGAGTAGTATATCTATGGTGTTTTGTGCATAGGTAGGTATCTATACATGAAATACTACGATTGTGTTTGTTGGGGGTGAACTATTTTTATGTAGGTATCTGCACCATGGTTGTGTGAAAAGTGAGTGATAGTTATATAAGGGATGTACGTGACTATAAGAATGATTGAAGTACATGTATGAATTTGACTGTCTATGATAGGTATAAGTATAGAATGTGCACATATATATACATGTTTATAGTATTAATGTTTGACTACCTAGTGCATATATAAGCACTTGTAGTAATTGTACATGGTTTGAATTATAGTGTGATATGATTGAGGTAGTTACTAGAATGAATAGATATATTTTTAGTTAGAAATTCCGAGGACGGACTTTGCTCTAAGGTGGGTAGGATGTCACGGTCGCTTTTCGACCGTATGTTTTTCGTGCGCATACCTTCTTGTTCGTACGTGTATTTTTGTGACCTCCTATTGTATCCTGAATGTGCGAAGTTATATGTCGTTGTGACCCTCTGAGAGAGTACTTATTTCTGGAATTTTTCGTGAACGTCATTTCACGGCGCCTTCTTCCACAAAACAGCTTTGTTTGAGGGGTGTAGTGACTTTAGACTTCGTCGTTTGATCTTTTTATTTTTAGTTCCGTTCTCTGTTACCCTAACACGTGACCGACCATCTTAGTTTCGACCCTCTCATTGACATGGTCGTCCCGATATTTTCTCATATTTATCGGACAGCGTTAGCCCAACCTATCGACCTAATCACTTTGATCCTTACTTAGCCCTAATTAATTCAAATTTGAAATCTTAATTAAATCTTAATCAAATCTAAAAGTTATCATATGTATCACATGAATATTTCATAGTCTATTTACACCCTATATCTACCCTCCCCCTCTCACACACACTCTCTCTAATCAACCTAAATCAACCTCCCTTTCTACCCATATATAGCAATTTGCCCTTCATATTAACGTGCTCACCCCCTAGGGTTTTCCTCACGCAACTCCCAGTCGCCATCACTAAAACCCCACGGCCCTTCATCTTTTGGTCGCCGGCCCTCCTCCACGGCAACCACCCTCCTCCGGCCAAGCCCCTCCACGCAAACACCCACATCTTCTCTTCCAAAACTGTCGATCAACGCCCCTAAAAACTACCGAATACCCCTCCAAAATAACCCACAGCATGTCACTTTTCAGCCGACGGCATACCCATCAAGGCAGCCACCCTCCTCCACGGCCTGCACAGCCCCCTTGCCGACTATCTGCACCCTCTTCTCCCTTTGCAGAATCACACAACAGGCCGAACTCCTCATACACTTGCCGCAAGCGCCTGCCATTTGCCAAAACTGTCGCACTCCCCTCAAGATCAGATCCGGCCCTCTCCTTGCTCTAGAACACAGCCAGGTCCTCCACCATTAAATGCCGTTCATCCTCTTCCCGTCGGCATTCGTGTTGCTCACTACCGTGCCGTGTTCGCTGTCCCACGGCCATCTTCCCCGTAGCACACGCCGTACCCTCGCTCGCTACTGGAGTCCAACCCTGACGTCGCTATCCGACGTCAGTGTAGCTCTCGCGTCGTGTTGATGTAAATCCCCGAGCCGTAGGAACCCACACACCGCATGTTTAAACAAGATAAAAATTGTAATTTTATTGTTTTGGATAAATCACTAATTGAACTTAATTAATATGGGACTGCAGGTTGGTGATTAGTTTGAGCACATAGACAGACTCTGGACTCTTTGATCGTGTGATTTACGGACGATTGTTACATGCAAGTGAAACTTGCTTAGTTGATTGTTAGGCCATGTTTAGGCCATTCTGTTATTTTTGTGTAAAAGAGACTAAGCGGTGAAATGATAGTCGCATAAGCACCATACTTGATCTAGCTTGACAACGAAGCTAGGTCCGACACCCTTGCCATGTCATTTCTGCATATCACATGTCACGTTTAATTTTGATAAACTGTACGCAATTATTAATTGCTTTCATACTATCAAGTTGCATATCGCATGTCATTCCATGTATTTGAATGTCTTGTCATGAATGTGTAGCACACGCTATTATTGAAATGTAAGCTGCGGCGAGTAGCATTTTGACTCCTACATCAAGACGTAAACCCTGTGCACGACGCAAACGCATTTTTTACTGCTTTTCATGAAATATTATTTAGTAGATTTTTTCTACGACATGCTACGCATCGTAAAATATCATGTTCATCTTAAACCGTTGCATTCATGAAATAATATGTCATGTCATCATATTTAAATTGCTAAGTTGCATTCATCTTATAACTGCTATACTTTATGTTTCCTTGCACAAAAGTCTCCCTTTTCCCTTTTGGAGATTTTTGCTGACATGTGCCCTTTTCTCTTTGGGTGTCACATGTCAGGCTTTGAGTCTGAGGTAGTTGCTGAGGACTACCAGGTTGCTGACGTCCAGTTTGAGGATATCGAAGACCAGACTTAGTCTCAGCTGGAGGCTTTCTTTAGTTGCTGTTGTTTCTCATAGTTGCTGCTATAGGTTTTTCGGTGCGTAGCTCCTTTTTTTGTTTTTGTTTCGGCCATGCTTGGGGCCTTTCATTTTCAGACTCTTGTACCTTTATTTTATGATTATATCTGTGGATGTTTGGAATAATGAAATGGAAGTTTTGAATGTTGGTTATTTTATTGCATGCGTTCATATTTAGTATTATTGTTGTTTCATTGCAATGCAAGAATCTGTGAATGGATGAACACACAGACGCTTATCAGACTGTAGCTTCACAGCTTCAAGTCTGAGCGGACCTCTTCCGTCTCGCCTTCCATACTTGGGAAGCAGGGTGTGACAGTGTAGGAGTGTCACATCTAGAGATGGGAATGAGCATTTGACTTTCTTCGTCACACTCGTCTAATGCCTCCCAATGCGTAGCCATGCTTTTGCAGTTCTCTTTGCATGGGGACACGTGCATTAAGCTCGACACTTAGTTCACATACCATAAATCCGTATTCACTCTCATGATCTACGGATTGGAGTACCACTCTACGTTTGGTTCAGGCAATCGGGCTACTCTCGTAATCCCTGACTAGCAGATTTAGGATTAGTGATCGTCCACAGCTCTCGAGTCACTCTCGTGAACGCGAGCCCCGGAAACGACCACTAAGCCCGAATCGGATTCGTGGGGATTTCACTAGGATACTGGGTTGCTTTCGCGATCCTCCAATCCTAGGGCTAATCCCCAAAAACCCCTTATCCAAACATCTCGACATATACCCCTACATCACGGGCCCTGGGAAAACAAATCCTCTCATCTTGAAATGGAACCCGAACCCCATACGGGCAAGGGAGATATTCCACCCTGATTCTCTCGATGATTGAATATGAGACGGTGGATGCCGCTTCAAGAATCGCGGGTGGAACCTCAGATCCCTCAACTACGGAAGGGTTCCCCCGATGGATCAAATCCTCAAATAGCAAACTATTGCCGTTCTCTCTGGACGAGGACACCCTGACGACCGTGACGAGATTATCGATATTCGATGGCGAAGCTCCTATTCTTAGCGACCTCACCATTAAGCAAGATGAAAGATGGAAGTGAGATAGGGGGGTTACCTTATGAGAACTGAAGAAGGGGACGTCGAAGAAGCGGCTGAGAGGAACTCAGCAACAATGAGAGGAATCGAAAGAGAAATCAAGAAGCACGGAAGGAACCCCAAAACCCTGAGTTTTTACATGGGAGGCAGCCCCAAATCCAAACCATCCAAAGAAGAACACATGTCGACATCTTTCGAAAGGCAGCCCTCCGAATCCCACTTCCAAAGGGTGGGAGAATTCTTGGCTCCTGATGCCATGATGGCCTTCATTTAATGCATTGCCTTGACTGACATGCCTGTCAAATCAACACGGATCACATCACTCGGCCCGAACTGTCAATGGCCGAACGGTCCGAGCGATGGGGGGCAATTGATACAACCCCCCCAGAACGGAGCGGGTCAAGCCCAAGGCCCAGGTAGGGGTTAGGCACAAGCCTTAAGACCCCGCAAGCACATTGAATCGCCGCAAAGCCCACGTCAAGGAAACTACTGACCCTCCGTGATTGAGGCAACCGCTCCCCAGATTGTGCTAGCCTTGAACACCAGTCAATGTGCCATCACGACTGCCTTCAAGCCCCTTAAGGAGACCATAAAAGCAGGCATGCAGAGGGGCGAGATGACGGGGCGCCATAAAGGCGTTGACACACAAACTCCTATAAGAGGCCAAAAAGATGAAACGCCAAAGGATTGAATCCTGAACACTCAGATTTCAGGTACTCCACCTATCGAGACATTCTCCTTCCACCTTATATTTCTCTTCCATAGCTCGGTTTGAGGATTCATGTATTGGTCTCTCCGTGTGTAACGACCACTTTTCGTTGTACGTTGTTCGTGCACGTGCTTTTGGCCGTGCACGTGTTTATTTTAGACTTTGTTTGTTTGTGAACACTTTAGTGTGATATGCCGTTGTGAACGTCTCTGAGAGTATTAAATAGTGGCACTAATTTGGAACGACGTTTCTCGAGTCGTTTTCCCACAATTTAATCTTATTCGATGAGACGTTGCGATTCTCACTTTTGACGGGAGATGTTTCTATTTTTAGTTTCATCGTCCGATGTCGAAATTGAGATCCGTCTTCTTAGTTAGCTCACTTTCGTCAACACGATCACCCCGATATTTATTTTATAATTTTTGGAGTTTATTTGACCACTTTTATATTTTTAACAAGGTTTATAATATTTTTAATAATTACGTTTTAAATTAATTTCGGCCAAATAAAATTTATTTGAGTTTTAAACGTTTTAAATAATTTTTGAGCCGAATTCCAGCTCATTTGGATCGCAGCAAATCCTTGTGCGAGTTGGAGAGGGCGAGATACGAATTTTAAATTATTTTAAACTCCTAATCCCCTTAGGATTAGCCCTAGACCTAGTCAACCCCTCTACACTATATAAACAACCCCTAGGAAGACCTATTTTCGCAAGAAAATAACCCTAGCCGCTTCCAAAACTCAAATTTGACGTTGCGACGATTCGTCGCAACGTTGCGACGAATAGCTGCCGCACGACCGAAGAAACAGGCCCAAATCCCCCGCACCGACCGGCCGTTGCCTCCGCACCAAGCCCCCGCCCTGCTCTGCACAGCCATCGCCCCGTTCACCGTGCCCGACCGAGAGGAGCTCTCGGTCAGACCGGTCGCCCGCTCCGCTCATCCGCATCGCCCCGCACCGCTCGCAAGCCCGCTCCGCACCCCGCTTTTCCCCGTGTCTGACCGAAGCCCCCGCCCGCTCACGCCCGCATCGTCGCACGTTGCAACGTTGCAACGTTGCAACGCACCCGCCAGCGCCCGACCGGCCCGCTCTACCGCACCGACCGATGGACTTCTCCGCACCCGCCATCGCGACCGACCCCCGCTGCTGCACAGCCCGTTCCCATGAGTCCGACCGAGAGAGCTCCCCGCATTTGGCTGTGTCCGACCGAGAGCAAACGTCGCAACCCCGCACCCGTCGCACCACTTGCCACCGTGGACCCCCCAAGTTCTCCAGAGGTATTGTGGGTCCCCCATTGGTCCCTAGGACTACTGTGGGCCCCACCTAGGTGCTTCCTCTTCGACGATTTGCCGTGTACAATGTTGCGACACGTCGTAGCCCGTCGTCGCACGTGCTAGCTTTGGAATCTGGAACCGTTGCTCCGGTTGATGCTCTGAACTTTCCAGCGAGGAAACTATATTGGAATCAGGACTTGGAGCGCATTCTCTTATTCAAACCCCCGGCGTCGCTACCCGACGCCGGTGTAGCTTTCGCGTCGTGTTGAGGTAACGCTTTGCACCCTTAGGACCCGCAACCTATTGCATGCTAATCAAGACTAAAATCAGTATTTTTAAAGTATTTTAAATGTTTTAAATTCACTAATCAAGATTAATAATATGGACTTTAGGCCGGTGGACTTGTGCACGTAGGTTATTTGTGACTTGGACTCTCATTGGACGGTGTGCTCAGACGTTGTACTTGCAGGCAAGTGAAACTTGCCAACTCTTGTGTAGGGCCATGTTTTTAGGCCACTTCCTTGCTTTTAGCGTAAAAGAGACTAGTCAGTGAAATGATAGCTGGCTAGACGCCTGTTTGATCTAGTTTGACAACGAAACTAGATCCGTCACCTAAATTGATCTAGCTTGACGACGAAGCTAGATCCAACTCTTTAAACTTGTTGATCATGCATACTAAACTGTCACGTTTACTTTCCTTATCTGTACGCACTTTTAACTGCCATGCATTGCATCTTACATGTCATCCCAGTTGATTGTTGCATTCGTAGCACACGCTACAATACTTGTACTCCTTGAAAACTACTTCCGGGGAACGGGCCTCATGTGTTGGTCAAAAGCCAATGCCCGGTCTCCTGGTCCGGCTAGGTGCACCCCTATGCCATACTTGTTAAAAACACTTCCTGGCTCGTGATCCAGAAGCGAGCATTACCGTTCGGGGATAAGGCCCTGGCTCGATACACGTGGATGGGTAGGGATAAACGGTCACCTGAGCTTAGGAGTGGCCCAATCAGCCCTCTAGCCAGAAGGCGGAATCTCTGTGCACGAGGTGCTTACTTTCCTTGTCTTGTACTTGTCTTGTGAATGATTCATGTAATACTTGTCATCCATGCCATGTTTAAATGCCATGCTCGTACCTTACTTTACTTTACTTTACTTATTGCACTCATACTTTAACTGCCATGTCATTGCATTCATGCTAGAACTGCTAGGTTGCTTTACTTGTGCCTACTTTCAGTTTCCTTGCACAAGTCTCTTGTAGACTTGCTGACATGTGCCCCTTGCTCTTTTGGGTGTCACATGTTAGACCCTGAGCCAGAGACCGTTGCTGAGTACGTGGCGTTTTGCTGACGCTGAGTCTGAGTCCATGATTGCCCAGGAGGAGTTTTGTGGACACCAGAGACCATTTCTTGGTGACTTTGCTGAGTTCTTTTTGTTTTAGGCTTTCTTGTTAGTTGTCGGTGCGTGGCACCTTTGTTTTGTACGTTGTACCTTTGTTGGCCATGTTTGGGCCTTTAGACTCTTTTTTCTTTTTAGCCTGGTGGCTTTTTCTGTGATGTTGAAACTTATTTTATGGATATTCTGAGATATCTCTTTGTCTCATTTCATTATTATTATCTTTGTTTCGTTCGCGTTGCAAGGACCTGCAGTTTTAAAATTTGATTGACGCTTATCGGACTTGCAGCTTTGTAGTTTCAAGTCCGAGCGGACCTTCTCACGCTTCGCCTCCATATTTTTGGGAAGCGGGGCGTGACAGGTTTTGTTGGTGGCCCATCCAGGTCAATCTTGCAGTTGCGAATTAACGGAACAACGATAATAACGGAATGTCCATTAAATAGATCGCAACATCCGAGTCATAAGCCCTGAGTCTAGTCGTTTTCCTATGTCCCTAGGAGATAAGAAGACTTAGTTAGACGTCTGTGCTTGCAAGTTAGAGGCCCCTGATTGTAGTTAGACTCCCTGCTAGCAATTGACTTGATCGTCGTAGGAGTTACCTTAGTGGCCCTTGTCTACCCCTGACCATATTAGACTTCTGGAATTTCTTTTGGTCGTTCGTTTGGGTTCATCGATTTCGGACCAAGCTGAACGCATTTCTTTACCGTCTAACCTTTAGAAGTCTTAGCGCTTAGTTTTTAATCTTTAGTTGGTCGACCGTAGGAGTTTCCGTAGACTTTCCTGATCCATATCCTAGGCGTACGTATGCTTTGATCATCCGACCATTTTCCTTGCCTCGATTCACGAGATCGCCTCATGACGATCGTCGTCAATTTTCGACCCTCTCCATTACAAACCTGAATCTTCTGAAAGTATTTTTCGATTTCCTCTTTCCCTAAGTTTAAATTTGTTCAAAATTTTTATATAAATATACTTATCTTTGTACTCCTCGTTGATTTAATTCTTTTTAAATTTTTGTCGAAATTTTTGAATAATAGTTTATAATACTTTTTCAGCCTACACTTTTGTACCTATGGAAATACATATTTCCTTTCATATATTAATTTAATTCTGAACCGTACTTTTATATTGCCCAATTCGATTTACAATTTTTTCTTCCTGATTTATGCCATTCATATACTTTTCAAGACACGTAGGATTTCAGCTTCCCGCAAGTCAATGTTATGCTCATCGTTTTCTTTATTTCAGATTTTGTAAAATTACTATTTCATAACCATTTCCTAATCTGGACCTTCCATAGTTTGGTTTTAAAGCTTTGCTATCGAATTCGATAATTCTACTACTAAGTTAATATTATTTTTTCCGTGCACCATACATACTTTCAATTATTTTTATATCCGTACCAGACTTGTTGTGCTCGTATATTAAGAACCTTGTGTAAATCAGTTTCTCATTTTTGGCAAACCCCGGTTCTCTAAGAGTAGTTTCAATATTGATTATTTTAAATTTTCCATAGCCTAAAAGTTTTGAAAGCATTTAACATGAGTTTACATTCTTCCGTTACTTGATTTCATTCTTTGACTTTCAAAAACTTTTGACAACATTATATTAAATTACTGACGTATAAAATTTTCTGAAAAATTATGTCTTTAATGTCCGTGTGAATGATTTACTTTCTTTTCTTAATGATTTGCGATAAGCCAATAAAACATTTCCTCTTATTATGAATATTCGACTCAAACTTATTTTGAACAACTCGTTTTATCAATCTCCAAATATTTCTTTACAGGCGAGGATTTTAACTTTTGAAGAACGACAGTTTTCAAACTCCACGTATTTTAGCTTATGCTATTTACCCTATTTTCTTTTCTGTATCCTATTTAAGCATCACTACATCTCCTTTTCCCTCAACCTAAACATCACCATTGAGTCAATGTTTCGTCTAACCAAGCTGTCTCCTTGTATTCGTCCTATCTGAACTCGTGCTTATCGATCCTTCCCTCGTCACGCTCTCGACCTCGACCTCCCTTTATTGCTTAGGCTTTAGTGCCCGTCAATGTCTGCGTCAACTCTAAGTTGTTAGTAGGCCCTTGGACCTTGTGAGGTAGTCGTTGTGCATGTACCTAAGTTACGTACGTGGGCTTGAATGAGTTTGCCCCCATAGTATATTGATGCTTGCCTATTGTATGGTATACATACATACATATATATATATATATATATATATATATATATATATATATATATATATATATATATATATATATATATATATATATATATATATATATGGGGCAAATGTGCCTGAGAACGTGCGCAGGTAGAATTACCTGCGCACGCCCCCTCTGTTCGGGGTTTCTAAATATTTTTTTTTGAAATTTTTTTTTGCAGTAGCTAGATATACTTGTTATGAAGCTCCCCACAAAATTTCAGGTCAATCCGACACCGTTTGAGCCTCCGTTCATCGATTTCAAAACCGTTGCGCAAAACTGTCCAAATTCTGGACAGTTTTGCGCAACGGTTTTGAAATCGATGAACGGAGGCTCAAACGGTGTCGGATTGACCTGAAATTTTGTGGGGAGCTTCATAACAAGTATATCTAGCTACTGCAAAAAAAAAATTCAAAAAAAAAATACTTACAAACACCGAACAGAGGGGGCGTGCGCAGGTAATTCTACCTGCGCACGTTCTTAGGTACATTTTTTGCTATATATATATATATATATATAGCACACCCCCGCTGTTCGAGGGTTGTGAGTATTGTGTGGTATGTATATGTATATATATATATATATATATATATATATATATATATATATATATATATATATATATATATTTCCCTATATATATATATATATATATATATATATATATATATATATATATATATATATATATACTCGGAGTTATTCGTGATAGTATGAAGTTGTTGTGTGTTAGTAGTTATAGATTTTGGTGTGGATAGCTATACTATACTAGGGATGCCTGTGTATATAAGAGTTAGTGTTGGAATGTCTAATGGAGTGTATGTAGTTAGAGATACTTATAATGGTTGAAATAAAATGATTGGTAAAGCTATGTGTATGCTAGGTGCGATAATAATAGGTGTACGTATGGTTAAGAGGGTAGGCCTATTATATGACCTATATACTAGTACGTATGAGTATGTGCTCGTAGGTAGATATGTATTGTGCTTAGACGTAAGTAGTTATGTTTTGTTGCCTGAGTATATAGGTGATATACATATGGTAGTAGGATTATAATTTTGATTGGTATTGCTTGCTTTTACGGGATGTTGTATGTGTGCATACCGTGAGGTATACACGACTATTGCACATCTTAACCATGTATGTATAGGTGTTGGTGTACTAATTATAGGTAGTAGGCTATGGTGTGAATACATATGTTACATGTGTGACTATACGATGAAGGTGTATGTATTAAGGAGTGTATTATAAATATACGTGTGCTGATGTCTGTATTATTATTATGGTATATAGAATGATTGAACTATGTGAGTATTACCTGACTAATAGTAAGTGTGATTGATTTATGGTATGTATATGGTTGTATTGGTAGACATATATATATTGTGGAATGGTATTGGTATAGGTATAGATGTCGTGTTACGTATGTAGAATATTTCTGATGTGTGTATTGAGTCTCACTCAAGCTTGAGTGGGTATACTCTAAGTATATTGAATGTATGTCTGAATATAGCAATGTTTGATGTATGTATAGTGATAGAAGTGTTTCTGCCTGGTTGTGTTACACACATGATTGTGGGTCGCTACACCAGTATATAGTTATAGGTGTTGGTCTTGTGGTATAGTTAATTACTAAGGACTTGCTCGTGAGAACGTATGTGTACTAGCTAAAACTAGGTGTGTAGGTGAGCTAGTAATATAATGGTATGATTGGTATGCGTAAATGAAATGTTAGCGTGTATGGGTGTGCACCATGCACGGGTAAGTATGTGCTTAGCTATAGTTATTGGTGACTATGATATATGTGGCGTGTCGTAAATACAGTTATAGGACCGTATGTGATGAGAATATATGGTGAACTATTTGCATGCATTTGAATGACTATATATTGTGAAACTATAGTAGTGGTGAATATATATATAGTAAAGCTTGATTAATAATGCTGTGGTGTGACTACATGAGGAAGTGTTTGATGTATACTAGGAGATATAGGGAGTAGTGTATCATTGTTGTTTGTGCATAGGTAGCTACCTATATGTAGAGCAATGATTGTATTTGCTAAGTGTGAGACTATCCTTATATGAGTATCTGAAATATTTTTTTTGTGTTTAGGTAAGTAGTAGTTATATAAGGGATGTATGCTTATATATATGATTGAAATACATGTATGAAGTTGACTGACTATACTAGATATAAGTGTATGACGTACGTGAATATATATATATACATGTTGGTAGTGTTAATGTTTGACTACCTAGTGCATATATAAGCACTTGTAATGACTATACCTGGTTGAATTATAATATGACTTGAATGGGGTAGTTACTAGAGCGACTAGCTATATTAGAAAGTCCGAGGACGGACTTTATTCTAAGGTGGGGAGGATGTAACGACCACTTTTCGTTGTACGTTGTTCGTGCACGTGCTTTTGGCCGTGCACGTGTTTATTTTAGACTTTGTTTGTTTGTGAACACTTTAGTGTGATATGCCGTTGTGAACATCTCTGAGAGTATTAAATAGTGGCACTAATTTGGAACGACGTTTCTCGAGTCGTTTTCCCACAATTTAATCTTATTCGATGAGACGTTGCGATTCTCACTTTTGACGGGAGATGTTTCTATTTTTAGTTTCGTCGTCCGATGTCGAAATTGAGATCCGTCTTCTTAGTTAGCTCACCTTCGTCAACACGATCACCTCGATATTTATTTTATAATTTTTGGAGTTTATTTGACCACTTTTATATTTTTAACAATGTTTATAATATTTTTAATAATTACGTTTTAAATTAATTTCGGCCAAATAAAATTTATTTGAGTTTTAAACGTTTTAAATAATTTTTGAATCGAATTCCAGCTCATTTGGATCGCAGCAAATCCTTGTGTGAGTTGGAGAGGGCGAGATACGAATTTTAAATTATTTTAAACTCCTAATCCCCTTAGGATTAGCCCTAGACCTAGTCAACCCCTCTACACTATATAAACAACCCCTAGGAAGACCTATTTTCGCAAGAAAATAACCCTAGCCGCTTCCAAAACTCAAATTTGACGTTGCGACGATTCGTCGCAACGTTGCGACGAACAGCTGCCGCACGACCGAAGAAACAGGCCCAAATCCCCCGCACCGACCGGCCACTGCCTCCGCACCAAGCCCCCGCCCCGCTCTACACAGCCGTCGCCCCGTTCACCGTGCCCGACCGAGAGGAGCTCTCGGTCAGACCGGTCGCCCGCTCCGCTCATCCGCATCGCCCCGCACCGCTCGCAAGCCCGCTCCGCACCCCGCTTTTCCCCGTGTCTGACCGAAGCCCCCGCCCGCTCACGCCCGCATCGTCACACGTTGCAACGTTGCAACGTTGCAACGCACCCGCCAGCGCCCGACCGGCCCGTTCTACCGCACCGACCGATGGACTTCTCCGCACCCGCCATCGCGACCGACCCCCGCTGCTGCACAGCCCGTTCCCATGAGTCCGACCGAGAGAGCTCCCCGCATTTGGCTGTGTCCGACCGAGAGCAAACGTCGCAACCCCGCACCCGTCGCACCACTTGCCACCGTGGGCCCCCCAAGTTCTCCAGAGGTATTTTGGGTCCCCCATTGGTCCCTAGGACTACTGTGGGCCCCACCTAGGTGCTTCCTCTTCGACGATTTGCCGTGTACAACGTTGCGACACGTCGTAGCCCGTCGTCGCACGTGCTAGCTTTGGAATCTGAAACCGTTGCTCCGGTTGATGCTCTGAACTTTCCAGCGAGGAAACTATATTGGAATCAAGACTTGGAGCGCGTTCTCTTATTCCAACCCCCGGCGTCGCTACCCGACGCCGGTGTAGCTTTCGCGTCGTGTTGAGGTAACGCTTTGCACCCTTAGGACCCCCAACCTATTGCATGCTAATCAAGACTAAAATCAGTATTTTTAAAGTATTTTAAATGTTTTAAATTCACTAATCAAGATTAATAATATGGACTTTAGGCCGGTGGACTTGTGCACGTAGGTTATTTGTGACTTGGACTCTCATTGGACGGTGTGCTCAGACGTTGTACTTGCAGGCAAGTGAAACTTGCCAACTCTTGTGTAGGGCCATGTTTTTAGGCCACTTCCTTGCTTTTAGCGTAAAAGAGACTAGTCAGTGAAATGATAGCTGGCTAGACGCCTGTTTGATCTAGTTTGACAACGAAACTAGATCTGTCACCTAAATTGATCTAGCTTGACGACGAAGCTAGATCCAACTCTTTAAACTTGTTGATCATGCATACTAAACTGTCACGTTTACTTTCCTTATCTGTACGCACTTTTAACTGCCATGCATTGCATCTTACATGTCATCCCAGTTGATTGTTGCATTCGTAGCACACGCTACAATACTTGTACTCCTTGAAAACTACTTCCGGGGAACGGGCCTCATGTGTTGGTCAAAAGCCAATGCCCGGTCTCCTGGTCCGGCTAGGTGCACCCCTATGCCATACTTGTTAAAAACACTTCCTGGCTCGTGATCCAGAAGCGAGCATTACCGTTCGGGGATAAGGCCCTGACTCGATACACGTGGAGGGGTAGGGATAAACGGTCACCTGAGCTTAGGAGTGGCCCGATCAGCCCTCTAGCCAGAAGGCGGAATCTCTGTGCACGAGGTGCTTACTTTCCTTGTCTTGTACTTGTCTTGTGAATGATTCATGTAATACTTGTCATCCATGCCATGTTTAAATGCCATGCTCGTACCTTACTTTACTTTATTTTACTTATTGCACTCATACTTTAACTGCCATGTCATTGCATTCATGCTAGAACTGCTAGGTTGCTTTACTTGTGCATACTTTCAGTTTCCTTGCACAAGTCTCTTGTAGACTTGCTGACATGTCCCCTTGCTCTTTTGGGTGTCACATGTTAGACCCTGAGCCAGAGACCGTTGCTGAGTACGCGGCGTTTTGCTGACGCTGAGTCTGAGTCCATGATTGCCCAGGAGGAGTTTTGTGGACACCGGAGACCATTTCTTGGTGACTTTGCTGAGTTCTTTTTGTTTTAGGCTTTGTTGTTAGTTGTCGGTGCGTGGCACCTTTGTTTTGTACGTTGTACCTTTGTTGGCCATGTTTGGGCCTTTAGACTCTTTTTTCTTTTTAGCCTGGTGGCTTTTTCTGTGATGTTGAAACTTATTTTATGGATATTCTGAGATATTTCTTTGTCTCATTTCATTATTATTATCTTTGTTTCGTTCGCGTTGCAAGGACATGCAGTTTTAAAATTTGATTGACGCTTATCGGACTTGCAGCTTTGTAGTTTCAAGTCCGAGCGAACCTTCTCACGCTTCGCCTCCATATTTTTGGGAAGCGGGGCGTGACACCGTGAACCATACTCAATCCCACCGAGCATCTTTCAGACAAGTGCTGACTTAGGCATCGGATGGAATTTGGTCGAAACCAAGGTCCGACCTCCTGAAGAGCTCTCTCGTCGGTGCAGATCCAAGGAGCCATCAACCAGCAGAAGCCGTCCATCGTCGCTCCGTTGCTCGGGTCCAAACGCTGTCAAGCCCCAGGTTCGACCGACCGATCGCCCCAAAAAGTCGTTGCTCTGACGAAGCTACCCTTTGGCAAACTGACACACAGAACCACGCATTTCTGCCCAGCAAACGTTCGAAAAGCGAACCCCGGAGGTCGCACGCATCCCACGTGATTGCAACGACCCCCGGACCTCCAACCTATCAATCAGCGGTGAGAAAACACCCCGAAACACCGACAATAGAGGCCTACTGCGTACGAACCTAAAAGCTACACGTGTTCTCAGGGACAACCCCGAGAGCAGCTTGGGAGGTCTGCCCAACCAATAATGCACCAGTCATAAAGGATGGTATTAATTGATTTAGAAGGCTTGTGATGCAAATTATAGGCAACAATCAATAGTGCATTATCCAAAAGGATATTGGTAAGGGATGCCTCCTTGATCTTATCACATTGAATAAAGTCATATTCCTTCTCTCTGTCTTGACATTCTATTGTAGAGTATAAAAGGTAGTCAATTATCAAGTGATCCCTTCATCAACACACAATTTTCAGAACTATTCAGATGGATGCTCATGGTCTTGGTCTGTTTTGAGTGTATTGCATATCTATTAAGAGAATAATGTAGAAAAGGTGACACCTGATCTAATAGATCAGGTGCCAAGACACATAAAGTTGGAAAGTACAAGACCCACATGGGCTTGTACTTTCCATGTATCCCTCTTTTTTGTGTCTTGCACCTGATCTATTAGATCTGGTGCTACCTGATCTACATGAATCCCATCTATTCAACTTGTTCTCATACGTACTTAAATTTTGTTCGAAGGTCAAGAAATTAAATAATTTAGACATGTAGGAGATCAATTACACATGATTAAAGCACATACATGTGAATACGTAAGCGGCATCACATAGGCCTTTAAGCTTATAGACTCCATAGATGTCTGAGTGGACATGATACAAATAAGAAGATGTACATTTGGCTTAACCGGACAATTTCTTGAGGTTTTTCTAGCTAAGCAAGGATCAGAAATGGGTAGATTCGCGTTAGCGAGAGTCTCAAGGAGGCCGCTTCTAGTTAGGCATGAATTTCGAATCTTACCATATGTATTCTAGCCTATTATGTTAATTCAAAGTTGCCAACTCAAAATCATCAATGTTCACAGAAACAACATTGAAAACATCACTTATAGCTTTAGGATCATTCAAGATAACAACTCTTTAAATAAAAATGAACTAAAGAATACTTACTTGTTCGTTTAAAAACATTACATTCTACTCAAGACTGAATATATAAGTTATGAAAAATAAATTTCTATATATTTCAAGAGCATGCATGACATCTTGAGGACCAGTGACTTCATGTCTCCTAGTTCTAGCCAATATGTTATGAGTCCTTGCATATTGACACTTGAATTGTTCTTACGAATAATATTTTGTTGCCTCTTGGTATGCATCATTAATTATTGAATATCTCTGATTCTCACCATGTATGGTCCGTTGATCTTGACTTTACAACACATACATGAGGAGGGCCAGAATAGGCATTTAGAATATGCATGCTAAAGATTGCTTCAAAAGAGTAAAAATTTGCCTGAAGGACTCAATCATCTATTATACATTTGACAGTGTTTTTTGAATCCTAGGGCTGACTAGGACAAGATAAAAAATGGCCAGGATTAAATCTTGAAACATGGACGGCTGAGATTCCATCTTTTAACATTAAGTTTTTTGTTTTTAAATGAGCTCGACAAACAACTCCATCATTTCGGTCTTTGTTCTTTGCATCGGGACTCTGAGAGCCATATGACATCGGTTCCCCAAAAAACATAAGATAATAATTATTGCTCTAAGAGCCATATGCCACAAAAACGCTTTTTGGCGAGTGCATTATTTTAAAAACCTGAAGCTGGGTATCTGCACTTCGGTATCTGCACAGAGATCAAGAGCATTAACCCAGCCTAACATTAACTCCCGAAATGACTTTATTTTGAAATTGAAATTTGAAGCGCGACTTTTGTGCGTGACTTTATTGCTGTGTGCGTGCATGACTTTAAAAACTCAGTGTGAGAACTTATTGAGATTAATTATGCTTTATTGCCATGTGTGTAAAATTCAGGCTTGCGTGACTTGAGATTAATAAACACACTGCAAAATTCCAAATAACCCAGGCGTGCATGACTTTATTTCTGCTTGCGTGACCGGATTGGTATTGGGGGAGAGCAAGAGGCGTTAGCAGCGCGCTTCCCGAAAATCTGTCTCTTGCTCTTCCCCAAAATATGAAGATAAATACTGTGTCCATATTGTATTAGGGGAGAGCAGTCTTCCAGCCAAGTGCAGTAGCAAGGGATCGCAGCAAGGGATCGCGCCTCTGGAGGAAGAAGAAGGAGCCAAGGAAATGGTGGCCAAGACTGCGGAGGCCTCTCCCTCAGCCGCAGATCACACGAGGAAGCTGGGCGGTGCTGAAGAGAGTGAAAAGAAGGACGAGAATGAGGAGATTGAGTAATTTCTCTAATTTTTTTGTTATTGTTCTGGTCGATTCTTTGTTGGGCGTTCGATGGATTTTCTTTAGATCCATGTTTTTGCACAAATACTGTCTTTTTTGGCAAAGTTGCGCACAAATAAATTGGTCCCTGTTAAATGTAATTTTTTTTAATTTTTTGTTATCCATGGGTTTTTTGTTATCAGGCACAAAAAAAAAATTTCAATACTGACTTTTTTGGTAAAGTCACAAACAAAATAATTCTGTAGATCCATGGGTTTCAGTAAAATTAAATGTAATTTTTTTGTTATTGGGGTTTCAGTAAAATTAAATGTAATTTTTTTGTTATTGTTCTTGCACAATTGATCATTGGAGAAATTTTGTTATGCGGTTTAATACGTTCATGCACAAATAAGATCTGATAAGCCTGGCAATTTGTACCACGGTATTTTTTTGAAAAATTGAAATGAGCAATGTTCTGCTGTCCTCGGGTGCTAATGGAGGCCAAGACATCCAAAAAGAAGAAGCACCTTTGGCTTTGCTGGGGAATGTGCAGCTTCTTTGCCCGGAGAATAACGAGACTGGGCCTGTTGAGACCGTTCAGGACTATACTGAAGATGGTTCTCAGCAAGGCAATCTTCCTTCTGCAGGTCAAGAGGAAACTTCCCGAAGAATCGAAGTTCCTAACAATAATGTGTTCTTCCTACCTTTACCAATTCAGTGTGTTAATTTGTGAAATTGGAGGTAGTACAATTGTATAGACAAAAGTGGTCAAACAAACAAAGGAATTTTTTTTCTTTTAGATTAATTTTTGACGAGTGTGTGTAAACTTGACGAGTGATGTGAGGCTTCTTTTTCTGGAATGTACGATAAATTGTGCCAAATCTTCTAGCAAAATAAAATCGCAACATCTTCATTATCATGTGCTGGTTAAATATCTAGGATAACAAAATTGTTGTGAGATGGCTTGATGGCTAATGTTTTTACATAATAGTTTAGTTTACTTACAATTAAGCATTTTTCCCATGTTCACCAATTTTTTTAATTTGCCTTTTGAGATTAATTATGCTTCAAGTAACACCTGCTTCTCAGGTTTTCTGTATGCATAGAACTGTCCTAAATTGTGACGAATGAACGGTTGAGATGAGTTTTTGATAGAATTTTGGAGGAAAGACATAAATTTTTGTGGAAAAGAATGTTGGGTGAAATAAAATTTTTTGTAACTTAGAAACTCATTACCGGGTATACGAATTAACACGTGGCCAGCTGGGCCACGACTCTCAACGAATTCGGTATGGTTTTGGATTCGCTATGTGTGGCGGTGACCAGAACATGACAAGTCGATGGACAGCTGTAAGCACTTTTTAGGATACGTGGCGAAATCTTACATGAGTTTTCCTTGGCGGTTGCATTTGCGCTGCTTCACGTGGGTGGGGTGAAAAGTGAATTTTAATTAATTATTTAAATTTTCTCTTTAGATAGTTGTCTCTCGATCTCAACGATAAGAATCATGGGTTCGAGAAAGCATTTCAAGTGCCTTTATTTCATATGCCCAACATATATTGAATGAAGGCTAAAACATGCAAACGACTTAGTAATCTATTTACTTAGCCCATATTTCTGAAGGCTCGCGCGTCGAAGGCGTCTGCGTGCCTGCACCGAAGGCGGGAAATAATTTTCAGCGTCGAAGACGCCCGCTAAATTTTTGTTCGTCTAAATTTTGTAGGGGTAATAATTTTTGGGGTGAACAAAGATTTTGAGGGGATATCTTAAATTCGGCGCGTGCGTCGAAGGCGCCCGCTAAATTTTTGTTCGTCTAAATTTTGTAGGGGGAACTAAATTCTCTAGGGAAAACTAAACTTTAGGGGAACTAAAATTGTTGGAGAATAAAATAACAATAATTACATTTTAATTATTATTGTTCGATTAAAATTAGGGGACCCGCTAAATGTTTAAACTAATTTGTTGTTCCGTGCCAAAGGCACCCGCTAAATGTTTTTACACTAATTTGTTGTTCCGCGTCGAATTTGTTGTTTCATGCCGAATGCGTCCACGTCGTTAAATATTTTTACGCAAATTTGTTGTTCCGCACAATTTTGACCGTGGAAATAATTTTTTGGGGAACAAAGATTTTGCGGGGGAAAATATTAATTGAACCGCGCCTGCGCCGATTTTTAAACTAATTTGTTGTTCCGCGCCGAAGGCGCTCACTAAATGTTTTTACACTAATTTGTTGTTCCGCGTCGAATTTGTTGTTTCATGCCGAATGCGTCCATGTCGCTAAATATTTTTACGCAAATTTGTGTTCCGCGTAATTTTGACCGTGGAAATAATTTTTTGGGGAACAAAGATTTTGCGGGGGAAAATCTTAATTGAACCGCGCCCGCGCCGAAGTCGCCCGCGTCGAATGCGCCCGCGTCGATTTTTAAACTAATTTGTTGTTCCGCGCCGAAGGAGCCCGCTAAATGTTTTTACACTAATTTGTTGTTCCGCGCCGAATTTGTTGTTTCATGCCGAATGCGTCCATGTCGCTAAATATTTTTATGCAAATTTGTTGTTCCGCGCAATTTTGACCGTGGAAATAATTTTTTGGGGAACAAAGATTTTGCGGGGGAAAATCTTAATTGAACCGTGCCCGCGGGCACGGGTTATGACTAGTCCATAATTATAGCATGTAACATTATCATTCTTGTTGAGTCATTGGGCCAGCATTCTAGACAACTCGGTCGACAGATGACTAAGGCCCACCAGGCCCACCAAAGAAGCCCTATGTCGACCCAGTCAAAGCCCAAATGGCCAGTCGACCGTTGGGTCTGCCTCACTCGAATGCAATATTAAAGGCGTGCTCAGAAATCTCGGAGACGTGCACAATACTTATTCCTATTAATGGGAGAAGATCGTGGCCCCATTATGGGTGGACCCCAACATCTCCAAAAGGTCACAAAACTTCTATAAATAGAGGAAATGGTCCCATTTCCAAGGTACGAGGTCTAAGACATAGACCTCTACTTTCTCAGATTACATTTCTTATATTCGAGCTTGTGCCGTCAGTCTTGAGACGAACCTACGTGGGTCGATCTCAGCTGCACCAAGCTCCCTCTCTTCCTTAAGTTCCATACTAACTTAAGCATCGGATGGGATTTGGGTCGGAACCCAGATCCGACCCCCTAATGAGTCCATGTGGTGCAGATTGACATCGCTATCCAATGTCGAAGGTCGGCGTTATGCTTCCCAACCTTGAACAATCGACGCAACTGCCGCCTGAAGATCGACCGAAGGTTGCATCATCTCCAACTACCATCACTCGACACTGGTTCCTCCAACCAACTGACGATGCACCGACTCAGCGTCAAGAGACTACGTCAGCTTGACAATTGTCTTGGTCATTTGGCCTTAATAGTTTGGCACCATCTGTGGGAAACGTTAACCAGCTTGACATCCTAAAGCAATCCAGAGGCTATGATAGCTGGACCCAACAATGCCGGACCGATCGAACGTCTGAAGGAGAAGCCAAGAGCAAACAGCGTCCTGGTAGAGGACGTCGCGGACTCCACAACACCACCACCACGACCAGTAGAGGCCTCGATGGAGCCTGGGGTGGCTCGAAAGGAGTTCACCCAGTTCACCGAGTAGATCAATAGGAGCCTAGGCGCATTGGCGACTTTAATACGCCAAAACATGGGGAGCCCATCTCCAGTAAATGAGCTGTTGCTGCCTCCAAACTCGAACCTGATGCCAACCAAGGGCTCAGCTTTCCTTCGAGATCTGGGGGACCTAAGGGCAGATAAACTGGAGATTAACCTCCACAATTCGACCCCCTGGCCCACCAGTACAATGGAGTGGGGGTTAATAACCGAGCTTTCGTTCTTCAGGGGGAGCCCACCCCCTCCAATTACTGGGTTGCAACCTGCAATATCCTAGATTGGGTAATGTACGGGGCTCTCCCAGGTTATAACCCACTAAACCCTATAAGTGGATTTCGTGAGAAGTGAAGAGATCCTGAACCGATCCTCAGGAGCCAACTTCTCGCAACCTGGAGCAGGAGGATCCGTATTAGTCCAAACTACGATTCAGAAGACCCTCCTGAAAGAAAATATCATCTCTGCTCCTTTTCTTCTTAAATTCAAGTTCCCCGCTCTACCAGCTTATGATGGCAAAGGTGACCCATGGTCGCACATTTATAAGTATTTGAATGTCATGCTCCTCCATGGGGCCGACCAGCCATACCTTTGTAGAGCCTTCCATTCTACCATGTTCAAGAGGGCATAAAGCTGGTATGAGGCTACATCGGCTCGGTCGACAAACAGGCAGAAATATTTTGCAAGCAATTCGTCACAGGACGACGTCCCAAGAAGAGGTCGTTGTTGGATATGGAAGACGTTTGTACACCCTTGTGGGGGATGTACGAGGGAATACGGACCTCGAACGTCGCGAACACGAAGTCATGTGCAAAGGGAATCTGTTCCCTTGCGGAGAGGATCTCTGTATGAGCGGGAAAGTCGCATTATATATGCATAAGTGCATGCGACATATGGCTAATAAAGGGGGAATATCTTAAGCTTATGTTGTACCATGCATATGGTACAACTTAAGCTTATAATGTGCCATGTATCATGGTACACCTTAATTAAGTTGTTCCAAAGGAACAACTTACCCTAAAATAACTACCTTGGGGGCTATAAATAAGACCCAAGGGTAGCCATTTTCCTTACACATTTTGCATGAAATTCATGCATGCATCTTCTTCATAGCGAAGCTCTGCAGAAATATTTCCTCTCCCTCCATCCAAGTTCTTAATCTAAAATAGAGATTTAGATTGTGGGATTAGTAGCCTTACTCCGTTCGTGAGTAGACTCGATCCGTCGTGGCGAATCCAAAGGCGAAGTTCGTAGACTACCGTGCCGCGTACGCAAGCGTAAGTCTAAACTTCATGTTATCGATCCTAACTCTGTTTTGGACAGGATCCTACATTGGTATCAGAGCCATATGGGTTCGCCCCGGTCAAACCATCGCCCCGTCGAAACTACGAACGAGTCGTTGTCTTTTTCACGAATGGGTCTCCTACTATTACGGATATAGTAGGAACGCTTCGTGACGGAGAGAACGCAGCGGTTGTTCTTTTCACGTTAGGGTCTCCTATCATTATGGATATGGTAGGAACTCTCCGTGACGGGAAGAACCGACCGTTCACGTAGTAAGTTATTCATTTTTGGCACACGGCCATTAGAAAATAACTAAATTCTCGACGAACGGGTGCTTCATCGAAGAACGGGTGCTTCATCGAGGAAGATGATGGAAGTTATTTCCATCGGGTAAGAGGAAAATTTGGTGCATGTGCACCATGGCCAAATGGGCCATGAAGGCCATGCACCCCCTCTCCTCATGCGGAGGGGGTTGGCTACGGCCAATAACCACCGGCGACCACCCCATCAAGGGGGAGGAGAAAGTGCGGCAACCCCATTCAAAGGGGGTGGCCGGCCATGGCCAAAGGGGCCATGGCCGGCCAACGCCGAAAGGCCTTGACCATGGCCGGCCATGGCCAAGCCATGACCGGCCATGGCCAAGCCGGCAGTGGCCGGCCAAGGCCGGGCCGGCAGTGGCTGGCCTTGGCCAAGGGCCTGCCGGCCAGGCCGGCCCTGGCAGTGGCCAGTGCCGGCCCTGGCCGGCCTGCTGGCCCTGGCAGAGGCCAGGGCCGGCGCCCTGGCCACTGCCAGGGCCAGGCCGGCCCTGGCAGAGGCCAGGGCCGGCGCCCTGGCCACTGCCAGGGCCAGGCCGGCCCTGGCAGAGGCCAGGGCCGGCGCCCTGGCCTCAGGCCAGGGCCTGGCCGAGGCCAGGGCAGGAGCCCTGGCCCCGGCCAGCGGCCAGGCCGAGGCCAGGGCAGGAGCCCTGGCCCCGGCCAGCGGCCAGGCCGCCCTGGCAAGAGGCCAGGGCAGCGCCCTGGCCTCAGGCCAGGGCCTGGCCGAGGCCAGGGCAGGAGCCCTGGCCCCGGCCAGTGGCCTGGCCGGCCGGCCCTGGCAGAGGCCAGGGCCTGGCCGGCCCTGGCCGAGGGGGGCAGGCCCCCTGGCCGGCCAAGGCAGAGGCCCTGGCCGGCCATTGGCCAAGCCCCGGCCAGGGCAGAGGCCCTGGCCGGGAGAAGTTGCAGTTCGAATATTGGTCGACCAATTTTGTGTTTTTGGTCGACCAATCCGACAGATGGTCTGGGTCGATTGCAAACTTGCCAAATGACCCATACGGGGTGACAAAAGGCATTGGTCAAACTCGAATGTGTCGATTAGCCCATACGGGGCTAACCACAGTGCCGACTAGTTCATACGGGACTAACGTTTGAATGAAGTTTTTAACTTGGGATCTACTCCTTGAAGATTAGCCATAGTGCTCTACTTCATGCGAGATTAGCCAAGTCATTGTGCTCTACTCTTCGGAGATTAGCCAATGTACTTATGAAATTGTGCTCTACTCCTTGAAGATTAGCCGTAATTCTCTACTTCATGCGAGATTAGCCATGTCATTGTGCTCTACTCTACGGAGATTAGCCAATGAACTTATGACGTTGTGCTCTACTCTACGGAGATTAGCCAATGTATTTTATATTCGTTTTGAAAAATACGTTTTCAAAAACGCTTTTCCGCTGCTAAGTACTATAAGAGTACTAACATTTGATAAAGTGAGGGAGAAATATTGAAAGTTACTCTAGATGGTGATTGGAAACATAGTGACCTTTCCGATTCTAGAGTAACATCTTCAATATTTTTCGAAAGTAACTTATCAAATACTTATTTTCCGCTGCTAGTACTATAAGAGTACTATAGTTTGATAAGTGATAGGGGAATATTGAAAGTTGTTCTAGATGGTGATTGGAATCATAGAGACCTTTTCGATTCTAGAACAACACCTTCAATATTTTTCGAAAGTAACTTATCAAATATAATATAATTCCAAGTGGGATTTGAATTTTAGAACTATCCAAATGGGATATTCTATTATCATTTCAAGTGGGAGTTATATTTTAAGAATTTTTTATGCAATGTTTTTGATCGAACCTTCGGTTTTGTGTCTTTTGCAGCATTTTAAAAGTAAAATGTCTTCCGCTTCAAAGAATATCGTCGCTGAGTTAAACAAAGGTGAAAAACTCAACGGCGATAATTACAAACTTTGGTCCATTAAGATACAATACGTTTTAGAGGAGCAAGAAGTGCTCGAAACTCTAAAGAACGTAATGATTGAACCCGAGTTGGGCACTACGGCCCAACACCGAAGAGACAAGGAAGCTTTTGATGCTTGGTCTCGGAAGAATAAGATAGCGCGCATTACGTTATTAAGCAGTATGGCTGATGACATAATGTGCATCTTCCGAGAACATGACCTAGCTATGGACATATGGTCCAAGCTAGAGGAGAAGTTCGGTGGCACATCGGTGTCCAAACTTCGCGCCTTAACTATAAAGTTCGATACATATAAGAAACGTCCAGATCATTCCATAGGGAAACATCTGCGACATATGGCGAACCTTATCTCGGAGTTAAAGGACGCAGGTCATGTGCTCACAGATGAGCAACAAATCCAAGCAGTCATACGTTCCCTACCAAATGGGTGGGATCAGATGAAGATGCATCTCACTCATAATGAGAGCATCAAGACCTTCAATGATGTTTCCAAGCACCTCGAATTAGAGGAAGAGCGGCTTGCGGCTGCCAAGCCAGGTGCAGAAGTGCACATGGTTGCTAGTTCCTCACACGGGGGAAAGAAACGTAAAGATCGTTCGAAGTCTTCTAATGAACGTAATAAGCAACCTGAGTCTACCAAGGAACCCAAACATAAGGGTGGACACAAGAAATGGCACAAGAAGAAAGACTTGAAAAGAATCAAGTGCTTCAAGTGCAACAAGCTCGGTCACTATGCTCGTTCGTGTACGAGTGGAAGTGACGAGGTGCCACCGACCACATAGCAAAGGACAGACGGTCCTTCGTGGAGTATCACCGGATACTCAAGGAATGAAGTGGATCAATGTAGGAAACAACACACGTGTTGAAGTGAAAGGCGTTGGGACTCGCAAGCTTGTCTTGGACAACGGCCGCACTATCCTACTTCATGATGTTCTCTTCATTCCATATATTCAAAGGAATATTAAAATTGTGGTCAATTTATTGGGTCTTGGTTAATGGTTGGTTCCTTCATGTTTGTAATATGGACCTATTTTTGTAATAATTCCTTTATTGGTTCTGGGTTATGTATTTAAAGGATTCATTGTAATAAGTACAATGTATGATTTCTCATTTCCTTATGACAAATTCTTTGACTAATGAGTCTAATATAATTTGTTGGCAATCAAGGCTTGGTCATATTGGACCAACGCGTATGGATAGACTTGCCAAACGTGGCCTTCTATCCAATGTTTCAAAGGTTGAATTGTCGACCTGCGAACATTGCCTTGAAAGGAAATCTTGTCGCAAGCCGTTTGGAACCGGCACAAGGGCCAAGGTTCCATTACCGCTTATCCATTCGGACATATATGGTCCGATGAATGTCAAGACAAGACGCGGGAAGTCCTATTTCATCACTTTTAATTGATGATTTCACCCGATTCGGTAATATCTATTTGATATCCCACAAAAGTGAAAGCACTAAACCTGCTTTAAAAACTATATGAGTTTAGTGGAGAATCAATTAGATCGCAAGATTAAGGTCATGCGAACCGATAGGGGCGGTGAATATCAATCAACAAGTTTAAAGGAACTTTGTGATGAAAAAGGCATAGTACATCAAGTAACTATGCCTTATACTCCTCAACAAATTGGTGTTGCAGAAAGGAGGTATAGGACTTTAATGAAAAATGGTCTGTTCAATGATGGCGCAAGCTAACTTGCCAATCACCTTCTGGGGTGATGCATTATTGACAACCGTTTTCATTTTAAACCGCGTACCCTCGAAATCAGTTAGCTCCACTCCTTATGAGTTGTGGAACCAAAGGTCTCCTAACTTAAACATTTTACCTTGAGTTTGTGCATTCAACGCACATATTTCCTCCCATAAGTATGGCAAACTTGGGCCATGGGGAAGGAAATGTATCTTTAAACGATACGCATTAAACTCCAAAGGTTATGTTTTTGTTAGTCAGGAAGACAATGGTGTGCTAATTGAGTTTGAGTCGAGGGATGTCACTTTCTTGGAAAACGAGTTTCCAAGACAGGGCAAGATAAGTCAGGACTTATCTCTATTTGAGATTTGTGATCAAGAAGGATTACCTCATTCGAGTGGGAGAATTCTTGGTGAAAACGAAAATACTTTTCAACCTTCACCAATGGATTATACGAATGACGATTATCCTATTCCATACGGGAATAATGATCCAAGTGGGAGCAATTCTAACAACATTTCAAGTGGGAGTGATATTAGAATTGATCTAAATTCGAGTCAACAAGGACTTGAAGAATCTCAAATATGCCACATCATGCCCTGCAAAAGACAAATGGATGGAAGCGATGAAGAAGGAATTGAAATCCATAAAAGTTAACCAAGTCTGGGACTTAGTTAACTCACCCAGAGGACATAGAGCAATTGGGAACAAATGGGTTCTCGAGATCAAGCATAAGGCTGATGGCTCTATAGATAGATATAAAGCTCGCCTTGTCGCGAAAGGTTTTACGCAACAGGAAGGGATAGACTACAAAAAAAAAACTTCTCACCTGTTGTGCGTTTTACCTTGATTCGCATGATTCTGGCAATGGTAGCTTGCTTATACCTCGAATTACATCAGATGGATGTAAAGACTGCCTTTCTCAATGGAGAATTGGACGAGGAGATCTATATGGAACAACCACCAGGGTTTGTAAAAGAAGGAAACGAACATAAGGTTTGTAAACTTCGTAAGTCCATATATGGTCTTAAATAATCCTCGAGGCAATGGTATATACAATTTCAAGAAGTTGTCTTATCAAATGGATTTTTCATACTTGATAAAGATAACTACGTATATATCAAGAGGATTAAAAGCAAGCATGTTATTATGTCTCTATATGTAGATGACATTTTAATAGCCGGAAATGACAAGGGCTTTGTGATGAGTATCAAGGCTTAGCTTTCATCAGTATTTTAGATGAAAGGCATAGGAAAAGCCGCATATATCCTTGGAGTTAAGATTTCAAGGAATCGTTCGAAGAAACTTCTTTCTCTTTCACAGGAGACTTATATAAAGAAGGTTCTAGAACGATTTAATATGCAGGACTGCAAGTCCATTGATATTCATATAAGCATATGCGATAATTTATATCTGGAATCGTGTCCAAAAGAACCAAAAGGAAAAAGAAATTATGGAAAAAGTTCCATATTCCAGTGCAGTTGATAGTCTTATGTACACTATGGTGTGTACGAGACCGGACATCTGTTTTTGCCGTTGGAAATGGTAAGCTGTTACCAATCCAACCCAGGGCAAGAACACTGGAAAGCGGTTAAGAGGATAATGCAGCATCTTAAAGGAACTGCAGATTTGCAAAAGACTGTGATAAAACCAAGAAGGTAGACATAAGGTACATATCTACGCATGAGATGATAGAGGATCAGCTTACGAAAGCGATCCCCAGAAATGTGTTTTATAAACACTTATCATCTCAAGGATTGCGTATGGGCTGAGTTGTACCAAATATATATTCCCATGTCTAAGAAATGATCAAAATTAATAAAAGAATAAGTTCTTTTTCCAACATTGCATATGAATTTCTTAAGAAATGTTTGTGTACATTTTTGAAATCTCAGCTGAATTGTGTGTATGTCGGACAGATTAAGGTTGGCTCTCTCACATGAGCAACCGCCTTATCTTATCAGATGGATAAGATAGAGATGAGACTAGTTTAAAGTCAAAATCATTAGACGAATGATTTAGAGTCATGACTTTAACAAGATAGTCGAATGAAAGATCTGCATCATATGGATGCTTACAAAAGATCTGAGATCTATATCACAAGGATATAAAGATCTCATTGGATTTTTTAAATCCTATCTGTCTTATGCAGGATGAGAGTCCGTGAATATTTCACGAGTAGTAAGGGGACTCAAAAAGATAGGCACTGTGGTGTCTGATCTTTTCATCCGTACAACATCATTAAGACATACTCTCCATGGGAAAGGAGTGATGTTGTAATACGTGTTCATACCACGTATGCATTTAGACCACTGAGTTAGTAGCAATAGTGTTTGCTATTATGTGAGACTCAAAGGCCATACGGGTCTTAACTCTTACCCTCAAGGACTCCAATTGGTTCCTTTAGATTTGACGAGATGATCGCTATCTTAGCGTGTTACTAATGGGCTATGGTAATTCGGCTCGGCGGGGCACGTTAGAAAAGCGAATCAAGTCAAGATCAAAAGGTTCGCAAGAAGAGGAAGATTGATTTCATATTCGCATTTGGACTTTAATGATTCAAAGCTGGCCAGCCAATTGTAATCCAGATGGGATTCAATTGTTGAATATAAAGTACAAGAAAATGTGAAGAAATAATCTAGGGTAAAGCATGCGTTGAACTACTCAACTTTGCACCTTCGAGGTCGTTGTGTATCTCTAACAAGTGCACAACAACAGACTCTACGCGCATGACGGTCGCACGGTCTATTTCTCGGTATGATAGATGAAAGAACTAAGGGAAAGACGTTCTCTTACAATCCCCTCAAGTGTGAGTGGGAGATGTTGGATATGGAAGACGTTTGTACACCCTTGTGGGGGATGTACGAGGGAATACGGACCTCGAACGTCGCGCACACGAAGTCATGTGCAAAGGGAATCTGTTCCCTTGCGGAGAGGATCTCTGTATGAGCGGGAAAGTCGCATTATATATGCATAAGTGCATGCGACATATGGCTAATAAAGGGGGAATATCTTAAGCTTATGTTGTACCATGCATATGGTACAACTTAAGCTTATAATGTGCCATGTATCATGGTACACCTTAATTAAGTTGTTCCAAAGGAACAACTTACCCTAAAATAACTACCTTGGGGGCTATAAATAAGACCCAAGGGTAGCCATTTTCCTTACACATTTTGCATGAAATTCATGCATGCATCTTCTTCATAGCGAAGCTCTGCAGAAATATTTCCTCTCCCTCCATCCAAGTTCTTAATCTAAAATAGAGATTTAGATTGTGGGATTAGTAGCCTTACTCCGTTCGTGAGTAGACTCGATCCGTCGTGGCGAATCCGAAGGCGAAGTTCGTAGACTACCGTGCCGCGTACGCAAGCGTAAGTCTAAACTTCATGTTATCGATCCTAACTCTGTTTTGGACAGGATCCTACAGTCGTCCCATTTCTTCTCGCTCAAACAAAACGAGAATGAGTAAATCCGAGCCTTCGTTCAGAGATTCAACGACGAGAGGCTCGATGTAGAGGAGACACCGGATGTAACTGTCATAGCGACGAACACCCAAGCGGTCCGAAACAAGCACCTGAGGAGGGCCCTTCACCAGTTCCCCCAAACACCGTCGCAGAGATGCTCAACATAACAGATCGGTTCATTTCCTCCGAGGAGGCAGAAGAACCAGCTGGAGCTAATTCAAAGAGCACCCCATCCCACCACAGAGGCATGAGGCGAGAGAAACAAAACTCGGGGATCCCCCGCCAGGAGTCCCGAGATAAGAGGCTCATGGAGAGGAGCCCTCGAAGTAAGGAACGTCCTACCTACGCTAAGCCGGTCGCCCCTAAGACAGAAGTTCTTGTCTACGTCCCACGAGAAGAGCAGATCCAAGAGACAGCAAAGAAGGGCAAATACGAGAAGTGGGACGATCTCAAATTCTGCCAATATCACAATGACTATGGGTACGACACCAATGACTGTTGGATTCTCAAAAAAGAGCGCGATGCCCTGGTCAAGCAAGGACACCCCAAGTGCCCGGCCAATGATCCACCTAGCAAGGAAGGATCCTCAAAGCAGAAGGGCAAGATGATGGGATCGCATGTCACCAAGGTGGTCGATTAATGAGCCATCTAAGACTTGAGGTGAATAAAAGGGCAATGAACAGCAACAACTCCGACGTCGATTGGAAAACACATGTACGCCTTTTTCGCTTTTTTCTGTAACTTCCGTCAATAAAGCATATCTCTTTCACCGAATAAAGTTTCACTTCCATAAGCCTTCGTAAAGTCTACAGAAACTATCCTTTCAAAACTCCCCTCAAAAAGATCCGAACATTGGGAGGATGGTCGTTAGTTGTAAGTCGAAGGGGCCACCCCCTCGCCACTAAACGAATCTCCTAAAAACGGTCGTCAACCATAAGTCGAAGGGGCCACCACATCGCCACTAAACGACTCTCCTAAAACAGTCGTCATCTATAAGTCGAAGGGGCCACCCCTTCGCCACTGAACGACTTTCCTAAACGAGAGTCGGTAGTAAGTTGAAAAGGCCACCCATTCGCTACTAAACGACTCTCCTAAAAACGATTGTCAGTCATAAGTCAAAGGGGCCACCCCCTTGCCACTAAAGGACTCTCCTAAAACGGTTGTCGGCCATAAGTCGAAGGTGCCACCCCCTGGCCACTGAACGACTCTCCTAAAACAATCGCCAGCCATAAGTCGAAGGAGCCACCCCTTCGCCACTAAACGAATCTCCCAAACGGTCGTCAGCCATAAGTCGAAGGGGCCACCCCATCACCACTGAACAACTCTGTTGGATCATGTCAAAACAAGGACGTTAGGATCGATTAATGAAGTAGAGACTTATGCTTTGCATACGCAGCACCGTAATCTCGGAACTTCGCCCTCGGATTCGCCACATTGGTCGATACTTCGTCACAGAGGATCGAAGCAGAGTTTCACCGCCTAAATCTCTATTTAGAAGAGGATTTTAATGGAAGGGAGAAGAAGAACATAAGATGCCTTATGCAAACTTATGGCATGGAAAGTGTAGTATGAATGCCTTACCATTGGGTCCTATTTATAGGCTTTAGGGGTGGTTATTGTAGGAAATAACCAATTATAAGCTTATTAGCCTATATTAGCACATTCATTTATCCTCTTCTTCATTCACTTATCAAGTGCCTTTATGCATTTATAAGTGACTTTTTCCACTTATCGAGTGGCTTTTTCCACTTATCGAGTGGTCCTTTTCACATGAGAAAAGGTTCCCTTCGTGCACGCTTTCGTGCACGCGACATCTAAGGTCCGTATACCCTCATACATCCCCTCATGGGTGTATTCATGTCGTCCATATCCAACATCTCCCACTCACACTTGAGGGGATTGTAAGGAAACATCTTTCCTTTAACTCTTCTGTTTATCATACCGAGAAATAGGCCGTGTGACCGTCATGCGCATAGAGTCCGCTGTTGTGCACGTGTTAGAGATACACAACACCCCTCGAGGTGCAAAGTTGAGTAGATCAACGCATGCTTTACCCTAGATTATTTCTTCACATTTCTTATACTTTACATTCAACAATTGAATCCCATCTGGATTACAATCAGCTGGCCAGCTTTGAATATCTAAAGTTCAAATGTGAATATGAAATTAATCTTCCTCTTCTTACGATCCTTTTGATCTTGACTTGACTTGCTTTTCTAACATGCCCCGCCGGACCGAATTAACCATAGTCCATAAGCAACATGCTAAGATAGCAATCACCCAGTCAAATCTAAAGGAACCAATTAGAGTCCATAAGGGTAATGAGTTAAGACCCATGTGGTCTTTGGGTCTCACATAATAGTAAACACAATTACTATTCTAACCCAATGGTCAAAAATGCATACGTAGTATGAATACGTATTACAACATCACTCCTTTCCCAGGGAGCGTATGTCTTAATGATGTTTTAAGGATGATAACCAGACAGCACAATGTCTGGCTTTGAGTCCCTTTTACTACTCATAATTTTCTGGACCCACATCCCGCATAAGACAGATAGGATTTCAAAAAAAAATCCTCTTAGATCTTTTGAAAGCATCCATATGATGCAGATCTTTCATACGACTATTTTTTTTAAGTCATGACTCTAAATCGTCCGTCTGACGATTTTGACTTTAAACAGGTTTCATCTTTATTTTTGTCCGTCTGATAGAATAAAGGCGGTTGCTCATGTGAGAGAGCCAACCTTAATCTGTCCGACATACTAAAAAAACAGCTGAGATTTAAAATGTACACAAACATTTTCAAGAAAGTCATATGCAATGTTGAAAAAAGAACTTATTCTTTTATTAAATTTGATAATTTACAGACATGGGAATTTACATTGGTACAACTCAGCTCTTACGCAATCCTTGAGATGATAAGTGTTTGTAAAACACATCTCTGGGGATCGCCTTCGTAAGCGGATCTGCTATCATCTCATGCGTAGATATGTACCTTATGTCTACCTTCTTGGTCTTATCATAGTCTTTTACAAATTTGTAGCGGATATCTATGTGTTTGGTCTTACAATGGAATTTAGGATCTTTGACATAGGCTATAAATGCTTGACTATCGCTGTGTATAGGTACAGCACATGAGTCACTTGCATCAATTAGCATGTCTAAGAACTTCCTAAGCCAAACAGCCTCTTGGACTGCCATGCTAAATGCTACAAACTCGGATTCCATAGTTGAAAATGCGATGCAGGATTGTTTCTTGCTACTCCAGGATATTGCACCAGATCCGAGTAGAAAAACATATCCTGAGGTCGATCGTCGCTCATCGAGATCACCCGCCCAATCAGCATCAGTGTAGCCTTCGAGCCTCAAGGCATCTCCTTGATAGCATAAAGCATAGTCCGCAGTTCCCTTAAAATACCGCAATATCATCTTAACCGCTTTCCAGTGTACTTGCCCTGGATTGGATTGGTAACGACTTACCATTCCAACGGTAAAATAGATGTCCGGTCTTGTACACATCATAGCGTACATAAGACTACCAACTACACTGGAATATGGAACTTTTTCCATAATTTCCTTTTCCTTTTGGTTCTTTGGACACGATTTCAGACATAAATTGTCGCACTTGCTTATAGGAGTATCAATGGACTTGCAGTCCTGCATATTAAAACGTTCTAAAACCTTCTTTATATAAGTCTCCTGTGAAAGATAAAGAAGTTTCTTCGAACGATTCCTTGAAATCTTAACTCCAAGGATATATGCGGCTTCTCCCATGTCTTTCATCTCAAAAACTGATGAAAGCCAAGCCTTGATATCCATCACAAAGCCCTTGTCATTTCCGGCTATTAAAATGTCATCTACATATAGAGACATAATAACGTACTTGTTCTTAATCCTCTTGATATATACACAGTTGTCTTCATCAAGCATGGAAAAACCATTTGATAAGACAACTTCTTGAAATCGTATATATCATTGCCTCGAGGATTGTTTAAGACCATATATGGACTTACGAAGTTTACAAACCTTATGTTCGTTTCCTTCTTTTACAAACCCTGTTGGTTGTTCCATATAGATCTCCTCGTCCAATTCTCCATTGAGAAAGGTAGTCTTTACATCCATTTGATGTAATTCGAGGTCTAAGCAAGCTACCATAGCCAGAATCAGGCGAATCGAGGTAAAACGGACAACAGGTGAGAAGGTCTCTTCGTAGTCTATCCCTTCCTGTTGCGTAAAACCTTTCGCGACAAGGCGAGCTTTATATCTGTCAATAGAACCATTAGCCTTATGCTTGATCTTGAGAACACATTTGTTCCCAATAGCTCTACGTCCTCTGGGTAAGTCAACTAAGTCCCAGACTTGGTTAACTTTCATGGATTCCAACTCTTCCTTCATCGCTTCCATCCATTTGTCTTTCGCAGGGCATGATACTGCCTGTTTGAAAGTAGCAGGCTCGTCATCATCCTGTAGTAAAGTCATAAAGGTTTGCGGAAATTCATCATCAAATCTTAGAGGAGCCAACCTTGTACGATTACTACGTCGTATTTGAGATTCTTCAAGTCCTTGTTGACTCAAATTTAGATCAATTCTAACATTACTCCCACTTGGAATGTCGTTAGAAATGATCCCACTTGGATCATTATTCCCGTATGGAATAGGATTTGCGTCATTCGTATCATCCATTGGTGAAGTTTGAAACATATTTTCTTCTTCACCAAGAATTCTCCCACTCGAATGAGGTAATCCTTCTTGATCATTAATCTCAAATAGAGATAAGTCCTGACTTATCTCGCCCTGTCTTGGAAACTCATTTTCCAAGAAAGTGACATCCCTCGACTCTTACTCAATTAGATCTACATTATCTTCCTGACTAACGAAAACATAACCTTTGGAGTTTTCTGCGTATCGTATAAAGATACATTTCCTTCCCCTTGGCCCAAGTTTGCCATACTTATGGGAGAAAATATGTGCGTAGGATGCACATCCCCAAGGTTATAAAATGTTTAAGTCAGGAGACCTTTGGTTCCACAACTCATAAGGAGTGGAGCTAACTGATTTCGAGGGTATGCGGTTTAAAATGAAAGTTGCTGTCAATAATGCATCACCCCAAAAGGTGATTGGCAAGTTAGCTTGCGCCATCATTGAACGGACCATTTCCATTAAAGTCCTATTCCTCCTTTCAGCAACACCATTTTGTTGAGGAGTATAAGGCATAGTTACCTGATGTACTATGCCCTTTTCATCACAGAGTTCCTTAAAACTTGTTGATTGATATTCACTGCCCCTATCGGTTCGCAAGACCTTAATCTTGCGATCTAATTGATTCTCCACTAAACTCATATAGTTTTTAAAACATGTTAATGCTTCATTTTTGTGGGATATCAAATAGATATATCCGAATCGGGTAAAATCATCAATAAAAGTGATGAAATAGGACTTCCCTCGTCTTGTCTTGACATTCATCGGACCACATATGTCCGAATGGATGAGCTGTAATGGAACCTCAGCCCTTGTGCCGGTTCCAAACGGCTTGCGACAAGATTTCCCTACAAGGCAATGTTCGCAAGTCGACATATCAACTTTTGAAACATTAGATAGAAGGCCACGTTTGGCAAGTCTATCCATACGTGTTGGTCCAATGTGACCAAGCCTTGCATGCCAACAAATTATATCAAACTCATAAGTCGATGAATTTGCAACAAGGAAATTTTCATTACAATATGAAGAGTCATACATTGTATTTAATACAATAAATCCTTTAAATACATACACAGTGCCAATTAAGGAATTATTACAAAACAAGTCCACTTTACAATCATGAAAAAACCAGTTATAACCAAGACCCATTAACACGACTACAGATATTATATTCCTTCGAATATTTGGAGCGAAGAGAACATAATGAAGTAGGAGAGTGCGGCCGTTGTCCAAGACTAGCTTGCAAGTCCCAACGCCTTTCACTTCAACACGAGTGTTGTTTCCTACATAGATCCACTTCGTTCCTTGGGGTATCCGATGATACTCCACGAAGGACCGTCTGTCCCTTGCTATGTGGTCGGTGGCACCTGAATCAATTATCCAAAATGGATTAGATTCCACAAGAAATATTGAACTAGAAACACATATGTAACTAGTATAATTACAAGTTACCTTGTCGCCTCCACTCGTACACGAACGAGCATAGTGACCAAGCTTGTTGCACTTGAAGCACTTGATACTATCCAAGTCTTTCTTCTTGGGCCATTTCTTGTGCCCACCCTTATGTTTGGGTTTCTTGGTAGACTCAGGTTGCTTATTACGTTCATTGGTAGACTTCGAACGATCTTTCCGTTTCTTTCCCGTGTGAGGAACTAGCAACCATGTGCACTTCTGCACTTGGCTTGGCAGCCGCAAGCCGCTCTTCCTCTAATTCGAGGTGCTTGGAAACATCGCTGAAAGTCTTGATGCTCTCATTATGAGTGAGATGCATCTTCATTTGGTCCCACCCATTTGGTAGGGAACGTATGACTGCTTGGATTTGTTGCTCATCAGTGAGCACATGACCTGCATCCTTTAACTCTGAGATTAGATTCGCCATATGTCGCAGATGTTTCCCCATGGAATGATCTGGACGTTTTTTGTATGAATCAAATCTTATAGTTAAGGCGCGAAGTTTGGACACCGATGTGCCACCAAACTTCTCCTCAAGCTTGGACCATATGTCCATGGCTAGGTCAAGCTCTCGGAAGATGCGCATTATGTCATCGACCATACTGCTCAATAACGTAATGCGGGCTATCTTGTTCTTCCGAGACCAAGCATCAAAAGCTTCCTTGTCTCGTCTGTATTGGGCCGTAGTGCCCAACTCGGGTTCAATCATTACGTTCTTTAGAGTTTCGAGCACTTCTTTCTCCTCTAGAACGTATTGTATCTTGATGGACCAAAGTTTGTAATTATCGCCGTTGAGTTTTTCACCTCGGTTTAACTCAGCGACGATATTCTTTGAAGAAGAAGACATTTTACTTTTAAAATGCTGCAAAAGTCACAAAACCGAAGGTTTGATCAAAAACATTGCATTAAAAATTCTTAAAATATAATTCCCATTTGAAATGATAATAGAATATCCCATTTGGATAGTTCTAATTTCAACTCCCACTTGGAATGATATTTATAATTTGAAAAGTTACTTTCGAAAAATATTGAAGATGTTACTCTAGAATCGGAAAGGTCACTACGTTTCCAATCACCATCTAGAGTAACTTTCAATATTTCCCGCTCACTTATCAAAGAATAGTACTCTTATAGTACTTTGCAGCGGAAAAGCGTTTTTGAAAACATATTTTTCAAAACGTTTATTTTAATCTAGTACCCTTATGATACTAGAGAAATATTTGGTAATCCCTGGCCATTGCCGGGGTTGAGCCGTAGCCGTGCCAAGGCCGGATCCCACCTGAGAGGATTTTTCTACAAGCCATTGTCGCCGGCTCCCGTATGGATCCGGGCGCTTCCCCCGTATAGGAGAATTTTGCCGCAGATGACTGTCGTTGGCCCCGTATGGGCTAGTCGGCATGTTCGTGTTACATCGACCAAGGCCTCTCACCGAGGCCGACCAATGCGACCAAAAATCCCCGATTGGTCGACCAGGGCCTCTGCCCTGGTCGACCAAGGACCCTGGCACCCCCCGGCCAGGGCCTCTGCCCTGGCCGAGGCTGGCCAAGGGCCGGCCAAGGCCTCTGCCCTGGCCGAGGCCGGCCAGGGCCAGCCAGGGCACTCTGCCCGGGCCGGCAGGGCCCGGGCCGGCCGCGGCCAGGGCCCTCTGGCCCTGGCCGAGGTCGGCCTGGCCAGGGCCCCCTGGCCCTGGCCGGCCAGAGCCAACCAGGCCCTGGCCGGGGCCGGCCATGGCCGACCATGGCCGGCCACCCCCTTGTATGGGGTTGCCGCACACACTCCCCCCCCCGACGGGGTGGTTTTCGTTGTCATTTGGCCGTAGCCAACCCCCTCCGCATGGGGAGGAGGGATGCATTGCCTCCATAGCCCATTTGGCCATGGTGGTCATGCACCAAAGGTCATCTTCTCTGATGGGGATAACTACCATCGTCTTCCTCGATGAAGCACCCGTTCGTCGATGAAGCACCCGTTCGTCGAGAAAGTAGTTATTCTCTATTGGACGTGTGCCAAAATGAAGAAATAACATACTCTAAAGTTCGCAAACTACACGCTCCACATGAAGAGAGTTCACATTCCCTATGAATGGAGACTCAGCATCCATGAAGAGTGCGAGCTTGACGATATGAACGGTCGGTTCTTCCCGTCACGGAGAGTTCCTGCCATATCCGTAATGACAGAAGACCCTAACGTGAAAAGAACAACCGCTGCGTTCTCTCCGTCACGAAGCGTTCCTACCATATCCATAATGGTAGGATACCCATTCGTGAAAAAGACAATGCCTCGTTCATTGGTTCGACGGGGCGACGGTTTGACCGGGGCGAACCCGTATGGCTCTGATACCAATGTTGGATCCTGTCAAAACAAGGACGTTAGGATCGATTAATGAAGTAGAGACTTACGCTTGCGTACGCAGCACCATAATCTCGGAACTTCGCCCTCGGATTCGCCACAACGGTCGATACTTCGTCACGGAGGATCGAAGCAGAGTTTCACCGCCTAAATCTATATTTAGAAGAGGATTTTAATGGAAGGGAGAAGAAGAACATAAGATGCCTTATGCAAACTTATGGCATGGAAAGTGTAGTATGAATGCCTTACCCTTGGGTCCTATTTATAGGCTTTAGGGGTGGTTATTGTAGGAAATAACCAATTATAAGCTTATTAGCCTATATTAGCACATTCATTTATCCTCTTCTTCATTCACTTATCAAGTGCCTTTATGCAATTATAAAGTGACTTTTTCCACTTATCGAGTGGCTTTTTCCACTTATCGAGTGGTCCTTTTCACACGAGAAAAGGTTCCCTTCGTGCACGCTTTCGTGCACGCGATATCTGATGTCCATATACCCTCATACATCCCCTCATGGGTGTATTCATGTCGTCCATATCCAACAGACTCTCCTAAAACAAGCATCAGCCATAAGTCGAAGGGGCAACCCCTTCGCCACTGAACTACTCTCCTAAACGAGCATCAGCCATAAGTCAAAGGGGCCGCCCCTTCGCCACTGAATGACTCTCCTAAACGAGTGTCAGTCGTAATTCGAATGGGCCACCCCTTTGCTACTAAACGACTCTCCTAAATGAGGGTCAGCCATAAGTCGAATGGGCCACCCCTTTGCTACTGCACGACTCTCCCAAACAAGAGTCAGCCATAGGTCAAATGGGCCACCCCTCGTCAATTAACGACTCCTAACACGAGCGTCAGCCTTAAGTCGAAGGGGACACCCCCTCGCCACTGAACGACTGTCCTAAAACGGTCGTCAGCCATAAGTCGAAGGGGCCACTCCCTCACCACTGAACGACTCTCCTAAAATGATCGTCAGCCATAAGTCGAAGGGGCCACCCCTTCGCCACTGAACGACTCTTCCAAACGATCGGCAGCCATAAGTCGAAGCTGCCACCTCCTCGCTACTGAACGACTCTCCTAAAACGGTGGTCAGTCATAAGTCGAAGGGGCCACCCGCTCGCCACTGAACAACTCTCCTAAAACGGTCGTCAGCCAAAAGTTGAAGGGGCCACCCCTTCGCCATTGAGCAACTCTCTGTTACGCCCCGCTTCCCAAGTACGGAAGGCAAGAGGTGAAGAGGTCCGCTCAGACTAGAGCTGTGAAACTACAGTCTGATAAGCGTCTGTGTGTTCATCCATTCGCATATTCTTGAATTGCAAAAGAAACAACAACAATAATAATAGTAATTGAAGGAGTTAAAGATTAACCAACATTCAACAATATCCAATTTAAAATTCAAAGCATCTAGATAGTCATAAAAAGGAAGTGCAAGAGTCTAAAAGAAAGGCCCGAAGCATGGACGAAACTAAATCATAAATAATGACCAACCTCAAGCTCGACGTCAGCAAACTGTCATCCTCAGCAACAAACTCAGACTCTAAACCTGACATGTGACACCCAAAGAGAAAATGGCACATGTCAGCAAAACGCTCCAAAAAGAGGAAGGGAGACTTTTGTGCAAGGAAACGTAAAAGCAAAAGAGTGCAACTAGCAGTTCTAAAAATGATGACATAGCATGATACATTAATGAATGCTGCAGTTTAAACATGAACATGATATGACACGTCGTAGCAAAAGCTACTAAACAATATTTCATTAAAAGCAGTAAAACATGAGTTCGCGTCGTGCACTGGGTTTACTCTTTACAGCTGAAGTTACAGATCAGGCACACTTCTATGCTACGTGATAGCTTAACCCTCCCACAGGGTTTACGCCTTTCAACTGAAGTGGCTGTACGGGCACACTTCTACGCTGAGTGATCGCTTAACCCTACCCCTCCACGTGTATATAGACTGGCGCCCATCTTTTGGATCACGAGCCAGGAAGTGTTTTTACATTTCAAGCTTCTGGAACACGAGCCAGGAATTATTATTTATTTGGCATAGGGGTGCACCTAGCGTCATTCATTATGTAGGAGTCAAAATCCTACTCGCCGTAGCTTACATTTTAATAGTAGTGTGTGCTACACAATCACGACAAACGTTCAATGCATGAAATGACATGACAATTTGCAACATGATAATATAAAAAGCAGTTAATGCATGTGTACCGTTTATCAAAATTAAACATGACATGTGATATGCATGAATCATGACATGGCAAGGGTGTCGGATCTAGCTTCGTTGTCAAGCTAGATCAAGCATGGGTGTCGGATCTAGCTTTGTTGTCAAGCTAGATCTAATATGGCGTCTAGGCGACTATCATTTCACCGCCTAGTCTCTTTTACAAAAAAATCATAGAATGGCCTAAACATGGCCTAGCAATTTACTGTGCAAGTTTCACATGCCTGAAAAAAAACATCCGAATCCTCACTTCAACGGTCCAGAATCTCTTTCTATGTGCTCAATCACCAATCACCAATCCTACAGTCCCGTATTCAATTATCTTAAATTAGTGATTTAACCAACAAAATTAACGATTTTTATCTTGTTTAAACATGTGGTGTTCGGGTTCCTACGGATCGGGATATACCTCAACACGACGCGAGAGCCACACTGACGTCGGGTAGCGATAACAGGGGATGGATTCCAGTAGCGAGCAAGGCACGGCATCGTCTTAGGTGGCGACAACTAGGGGCAGCGAGCACGACATGGTAGCGAGCAACACGAATGCCGGCGGCGGACTATCGGCCTAGGGGCTGCCGTGGGGAGAAGGGCCGGGTGCAAATGGTTGGCCGACAATCTATGTGGAAGGCCGACAGTATAGTGGTTGCCATGGAGTTGCTGTTGTGTGCGACAAGGGAAGCTTATCGGTTTTGTGGAAGGATCTAGGAGGTGGAGGAAGGGAGGACAGTTTTGGGGCGAGGGGAATTGGCCTGAGATTGTGTCGGCAAGAAGGAGAAGAGAGGGTGGCTGGCCGTGGGGTATAATAGGAGCAACGACAGCTTTTAGTGGTGGTTGCTGGCAGTTTTTAGGGGCTAGGGCTGCTGTTTTGTTGGTTTCAGGTGAAGGGGGGCAGGCTGGAAATGAGGGTTACGGCTGGGCGATTTTCGGCAAGGGGAAGTGGGGGTCGGCTGTCCAAGGAGGTGGGGAAAGAGGTGTCCAGTGTGGAGGCAATGGTGGTGCGGCTGTGGAGACCGGACATGGACAGTTCGGCTTGCTGTTTTGTGCAGAAATGGAGGTGTTGTGCGGTCTGCAGGTGGTTGCACGAGATGGTGCGGCTGTCGGGGACGCGGCTGGGCGGCCGACGGCTAGCTTGGCTGGAGTAGCAAGGAGGGGTGCGTGAGTTTGGGTCTGAGGCGGATGGCTTGAAGAAAACCTATGTTAGGTTGCGTGAGTTGCTATAATAGATGTGTTATTTGCTATGTGGGGTTGAAAAGGGGTGGATTTTTGGTTGATTGGAGAGAGAGAGATGGTGTGAGAAGGGGAGGGTAGATTTAGGGTGCACATAGCTAGGGAATTATTTCAACATGTGACGTATCATAACCTAGGGATAGATTTAATTATTTTAAATTGGGATTGAGTTAGCGATAAATCTAGATCAAAGATGATTAGTATGAAAGGTTGGTCTAACGGTGCCCGAAAAATACAAGGAAAATATCGGGACGACCATGTCGACAAGAGAATCGAGACTACGATGGTCGGTCACGGGCTAGGGTAACGGAAAACGGAACTAAAAATAAAAAGATCAAACGTCGAAGTCTAAAGTTACGACACCCCTTCAAACAAAGTTGTTTTGAGGAAGAATGAGCCGTGAAATGACATCCACGAAAAATTCCACAAATAAGTACTCTCTCAGAGAGTCACAACGACATATTACTTCGCACGTTTGGGATACAAGGAGAGGCAACAAAAATACGCGTACGAACAAGAAGGTACACACACGAAAAACATTCGATCTAAAAGCGACCGTGACATCCTACCCACCTTAGAATAAAGTCCGTCCTCGGACTTTCTAACTAAAAAATATATCTAGCCATTCTAGTAACTACCCCAATCATATCACACCATAATCCAAACCATGTATAGTCACTACAAGTGCTTATATATGCACTAGGTAGTCAAACATTAATACTACAAACATGTATATATAAGCACCTTCTATACTTATACTTATCGTAGGTAGTCAAGTTCGTACACGTACTCCAATCATTCATATAGTCACGTACATCCCTTATATAACTATCACTCGCTTATAACATAACCATGGTACAGATACCTACATAAAAATAGTTCACACCAGTAAATACAATCATAATACTTCACATATAAATAACTACCTATGCACAAAACAAACATGGATAAACTACTCCATATAATTCCTGGTGTTCATCCAATACCAAACATATCAACACATGTAATCACACCATACAATATTAAATCATGTTTGCTATATCTAATATACATTCACCAATACTATAAATACACAAGTATATAGTTATTCAAATACACGCAGATACTTCACCGTATATACACATCACATACACTCATATAACTATATTCAAGACACATCACACGTACCATAGTCACAAACACCAATAGCTAAACACATACTTACCCGTGCATGGTGCACGCCCACACACGCTAATTTACTATTCATACATGCCACTCATACCACTATATACTTAACACATTCTACACACCTAGTTTAGCTAGCATATATACATTCAAACATGTAAAACCTTAGTAAATAACTACACTACAAGACCAACACCTATAACTATATAATGGTATAGCCACCCACAACCATGTGCGTAACGTAACCATGCACAACCAAACCTATCACTATACACACATCATCCATTACTATGCTCATAGTACCATACACCAACCACCGACAAATATAACAATATATTTAGAGTATACCCATTCAAGCATGAGTGTGACTCAAAGACCCATACAAGAACCAGAATACTTATATTTAACACGATACTTATACATATACCAATGCACCCCTCTTATATATTTACACCAACGTATTCATATTACTCGTCACACCATACAGGTAAAGCATATGTCATCATATACACACAATAATCTTAATAACACTTTATAATTAGTCAAGTAACACCCCCACAATGCAATCACTTTACACATTATAATAATATTACAAACAGCAGCACACGTATACAATCAAAATACATTATCCCATATATGCATACATCGTATAGTTACATACATATAATATATTCACACCATAGCAATTTTCATATAATTAGTATACTACTACATATACATATCCATACATAGTCACGACATACAATAATCGTGTATACCTCATGGTATACACGTACACACACAACATCCGTAAAGGCAAGCAATAGTAAATAAAATTATAACCCTATTACCATATGTATATCACACATATTCATATAGTAAGCACATACATATCTTGACTAAGCACATACATATCTACGTACGAGCGCACGCTCATACGTACTAACATATAAATCATATAATAGGCATACACACTCAACTATAAGTACACATATTATCATTACACCCAACATGCACATGACTCTCTAGTATACTATTTCAAGCATTTACAAGTACCTTCATACCACATACACCACTAGTAGATATTCCAACACTAATTCTAATATAAATACAGACATCCCTAAAGTGGTATAGCTATCCACACATGTATTTATAAATACCATCATTCATACAACTTCATATATATCATAAATAACACTGAGTATGCATATATAACACAAGAGACAATCATTAATATACTAAGGGTAGCACACTCATACATGAGTGGTACGCAGGGGTCACACACACGGGTTCACACATTCTACCTATATACATGCACCACGACGACATCACAATAAAAATAATGAGCCCACCAAACTACACTAAGGTTGACATAGGCAATGGCAAGAACTAGTAGGATGACTAAGCAATAGTAAGGGAACCGAAATCAAATAGCATAACGAAACAAGATCGGGATGAACGGGTCCAGATGAGGCGAGGATAAAGAGATAACTTGGTTAGGTGAAACAAAGATATAATTGTGAATATTAAGTAAGGGAAAGAAAGATATAATAATATCCTTACAAAATACTGGAGAATAGGGTGTAAATGATATAAGTTAAAATGCAAAGTAGGGATTAGACAAAAGAATATAAAAACGGACATACTTGAAAAGTTGAAGTTCTCTTTCGCACAAGAATATTTAGAGATCGGTACAATAAGTTATTTGAAATAAGTTTGAGTAGTATATATATATAGTAAGAGAAGAAATGGTATATGTTAGAAAATATTATAAAGTAGTAATTTAAATATTTCGACGAAAAGTTTCGAAATTCAAAGAATGAATTTTAGTCAACCAAAGTGTAGGAAGTCTAAGCTCATACTAAATGTTTTCAAAGACTTTAAACTGGAAGAGGAATTCAAAATAAATAAAGTTTGAAAATATTTTTTGAAGGATCAGGATGGTAAGTGGGGAAGATTCAACGATTGATGATGAACGACATGAAGGAATCACGTGAATCGAAAGCAAGGAAGTGAATCAAATATTCAAAATGTAAAGACGAATGAGATATAACTTACTGAATATGCTACGATGGAATTTTATGGTCATGGCTGACAAGTGTAATGATTAGGAAGAGATAGACATCAGGGGTTCTAATTACTGGGCCGACTTAAGATCAGGAGGAACTTAGCACTAAGACTTCCTAATGAACTAGACTGTAATAGAGATCTCAGGAAAAGGGTCCTTAGAGGATCAAGATTACATTCTGCTGGGCCCGAAATTGATGGACCCAAGCGAATGACTAAAGGGGAAAAAATTCTAGAAATCTAATATGGTCCGAGCTGGGTGAGAGGCTACTAGGGTATCATAAGACGAGTACGACTAAATCTTACGAAGATGCCCGACTCTTAAATCTGGACGTCTATCTAAGTCTTCCCACCGTCTAAGACAAGGAAAACCTTTATATTAGACTCAAATTTTATGACTCGAATGTTCCGAATGTTTCAATGGATGTTTTATTATTATCGTTGTTTTGATATTTCGCAGGTGCAACGACCTGCATGGGCTACCACAAAAACATGTCACGCCCCGCTTCCCAAGTACGGAAGGCAAGACATGAAGAGGTCCGCTCAGACTGGAGCTGTGAAGTTACAGTCTGATAAGCGTCTATGTGTTCATCCATTCGTAGATTCTTGCATTGCAAAAGAAAAAACAATAATAATAATAGTAATTGAATCAGTTAAAGATTAACCAACATTCAACAACATCCAATTTAAAGTTCAAAGCATCTAGATAGTCATAAAAAGGAAGTGCAAGAGTCTAAAAGAAAGGCCCCAAGCATGGCCAAAACTAAATCATAAATAATGACCAACCTCAAGCCTGACATCAGCAAACTGTCGTCCTCAGCAACAAACTCAGACTCTAAACCTGACATGTGACACCCAAAGAGAAAAGGGTACATTCAGCAAAAATCTCTAAAGAGAGGAAGGGAGACTTTTGTGCAAGGAAACGTAAAAGCAAAAGAGTGCAACTAGCAGTTCTAAAAATGATGACATGGTATGATATAATAATAAATGCTACAGTTTAAACATTCACATGATATGACACGTCGTAGCAAAAGCTACTAAACAATATTTCATTAAAAGCAGTAAAACATGAGTTCGCGTCGTGCACTGGGTTTACTCCTTACAGCTGAAGTTGTGGATCAGGTACACTTCTATGCTACGTGATAGCTTAACCCTACCCCTCCCACAGGATTTACGCCTTTCAGCTGAACTGGCTGTACGGGCACACTTCTACGCTACGTGATCGCTTAACCCTAACCCTCCACGTGTATACGGACCGGCGCCCATCTTTTGGATCACGAGCCAGGAAGTGTTTTTACATTTCAAGCTTCTGGAACACGAGCGAGGAGTTATTCTTTATTTGGCATAGGGGTGCACCTAGCCTCATTCATTATGTAGTAGTCAAAATCCTGCTCGTCGTAGGTTACATTTTAATAGTAGCTTGTGCTACACAATCACGACAAACATTCAATGCATGAAATGACATGACAATTTGCAACATGATAGTATAAAAAGCAGTTAATGCACGTGTAGCGTTTATCAAAATTAAACATGACATGTGATATGTATGAATCATGACATGGCAAGGGTGTCGGATCTATCTTCATTGTCAAGCTAGATCAAGCATGGGTTCGGATCTAGCTTTGTTGTCAAGCTTGATCTAATATGGCGTCTAGGTGACTATCATTTCACCGCCTAGTCTCTTTTACACAAAAATCACAGAATGGCCTAAACATGGCTTAACAATTTAATGTGCAAGTTTCACTTGCCTAAACACAACGTCCAAATCCTCACTTCAACGGTCCAGAATCTCTTCCTATGTGCTCAATCACCAATTACCAATCCTATAGTCATGTATTCAATTATCTTAAATCAGTGATTTAACCAACAATAAAATGAACGATTTTTATCTTGTTTAAACATGTGGTGTTCGGGTTCCTACGGATCGGGATATACCACAACACAACACGAGAGCCACACTGACGTCGGGTAGCGATGTCAGGGTTTGGATTCTCGTAGCGAGCAAGGCACAGAGTTGTCTTAGGTGGCGACAACTAGGGGCAATGAACACGACACGGTAGCGAGCAACACGAACGCCGGTGACGGACTATCGGCCTAGGGGCTGCCATGGGGAGAAGGGCCGGCTGCAAATGGATGGCCGGTAGTCTATGTGGAAGGCCGACAGTTTAGGGGTTGCCATGGAGTTGCTGTTGTGTGCGACAAGGGAAGCTTATCGGTTTTATGGCAGGATCTAGGAGGTGGAGGAAGGGAGGATAGTTTTGGGGTGAGGGGGATTGGCCTGAGATTGTGTCGGCAAGGGGGAAAAGAGGGTGGCTGGCAGTAGGGTATAATAGGATCAACGGCAGTTTTTAGTAGTGGTTGCCGCCAGTTTTTAGGGGCTAGGGCTGCTGTTTTGTTAGTTTCGGGTGAAGGGGGCAGGCTGGCAATGAGGGTTGCGGCTGGACGGTTTCCGGCAATGGGAAGTGGGGGTCAGCTGTCCAATGAAGAGGGGAGAGAGGTGTCCCGCGTAGAGGCAATGGTGGTGCAGCTGTGGAGACCGGGCATGGACAGTTCGACCTGCTATTTTTTGCGGCAATCGAAGTGTTGTGCGGTCTGCAGGTGGTTGCACGAGATGGTGCGGCTGTCAGGGACGCGGCCTGGCGGCCGACGGCTAGCTTGGCCAAAGTAGCAAGGAGGGGTGCGTGAGTTTGGGTCTGTGGTGGCTGGCTTGAGGAAAACCTAGGTTAGGTTGCATGAGTTGCGATAATAGATGGGTTATTTGCTATGTGAGGTTGAAAAGGGGTGGATTTTAGGTTGATTGGAGAGAGAGGGTGTGAGAGGGGGAGGGTAGATTTAGGGTGCACATAGCTAGGGAATTATTTCAACATGTGACGTATCATAACCTAGGGATCGATTTAATTATTTAAATTGGGATTGGGTTAGCGATAAATCTAGATCAAAGATGATTAGTATGAAAGGTCGGTCTAACGGTGCCCGAAAAATACAAGGAAAATATCGGGACGACCATGTCGACGGGAGAATCGAGACTATGATGTTCGGTCACGGGCTAGGGTAACGGAAAATGGAACTAAAAATAAAAAGATCAAATGTTGAAGTCTAAAGTTACGACACCCCTTCAAAAAAGTTGTTTTGTGGAAGAATGAGCCGTAAAATGACGTTCACAAAAAATTCCACAAATAAGTACTCTCTCAGAGGGTCACAACAAAATATTACTTTGTGCGTTTGTGATACAAGGAGATGCAACAAAAATACGCGTACGAACAAGAAGGTACGCGCACGAAAAACATACGATCTAAAAGCGACTGTGACACTCTCCCAAATGGTCGTCAGCCATAAGTCGAAGGGGCCACCCTTTCGCCACTGAACGACTCTCCCAAACAGTCGTCAGCCATAAGTCGAAGGGGCCACCCCTTTACCACTGAACGACTCTCACAAACGAGCATCAGCCGTAAGTCGAAGGGGCTGCCCCCTCGCTGCTGAACAATTCTCCTAAGAGAGCGTCAGCAGTAAGTTGAAGGGACCACCCCTTCGCCACCGAACTACTCTCCCAGAATGCCTTCAGCCATAAGTCGAATAGCCACCCCTTCACAGCCGAACGACTCCCATTTCATCAACCATGAGTCGAGTAAATCTCTCCCTCACCATAGAACGTAGTGGTCAACTTCTAAATATGGTGTGATGGTTTATCCTCGATCATCCTGAAGCAGCGCCTAACCCATCCAAATGGACCATCAGGCATTAAGACCACCATGGGGGTGTGAGCGACAACAAACAAAGAGAGGCATTGGCAAACAAGGATACACAGGACAATTCTCCTGTCACTTCCTTTTGAAAACATTGTTTTCAATTACATAATCCCCCATATACCTTCAAAATTTTCTACAAGCAGGATTAAAGCAAAAGCGTCGAGATCTTGCAACGGCCAGTCAAGCCCTTGATCTACATCCAGAACGGTCGTAGATTCTGGGTCCCCCGTAGTACCCACTCTTGCTTCATCGCCAGCCATGGTGGTAGCCTCGTCCACAGGAGCTGTCTCCTCCATGCCTCGCCTCGACTCATCGTCGCCTTGGATCGTGTAACGGCCGATACCCACTATTCGTTATACGGCTGTGCGTATAGCAATTTCGGGTACCTGATTGGTTTTGTTGCTTTGTGTAGGAGTCGTGTCGTTGAGTCGTTAGGGCTGTAGCACTTGGTTGCGTCCGTAGCAAGCCAACCCCCGATGTGTGCCCAATTTGGAATTACGGTCGCCTTTGGACCCCGTATCCTTTATACGCTTTATGTGCACGTAGTCTTGTCCGTGCACGTATTTATTTTAGACCTTGTCTGTATCCGAACCCTATGGTGTGATATGTCGTTGTGATCATCTCTGAGAGTATTAAATTGTGGTGTTGTTTTGGAACGTCATTTCACGGGCCATACTCCCACGATTTGACTTTGTTTGATGAGACGTCGCGACTGTCACTTTTATCGTGAGACTCTTTTATTTTTGGTTTCGTTTCTCATCGTCCAACTTGTGATCCGTCTTCTCTGCCTTCTCTCTCTCGTCGTCCCGGTCGTCCCAGTATTTATCTCACAATTTTAGGGCTCCGTTTGACCCACTTTCACTTTTGCCCAACCTAATATTGATTTAAAACCCTAAGTTTTTGAGAGTATAACCCACTAATTATTTTTATAATTATCCTAATCACTTATTAAGCCCTAGCCATTTTGAAACCCCTAGGTCAAACCTTACACGCGACAGTCACACACACACACACCCCCCTATTTTCAATCATCCCAACTTATTTTATAATAAAATAATACCAATCTTAATCCCAACTTAACCTAACCCTTACTCTTTTTTGTACAAAACCAAGTCAGCATCACAGTCCCATGGTTGCCACCCTTACAGGACCTAGCACCTACAACCTGGTCTCTTCTTTATTAAAAAGAAATAAGACCAACCCCATTCACGTGCTGGGGCTGAGGCTAAAACAATTTTGAATCTACTTCACCTAATAACCTAGCTACACGTGCCGTAACTCTCTCCCGTTTTAATAGTAGCCCTAGGTTTTTTTTCTTCCCAGCTTTCAAACGCGGCTGCCTCCCTCTCCTATTTTCGCACACAACACCAAAACACGACGCCACCAATGCCTGCACATCATCTCTGCGCGTTCCCCTCTCCGCCTCGACGCCGACCAACCCTCCGGCGCCCCTCCTCCTTCTCGAACCTGTGCGTAAGCCTTCCTCGTCCTCTACAAATTTCCTCCGGCCAGATCTTCTTCTCCCCACCACCAGCCACCAGCTACTGTCCATGCGCAACCCTCTAACCGCTAGGCCACACCCCCTAGCATCCTTCTCCTTCTCTGTGTGCCGCGCACGACAGCCTGAGATTGTATAACACCAGCCATCCCCAAAGTCTGCGGCCCCTTCTTCTCAGGCTGCCCAACCCCGCTGCCGGCGCCACCAGGCACACCCCGTGCTGCCAAATCCGCCGAAAGCCGCCTGCAGCGTCGCCTTGGCATTTTCAAACGGCTGCAGGCCATTCTTGGCATCCGCGGCAGCCTCTTTGGCCGCAGCGACGCACGGCAGGCCCTGACACGTTGAGGACACGACAGCGATGCTTCCTCCATGCGGCAGCAATGCACGACCACCCCTAGCCGTTGTCCACACGCTACGACGTCCATCTAGCCGTAGACGACTAGCGTCAACCACCGGTAGCTTCGTGGGGGAAAGTCTCTTCTCACATCCGTTAGTTTAAACACTCATTAAGTTTTAATATCAGAGTGCTAATAGATGACTTTCGGACTTAATAAGATGATGAAATATGATAACCTATAGAGTCGATATATTGGTTGCTTAAATCCTAGCTATTGTTAGGATAGGTTCTTTTGATGATATTGTTATATATTTATTCATGTTAACAACTTTAATGTAGTTAACATGTTAGTAGCTTAACGTTCAATAATATTATGTGACACCCACCGTAGGATAGAAAACTTAATTAAAATTGGATCATTAGACATTTTAGGATTTGTCTAATAAATTCTATTCCGCCGTATGAACTCATTCGTGCACGTATTTTATTGGCAAAGAACCCGCCATTCCGTACCGTTCGCGCTGCGGGAATCCAACCCCTGACGTCGCTACCCGACGTCAGAGTAGCTCTCGCGTCGTGTTGAGGTAAGTTCTGCCCCGTAGGAATCACCTTTTTACCTGTTAAATAACTAAAATTGGTTATTCCTATTTGGTTGTGTTTCACTAATCAAGATAAATTAATTGAGATGTAGGCTGGACTGTGATCTGAGCACGTAGGTGATTTGGACTCAGGTTGAACATGATTTCATCTTGGTTGTGCAGGCAAGTGAAACTTGCCGTCTTCTTGTTTAGGTCATGTTTTAGGCCGCTTTTGTACCGTAGCGTAAAAGAGACTAGGCAGTGAAATGATAGCTGCCTAGACGCCCGTTTGATCTAGCTTGACAAAGAAGCTAGATCCGTCCCCTTTTACTTGTTCATGTCATTCATGCATACTTATCTGTCATGTTTAAATTTCTTACCTGTACGCCTTGCTACTTGCCATGCCATGTCATCCATGCATTGAATGTTGCATTCGTAGCACACGCTACAAACTTGTACTTGCTTGTCCAGGCTAGGTGCACCCCTATGCCATAATGAAAAAAACTTCCTGGCTCGTGATCCAGAAGCTAGCGTTCACGTTCGGGGGTAAGTCCCTGGCTCGATACACGTGGAGGGGTAGGGTTGAGCGACCACTCAGCGTAGAAGTGTGCCCGTACAGCCACTTCAGCTGCAAGGCGTGAATTCTGTGCACGATATGAAAACGTGACTTGTGAATGATAGTAGTTTGCTACTCTCGCCATGACATGCTAGATGCTTGTTGCACTTTACTTTACTTGTTGCACTCATACTTTAACTGCCATGTCATTGCATCATGCTAGAACTGCTAGGTTGCTTGCTTTACTTTCAGTTTCCTTGCACAAGTCTTTTTAGACTTGCTGACATATGCCCCTTTCTCTTTTGGGTGTCACATGTTAGACCCTGAGCCAGAGACCGTAGCTGAGTACGTGGTTATTGCTGACGTTGAGCCTGAGTCCTTGTCTGCCCAGGAGGAGTTTTGCGGACACCGGTGACCATTCTTAGTGACCTTGCTGAGCTTCCTTTTGTTTTAGGATTTCTGTTAGTTGTCGGTGCGTGGCAACTTTTCTTTGTACGCTGTACTTTTGTTGGCCATGCTGGGACCTTTCAGATTCTTTTCTTTTAGCGGTGGCTTTTCTGTGATGTTGGAGTTTATTTTTATGGATATTCTAAGATTTCTCTTTGTCTCATTTCATTATTATTATCTTTGTTTCATTTCGCAATTGAAAGGACCTGCCATTTAATGTTTATTGACGCTTATCGGACTTGCGGCTTTGTAGCTTCAAGTCTGAGCGGACCTACCCATGCCTCGCCTCCATGTTTTTGGGAAGCGGGGCGTGACAGGTTTTGTTGGTGGCCCATGCAGGTTAGTCTTGCAACTGCGAGTTATCGGAACAACGATAATAACTATGGAATGTCCATTAAATAAATTGCAACATCCGAGTCATAAGCCTTAAGCCTAGTGCTAATCGTTTTTTCTATGTCACTAGGTGGTAAGAAGACTTAGTTAGACGTCCGTGCTCGCTAGTTAGAGGTCCCTGATTGTTAGTTAGACTCCATGTTAGGAATTGATTAAATCGTCTTAGGAGTTACCTTAGTGGTTCTTGCCCAGCTCTGACCATATTAGATTTCTAGAATTCCTTTAGTCGTTCGCTTGGGTTCATCGATTTCGGGCCCAGCAGAACGTGATTAGGACCCTTTCCAGAGATCGCTATTACGGTTTAGTTCATTAAAGAGTCTTAATGTTACGTTTCTCTTGATCTTCAGTCGACCCGGTAATTAGAACCCTGCTTCTATCATTCTCATGATCGTTACACTTCCATGTTATCGACCGTAGAACTCCATCGTAGCGGTTTCACTAAATTATTGTCCATTTATATTTGCGTTTAGTTGATTCACTTCCTTCCTATCGAATCCCGTGACTCTCCATGACGTTCATTATCAATCGTTAAATCTTCTCCATTACTGTCCTGATCATTCAAGGAATATTTCCAATACTATCTGTTTTGAAATTTCTCTCCCGGTTTAAAAATTGATTGAAAACATTTAGCATGCATTTAGACTCCCTACATTCTCTGAATTTTGAAATTTCTGTTAGCTGAAATCTTTAAAATTACTACCTAGTAATCATTTCCTGACCTAGATCTTTCGTGTTCTGGTTTTAAAACTTTATTACCATTTTAGATAATTCAATAGTAATCATTTACTAAGTTTATTATTATCTTTCCATTCATTGTATATACTTTTAGAATATTTTCTAAGATAGATAGGACTTTAATATTTTTATATATCAGATCTATGTTCATCGTGCTCATATTTCAAAATCCTTGTATAAACCTGTTTTCATTTACAACACGGTCACTGCCTCACCCTACTCGTTATTTCCTTGTCTCAACATTTTTATCCGTGTTTTAAAATTTTTTTTACCGGTGGCTCGTCATTTCTACATATTTTTAAGAGTATATATATATATATGATACCACGTTTTACACGTATCCTTCTTTCATCTCTTTAAATTTTTGGGACAATATTTTGTCCACCCAGTCAGCTGTCTCTTTATCATCATCCTAACGAAACTCGTTCTTTCCTATCTTTTCTTCCTTACGCTCTTGGTTTCGGTTTCTTTCCTATTGATTAGCCATTAGTACTTGCTGTTGCCTGTGACAACCTTAGTATAGTTTGGTGGGCCCATTAGTATAAGTTGTTATGTCGTTGTAGTGTATGCATATAAGTAGAGTGTGTGGACCCGTGTGTGTGAACCCCGGCGTATCACTCACGTATGAGTGTACTCCCCTGTAGTATATTAATGTTTGCATATTGTGTGATATATACATACTCAGTGTTATTCACGATGTATATGAAGTTGTATGGATGATACTAGTTATATATGTGTGGGTGGCTATAACACTTTAGGAATGTCTGAATATATATTGGAGATTGTATTGGAGTATGGACTAGTGGTGTATGTAGTTGGAGATACTTAATAATGGTTGAAATAATATGTTGATAAAGCTATGTGTATGTTAGGTATGATAATAATAGGTGTACGTATAGTTAAGTGAGTAGGCCTATTATATGACATGTATGTTAGTACGTGTGAGTATGTGCTCGTACGTAGATACGTATTGTGCTTAGACGTAAGTAGTTATGTATTTGCTGCATGAGTATATAGGTGAGATACATATGGTAGTAGGATTATAATTTTGATTGGTATTGCTTGCTTTACGGGATGTTGTATGCGTGTATACCATGAGGTATACACGACTATTGCATATCTCAACCATGTATGAAGTAGATGTGTTGGTATACTAATTATAGGTAGTAGGATATGGTGTGAATATATGTTCTACATGTGTGTGACTATACGGTGAATGCATGTATTAGGGAGGGTATTATAATTATACGTGTGCAGGTGTCTGTGATATTATATAAAGTGATTGAACTATGTGGGTGTTACCTGACTAGATACTAAGTGTGATAGACATTATGGTATGTATATGGTTATGTTGGTAGATGTGTATACATTGGAGAGGTATTGGTATAGGTATATATACCATGTTACATATATAGAGTTTTCTGATATGTGTTTTGAGACTCACTCGAGCTTGAATGGGTATACTCTAAGTATATTGTTGTGTATGTCTGTGGTTTGTGTGTAGTACCATGAATATAGCGATGGATGGTGTATGTATAGTGAAATGATTGTTTGTGCTTGGTTGTGTTACGCACATGATTGTGGGTCGCTATACCAGTATATAGTTATAGGTGTTGGTCTTGTGGTATAGTTATTTACTAAGGACTTGCTTGTGTGAACGTATGTGTGCTAGCTAAACTAGGTGTGTAGATGTGATAAGTATATAGTGGTATGATTGGTATATATGAATGAAATGTTAGCGTGTGTGGGTGTGCACCATGCACGGGTAAGTATGTGCCTAGTTATAAGTATTGGTGACTATGATATGTGTGGCGTGTCGTGAGCATAGTTATAGGGCCGTATGTGCTGTGAAGTTATGGTGAAATGTTTGCATGCACTTGAATGACTATATGTTGTGAAATTATAGTATTGGTAAATGTATCTTAGATATAATAACATGATTTAATATTGAGTGGTGTGGCTACTTGTGATGATATGTTGGCATTGATGTACACTAGGAGATATAGGGAGTAGTGTATTCTATTATTTTATTCATAGGTAGTTATCTAGACGTGGAGTATTGCGATGGTATTTGATGGTGTGAACTATTTAATTGGTTGTGAGTATGTGCACCGTAGTATGTAATAAGTGATTGATAGTTATATAGGGATGAGTGTGATTATATGCTGATTAGAATACGTGTATGAGTATGAATGACTATGATAGGTATAAGTGTATAATGTGCGTGAATATATATATACATGATAGTAATGTTAATGCTTGACTACCTAGTGCATATATAAGCACTTGTAATGACTATACCTGAGTGAATTATAGTGTGATGCGATTGGGATAGCTACTAGTCTGGCTAGAGTTATATTTATAGTTAGAAAGTCCGAGGACGGACTTTATTCTAAGGTGGGTAGGATGTAACGGCCGGTACCCACTATTCGTTATACGGCTGTGCGTATAGCAATTTCAGGTACCTGATTGGTTTTGTTGCTTTGTGTAGGAGTCATGTCGTTAAGTCGTTAGGGTTGTAGCACTTGGTTGCGTCCGTAGCAAGCCAACCCCCGACGTGTGCCCAATTTGGAATTACGGTCGCCTTTGGACCCCGTATCCTTTATACGCTTTATGTGCACGTAGTCTTGTCCGTGCACGTATTTATTTTAGACCTTGTCTGTATCTGAACCCTATGGTATGATATGTCGTTGTGATCGTCTCTGAGATTATTAAATTGTGGTGTTGTTTTGGAACGTCATTTCACGGGCCATACTCCCACGATTTGACTTTGTTTGATGAGATGTCACGACTTTCACTTTTGTCGTGAGACTCTTTTATTTTTGGTTTCTTTTCTCATCGTCCAACTTGTGATCCGTCTTCTCTGCCTTCTCTCTCTCGTCGTCCCGGTCGTCCCAGTATTTATCTCACAATTTTAGGGCTCCGTTTGACCCACTTTCACTTTTGCCCAACCTAATATTGATTTAAAACCCTAAGTTTTTGAGAGTATAACCCACTAATTATTTTTATAATTATCCTAATCACTTATTAAGCCCTAGCCATTTTGAAACCCCTAGGCCAAACCTTACACGCGACAGTCACACACACACCCCCCCTATTTGCAATCATCCCAACTTATTTTATAATAAAATAATACCATTCTTAATCCCAACTTAACCTAACCCTTACTCTTTTTTGTACAAAACCAAGTCAGCATCACAGTCCCATGGTTGCCACCCGTACAGGACCTAGCACCTACAACCTGGTCTCTTCTTTATTAAAAAGAAATAAGACCAACCCCATTCACGTGCTGGGGCTGAGGCCAAAACAATTTTGAACCTACTTCACCTAATAACCTAGCTACACGTGCCGTCGCTCTCTCCCGTTTTAATAGTAGCCCTAGGTTTTTTTTTCTTCCCAGCTTTCAAACGCGGCCGCCTCCCTCTCCTATTTTCGCACACAACACCAAAACACGAAGCCGCCGTCGCCTGCACATCATCTCAGCGCGTTCCCCTCTCCGCCTCGACGCCGACCGACCCTCCGGCGCCCCTCCTCCTTCTCGAACACGTGCGCAAGCCTTCCTCGTCCTCTACAAATTTCCTCCGGCCAGATCTTCTTCTCCCCACCGCCAACCACCAGCTGATGGCCGTGCGCAACCCTCTAACCGCCAGGCCACGCCCCTAGCATCCTTCTCCTTCTCTGTGTGCCGCGCACGACAGCCTGAGATTGTCTAACACCGGCCATCCCCAAAGTCTGCGGCCCCTTCTTCTCAGGCTGCCCAGCCCCGCTGCCGGCACCGCCAGGCACCACCCCATGCTGCCAAATCCACCGGAAGCTGCCTGCAGCGTCGCCTTGGCGTTGTCAAACGGCTGCAGGCCGTTCTTCGCATCAGCGGCAGCCTCTTTGGCCGCAGTGACGCACGGCAGGCCCCGACACATTGAGGACACGACAGCGATGCTTCCTCCGCACAGCAGCAATGCACGACCACCCCTAGTCACTGTCCACACGCTACGACGTCCATCTAGCCGTAGACGACTTGCATCAACCACCGGTAGCTTCGTGGGGGGAAGTCTCTTCTCACATCGGTTAGTTTAAACACTCGTTAAGTTTTAATATCAAAGTGCTAATAGATGACTTTTGGACTTAATAAGATGATGAAATATGATAACCTATAGAGTCGATATATTGGTTGCTCAACTCATAGCTATTGTTTGGATAGGTTCTTTTGATGATATTGTTATATATTTATTCATGTTAACAACTTTAATGTAGTTAACATGTTAGTAGCTTAACGTTCATTAATATTATGTGACACCCACCGTAGGATAGAAAACTTAATTAAAATTGGATCATTAGACGTTTTAGGATTTGTCTAATAAATTCTATTCCGTCGTATGAACTCATTTGTGCACGTATTTTATTGGCAAAGAACCCGCCGTTTCGTACCGTTCGCGCTACGGGAATCCAACCCCTGACGTCGCTACCCGACGTCAGAGTAGCTCTCGTGTCGTGTTGAGGTAAGTTCTGCCCCGTAGGAATCACCTTTTTGCCTGTTAAATAACTAAAATTTGTTATTCCTATTTGGTTGTGTTTCACTAATCAAGATAAATTAATTGAGATGTAGGCTGGAATGTGATCTGAGCACGTAGGTGATTTGGACTCAGGTTGAACATGATTTCATCTTGGTTGTGCAGGCAAGTGAAACTTGCCATCTTCTTGTTTAGGCCATGTTTTGGGCCGCTTTTGTACCGTAGCGTAAAAGAGACTAGGCAGTGAAATGATAGCTGCCTAGACGCCCGTTTGATCTAGCTTGACAACGAAGCTAGATCCGTCCCCTTTTACTTGTTCATGTCATTCATGCATACTTATCTGTCATGTTTAAATTCCTTACCTGTACGCCTTGCTACTTGCCATGCCATGTCATCCATGCATTGAATGTTGCATTCGTAGCACACGCTACAAACTTGTACTTGCTTGTCCAGGCTAGGTGCACCCCTATGCCATAATGAAAAACACTTCCTGGCTCGTGATCCAGAAGCTAGCATTCACGTTCGGGGGTAAGGCCCTGGCTCGATACACGTGGAGGGGTAGGGTTGAGCGACCACTCAGCGTGAAAGTGTGCCCGTACAGCCACTTCAGCTGTAAGGCGTGAACTCTGTGCACGACATGAAAACGTGACTTGTGAATGATAGTAGTTTGCTACTCTCGCCATGCCATGCTAGATGCTTTTTGTACTTTACTTTACTTATTGCACTCATACTTTAACTGCCATGTCATTGCATCATGCTAAAACTGCTAGGTTGCTTGCTTTAGTTTCAGTTTCCTTGCACAAGTCTTTTTAGACTTGCTGACATGTGCCCCTTTCTCTTTTGGGTGTCACATGTTAGACCCTGAGCCAGAGACCGTAGCTGAGTACGTGGTTATTTCTGACGCTGAGCCTGAGTCCATGTCTGCCCAAGAGGAGTTTTGCGGACACCGGTGACCATTCTTAGTGACCTTGCTGAGCTTCCTTTTGTTTTAGGATTTCTGTTAGTTGTTGGTACGTGGCACCTTTTCTTTCTACGTTGTACTTTTGTTGGCCATGCTGGGGCCTTTCAGATTCTTTTCTTTTAGCGGTGGCTTTTTTGTGATGTTGGAGTTTATTTTTATGGATATTCTGATATTTCTCTTTGTCCCATTTCATTATTATTATCTTTGTTTCGTTTCGCAATTGCAAGGACCTGCCATTTAATGTTTATTGACGCTTATCGGACTTGCGGCTTTGTAGCTTCAAGTCTGAGTAGACCTACCCACGCCTCGCCTCTATGTTTTTGGGAAGCAGGGCGTGACAGATCGACTCGTCGTCACCAAAGTCTGGAAGTACTACCCAGATCTAGTCAATCTCAGCAGAGAGCTCGGGGAATCGATTCTTTATCTCCAGTCGACATTGCTCGCAGACTTCTTTGTATAGCTCGTCGAAGTCAGGAAATGTATCTTTGAACTCCTGAATCACCCTCTCCACTATGACCTCAGCCTCAACTCTCGCCTCCAGCAGAGCATCCTCTGCTTGCTTCCTCTAGGCAACTTGCTCAACCTCCCTCTTACGAGCCTCGTGCAACTCCTCCTCATGTTTCTGGAGGTGAATCAGTCTCGTCTCACAGAGATGGTTGAGTCTAGTCAGCTCAACTTGAGATCGCTCCATGTGCGACCTAACAGCCTCTAGGGTGATCCCATGATCGGCCACCTCCGGAGCGCGTCGGTACAATGCCACGGTGGACACAAGAGCCTACACACAACACTCGATGGTCAGCTTACGCACTGATATCAGCATCGATAGAGGCCCGAATAATGATTACTGAACGCTGGCATGAACGGCTATTGACGCAAGCTGCATTCTCTACGATAGCCATGTCCCATGGAAGGGTCGCATTCTCGGCAATGCGAGAGGCGGTCCCGCAGTCAAGGAGGGCAGAATCTCCATGCCTCAACAGAAACCTTGCCATGCCGAGCTCTCCCTCGAAACAGTCAAGTGGGGCCTAAGGAGATCGGCCATCCAGTAACATCAGCCTATACTCGTCAGGGATGTCTTCAGACAACCATACGGAGGGGAACAGACCCCCCAAGGCCAGGAGTCTTGGTACACCAGGAGCTCCGGTAAAACCTGAGTCTCCCTCAAATCTTCCTCGTGAAAAACATCACTCCCTGGCTGGGAGGCCTGCTCAACGGCTGCATTCGACCCAGACGGCTCCGAGTCGCTGAAAACGAGCTTCCGCCTCCTATTTCTCCCCTCCAGCGCAACCACTTCAAACTCAGAGGGGGACCCTTTCTTCTTCTACTACTGAGGGCGATCCACCTGGGCAGTCCCCTCGACGATCATGGGTCGATCTCCGGACGTCTAGGCCATCGATCTCAACACGGTCGATGCCCGAGGTGACAACATGCTCGCCTACACCTCTTCGATGGAAGCCTCGACTGCTTCCCTCAAGGTGGGATCCACCTGATAATCTAAGCTGGTCATACATGCGAGGGCAATAAGCAATTTAGGTCGAAGAACGAAGGTCAAATAGTTGGCAAGCACAATCGAATCGACCTTTCGTCCACACGGCCGGATGAAGCACGTCATCCGATCACAGCCACTTGATCGACCTCATACCCTCTGGCAGGCTCCTCATAGTATCGAAGTCTTTCCTCTCCTCGATAGTCAGTAGCTTATCCTCGGCTGGTCCCAAATCAGGGGGGCCCCAACCGGTGCAAAAGCTTGCCTCCCCCTGAAAAACCACAAACACAAACTCGTATTTCCACTTGGGATTGGAGGAGGGAAGATCTTCCAGCAGCTTCAGACCTTGACGGGCCATTATCGTATACCATCCCAGGGTTTTACAGGGAGGAATCGCGAAGAAGTAGTTGAACAGACGCAAAGATGGTTCGATTTCCTTCCTCATACACATAACTATAAAGCCCATTAACATGCCGATGGCGTTCGGCATTAACTGGCAGAGAGAACTATTCAAGTTACACATGAAGTACCGCATGAAGGGATGCATGGGAAACCGAAGGCCTCATTCGAAGGCTTTTACGTAAACCCCTACTTCCCGATCGCCAGGACGATGAGCCCTCTCGTCCCACCCAGGCAGTCAGATTTGATAATCAAGACGGACGTAGCTCCTCTGAAGCTCGTCGATTTGGCTGGACTTGACTTTGGACCTCACATTTTCCAGCAAGCCCGACTCAATGACCCATTCCCGATTCTTCTGAATAGCTGTGACCACATTTCTTCCGGAGGCAAAGATGGAGGATGAAGCCATTGCTTTCGAGAGAAGGAGAACCTGAATCGAGGGAAAGAAGACGGTACTTCCACACTCTACCACTGGAACCGTCATATATGGGCGAGGCAACAATGGCATGATGGAACACGTGTCAAAGATCCAAGAGCCCAGAATGTCTTGGATTTCGAACCGACAAATCATCTGAGAATGGACGAGGCAGGTGTTTTGGTGCCTAGAACTCAAGTACTATTTTCTCGACTGCCGAGCCCCATTGAATGTGATGTAACGTCATTTGAATTCAGAATATGGATCCTTCAAGGTCATGCGACTGGGGCCATTGTTGAGTCATTGGGCCGGCATTCGAGACAACTTGGTCGACAGATGACTAAGGCCCACCAGGCCCACCAAAGAAACCCGATGTCGATTCAGTCAAAGTCTAAATGGCCAGTCGACCGTTGGGTCCATCTCACTCGAACATGGGATTAAAGGCGGGCTCGGAAATCTCGGGGACGTGTGCAACATTTATTCCTATTAACGGGGGAAAATCGTGGCCCTATTATGGGTTGTCGTTATCTCTCTAACATCTCCAAAGGGACCCTGAACGTCTATAAATATAGGAAAGGGTATCATTTCCAAGGTATGAGGTCTAAGATATAGAACTCTACTTTCTCAGCTTACATTTCTTATATTCGAGCTTGCGCCGATAGTCTTAAGACAAATCACCGTGGTGATCTCAGCTACACCAAACTCCCTCTCTTTCTTAAGCTCCAAACTAACTTAAGCATCGGATGGGTTTTGGGTCGGGACCCAGATCTGACCTCCCTAACGAGTCCCTATGGTGCAGATCGACGGTCGTTATCCAACGTCGAAGGTCGACATCGTGCTTACCAACCTCGAACGATCGACACAACTGTCGCCCGAAGATCGACCGAAGGTCGCATCATCTCCAACTACCATCACTTGACCATGTTTCCTCCAACCAAGGGTCCCACTCCGACAGCTGACGAGGCTCCGACTCAGCATCAAGAGTCTATGTCAGCTTGACAACTGTCTTGGTTAATTTTGCCCTTAACAATTCCACTTACCTTTGTGGCTGGAACAATTATGCTTCAATCCTACTTCTTTTTGAAGGCTCCATTAATTGGTCTACAACCCAAGCCTTCCTTCACAAGGTACCTTGCGCTTAGCTACAACTCTTAGCATACCCTTTTTTCTCATGTGCATCACGTTGCCTTTGGACTAAGTTGCACATTGGTATTTTTTTGAAACTTCATGTGTGTCCAAAGAGCTATAAAAGTCTGCACCTAGGCATCGTGGGTCATATGGTACTGCATAAATTCCCAGATCTAGATGTCAAACGGTGAACGAAAAATGTTTTGGATTTTCTGCTTTTTATTCAAATTGTTGTAAGCAAGGTTAATGGCTAGGAAACCCCTAGCCTCATATATATATTATTCAGTGTGGGTGGATACCCAATAGGCCCAATAGGCCCAACTCATAACACTTCCCCTTATCCAACCATCATTGTTTACTCAACATATGAATACTGCAGAATCCATAGTGCTTATGAGTATCATAAGGGGTGGATACTTCCAGATCCTAAGTTAGGGATAATAGCTTCGTTAAAACCATTAGCTATGGAAAACCCAGTGGGAAAACCCAGTGGGAAAAACCAATATCCAAGGGAAAAGAGTACAGTTCTCCATAACTTCCCCTGATTAGTGGAAGTATTTAGGGGTGGATACTTTTGGATCCAGAGTCAATGAGCTTACCTCGTTAAAACCTTTAGCTATGGAAAATCCATGGGAAAAATCAATAGCCAAGAAAAACGAGTACAACACTCATTTGACTCCCCCTGATCTGTACAAGCTGTGGGCTTGCAGATCTCCTAGGCAACTATACATCAATCTCTTACAATATTTCGAGAATAAGTGTAAAGTACAAGACATCGCTCATCAATACAAGTATCACTCATCTATACATGTATCATTCATATATGGCAGCTACTGAATCTGAGGGAGCTCTTCTGAAGAGGAGTGGTCTGCAGACTCTGTAGATAGCTCCACGTCTCTGACCCAGTCGTCACTGTGTTTGCGAAGTACTGCAGGACCTGGCTATGCATACTCATGATTTGCTTCATGGATGATGAGCCTCTCGGGATGGTGGGATTGATGTTGCCTCAGAAACATGCTTTGCTGGTCTCCAGGAGTTGGTCGTTCCTTTGTTGTAGTCATCGTGATGATCTATAACCTGTATCTGCAAATATATTGGATGATCCTTGACCCTAGAGGTAGCACAGAAGCTACATATCTTTGGTCCAGTGGTGCGCTGCAGGCGCTGCACTGTATCTGGTTAAAAGGTTTACTGCCAATGATCTCTAGAGTCGCGTGCAGTTGGCCAGATAAAGGAGTGTATCAAAAACACTTGAGGAAGGCACTTCAGGACATAAGATATCATTCCCATCTTCCAGCGAACTGAAGGGGTCTTACTGTGAATCCATGCAACTAGTGGGTGTATTTAGTGGATTGCAATTGTCCGTGTTTCTTCATCAACTTCAGGTGTATGAAGTTAATGTCATATGTTATTCATCTTCAGGATGATAATTTCATCTTCTCGATGATAATTCATCTGTTGGATGATGGTGTCACCTTCATAATGATTATTCATCTTCAGGATAACAATTTCATCTTCTCGATGATAATTTCATCTTCTGGATGATTATTCATCTTCATGATGATGGTTTCATCTTCAGGATGATGGTTTTATCTTCTGGATGATAATTCATCTTCTGGATGATAAGTTCATCTTCAGGACGATTATTCATCTTCTGGATGATAATTTCATCTTCTGGATGATTATTCATCTTCTGGATGATGGTTCATCTTTAGGATGATCATTCATCTTCTGGATGATGGTTTCATCTTCAAGATGATTATTCATCTTTAGGATGATAATTTCATAGGGTAGATGGCCCAAAAATCTATCTAAGCAAATAAGGAGGAAATTCGTACTGGTATGTTGTCACATCATGCATAGTAACATAGCCTAAAATTTCCTTTGCCAATCACATGGTTTTTGCAACTATGACGAGGGAGCCTGATGCATCAGTTTAAATAACTTTGTAAGTGAGTTAAGCTCATCTTACTTGATCACTTCCTGGTTTCTGCGAAATAAACCTCTAAGCTATAGCGTGTTGCTTATAGCATACGATTTTATTTATTTATGTTTATACAATACTCGGTTTTCCCACAGGTTTGATATATTTTGATATCAGGACTTCATGTCCAAACACTTCACATTTCATAAGTGAGTCCAGCTCAACTTATTCACATTTCACATTTCATGTCCAAACACTTCACATTTCCTCGTTCCACATTATTGGCCAATCTCTACGTTTGCTTCAGGAAACGGAGTGTGGAACGTTATTTATCATTTAAATGGCAAACTGAAATGTTAGTAATTGTCGACAAGTGTGTTTTTTATCCAAACACCTATTATTCAATATATTCCAGATTTATCTCTTCTAGAGGTTCTGGAAAGGGAGAGGAAAGGGAGATGGGCTCACTTTCCTATGGTGGTATTGCTTTAGGGTCTCCAAGGGTTATTTCTTGGATCCTCTTGGTATGTCCTCTCATCCATTGAGGAAATCTACTTCTGCTATTGGTGGATTGCATCCATTATATTTGGTATGTCAATCCTAGCTGGATTTTTTAGCAGCAGGGATGTGTGAATTTAACAATATTTATATTGTTAGTAAATATGTCTGATAACTGTTTAACAGTTTCATAATTGTGGATCTTCAGGATCTCATCACAATGATAATCAGATCATAGGTATTAATGTTTGAAATGTCAAATTGAGCTTCAAGCTTACGGATGATTATAATACTTCTGTTAAACCTAATATTGGGAAATTAAAGAATTTTGAATGTGAAGGATCTTCAAGATCTTATCGAATCTTTAAATGATGGCTCATCAATGCACATCTTAGGAGAAGTTATTTTAAATGCTTCCCCTGTTTAGAGTGCTTTTGATGGTTTATAGTGTTGATATGGAGATGTATACTCATCATGGCACAATCTATAAGATGTGCTCTAAATGCTTTCCCCGTTATGGGTACTCGGAAACTGTTTATATGAGGTGATCAGGCTCATATAAATAGGTTCTAAGGAGGCGTTTTGATGGTTTGCAATGTAATTGCATGTTCTCATGTAGTCGCCTACAACTGGATTTTTGATGGATAAGTAATCTTGTTTAAATCATTTTAATGATTTATGTATATTACCCATTTAAGTGTGTACACAAACTTCAGGGTATTCAACATTATTCCGGTTGTAAATATTATTTGATTTCCCACTGTTATCCGCCATTTATTAACATGTCATATATGCTTGTTAAAATCTGGACAGCGGTTGGATAATAGGTTTGATAATGACCATTTTTAGAAGATATATGGATGAGTACTCTAAAGTACATCATCTGCCCTATATAGGGAGTGGATAAGTCCACTTTTATCCCTTAAATACTCTCAAGAGACCTAAAGGTCTTATTATGTTAATGATGATATCAGATATATCATCTTAAATTCTTTTGAGGAAGTGAAGAGATTCAATGTCCACGTGAATGGAGATGATCTCGTAATCATTTTTCCCTTTTGAATGGGACAATGAAAGTTTCACCCTTTTTGAAGAATCTTCGGGTTCGTCAGATTTACATGATTGGCTAATGATGTCTTATCATCAATTCAGGGTGACATCGTTCCAAAGTTGGTTGATTATGGACACTTCTGGTGTTCCAAATTAATTCCTATTTTTGAATTTATGTGGGACTTTTGAAAGTCCATTAAAATGCTCAATTTAATTTTGTCCGGTAATAGGCGAATTGTGTTCTAATTGTGAAGGATTACATCTTCATATTGACTATTATGCGAATCATAGTGGGACAAAGCTTCAGGCTTTATTGATTTCTTGAGTCGTTAGGGATTTTTTTTTGACGAATATCCTTTGAAACTTTATAAGTTTCAGAGAGTACATGTCATCCTCATTTTATGTTTTAGGAGTATTCAGGATAACAAATCATACGCAGTAAAATGAAATGCATAAAAAGCATGAAATTCATCAATAAGAAATATTGTGATAATGCATTTAAGCACATAAATACTACAAAAGAATACTACTGATAATTATGTTATGACAACAAGTTTTATAGTTTGATGTGTGCTCTTGAAAGCATACGTCTACAATTATGCTCATTAAGACTTATGTTATGACAACAGATTAAGTTTGTTTTCAAAGTTTATTTGTCCTCGGGGAGTAGCTAAATATACATAAGGTCAATTTGACTTTCGTCATTTAGACTAGATATGTATATATTTTTATATGGCATAAGTTAATGCCCATTCATGTTGCAAAAGCATTATAGGTCTTATCAGAACTTCTGGTCTGATATTGGTTTGTCATTGCTTACTCCATGTCGAGGTATATCATATTTTTCCTTTCTCATTTTATTCAAGACTTCCCCTGTTTTCAGTCTTCCTTATTGTTATTTATGAAGAAGAATGAATATTAGTCTTACGAAGTAGACATATACAAGGGAAATGAGTTAGTTTCTATATTTCCACTTTTCTAATTTATGAGAGACTTTTAAAAGTCTATTTGAAAACTCAAGTATGGTCTCCAGGCCATTTTTATTGAGTCATTCAAGTATTATGTGGATAGAGAATCATGCTCAAGGGGAAACAAATATGTGGTTACGAAATTTATAATTTCTCACTTATTTATTAAGCCATGACTTCAGGCGTACGCTTAAAATTAAGGCTAGATTTAAGAATCATTCCTTGTAAAGTGAGATTACTCTAAAAGAGTTTAGCGGTGTTATGACAACTGCTAGTGTCAATCTTGGTTTATATAAGCCATAGATCTTGGGGATCTATTTACCGCAAAATGTGTATATCTAAAAAAAGATCGCATAAATGGTTTTCGCATAATCCATCGTATTTGGTAATTTTATTTTTTTTGTGAGTAAAAGTGTGTTGACTTTTGATTTGATTTGAACTTCAGGTTTAATTTGTCAAAGTGGATATGATGTTAAACTTTTTGAAATTATTATTGGTTTGTTGTCATAAAACAATGTCATTTTATGAGCATGAGAATAAGCATGGGATGAGCATATAAGTGTGCATTATGTAACATTTAATGATTTATCTTGCACATAATAAAAAGCTTGTAAGCTTAAAAGGTATGCTCAATAAGATAGTTGAAAGAAACTAAATTATCCATGCAAACAATATCAAGCATGTGAGCTAAAAATGTATGCTCAGTTAACATGAATTGAAGCATATATGATGTATACACATGTTATTTATATGTTTCAGGTATATAAATAATTTCATCTCAGACATATATTTATGCTACATGCATTAAAAATATATCATAGGGATTTTAGCATGCTAAATAAAATGTGCATCACAGAACATTAAATATGCGGCAGTCATATAATTTTCTACACATGCATGTAGTTATGCAATAGGCATTTGTTTATTCATCACAGGCATGTTATATATTTAAGCGTAAATTCATGCTACGGGCAATGAAAATATGCAACATCACAGGTATGTAGTATGTGTAAACGCAATTTCATGCTACCGGCAATGAAAATCTACATCCCAGGCATTTATAATTGAATAAAATATTTTTTTTGTTTAATAATTAATCAGACCACGTGGAAACGTCATACCCCGTTCAGTTAGCTGACTAATGGAAGAGCGGTCTCAGGATCCTCAAAATTATTAAACATAAAAAATAATAAATAATCAATTAATCCAAGAAATGCGATTAGAGATGATTTACACATATGATGAATCAGATTTATTTGGAAAAAAATCGATCAGTAAATCCAATTAATTTCTGAAAATAGCCTTTTATCAAAAATTGGAAAACCCCTAGTTAGGGTTTCGTTGCGACGAGGCACGCATGGGCAACGTGCGTGCGCGAACGTCAGGCACGCTGAGGCAGAGTGCACGCACGCGCGCGACAGGCACGCGGCAGGCGGGTAGCGCACGAGCGCGATAGGCACGCGGCGGCGGGCCGCGACAGGCGCGGCGGGTGGCGACGTGCCGCGCGTCAGGCACGGTGACGGGCCGGTCCTCACGTCAGGCGCAACCGCCTGCCATGCGTCGGGCGCGGCGGAGGTCCGGGAGTCCAATGCGGCCGCATGTCGTGCTTCGGGCACGGCTGCTAGCCGCACCTCGCGCGGAGGCGGTCTGCGTGTCGGTTGCGGACACCTGTCGTGCCTCGCGCGGCGGTGGTCCGCGCATCGGGCGCAGCGGCGGTCCGTGCGATGGGCGTGACGGTTCTTTGCACGGGGCGTATGCGTCGGGCGCGCGCGGGGGTGCGAAATCTTTTGGATTAATGGATTTCGGAGGAAAAATTCGATTTTTATTGTAAAGATACAATTTTTTATCTTTGAAACAACGTTTTGATCGCAAAAATTTGATTTTTAGCTTGAAAACGTTGATTTTTCATCCAAAAATGATATAAAAACTCTTTTTGAAAATAGATATATATTAAAAATGTGATTTTACATTCAGATCTAAGCAAAAGAGATAGATCTAATTTAAAGTAAATCACAGATTTATTATCATGCGCATGAATAATTTAGATCTAGGGAATAAAGATTACCTCTATATCCTACCCTTCGGATCTAGCGACGTTTGGTGAAGGAAGCCCTTTCGCGTCGCGATTCGTCCGTCGGCAGAGGTTCGGCTCAGCTGTGAGCGTGCTGTTAACATGTTGTGAGCAAGGTTGACGGCTAGGAAACCACTAGCCTCGTATATATATTATTCAATGTGGGTGGATACCCATTAGGCCCATTAGGCACAACTCATAACACAAATTAAGTTTTCCCACAATGAGTGTTAATAATTCCAGCCAAATTCATTCTCCCATTTGTGTCTTTTGGTTTTCCATGAGTTGGGAATTTGAGAGGTCTCTACACATTGAATATAGAATGTGAATGGACCTATATTAAGTGTGATGGTAATAGAAATGTGTAATGGTGGAGTTAGTGGAGCATTGATGAAGGCATGTGAAGGGTTCCTCCGTAGGCCTATATAAGGAGAGGTCATTTGCTCATTCCAAAGGCATCTCATTCCATCCAAGTATCATCTTCTACAAGTTGAGTGAAGAGTGTCCACTCCAAGTTGAGAGTGTTGTAGTGTGTAGGTAGCAACAAGAGTGAGAGAGTGTTTCCTTCAAATGGTGTTCTTGAAGTAGTGTGTCTCTCCTGTATCCATTATTGACGTTAGTGGAAGTTCTTGTTGTTGTTGCCCCGTGGATGTAGGCACATTGCCGAACCACGTTATATCCGGTGTCATCCTTCTGCCTTTTATTCATGTATTTCCAATTTATTTGTGTTTGAGATATTATTCTATTCCGTTATTTTTCCTAACATTGGTATCAGAGCTATGGAGGGTTCAAAGAGTACCAAGATTCGTCTCAACAACTTAAATTGGGTGACGTGGAAGCCGAGGATGGAGGACATCCTTTATTGCAAGGATTTACATGAGCCAATCGAAGGAGATAAGGCGAAGCCGGAAGCAACATCGGATGCGGATTGGAATAAGTTAAATCGCAAAGCTATTGGTTATATTCGCGAATGGGTGGATGATAGCATGTTTCACCATGTGTCCAACGAAGTTAACACACATCAATTGTGGTTAAAGTTAGAGTCCGTGTTCGAAAAGAAGACCGCTGCGAAGAAAGCCTTTCTAATCAAGGAGTTGGTGAATGTCAAGGTTAAAAAAGGTGCTAGAGTGACCGAGCATCTCAACAACTTTCAAAGCACAATCAATCAGTTGGCCACAATGGGTATGAAGATCGACGACGAGTTGTAAGCATTATTGCTTTTGGGTCGTTACCTGATAGTTGGGAGACCTTCGTCGTGACTGTAAGTAACTCTTTCCCTGACGGTGTATTGTCTATAAATAATGTTAAAGATAACATGTTGAATGAAGAGACTAGAAGGAAGTCTATAAGTTCAAGCTCGGATCATACTCAAGTGTTCCTTGTGGAGAACCGAGGAAGGAGCAAGAGTAGAGGACCCAAAGGCCATGGAAGGAGCGTAAGCAAATCAAAGGCAAGATTCAATGGGAAGTGCCATCGTTGCGGCCTTTTCGGACATATGAAAAGAAACTGCAACAAGTTGGCGAAAGGCTCGAATGAGAGTCGCGATGGCAATGCTAACAAATCAAAGGAGGACACAAGTAGCACTACCGCCGTGTCTCAAGGTGATTTTGATTTCCTTTGCTTTGAAAGTGAATGCTTACATTTTGATGATTGTGATGGAACCAGATGGGTTGTTGACTCTGGAGCATCATTCCATGCAACGGCAAACTTGGAGTTCTGCACTACGTTCAAAGCCGGTGACTTTGGTAGATTGAAGCTGGGGAATGAGAGCTATTCTCACATTGCTAGAATTGGAGATGTTTGTTTCGAGACCGATATGGGATATAAGTTTATGTTGAAGGATGTGAGACATGCACCGGGCCTGCGTCTCAATTTGTTGTCAACCGGTGTGCTTGACAAACAAGGTTTTCATCATCATGGAGGTGATGGAAAATGGAGGCTTACGAAAGGATCGCTTGTGGTGGCTAGAGGAAAGCTGTGTGTACCCTCTACAAGACATATGGCAAGATATCTAAAGGGGAGTTGAACATTGCGGATGGTTCATCTCTAAATCTATGGCACAAGCGGCTAGGTCATATGAGTGAGAAGGGATTGTAAGGCTTGGCTAAGTAGTCGCTAATTCCCCTTTTGAAAGGTACCTTACTCGACTCTTGTGAGTTCTGTTTATTCGGTAAACAACATAAAGTGAGTTTCAAGAGTAACCTTTCTAAGAAAGAAAATATGTTAGACCTAGTACACTCTGATGTATGTGGCCCCATGGAAGTTGAACCACTAGGTCACAATAATTATTTTGTTACCTTTATTGGTGATGCTTCACGAAAGGTTTGGGTGTATTTTTTGAAAACAAAAGACCAGGTGTTCCAGACCTTTACGGAGTACCATGCCATGGTTGAGAGGGAAACAGGGAAGACTCTCAAGTGTCTCCGTAGTGACAATGGCAGAGAGTACACTTCGAACACGTTTAAAGAATATTGTTCGAAGCATGGCATCAGGCATGTAAGGACCGTACCTGGAACCCCACAGCATAATGGTGTAGCGGAGAGGATGAACCGTACCGTTTTGGAGAAAGTCTGAAGTATGCTGAAGATCGCTAACTGTAACGACCCGCTCTCGGGGGCCCGTTACTTATTTGGTTTATTCGCAGATCTGTAGTTTACCAGTGAAATCAACATAGCCACGATGCAGAGACATACCAACAATACTCAAGCAAACAGACATTATTACAGGCCACAACTTTAAAAGTACAACAACAACCAGCACTCTCTCACAAAATACATGAAAAGTAAAGCTGAAAGGAAATACATCGATGGTACATCACACACACACTCTGAATATAACAGTCGACAGTCCCAGGATCGTGCTACGGCTCTGCAGACTCGGTGGGGCCTAAGTCAACCTGTGCAGCGTCTGTGGTGCCACGGAGATGGAACCATAGGTAAGTCACAACAATTCTAGCGATAGAAAAAGAGGAGTGCACAAATATAGAGTAGGCTATAGTAAACAAGTGCGGAGAGTAAAGTAAAAGCGAACATGCATACAAGAGCGATAAGTAAAGTGCTAGTGTAGTGTGCAAAGCAAAGGTGACGGTACAAGTGTAAAAGTAAGGTACAAGAGTAACAACTGTGGCATGGTAGCAACAATGTTTTAACCAGCAGGCAATAGTAAAACTAGAACAACGTGACTCATATAGGAAGGTACGATGTGCGACCATTGAGCTCATCTCCTGCCACAGGGGCGCTCACCCGGGCGGATCTCAAATCACTTTAGTCGGTACATTTCATTCAGTCGGTCGGTACAGTACGGTGCAATGTGTAGATGGCTCGCGGTCGCTCCCGCACTTTCACTAATATAAGATTACCCCAAAACCCCAGTGCAGTGCCAACTACCTTTAAGCATTCAGTTTCAGTATGATGTCAATGCAGTATATATCACTCGGTCACTGTGTTGCAATACAGTATGTTAATCTTGTTGTTCCAAAAGTAAAGCCGTTCACATGCATTAACAACACTCCAAAGATCTCCGCTTGTTGAAAAGTCAAGGCAGGAACCTCAAGATAGAATGTCAGTCTTGAGCAATGATTTGAAGTCCAACAACTAAGTCACCGATCCATGCTTCGAGCATGCGGTATTCCCATTACGTACACTATCTAGATTTTCGAAGGTTAGGATTTATTGTGACTTACACTATCAATATCGTCGTAGCAAGACGAAGATGGAATTAGAGCGCAAGGATTGGCACCTGCAAACATAAGCAAATATCAGTTAATCGCTACGCTAAATAATATCTAATTAATAGGTCGTTTTGATTTTTAAGACTGCTTAAACGGTGATGAAAAGCGTTCCAAATTTTTATATATGCTATATATGATAAAACTAGTTTTACTGCAAGAGGGAATATTTTTCTGAAGTTTATAGTAATTTTTATAATTTTTAGAAACTCAAAACTAGCTTAAAACCCCAATTTATTTAAGTGGCGCGTATCTTCCGTAAATTGTTCCGGGAGCAATACTCATCGGAATTACTCGAATGAACAGTCAAAATGACCGTCTCGAAGTTTACTTTCACATATAATTTTATCACATATTATTGTGAGTGAAAACAGCGAGTTATGATTTTTAGAATGATTTATACATATTTAATTTTTAGGTTTAAAAATTTATTCTAGAAAAAGTAGGTGCATGATTGATGAGTGACTAGCACCATTGGGTCCGGAATATCGTTTCTGATTTTCTGGAGCTATCCCCACATTTTTCTGGCCCCTATATAATTAGTTATGGGTTTATAACCCTTAAACCCCATTATTAATTATTTAAAAAAAAACGAAATACGAAATATTTCCATATTTACGGAAATGCCATTGAGGCAATTCACGTACCCACCGTCAACAGCAGCTGGGGGAGGGGCTCTCGTCGGCGGCGAGGGGGGCAGGCGACGGCGGCGGGTCACGGGGAGACGGCGGCGACTGCGATGAGGCGTGGCGGCGGCGGCGAAGTCGTTGCGGTGTCACCGTGGGGGGCGCTGGGTGCTCGTCGAAAGCGAGCTGCTCGAGGCGGAGCTTCGTCGACGGGGGCGGGGGTCACTGCACGGGGGCGGGGTTGCTGCAGACGACGGCGAGCACATCGGACAGCGGGGGCGAGAGGGGGGTGGGGCGTCGGGCATCACCGAGGCGGGCGTAGGCGAGCGGCGATGGGAAGGCGGAGACGACGACGGCGGGGCTGTGCGGGTGCTGTCGGAGCGGTGAGCTGCAGGGGGTGCTCTGGGGGCGGACGGCGACTAGGCGAAGCGGCGGTAGAGGCGATGAAGGCGGCAGGGCGGTGAGTCGAAGAGCGGCGATCGATCGCCGGAGGGAGGAGCGGAGAGAGTGTGCGAGATAGAGAGAGGAAGGGTGAGAGCAAGGGTTCCTTTGGGTTGGTTTCGAACGTAAAATATTGAGGGAGAGGTTACTGTGTGTTGTTTACAAAGGAGAGAGGGGGTGTTTAAATAGTGATTTAGCAATGGCAAACTTGTGATAAGGGAGAGACAATGATTTTAATGGGTTAGATGGATGTTGGATCTGAAATGATTCAGATCCAACCAACCCAACGGTGCATTAAGAGGGTGGTTGGGGTAAAAGTGATTAAGTAAGTAGGTAAAAGTTAATTACTAAGTGCAATTAGTGAAAACCGGAGGAGTACAACCACGTTTTCACAAATGACTCCGAAAAATTACGAAAACGTACCGACAGGATCGTATCGTCGTGAGGATCGCGAATACAAGATCCGTTTTGGGATTTGAGCTACGGAAGTACAGGTTTTAGGCCAAAACGTTTAGGAAGCGGGTTTGCGGGTTCTAGGCTAAAACGATATCCGAAAATTCTGAAATTAATGTGGGGAGCCCTAAATGATAATAGGATGTTACTGTAGAAGTTTGAAAATGTTTTGAATACGTTTGAATAGAAAATAAATTCGTCGAATCAAAACGGTAATTTTGGAAGATGAATTTTAACAGGAATGTTTTGGGCATTTGTGGAAATCTGAAATTGCTGAAATACAATATAATAAGTCTAGTGCTCTAAAATATTTTTATGAGATTTTTTTTTAAATCAGTTTTGTTATAAAACTCTTTACGAACATTTATAGAGTAAAATTAATTTTTAAAATGCGTAAAAACAGGTAAATTGAAGTGATGGAATTTCCAGGTCGTTACATCCTACCCTCCTTAAAATAATTCCGTCCTCGGAATTTCAAACTTAATAAAGTAAGTAATTGATGTTATGAAGAAGCTCAAGCAAATAAAAGATAGAAAATATAATACGAAATATAATGTGATATCACAACATCTAGAAAACAAGAGATGCTGTCTAAGAATACATACTATTGACATTACCATATCTTCGATAGCTAGTGACGACACTAGCATTATCATAATAGTTACGATGATATACTGATTGCAAATGAACAAGTATACTATCAAATGTGATAATTCATACCTCCAATCACCTGGTTGATGGCTTTGACATCTTCTGCGATCATCGTGTAGGCCTGTCGTTGCAGAGGTGGTGGTGGTCGATGAGAAGTGTCTCCAACGGGGGCAGCAGCTGTGGCAGTGGTAGTAACTTGTGCTCTTGCATCTGGGCAATCTCTAGCAAGATGATCCTCCGCTCCACAAACCAGGCAGAGATTCCGGTACCAACGGCACTCTGATTTCACGTGTCCAGGCCTACCACAATGGTGACACACTGGACGTTGCGCTGGTGCATGCCTCTTGAACTGGGTCTGCTGGATCGGGCGATACATCTGGTCGGATGATGGCTGATGGCTAGGTCCAGCAGTAGTCGTTGGAGGTGGGGGCCTTCTGGAAGGGGCAGCCAACTCACGCCTTTCTTCCCTCTCCAAAAACTCATGTTCACGAGCAGCAGCTAGAACTTCGGTGTGGGTAGACAATGTACGTCCGACTAAATTCTGGCGGATCTCTATGTTGAGACCCTGCTTGAAGCGTCGAGCCTGGGCTATTGGAGTGGCAACCAACTCAGGAGCAAAGCGGCTCAGCATGGTGAACCGGGCGTCGTATTGTTCCACCGTCATGGAAACTTTCTTCAACCCAACAAATTGCGCCTCAAGTTCGATCTGGGTCTCAGGAGAGAAATATTGGGTGCGGAAAAGCTCCGTGAATGTATCCCATTCGATCGGTAGTTGGAGACGCTTTTCTGCAGAGCCCCACCAGACTCTGGCCCCATCCGTTAGTTGGGACCTGGCAGTATCCACCCAGGCATGCCTTCCGATCTGGGCGGCCCTCAAGTTTTCTTCAGTACTTTCTAGCCATTCATCGGCCTTCATCGGGCCATCTTCTCCGTTCCAGGTCTTCGGGTGGAGGGAGCGAAATTGTTGGATGCCTCCCGTAGGGTGATATTCGCATTTGATAGCCTCGACCATTTCTCGCAATGTCAGATCCGAGATCTGATGCACTGTGGGATTTGGCCCATTGTCGGTCGGGTTGTTGGCTCCAGACTGATTGGTTCCATTGGGGGTCTTTGAGGTGTTTCCGTCCATTCTCGAGCGTTGAACACAAAAGACCTGCACATAATGTTTAGTAAAAATTGGTGTAGAAAGGTTCTAAGAAGGTCAAACGAAAGGTCATCAAGATAAAGGAAGGTTGATAATGGAGAAGATCGATGACGTCACATAATCATGATTCACATCCTTGCGGTCCAGCGGACACGGCCAGGGAAGTGACTAAGCCAGGATCACTTATGCCCAGTCTAGCTAGGTTGATCCAACAGACTTTAGCCAAGCACATTGACTGGTATCATGGTCCATTGAAGGAAGATTATCATTCATATGAGTGCCACCGACACAGAAAGATTTTCTCTTTTTTTATACAACTAATTAATCCTATCAAAATTTTGTTAATGACTTTTTATTAAGGCAAGATAGGTCAACTCCATTGGGGCTCTCCGAGATGTTCACGTCCGTCTTTCGAGTGTCAAACCTGCATCCATAGAAAATGTCAGCTTAGTTGAGTATCGTGTACAGTACATCCTGATCTTGCTATATTGTTCACGAGGTATTTAGCGCGGACCTGCATGGGCCGCCAAACTTGTAACGACTCGCTCTCGGGGGCCAGTTACTTATTTGGTTTATTCGCAGGTCTGCAGTTTACCAGTGAAATCAACATAGCCACGATGCAGAGGTGTACCAACAATACTCAAGCCAACAGACATTATTACAGTTCACAAATTAAAAGTACAACAACAATCCAGCACACTCTCACAAAATACATGAAAAGTAAAGCGGAAAGAAAATACATCGAAGGTACATCACACATGTGCTCAGAATATAAAAGGCGGCAGTCCCAGGATCGTGCTACAGCTCTGTGAACTCAAGAGGGCCTAAGTCAACCTGTGCGTCGTCTGTGGTGCCACGGAGATGGAACCATAGGTAAGTCACAACAATTCTAGCGATAGAAAAAGAGGAGTGCACAAATATGGAGCAGGCTGTAGTAAACAAGTGCGGAGAGTAAAGTAAAAACGAACATGCATGCAAGAGCGATAAGTAAAGTGCTAGTGTAGTGTGCAAAGCAAAGGTGACGGTACAAGTGTAAAAGTAAGGTACAAGAGTAACAACTGTGGCATGGTAGCAACAATGTTTTAACCAGCAGGCAATAGTAAAACTAGAACTACGTGACTCATATAGGAAGGTACGCTGTGCGACCGCTCATCTCCTGCCACAGGGGCGCTCACCTGGGCGGATCTCATTTCACTTCAGTCGGTACATTTCATTTAGACGGTCGGTACGGTGCACTGTGTAGATGGCTCGCGGTCGCTCCCGTACTTTCTCTAATATACGTTTACCCCAAAAACCCAGTGCAGTGCCAGCTACATTTAAGCATTCAGTTATGTTTCAGCAGTATGATGTTAACACTGTATGTCATTCGGTCATTACGTAGCAATACGGTATGTCAATGTGTTGTTTCGAAAGTAAAGCTGTTCACATGCATTAACAACACTTCAAAGATCTTCGCTTGTTGAAAAGTCAAGGCAGAAACCTCAAGAGAGAGTTTCAGTCTTGAGCAATGATTTGAAGTCCAACAACTAAAACACCGATCCATGCTTCGAGCATGCGGTAGTACACTACTTTCCATTGCGTACACTATCTAGATTTCTAAGGTTAGAATCCATTGTGACGTACACTATCGGGATAGTCGTTGCAAGACGAGGATGGAGTTAGAGCGCAAGGATTAGTACCTGCAAACACAAGCAAATATCAGTTAATGGCTACACAAAATATTATCTAATTAGTTGGTCGTTTTGATTTTCAAAACTGGTTAAAATGGTAATGAAATGCGTTCTAAATTTTTATATATGCTATATATGATAAAACTAGTTTTACTGCAAGAGAGAATATTTTTCTGAAGTTTATAGTAATTTTTATAATTTTTAGAAACTCAAAACTAGCTTAAAACCCCAATTTATTTAAGTGGCACGTATCTTCCGTAAATTGTTCCGGGAGCAATACTCATTGGAATTACTCGAATGAACAGTCAAAATGACCGCCTCGAAGTTTACTTTCACATATAATTTTATCACATATTATTGTGAGTGAAAACAGTGAGTTACGATTTTTAGAATGATTTATACATATTTAATTTTTAGGTTTAAAAATTTATTCTGGAAAAATTAGGCGCCTGATCGATGAGCGACTAGCGCCATTGGGTCCGGAATATCGTTTCTGATTTTCTGGAGCTATCCCCACATTTTTCTGGCCCCTGTATAATTAGTTATGGGTTTATAACCCTTAAACCCCATTATTAATTATTTAAAAAAAACGAAATACGAAATATTTCCATATTTACGGAAATGCCATTGAGGCAATTCACGTACCCACCGTCAACAGCAGCGAGGGGAGGGGCTCTCGTCGGCGGCGAGGGGGGCAGGCGACGGTGGCGGGTCGCGGGGAGACGGCGGCGACTGCGATGAGGCGTGGCGGCGACGGCGAAGTCGTTGCGGCGTCACCGTGGGGGGCGATGGTGCTCGTCGGAAGCGGGCTGCTCGAGGCGGAGCTTCGCCGACGGGGGCGGGGGTCACTGCACGGGGGCGGGGTTGCTGCAGACGACGGCGAGCACATCGGACGGCGGGGCGAGAGGGGGGTGGGGCGTCGGGCGTCACCGAGGCGGGCACAGGCGAGCGGCGATGGGAAGGTGGAGACGACGACGGCGGGGCTGTGCGGGTGCTGTCAGAGCGGCGAGCTGCAGGGGGTGCTCCGGGGGCGGACGGCGACTAGGCGAAGCGGCGGTAGAGGCGATGAAGGCGGCGGGGCGGTGAGTCGAAGAGCGGCGGTCGATCGTCGGAGGGAGGAGCGGAGAGAGTGTGTGAGATAGAGAGAGGAAGGGTGAGAGCGCGGGTTCCTTTGGGTTGGTTTCGAACGTAAAATATTGAGGGAGAGGTTACTGTGTGTTGTTTACAAAGGAGAGAGGGGGTGTTTAAATAGTGATTTAGCAATGGCAAACTTGTGATAAGGGAGAGACAATGATTTTAATGGGTTAGATGGATGTTGGATCTGAAATGATTCAGATCCAACCAACCCAACGGTGCATTAAGAGGGTGGTTGGGGTAAAAGTGATTAAGTAAGTAGGTAAAAGTTAATTACTAAGTGCAATTAGTGAAAACCGGAGGGATACAAACGCGTTTTCACAAACGACTCCGAAAAATTACGAAAACATACCCATGGGATCGTATCGACGCGAGGATCGCGAATACAAGATCCGTTCTGGGATTTGAGCTAAGAAAGTACAAGTTTTAGGCCAAAACGTGTAGGAAGCGGGTTTGCGGGTTCTAGGCTGAAACGATATCCGAAAATTCTGAAATTAATGTGGGAAGCCCTAAATGATAATAGGATGCTACTGTAGAAGTTTGAAAATGTTTTGAAGACGTTTGAATAGAAAATGAATTCGTCGAATCAAAACGGTAATTTTGGGAGATGAATTTTAACGGGAATGTTTTGGGCATTTGCGGAAATCTGAAATTGCTGAAATACAATATAATAAGTCTAGTGCTCTAATATATTTTTATGAGAATTTTTGAAATCAGTTTTATTATAAAACTCTTTACGAAAATTTATAAAGTAAAATTAATTTTTAAAATACGTAAAAACAGGTAAATTGAAGTGATGGAATTTTCAGGTCGTTACACTAACCTATCAAAACAATTTTGGGGAGAAGCAGTGGTAGCGGCAAGCTACCTCATCAACCGATCGCCATGTATATTGTTGGACTTGAAGACGCCAGAAAGTGTATGGACCGGTAATGATGCTTCTTATTCTCACTTGAGGGTGTTCGGGTGCAAAACATTTGCACATGTTCTAAAGCAAGAAAGATCAAAGCTTGACGATAAATCCATCCATGTTATATTTCTCTGATATGGAAATGAGGAGATGGGATACCGGTTATGGAATCCAAAGTCCAACAAGTTGTTCAGAAGTCGCACAACTCATGGAAAACCAAAAGACACAAATGGGAGAATGAATTTGGTTGGAATTATTACCAATGTGCCCCTCCAGCCAAAACTATCTTTTGTGGTTGGACTTACTTAAAGTCCATCCCAGCTGCCTTGCAACAATACTGCAGCTTCTCTTGCGGAACAACTTTTGTCAGCATATCTGCAATGTTCTTGTCGGTATGAATTTTTCCCAACTGGAAAAGCTTCTTGGATATCACATCTCGGATCCAATGATATCACAACTTAATGTGCTTAGTGCGAGGATGATGAACCGAGTTCTTACTCAACTGAATTGCACTTTGACTGTTGCAATGTAGCACATAAATTTCTTGTTTCATACCCAGCTCTTGAACAAACCTCTGTAGCCATATCAACTCCTTGCCCGCTTTATTAGCTGCTATATACTCAGACTCTGTGGTGGATAATGCTACGCACTTCTGTAACTTGGACTGCCATGAAACAGCTCCCCCTGCAAGAGTAAATAAGTAACCAGAAGTAGACTTTCGATTATCAAAGTCTCCTGCCAAATCTGCATCCGTGAAACTTTCCAAAGTTGGTTTTGATCTGCCAAAACTCAAGCAAAACTTTGAGGTTCCCCTCAAATATCTGAGTATCCACTTGACTGCCTCCCAATGCTCTCTTCCAGGATTAGAGAGATATCTACTGACAGTACTAACTGCATGCGCAATGTCTGGACGAGTACATACCATCACATACATAAGACTACCTACAGCTGGTGCATAGGGAATAACTGACATCTTCTCTTTCTCCTCTTGAGTAGTTGAGCACGCCAATCTGCTTAACTTGAAGTGATTACCCAGAGGTGAGCTCACCGCCTTGGCTCCTTTCATGTTGAACATCTTAAGCACTCATTCAACATACCTCTCCTGTGAAAGCCATAGCTTGTGCTTCTTTCTTTCGCGAGTAATCTCCATGCCCAATATCTGCTTAACTGGTCCGAAGTCTTTCATGTGAAATGCTTTTGACAAATCTGCCTTTAGTCTGTGAATCATGCAAACATCTTGCCCCACAATCAGCATATCATCAACATATAGTATTAAAATTATGAATTTACCTCCAGTGAACTGTTGGATATACACACATGGATCATGAACAAGTCAAACTTCTTGTACCATTGCCTTGGTGCTTGCTTCAGCCCGTATAAGCTTTTCTTTAACCTGCAAACCATGTGCTCCTTTCCCTCTATCTCAAATCCTTTGCTCAATGTAGAACTCTTCCTCCAAATCTCCATGAAGAAATGATGTCTTCACATCTAGCTGCTCCACCTCCAGATCCAAGCTAGACGCCATGCCAAGAATAACCCTAATAAATGTCATCTTGACAACAGGTGAGAAAATTTCATCAAAATCTATACCTTCCTTTTGTTCAAAACCATTCACAACCAAGCGAGCCATGAAATTTGTCAGCGGCTCGTTTTCGTCCCTCTTCAGCTTGAACACCCACTTATTCTTGAGTGCTTTTCTCCCTTTAGGAAGCTCCACCAAATCATAGGTGCAGTTCTTCAACAATGACTCCATCTCAGACTTCATTGCCAACTTCCATTTGTCGTTGTCTGCATGAGTCATTGCTTCCTTAAAGCATTCTGGTTCTCTGTCACTGGTCACCAAACTGTACTGTGAAGAAGGATACTTGGAATTTGGTTCGAGAACCCTACTGGATCTTCGAACCGTATCTTGAGAATTTTCTGCTTGCTCCCCCTGATTTGGACCCCCCCGGATTTGTTCTGCTTGATTTGGATCCCCCTCGTTTAGCTCCTCCTGATCATGATTCTCTTGATCATTATCCACAAGTTCAGCTTCCTCGTTGCGAATTTGAGAGGTCTCTCCACATTGAATATAGAATGTGAATGGACCTATATTAAGTGTGATGATAATGGAAATGTGTAATGGTTGAGTTAGTGGTGCATTGATTAATGCATGTGAAGGGTTCCTCCTTAGGCCTATATAAGGAGATGTCATTTGCTCATTCCAAAGGCATCCCCTTCCATCCAAGTATCATCTTCTCCAAGTTGAGTGAAGAGTGTCCACTCCAAGTTGAGAGTGTTGTAGTGTGTAGGTAGCAACAAGAGTGAGAGAGTGCTTCCTTCAAATGGTGTTCTTGAAGTAGTGTGTCTCTCGTGTATCCATTATTGACGTTAGTGGAAGTTGTTGTTGCCGCCCCGTGGATGTAGGCACATTGTCGAACCACGTTGTATCCGGTGTCATCCTTCTGCCTTTTATTCTTGCATTTCCAATTTGTTTGTCTTTGAGATATTATTCTATTCCGTTATTTTTCCTAACAATGAGATCTAGAAACATTTCGAACAGGAAACGTATGTGCTTTGTCATTGTAACGACTGCTTTTCATGAATCTGGATTTAATATAATATATGTTTTGGTGGATTTTCTCCTCGTGTGTGGTTTTCGTCTCCGTAGATTTCATTTTCGATCGATTCGCCGTATTTTCTCGTTTCTTCATTAGGATCGTCGATTTCGAAGTATGTCACTCGTGACGGACTTCATAACGGTCGTATCTAACTATTAGATCAAGCCTAGGAGTCTTAGGAATCGATCCCGGGGCCCCGCGCTCCGTATCGGTACTTTTGGTGCTCATTAGCCGGTGTAAGAAGGGCCACCGACCGACTAGATGACGATCCAGTCGGTCGACAATCCTTCTTGGACCGACTAGTTAGCTTTCTAAATTTCTCAGGAGTTACTGTTTATCGTTAGTCGGTCTAAGAACGTTGGTTGACCGACTAGGTTGCAAACTAGTTGGTCAGCAATGCTTCTTGAACCGACTAACTCATCAAATTATTTTTGTATCAGTTACTATTTACTCTTAGTCGGTCTAAGAACGTTCATCGACCGACTAGATGCCAAACTAGTCGGTCAGTACTTGTTCATGGACCGACTAACTCTAGAATCCTATTTTCGTTCAGGAGTTACTGTTTGCACTTAGTCGGTCTGCGTTGGTCGACCGACCGACTAGTTGCCAAACTAGTCGGTCAGTGGTTGCTCTTTGACCGACTAACTAGTGTTAAAACCCTAATTTCTGGGCAGCTGCCAGCTCAACCTATTTAAACCCAACCCAAACGACTTCTTCTTCTCCAAAACGACCTAAAACCCTAAAATCCTCCCCCTTCAGCCCCCATCTTCCTCCAAGCTCCATTTCTCCATTCCAAGCCGTAGAATCATCATCCAAACCATCCATCTACTCTATCTACCTCTCATCTTTCCCAAAACCTCACCAAAACCCATCAAAATCCCCAAATCCCCCAAAACCCTAGTTTCCCCAAACTCCTCCAATCTTTTCCAGATCTGATCCTAGGGTTCCCCGGAGTGTTTCTTCCGCCTTCTCTTGGTAAGAAATCGATCTACCGTTGTTTTCTTAACTTATTTATATTTTTATGAAAACCCTAATAAATTTCATGTGTTTGGTGTTTGTTTCCCCATAACAGCGATTTTCCCCGTAGGTAGCATCCGTGTGACGAAGTGGTCGTCATCCCCAGTGCTAGGCAAGTGAAACTTGCCACCTAGGGTTTAGGCCATGTTTAGGCCATTTGTTTGTTGTAGGCGTAAAAGAGGCTAGGCGACGAAATGATACTCGCCTAGGCGCAAATTGGGGAACTAGCTTGACAACGAAGCTAGTTCCGACTTTTAGCATGTTGCACAATTACCATGTCATGTTTACTTTTCATTAACGGTACGCGAATATGTTCATGTCATTGCATTTCGCCTGTCACGTTTAATTTAATTAACGGTACGCAAATAAATTGTCATGACCTCGCATTCTTTAGGTGTTGCTGTGATTGCGTAGCTTTGCTACGACACTTGTGTTCCTGGCTCGTGACCAGAAGCGAGCATAATGAGTTGGAAACCCCAACGCTCGAAATGTATTGAATTGTGAACTAAGAATGCGAGCTCAATGTGCGGGGCAACCTCAGGCTCACTAGCTGAGCTCAATGTGCGGGGACCCCAGGCTCCATATCGTGTGAGTATTGGGTAGTGTTTAGTGCCGATCGGTCTGAAATGCTATGCCATTCAGCGAAAGGCTTAAACACCTACAAAATGTGAATTGATTGAATTGATAGTAGCTTGGCTACTCTTGTCTTGTCCCGATAAATTGTTCCCTTGTACAAATTGTCTTGCCATGTTTTAATTGTGCACTCATGTTATAACTGCCATGTCATGCATACTAGACTGCTAGGTTGCTAGTTGCCTTACCTTCAGTTTCCTTGCCCAAGTCTTTTAGACTTGCTGACATGTGCCCCTTTACTCTTTTGGGTGACACATGTTAGATCCTGAGCCCGAGTACCTCGTTGAGGACGAGGTGTTTGCTGACGCCGAGCCCGAGCTTGTGTTTGATGGGGAGTACGTGGACACTGGGGACCAGTCCTAGTGTCTTCGTTGTGTTTTACTTTTGTTAGACAGTTGTTTTGTTATCGGTGCGTAGCACCTATACTTTGTTATGTCGTTTCTTTTGTTGGCCTTGTTCTGGGCCTTGGACTCTTTTCTTTTAGCCTGGTGGCTTTTGTTGATGTTGGACTTTTGTTGATGTTGGACAATTTGTGAGATGTGGAATTTTATATCAGTCTCGCCTTGTGTTATTATTGTTATTCTGTTGTGGTTACAGGGACCTGTTTATGTATTGTGGACGCTTATCGGGTTTGGGGCTTCACAGCTCCACTCCCGTGCGGACCTTTTCACGTCTCGCCTCCATTTCAAGGAAGCGGGTCGTGACAGTCATTCTATGGATGGGATCATTCTTAATATATCGTATCCTCATTTGAAGCTAGTGATTACATGCGCAAAGTCGTCACGGATCTTTCCGGCACTGCCACAGCTCTAAAACACTCGAATAATGTCATCCTCCATTCAAATGAGGAGACCTTAAAAACTCTTATCCCGTTAAACAACCATGTGATCAATTTCCTGCGGCTAACCAGCAATATTCTTTTTCCAAAGGGGCCCCTTAATTTTTCCAGGCATTCCAACATAAGTCTTATGTAATGAAAGATCGATTGACATGCAGTGCATCGAAATCTTTTAGTCCCCTTAACGAAATAATCACTGCGAGATCCCATAAAAGGGATGCATTTGTTGATGGGAATTTCTTTTTGGAGGGAGACTATTAGTTATTCAAATTATTATACAAACGAGTAAAGGAGCCCGGTTATGTTGCAGAGAAATATAGCTAACGCAGTGCAAATATGTTTCAGAGATTACAAATTATGTACACATGAATCAATTGGGGATGTGGGGAAAAACGTGCTAATAAACAAAATAAACTTATTGAAGTTTAAAACCATAGTCAAATTTCTTTTAGTTAGTATAAACTTTAAATTATGGAAAACTATTATAATAGGAAATTAACCTTAGTACATTAGGTATACCTGGAGCAAATGAATTATTTTTAGCTTGACTTTGCAATACATCCCTTCGAAACGGTCTACTTTGATTTTGACACAAAGGTAGCTTGAAGCTAATTTTGTCCCGCATTTCAGGTTCATGGGCATACATCTTAAACATGCACTTTATGAAACTATCTGTAAAAGCATCATCTACATTAATTGCCTCATGTCTTTGGTAGTGAAAGTATGTGTTCAATAATTGACATGTTATATGCAAATGAGTTCTTAACTTATTATTCCATCTTTTATCAATTAACATTGAGATCGACTTGAACTTTTTCTCACCAGTGACGAAGTGGTGGCCCCTTTGACTTACAGCTGACGACGCATTAAGGTCGTTCTCATGAGTCTCATCCGTAGGGATTTGGCTTATCCAGGCTTCCCTAGGGATTGGACCTTTTAGTGGGGAGCGTGATGGGACAGCTCTCGTAACATTCATAAATGCTTGATTTCGAAAAGGATGCAAAACCTTCTTTGATCAGAAAACATGCTTTATTGAAAGGAATAAACAATAAAAGGCGTACAAGTGTTTCCGAACTTCGTCGGAGTCGCTTTCATCCCACACGTTTTCATTCGATGCTGAGCTCGGAGTCTCGCTAGTCAGCCACTTTGGTGATAGGCGACCCTGTCATCTTTCCCTTCTAATTCGAAGGTCTCTCCTTGCTAGGTTGATCGACGTCCGGGTTTTTGGGATGCCCACGCTTGACCAGTGCATCGATCTCTTTTTTGAGAGTCCAGCAGTTGTTAGTATCGTGCCCGTAGTAATTGTGGTACTTGCAGAATTTGATGTCATCTGTCTTCTCTTATTTACCCTTCTTGGTTGAATCTTGGACCAGCTCTTCCCGTGGGGTATAAGCAAGGACCTCCATCTTGAGAGCGCTTGGCTTTGCATAAATAGCGCGCTCCTTGCTTCGACGTCTCCTCTCTCTGTGTCTCTTGTCTCGAGACTCTTGATAAGGAGTTTCCTGCGTTGGTTTCTCTCGACTGGTGTCACCACGGTGGACGGGAGTGCCTTTTCCATTAGTTCTAGTCGGTTCCTCTGTTTCTTCGGAGATGGTGAACCGATCCGTTATGCTGAACATCTCTGCGAGGTTGTTAGGGGGAAATTGATGGAGTTCCATTCGCATGTGTTTATTCCACACTGCTTGAGTGAGCACCGCTATGACAGTTACATCCGTTGTCTCTTCTACATCAAACCTCTCGTCGTTGAATCTTTGGACGAAGACTCGAATTGACGCATTCTCGTTTTGTTTGAGTGAGAAGATGTGGGAGGACTTCTTCTTAGGATGTCGACCCATGAAGAATTGCTTGCAGAACATATCAGCTAATTCGTCGGATGACCCGATACAGCCGTCGGGTAACCCTTCATACCAGCCTTCTGCCTTCTTGAATAGGGTAGCGTGGAAGGCTCGGCAAAGGTATGGCTCATCGGCCCCGTGAAGCAATATCACATTACGATATGTATGGATGTGCGACTACGAGTCGCCTCTGCCATCATAAGATGGTAAGGCAGGGAGCTTAAACTTTGAAAGATGTGGAGCAGAAGTGATATTCTCCTTCAGTGGGGTTCGCCGAAGCGCAGACTGGATGAGTAGAGATCTCCCTTCTCTGCCTTGTGCATAATTATCTCCCAAAGATCAGTTCGGGATCTCATCTTTCCTCACATATCCACCTACGAGATTAAGGGGGTTATTGATCGTCCCAGAGCTAACACTTAGAACTCACCTAGTAATGACACGAATACTAAGTGCTAAATGTAGCCCAAATGTGAATCTTCGGTACTGTACGCAAGCGTACAGTGTCAAGTAATGATATAAAAGATATCGATCCCACATGGGAAGGTATGAATGTTATTGTCTTAGGTTATTTTTAAATCTTAGAATATAGGTAGCAGTCGGTATCGAAAGCTTGGTTGTTTAGGATTGTGAATAATTAATAAAGACTAGGACTTTAGGACTCACCACTAGGATCGTCGGACGTCGATGCTTGGTTAAGACTCTTACGTTGCATTGGTTTTATGGGGATTGTCGCATCAAAGATGTAGAATTCATGGTTTTAAGCACCATGAATCTAATTTATCGCATTAACCCATAGGCGCACACGACACGTGCATTAAGAATCGACAATATTCATGCCACTCTCGTGGACGGAATGATCTCGGCTCACACCACTCTCATGGGTTAGAGTTTCGAGGTATTTTGGTGGCCCTCATTGACACAATGGCGGTAGCCGTCAATTAGTAATATAGTTCGTCGGCGGATCCCATCAAGACAAGAGCCGGTCATGGTCACGATTCCTAATTTAATCCACTAACTCCCTAATTAAGCCTATTGGATACTCATTAAGCCAATCGATTCCACCGACTGTGGGCACGACATTACGAGTTCTCCTACAAACTTTGCAAGATCAACCAAAATACTTCCCTTTTATTTCAACACAACCTAAAAATCCTAACTTTGCATCGCAATCCTAAAATTGATGGGCTAATCCATTATCCCTAGATAGAACTACTCACGCATCATAGAAATAACAACAAGATATTCAATAGATGCAATGGAATTCATCATGGCAATGGAAACCATCAAAAAGCAATAAAAAGTGTAGATAATCGTTACCAACGCGGCGAGAAGCAATAACAATCCAAAGAGACTTAAGAAGACAAGATTCCTTACGCGAAACAATAGCAAAAAATCCAAGCTTTGCTTCATACAAAATAGCGATGGCACAAGTTCTCAAAAACCTAATTAAAACTAAACTAATAGTTTCTCTAAATTCCTCTCTGAAAATAAAGCTTAAAACGGCCTTAAATACATAGGGAAAGATCCCAAAAAATCTCAGAAAATCTGGGCACTTGGGTCTACAAACTAGGCTGGTTACATCGGCTACTCGACCAAGTAGAGGAGCCTGCTCGGTGGAGTCAGCTACAGGCTCCCCTTGCTGATGCTTCTGCGTCTGGTGGATACGGGCTACTCGGTCGAGTAGCCCCTTACTCGGTCGAGCTACAGTAGATCCAAAATTCCTCCAAAACGTCGCTCTGTTTCTTTTGGACTCGGTCGAGCAAGTGAGCTGCTCGGTCGAGTTGCTTTGCTGCTCGGTCGAACTGGGATGCTTTGGATGTAGGGATTTTCAAGGTTCCTTGGGCTAATTTTAAACATATCCGTCCTAAGTCGGATGAACAAAATTAAATATGCAGCGGAAATACGATTATTAAACTATTTAATAATTACGGCCCTAAGAGACATTCCCTAAGCAAGGAAAATCTACTGACTCGAGTTGGGTCTGACCAACTCAAGAAAGTTCTAACTACTACTTAAATGAAATGCATATAAATATAACTCACCCAGAATCTTGCCCTGGATCGGGCAAGATGTTCCGCACCGTTTTGCGCTCCACAATCTGAGCCGCATCCTGAACTGCATTGCGTCGCTCCTCGTCGCGAACTGGATCAACTCCCGAGCCGCACATTGCCTCCGAGCCCATCACTAGCCGTAGAAGGTTTCACTTGAGTAAACCCACGTCGTAGACTTCTGAATCAGATTCGAACCTCCCCGTTGCCTTGCTAGGACCCGGTTGGAGGACCGAAAAATTTATAGAGGAAAAGAATAATTTTAAGTCTTGATTAAGTTTGCTCAAATTTTCTGGAGCTCCTTAATCAGAGACTTGGTGCAAGAAACAAATAAGGGAGTGCACACCTATTTATATAGGAGGCCGGCTCCACTTCTTTTGTACGAGCAATGTGGGACAAATGATTCGGAAGAGGCTTAGGATTAATTCAATTTAGTTAGAATAGCTTTCACAAAAGTCTAACTTCAATCAATTAATCCTCACTCACCATTGAGCCCTAGAGACGATACAAGTTATCATTTCGAAGGGCTAGGAATGGTGAATGCGTAGGAACAAATGGCGACGAAATCCGAGTTTGTTTGACCCTTTAAACAATTGCTCAAAGTTGAGCAAAAACCCATGTTTCGTAGCCGTCAAGGGTTTCAACAAAACCCTAATGAAACTACTTAAGTTGCGGGCGACCCGCTAAGCTTAGCGGGCGTGCAAGCCTAAGGCAATTGGGCGAGCACAGAAGGGCGCACCCGTGCGGGCTCGTAGCCCGCGGTGAACAGCGGGCCGCGCTCGCTGCTCCCAGCGGGCTGCGCCCGTTTTACCCAAGTGGGTGTTACCCACTTCCTTTTGTGCCTTTCTTGCGTTTCTGGGCTCATCCGAGCTCCGATTCCTACACGGTTTGATTCTCTGGATTCCTCAAAAAATCCCCTCCAATCCCAAATGCTCCAAACTCATAACCAACTTGTGAATTTAACATTCTCATTGCATCTTATGCATTCCTCTATACTATTGACGCACCCGCAATCTACACCTAGGATCCACCTGGCGGCGTCACGATCGCCAGGCGTAATATGGCCCCTAGGCTATGACTCCGGGCTCAATCCGCAAACGGACGGTGTCGAGTTATAGTATAAAAGATAGTCGAATCCCACAGGGACGGTGATAGTGTCTGTGATAATCTCAGTCTATTTCTAAATTTAGAAGTGAGGTAGCGGTCGGAGTGAAAGATATGGGTTGGTAGTTGTTATTGTGTAATAATAATAATAATAAGGACTAGGGCTTTAGGAATCGCCGCTAGGATCGTCGGGGGTTGATGTTGGGATCGAATCCTCACACTGCATTAGGTCTAGGGAATAAATCCCCCAATTCGTACCACTCTCGTGGATTAGAATTGCGGGGTATTTCGGTGGCTCTCATTGACGCAATGGCGGTAGCCGTCAACGTAGCGGTATAGTTCGTCGATGGATCCCCTCAAGATGCGAGCCGAGCATGGTCGCGTGCCTTGATTGGATCCACCAATTTCCCTATTCAAATTCCTAGATACCCCTTAAGCACATCAGTTCCACAGACCGCGGGCATGATCTCAGTACGGGTTATCTACGGATTCGGTAGGATTTACCAAAATACAACCCTAAATCCCCAATTTAACGTAGGGATCCAGATCTACATTTTCCCCCTAAAATCCTAGGGTTCACCCATCAACCCTAGAATGGATCTACTCACTCATGACGATAGAAACGCACAAAAATATCAATTTCACAGAAGAAAACATTATATCAATCCAGAAATAAGGGCTAAAATAACTTACAGCGAGAACGAACGAAGAAAAAATCCAGAAAAGAACAAAAAGCAGTAATCTTCAATTATCGATCCAAAATTCGCTACAAGAATTAATCCCAAAAATTCCTACAAGAAAAAATCGCCGGAGCTCTCTCCAAAAATTCTCAATACAAAGCTGGAATCCCCTCTCTCAGCCGAGCCCGCAATCGCGAGCTTCAGCTGCTGCCCAAATCGCGCGCATCGCGCGTTTCGAAATCTTTCCAAAAATGCCCTGGGAAGTGCCGGCCGAGCAGGTGACTCGGTCCGAGTAGCGTGGCTCAGTCAGTGGCTCAGTCCGTGTAGACAAGCTGCTCGACCACTCGGAGAACTGAAAATCGACCAACCTGGACCGAGTAGCATCTGCTCGGTCCGGGTAGGGTCGGCTCGGTCTAGTGTTCGGACGCTGCTCGGGCGCCTACTCAGGATGTGTAGCATAGGGCTGCTCGACCAAGCAGATGAGCTGCTCGGTCCGTGTCAGCCCTTATCCGCTGCTGATATGACTCGATCCGAGTAGCAAGCTACTCGGGCCGAGTATTTTCTGGGAAACATATGTTGCAGCATCCTGGGCTTCTCTCTCTGCTCTCTTTCTCCTTTCTCTCCTCCAACGGCTCTGAAGACACGACGAACTCCTCCAGAGCTCTGCCAACAAGCTCATGAGCACGTCAGATGTGTCCATACCCAAGCAGGGGTCCAAATCGCTCCAAAATCCCTGAAAACTCAAAATATACTACGAAAATCGAAATATCGTCAGAAATACCAAAATCGCAGTAAAAAGTGGGATTTGGACGAGGAAATGCTATGCAATGCGATGGGATAATGATATGGAAATGATATAAAATATGGACACATCAAAATCCCCAAGCTTACCTCTTACTCGTCCTCGAGGAAGATGAATAACGGTATGCCGGGAGGAAAACAAAACGAAAATAAGAAAAAAGGAAAATAAAGGGGAATGAAAAATAATAAGAGAGAGGTAAGAGGAAAGTGCTAAGGACGGTCGGTCAAATCTCAGGCTTAAAAAGTCTATCGCGATGCTCTGAGTGCTAAACATACATGCTATTTGTAATTTCTAGCTTTATATATCATATGACATGCAATAAAGGCAAAGAGCAGGGATCTACTGAAATAACACCGTCAAATCATATCAATCTCATGCAATCCCTAGAGTCTAGTATAAAAGAGTTGGCAACGCTCTTTCAATCACAGATACACAAGGAGCACAAAAGATTCACGCTACATGCAATAAAGAATAGAAAAGATCATGCCATTCAGATATTCAATTAGATATATGAAAAGTCTCCAAAACTAAAGTAATTCGTAAAGTTTGGGTTTTATAAAATCTCCCCAATATGCACCGTCTCCACTCTAATGTCAAGCTCACTCATATTATCATTTGGTTTACCCCCAAGCTTAGCTTGAGGCGTCGCATCAATGAAAATGATATGGAATGTAATTTTTCTTCCCAGAATAATTAATAGCTTCTAATGAAATGAAATAAAACCGTATTTATTCATTTTCTTTCTCTCTTTTTTTTCAGATATGAATATACACACATCTCCTTTTTTTTTCTTTTTTTCTTTTCATTTAGAAGCTATTCTTTTTCTTTTCATATTTGGGAAGTGGGATGCGGTAAAGTAGCTATGGGGGTGTATCCAACTGATATGTAGTGATGAAATAGATATGTGGAGAAGGAAGATAATGGGACTCTCGGTTCACTCATAAGATGGTGCACATCAGTTTGATAAAATAAAACCCTAACTAAACTCATAAATAGAATGGATATTTTCACTTTTCTAATTAAATACTAAAAATGGCATGCGGTAATAATCACATCATCAGCAGGCATGCAAACAGAAGTGAATAAGATAAAAAAGCAGGTGCTCCAAGTGTTCTAGTGATGCGTGAACCTGGGTGCGTTTTCCAACATAAATGATACTAAATACTAGTTCATGCAATTGACTTTCAATTCATTTCAGGTATTACATCAGATAGATCATCAGTAGAAGAGCATGTATATAGATAATAAAACTGAAATTAGCTCTAATAGCATGCCAAAGAGATGAGCATCGCAAAAACTAATAAAGCCTAGAGAGATATCATCATTTGGACCATCCTTAGCAAAATAAAAAGAAACAGAGAAAAAAGGGAAATAAATTAAAAGAGATGCATGCATGGAGAAAAACCGAAAATATGATGCAAAAATGAGAAAAAATAAAACAAGGCGGGAAAATGGTGAAAAAGTAAAATAAAAACTGAAAATAAGGGAGGAAAATGTGAAAATAAAAAATAAAAATAAAGCAGGAGCGCTCATCCCCCAAGCTAAACCTAGAAGTGACCTCACTGCTAAGAAAAAACCTGTCAGCGGAAGATAATGCTAAAGGGGTGGTGTGGCAGGGGAAATAAAGTAAAACGCTATATAATGAAAGAAAAATAAAAATATAAAATATGATATGATGCAATGCAATATGAAAGATGCTGCATACGTGGGTGTATCCTCCCCCAAGCTGTCTAAAAGTAGGGCCCCGAAAAGACAGATGGGCACAATAGGTATATGGGAGGCAAGGGCTGGGGTGTAATATATCAAGCAAAGGCACCACCCTCTGGGGGTGGTGATGGGTTCCTCTGCTGTGGACCCGGGGCGGTGGGTGGAAGATCAGGCTGGGATGCTGGAGGGGAACTGGTGGTGAGGTCTATGGTGGAGGTGGAGGGCTCAGCAGTAAATAATACGAGGGCAAAGAGTGGATCGACTGTGACCGACGACTCACAGGTGGTAGAAACAGGCTCTGCAGAAGCCTGGGGAAGTGAAGCACTAAGTGGTGCGGAGGTGGTCACAGTGTCTGGCCTGGTAGGTGGTGTGTGAGCAAGTATGACAGTGGGCGGACCCCGCTGCCGAAGAAGGTCTATGATGGATAATAGATCCGACTCAACTCTCGATCTATGTGTCCTGGTATCGACTAGAAAGGCGTCGAAATCCCGCTGTAGGCGGGAAGTCAACTCCTCAAGAGATGTCAAGCGGGAGGTGGAAGTGCTAGAGTCGGGTGGGGCATGGGTGGGATCTCTGTAAGTCACTACTCACTGGAAGCGACCCGGCGCAATTGAGGCACCGTGCCAGGCGTGGAATGTGGGCAAAGGTGAGTGTGTCTGTAAATCTGTGGTGGCGAAAAACAGAGCTGTCGTCGACACAGAGGTGTGGATGGACGTCAAGACAGACTCCGAGAATATGGCCGCGGGTGAGGATGAGGTGGTGCCAGTAGGAGGAGCTGAAGCAATAAGCTCCGAAAGAGGGAGGAGAGTGTGGGCAGGTGATCACTCCGTATTTTACACCTTTTTTCTGCATGTTTGCATGCCATTTAGATCGCTCAAATCGTGTTTTTCACGTTTATTCGACAATATTGCGATGCGTTTCACGATTTGTTGTTTTTGTCGTATTTCAGGAGATTTGGAGCGATTTGGAGTGATTCTGAGATGCACCCACTCCGGAGTGTCACCGACAACTCTCTTGAGGGGTATTTTGCTATTGGAGAGGAGTGGAAGAGGAAAGAACGTCGTAGGAGCGACGAGGAGGCAAAAACATGAAGAATTGGTATTTTCAGCATGCCACTCGGCCGAGTGAAGGAGTCACTCGGCCGACCACCGGAAGCCCGCTCGGCCGGCCAGATCGGACACGCAACAGGCGTGCACTCGGCCGAGCATCGCCAAGTCACTCGGCCGAACCACGGATACCCACTTGTCCGAGTGGCATCAAGACGGCAGCAGCAAAAATCACAGACTTACTGTTTCTGTACAGTCAATTTCCGAGTCGCCGTCCGCCCGAGTGACAAATGATGTCCGCCTGAGTGACAAATGACGTCCGCCCGAGTGACAAATGACGTCCGCCCGAGTGACGAGAGACCGTCCGCCCGAGTGACCTCCGAGGAAGCGACCCCCAAGACCCCCAACTCTCTGTTTCAATACAGGGTTTGTCACTCGGTCGAGTGGCATTTGTCACTCGGCCGAGTGAGCCGCGCTGCCTGTAGCGTAAACCGCGATTTTGAGGCTGCGCAGGGGCATTTTCGTCAGGGTTTTTTGGTCGATTTTGGGGAGTATTTAACCCCAGTTTTTAACCTAGTTTAGAGAGCCTTTTTCAGAACTTTTGCAGCCTTTTTAGATTAACTTTTTAGGGATTAGATTGAGCTTTTAGAGAGGGGAGAAAAGTGAGATTTTGTTGGATGCTATCTTGTTCTTCATTGGTTTGTCTCTCTTTCTCTCAAAAACTCCATTTTTATTGATATTTTGAATATAGCAATGAATTCTATTAATTTTGATTGTGAATTTCTATTGAATTTGATTATGATTTGTGAGTAGTTCATCGTCTTAGGGCGTAGGGATAAACCCTACGAGCCCAATTTCGAATTTGTGATGAATTGGTGAAACTATTGCTAGGATTTATTAGGGTTAGTTTGGGATTGCTATAATACGAATAGCTAGGGATTCATATCGATTGGGATTTGCAAGAGATTGGATCCCAATTCGATAGAAAGCCCTAGATATTCGAATTGGGTTGCAATTGAAGTTCTCCGGAATCGGTTTGCAAGAGATTGGACCGAAACTAGGGTTTTCGATTGTAATTCTATACCAATACCCGTTTGCAAGAGATTGGACGGGTAGGAACTATCCCAACCTAGGTAGTAGCTCGAGTTTGCACGAGAGTGGGCTCGAGACACGATTGAACGATGATGTTTTTCTTCACGCTAGCTTGCCTAGGTTAGGGTTTGCAAGAGATTGGACCCTACCCTAGGTTTGATATAGACCGGCAACAGCGCGAGAGCGTGAGCTTGGTTCTACATTTAGTTGCAACTAGTTCACCCAAAATTCAAGTCTAGCAATTGTGAAACCTACGAATCACAATGATGAGATACGGCAAGTAGCGGGGACTCCCTATCCCCTAAGCGTCTTTAATAATTTGTTTTTCCTTTATTATATTTGAACGACTGTGACCGCATATTTGCGAACATTTCTCGACTTTTCCTATAGCCAGGTTATTGAAGAAGACACTGTTACTAATCCTCCTTGTGTTCGATACCCGCTCGCCGCTACACCATGCGCTTGCGGTAAGACTACATTGTCGTCGCTCCGGGACGTGTATCCGGGGCGCGATCAAGTTTTTGGCGCCGTTGCCGGGGAGCACAATAGTGTTTGATTCTATCTACCTAGCAATTTCTTTTTTTTATCATTTCTATTTTTATTTTATCCTTCCTTTGTGCTAACTATTTTTTTGAAACTCTTTTCTCCCTTGCATGTACACGAGGTCCTTGGCGAACCCCGAAGAAATACTATACGATCCGGAGATCGAGCGTACGTTGAGGAGGATCCGAGCGGATAGGAGACTTGATACAGAAGGAAGTTTTATGACCCATCCTGAGACACCCGAAGAATTGGTGGCGCGAATGGCGAGGATCATCTCTATTAAAGATAGGCTTCGGCCAAAGACTTCTTCCACGACCTCGTCCATAGCCATGCCGGAGTTGGCGACCGACAAAAATTTTGAGTTGAAGACCGGATTGGTGGTCCTTATGCAACAAGATCCTTTTCATGGAAACTCCCATGAAAACCCTCATTACCACATCCAGCTCTTCCTATCAAAATGTGCCACCTTCCAGATGCAGAGTGTGTCCATAGATGCTATCAGATTGCGCCTCTTCCCTTTCACACTCAAGGACAAAGCATTATATTGGTTGAGGACGCAAGTTGAAGGAATCTTCACCACTTGGGATGAGTTGGCGAGTGCCTTCGTCGACAAATTTTACCCGCCTTCCAAGACGGTGAAGATAAGAAGTGCTCTCATGTCCTTCAAGCAAGGACCACAAGAGACTCTTTATGAAGCATGGGAGCGCTTCAAGGACTTGCAACATCAATGCCCCCATCATAGCATTGAGGATTGGGAGCTTGTCCACAGCTTCTACAATGGACTCCAACCAGGCACGAAGCAGATTATTGATGCCATGGCAAATGGAGCCATTTTGTCGAAGACTCCCGATGAAGCTACGGCCTTGCTTGAGGAGATGGCCTCGAACAACCAACAATGGGGGGACGAGCGAGGACATTCTTCATCCTCCTTGAAGCCCACAAGTATCTATTAGGCCAAGGCCGTGGCGGAGCTTTCTAGCAAGTTTGATTCTCTCCACAAGTTTGTGGAGAGATTGGAGAAATTCATTACGGAGCCTCAAGGAGCCCCTTCTACGTCCACGTCGACAAATCATATGAGCGATTGGCAAGACCAATCCCAATCCATGTATGTAGGAGGAGAGCTGATCACTCCTTATTTTACACCTTTTTCCCGCATTTTTTGCATGCCATTTAGATCGCCCAAATCATGTTTTTCACGATATATCGACGATATTGCGATGCTTTTCACGATTTGTTGTTTTTGTCGCATTTCAGGTGATTTGGCGCGATTTGGAGTGATCTCGAGATGCGCTTACTCCAGAGGGTCACCGACGACCACCCCGAGGAGTATTTTCCTGTTGGAGAGGAGCGGAAGAAGAACGGACGTCGCATGAGCGACGAGGAGGCCAAAATAAGCAGATTGGGCATGTTTAGTGTCCCACTCGGCCGAGTGGAGGAGCCACTCGGCCGACCAGCGAGACACCGCTCGGCCGACCAGATCAGACACGATTTACCTGTGCACTCGGCCGAGCGACGGAGACCACATCAGCCGAGTGAAGACATCACGTCCGCCCAAGTGGCGCCCAGACGAAGCCCTTCAAAAATCTCCAAGTTTCTGTTTTTCGGCTGCCTGAGCTTCAGAAGACCCACTCGGCCGAGTGGATAATCCCGTCCGCCCGAGTACAATGAAGCCATCGGCCGAGTGACGACAACTCACTCGGCCGAGCCGCCCCCGAAGTAGAGACCCCTGAAGGCCCCGACTTACTGGAAAATTACAGGGTTTCTCACTCGGCCGAGCGACTTTTGTCACTCGGCCGAGTGCGACGCGCTGCCTGTAGCGAAAATTGCGGAAAACAGGCTGCGCAGGGGTATTTTGGTCACAGTTTTTGGACGATTTTGGGGGCTATTTAACCCCTGTTTTTACCCTAGTTTTGTAAAGCTTCTCCTTAGATTTTTTGCAGCTTTTTAGATTAGTTTTTTAGCTTTATTCTTGAGATTGGAGAGGATAAAAAGTTTGATTTTTGTTAGATTAATTGAAGAACTCCATTGGTTTGTGTTTCTCTTCTCTAAAAATTCTATTTTTATTGCATATCTCAATATTGTGATGAATTCTATTGCTTATTTCATTGATTATTTTTGTGATCTTGCTATGAATTGTGAGTAGTCGCCACGTCTTGGGGCGTGGGGATGAACCCTACAAGCCCAACTTCATATTTGTGATGAATTAGTAGAAATTTTGCTAGAATCGATATCTAGGGATTAGATTGGGATCAATTTACTACGGTTAGCTAGGAGTTCATACCGATCGGGATTTGCAAGAGATTGGATCCCGATTCGATAGGAAACCCTAGAAATCTGAATTGGGTTGGAATCGAATTTCCGTAGTATCGGTTTGCAAGAGATTGGACCGATGCTAGGGTTTCCGGTTGCAATTCCGTGCCAATACCCGTTTGCAAGAGATTGGACGGGTAGGAACTATCTCAATCTAGATCGCGAGCCGAGTTTGCAAGAGATTGGGCTCGGTGCGCGACTGGACGATGATGTTGACCCTAATGCTAGTTTTCCTAAGCTAGGGTTTGCAAGAGATTGGACCCAAACCTAGGATAGCTATAGACCGGCAACAGCACGAGAGCGTGAGCTTGGCTCTACATTCAGTTGCAACTAGTCCATCCAAAATCTCAATCTAGCAATTTTGAAACCGACGAACCACATTTATGAGATACGGTGAGTAGCGGGGATTCCCCATTCCCTAGACGTTCTTTATTTGATTTGATATTTCTGCACTTTGTCTGACGATTGTGACAGGATCGCCAAAGGCAAATCTTTCTTCTTGAATAGCCAGGGTGATTGGAACAAGCACGGTCATTCGTCCTCCCTGTGTTCGATATCCCGCTCGCTGCTACACCGTGCACTTACGGTAAAACTACAACCGTTCTTACGGGTGTACGCCCGGGGTCGATCAAGTTTTTGGCGCCGTTGCCGGGGAGAGCGTTTAGACGGCGTTCGTCATTGACCACCCGGTTACTTCTTCTTTCTCCCTTTCTTTACTTTCTTCTGTTCGCACATTCTCCTTGTATTTTGCATAAGGCCTTTGCAGGAAGAATGGAGAATGCAATGTCAACAATAGAACTCAATCAGGAAGACTATGACTCCTTCACAGACCTCCTTAAGGAGCTTGTCGATGAGGTCCACGCTACCGGAGCTTTTGCTATCGACGTCAAGGACCCCGACGAATAACTGTTTGCTAGTTTCGTGATGGACCAGATCACCCCGGAGGGGACTATCGGGGGCAATGTCAGAGTTGACGTGATCGACGACAAATTATATTTCGAAAACGGTGGAACAAGTGTCGAGGATCACCATACTCCGGGAGGATCTTCAGAGCAAACCAGCTTTCAGGGAGTTACACCCCATGACACTTACTCTTGCTTCTATGAATCGTCTGATGTGTTTCATGATTCCAGGGACGAACCGGAGCCGAGTGAAAGCTCTAACGAAGCTAGCGCAGAATCGGAGAGCGCTTATTTCGATGCATCATCCTCACTAAGTAGTGAGTCTGACTCTTCACAAGAGGGCGTGCCACCCGAGCACGAGCTAGACCCGGATGGCAAGGAAGGAGCGAAACTCATGCGAGCCGATGAAGTAGAAGGAGAGGAGCCTCTTCAGGTAGAACTTAAACAATTACCTCCGAATCTAAGGTACGCCTTTTTGGGTAACAAATTAACTTTTCGGGTGATAGTAAACTCCCACCTCGCGCCAGACCAACTTGAAACACTCCTAGACGTTCTTAGGAGCCATAAAGATGTCCTGGGATACACTATCTCCGATCTAAAAGGGATAAGCCCTAGGCTCTGCACGCATAGGATCCATTTGGAGGATACCGACGCCACCTCCATAGAGCCTCAAAGGCGGTTAAACCCGAAAATGAAGGAGGTGGTTAAAAAAGAAATCCTAAAATTGCTAGAAGCCGGTATAATCTATCCTATCTCAGACAGTAGATGGGTTAGCCCAGTTCACGTCGTCCCCAAGAAAGGGGGGATGGCTGTCATAAAAAATGAGAAAGGTGAGCCCATATCTACGTGCACCGTCACGGGATGGCGAATGTGCATTGACTATAGGAAACTCAATAAAGCCACCCGAAAGGACCATTACCCATTGCCCTTCATTGATCAAATGCTTGAACGCCTCGCAAAACATAAATACTTTTGCTATCTAGACGGGTATTCGGGATTCTTCCAAATCCCTTTGCACGAAGATGACCAAGAGAAGACAACTTTCACCTGCCCCTATGGCACCTATGCCTACCGTAGGATGCCGTTTGGCCTTTGTAATGCTCCCGCCACCTTTCAGAGGTGTATGACATCCATATTTTCCGATTACATTGAAAATATTATGGAAGTCTTCATGGATGATTTTTCGGTTTATGGAAGTGAGTTTGACTCTTGTTTGGAAAATCTTACTAAAGTCCTAAAAAGGTGCCAACAAAACAATCTCACTCTCAATTGGGAGAAGTGTCACTTCATGGTCACGGAAGGTATAGTTCTCGGACACCTAGTCTCTTCGAGAGGAATTGAGGTAGATAAAGCAAAGATTGAGGTAATCGAGAAACTCCCTCCTCCTATTAATGTCAAGGGCATTAGAGGCTTTCTTGGTCACGCGGGGTTTTACCGCCGCTTCATCAAGGATTTCGCCTCGATTGCCCGACCACTTACCTCTTTGCTCGCTAAAGATATTCCTTTTATTTTTTCAGGTGAATGCTTACAAGCCTTCAACGCCTTGAAAGAAGCACTAGTCTCCGCACCCATCATACAACCGCCGGATTGGAGCCTTCCTTTTGAGCTAATGTGCGATGCTAGCGACCAAGCCATTGGAGCGGTATTGGGACAAAGAAAAGATAAGAGGCTTCATGCGATATACTATACGAGCAAGACATTGGATGACGCGCAGAAAAACTACACAACTACCGAAAAGGAGCTTCTAGCGGTCGTCTATTCCATAGAGAAATTTCGCTCCTACCTCCTCGGTTCCAAGGTGATTGTCCACACCGACCATGCGGCATTGAAGTATCTTTTAAACAAGAAGGAGGCCAAACCTCGGTTGATTAGGTGGATACTCTTGTTGCAAGAATTCGACTTAGAGATCAGAGATAAGAAGGGTACGGACAATGTCGTGGCGGATCATTTATCTAGGCTCATGCGCGACAAGGAGGACGAGAGTTTGCCTATCGACGACACATTCGTGGATGAGAGGCTATATGCCATAAGGACCGGTGAAGTACCTTGGTACGCGGACTTCGTCAACTACTTGGCTTGTGGAATCAAACCGCATGGGATGTCTACGCAACAAAAGAGGAGATTTCTGCATGAGGTCCGTAGCTATTTTTGGGAAGATCCCTACCTTTTCAAGATATGCAAAGATAGTGTCATTCGTAGGTGTGTTTCTAAAGAGGAGGCGACATCCATCATTTTGCATTGCCACGGTCTACCATGCGGAGGACATCATGCCGCCTCTAAAACAACCGCTAAGATCTTGCAGAGCGGATTCTTCTGGCCAACAATGTTTAGGGACACCCACGCTTTTGTGAAGGGGTGCGATAGATACCAACGGACCGGGAATATCTCCAAGCGCAATGAGATGCCGATGAGACCCATCCAAGAAATCGAGCTTTTTGATTGTTGGGGAGTAGACTTCATGGGGCCATTTCCGTCGAGCAATGGTAATAAATACATCCTATTGGCCGTTGACTATGTCTCCAAATGGGTGGAAGCAATTGCCACCCCTACTAATGATGCAAGGATCGTCTCCAAGTTCTTTAAGCAAAATATCTTCCCACGCTTCGGAGTGCCTCGTACTTTGATAAGCGACGGGGGAAGCCACTTCATAGAGAACAAGTTTGAAGCCATGCTAAAGAAGTACGGGGTAAATCATAAAGTTGGCATGGCATATCACCCCCAGACAAGCGGCCAAGTGGAAGTCTCAAATAGAGAAATTAAGCAAATTCTCGAAAAGACGGTGGATCGATCTAGAAAGGATTGGTCAATGAAGCTAAACGATGCTCTATGGGCATATCGCACGGCCTTTCGCACTCCCATAGGCACCACACCGTTCCGGCTCGTTTATGGGAAAGCTTGCCACTTACCCGTAGAGTTGGAGCACCGCACGTATTGGGCCATCAAAACCTTTAATTATGATTACAAGAGTGCGGCGGTGAGGCGACTCTTGGACATCAACGAGCTTGATGAGATAAGAAGAGACGCCTACGAAAGCTCAAGAATTTACAAAGAAAGGACCAAGATTCTCCACGATGCCCGCATAACCGTCACGGACTTCAAAGTAGGAGACAAGGTCTTGCTCTATAATTCCCGGCTCCGACTATTTCCCGGTAAGTTGAGGTCACGTTGGTCCGGACCTTTCACCATCAAGCATATACAACCGGGAGGAGCTTTCGAGTTGGAGAGCAAGGACGGTTCCACGTTCAAAGTAAATGGTCAGAGGCTCAAACACTATTCCGAGGGAGTCCCGATGGGTGAAACCAATAGAATATATTTGCTTAAGGGACGGCCGGATGATCTTTCATACCTCCTTAATGAGGTAATTGAGGAGGCGATCCCCCACTCTATTGGCGCTCTATTCGATGAAGATTTCGAGGAAGGCCCGGATTTAGGCCAAAATGAGAAGAAAGATGATTCCCCCGACCTCTCCGCTGAAGATGATGAAGGCGACGCTGATGTCGCAAGGATTCGAGAGCTCTGTAAGCTCTCGAAATTAAAGTCTCCAATGAAAGCTCCGCCGGTACGGAAATCGGCATCACCGGTGAAGCCGTTAACCGGAGCAAATGCTAGCTTGGGGGAGCCTCCCCCCAACACTATTCGAGATGGGAGACCACCGAGGGAGAACACGCCGCCACGTCCAAATCCAAGCGCGCTCCCCGGAAAGTTTGATGGGTGCATCTCACATGCACCAAACATCCCGCATTGATTGAAAATTATAGGGGGTCGAGCTCACGACCTTAAACGAGCGCTTGTCGGGAAGCAACCCGACGGTTTTTTGCTTTATTTTTACTTTTTCTTTATTTTCGTTTAAGAAATTTTTAGTGTTTTGAGTCGTTCGCCCAAAAATTTTGTGATAACGGGTCCTATTTTTCTTGACAGGAGAGGAGATAGGTAAATCCATCATGAGGAGGATGAACGAGACGACAAGGAGTGCCCCAAGAAGGCGCTCGACGCTTAGGAGGAAGATGAATCGACTGGAGGAAGAAAGACGGAGTTTAGAGCCCAAACGAAGACAAACAGCAGAACACAAGGCTCACTCGGCCGAGCATACTAGTCACTCGGCCGAGTACAGAAGTTCGTCCGGCCGAGCCGCTCACGAACGAGGGAAGTCTGCTGTACCCAACTCTCTGTTTATTTTCCTGATTTCAATATAACTGCAACTCGGCCGAGTATATATTCCCACTCGGCCGAGTAAAACGGATACACTCCTAGGGCGAGTCTTGCCGAGTAGCTTGAGCCACTCGGCCGAATGGACTTACTCCACTCGGCCGAGTCTGGCAAAGCCACTCGGCCGAAGCGTAAGCGAGGAGAAATTTTCATTGATCTCGCTCGGCCGAGTGGCCTAGTCACTCGGCCGAGTCGTAACTTTTATTATATAAGGGGCGAGGGGGGGCACATTTTTCGAAACGCAAAAACCCCCAAACAGCCCGACCCTTCAGCTCCCCTCGCCCGATACCCCTCGCTCGCACCCCCACTCGCCCGACCAGCCCGCTCGCGCCGCCGCCTGGCCCGCCACCGCCGGCCGAGCACCTCCGGCGCCTTGCCCGAGTCGCCGCCGGCGGCCGCCGCCCCTACCACCTCCGGTATCACCTTCATTGCCTTTTTCTCCTCTTTTTGAGTATTTTTTGAGGATCCATGTGTTAAACGACCCCCAAACCCAAATCAATTCCTATATCTATCTATGATACCCCTAATGCTCCATACGTTTTGATTATTACCCGCTGATATCTCCATTTCACGCGCAGGTTGTTTTTGGGAGCTTAGGGGAGCCCAGGGGAGCTTCTCGGGACTGATTTGAGCTTCGTGGAGGCGCTGACTTCGCACGCTTCCATTGTTGAGCACTCGCGGCGTGTCTGGGTATACTCCTTCCACTCTTTTACACACACCGCACTTTTTACACTTTTCGGCGCGCTCGGGGCCGATATGCCGCCCCGGACACGGCCGCGGTCGAAGAGAGCTTCCGCCAAGCGGAAGCGGTCGGATGATGCCAGCCCCTCCCACGAGTTGGAGGACTCTCCTCCACCATCTCCCACACACCCCGCACACCCAGCACAGCCTGCAGGCCCCGCACACCCCGTACAGCCTGCAGTGCACCCACAGCCCGCACAGCCTCTCCCTGCCGCTGCACAGCCACCACCTCCGGCTCCACTGGTCGGGCCGCTCGGGATTATGTTCCGAGACGACGCACACCGTGCCGTCTTCGACCGTATCTCCCAGCGCTCGATCGTACCCTCCAGGTTTGCACACCTCGCTGACCTAGGACGCCTGGGGGTACTAGAGGGGATGCTCACGTTGTACAACAACGTGGGCTGGCGAGATTTCTTCCAGGTGTCAGCGGACACGTTCACCCGCCCGACACTTGAGGTTCTGAGTTCGATCGCCCGGACCGACGAGGGATGCTCGTTTCGGTTCATGGATCGAGAGTGCCAGGTCACTCTCGATATGATGAGAGCGTTTTTCTCGTGGCCCGCTATCCCCGGAGCCGATCGCGGTTACGGCCCCACCCATATCCCTCCACCTTCCTTCGACGTCGGTGCCTTCTGGGCCCGGATTACGGGTCTTCACGCTGCCTTTAACCCTAGTAGGGCCAAGGCCTCGGCCATTGTCCATCCCTGCCTCCGCATTGCTCAGCGCCTTATGGCGACGACCTTTTTGGCCAGATATGAGCCGGGCACGATGTCTACGCCAGAGCTCTATATGCTCTACGCAATGACACGTCCCAGAGCTCTATCTAGGGATGGCGATGAGCTGGTCCCCGCCGTCGTGATTGATGTCACGGCTTGGTTTTTGGACCGCATCATCGTATCGGTGGGCGCTCGCTCACCGATATGCTGCGGCGGCCTGATCACCTTGCTTGCCCTTATGACCGGCGAGGACTTCCCTGACGACTTGCGAAGCGTCCCGGGCCCCACTTCTCTGTCGATAGATGCTATGGCCCGGATGAAGATGCTTCGTCCGCACGGTGAGCGTCACTGGGTCTGGTTGCACGGCCCTTACGGGGCCGATTACATGATTCTTCCGAGCCCAGCTCGGACTCAGATTGCACCAGCCCAGGCAGACTGGCTCCCTGCGATGGATGTTCTCATCCACGCTGCTTACGTGCTCGAGGCCGAGGAGGCCGAGCAGGCCCACGCTGCCCATGTAGACCCTGTTGCACACCCTGCCGAGCCTGCCGAGCCTGTTGACCCTGTGGCCCCTCAGCCTATACCTGACGTTTTCGCTGCTCCTGACACCTCTGTCGGTGTCGAGAGCACCTCGGCTGAGCCCACTTCCACCACCTCCACTACTTCCGAGGCTGTCACCACCACTCCCACCACCACCACTGGCCCTCTGTCCGTCGAGCCTCTTTGCTCCGCACTCCCCGAGCGCCCACCGACCTTTGTTGAGAGTGGAGAGCCCTCGTTTGCCGCGGTCGTGGAGACCATGGCTAGCATGATCTCCGCTGGGGTTACGCCTTTTGGTCCACACACTTCCACCCCAGCGGTAGTCACCTCTGTCTCCACCCCTGCTGTATTTTCCGATAGCGTCGTGGCGTCTGTCCACACTTCTGTGCCACTGACCTCTCTGGCCGCCTCGCTGCCACTTTTGCACTCTTATTTCGCTGCTGCTGCCTCCACTTCTCACCAGCCGGTGCCCCGGCCTCACACTGAGGCCAGGCCCACATTTGCGAGCACAGCACCTTTCGTACCCTTCCCCGCTGAGCCCGTCACATACGCGACTCGCGTACGCCAGCCACGCCCTGCACAGCCCCGACCGGTGCGTCCCTCTGCACCACCTCCCCCCGACACTGTACTTCAGAGCATTCGTGCTCTAGAGGGGGCGGTGAGTGGCCTCATAGGCGACCTTAGGACCCTGTCCTCCACCGTCTCTGCGATGGCTGGCCGCTTCGAGCTGCTACCGCAGATTCACTACTGTCTCACCCAGGTTCTGGAGCGTCTCCCGCGCGCACCCCCACCCACCCAGCAGGTTCCCGCCCACACTTCCACACACACCCGACCTGCTACCACTTCCACACCCACACCCGCTCAGCGGCCTGTCCAGCCACCACCACCACCTCCGCCTCAGGACGGAGACGGTACAGCACCACCTTCCTAGGCACCCTTGATGCCATCGATTCCTTTTGCCGTTGTGCTGCCCGTTTCTGCTGGGTCCTGATGCCTTTTTGTCCACCCCCCCTCCCCTCACTTATTTTGGGATTCTCATGTCGACCATATATTTATATATCTTTTCTGGGAGAGAGGGAGCGTTTTTGGTGACACTCTTATATATCTACATCACTCCTATCTGTGCATGCATCATTTCCGCATCATATTTTCATGTCTTTTTCTTTCTTTTTATTTTCATTTTTCTTTTCATCATGCATGCATCCTCACCATCCCCTCACATTTCTTGTCTCTCCGTGTGCCACACTTTGCACATTGAGGACACTGTTCCATTTAGCTTGGGGGAGTGAGTTCTCACGTTCTTTTTCGATTTTCCACCTTTATTTTTAGTTTTTCACACCATTCTTCACTTTTGCACTTATTTTTCATCACTTTTCTTTTATTTTGCCATGCATCACGTTTTTCTTATTTTTTCTGTGTGCCGCATTATAAATAGTTCTTTTTTTTTCCTTTATCTTTATTTCTTTTTCATCTCATGCTAGAGATGACTTTTCTGTGATGATGATGACGTTGGATTTAGCTTACTCTGTATGCATGCTATATTTGTCATGTCTTAGACTTTATTTCTGATATCATATGCTATGACTTGCCTTGCATCTAGAGATAGTAACCCACACTTTTGCCACATGAAAATGGATGAAGTTCTATTATTAGCTGAGTCTGAATATTCATATGTATGCTATCACAGAAAACACACCAAGATTCACGCATTGAATGCTTATATCTGGAGTACTGATTTCTTTTTCCTATATCACTTCTATATGCATGAATTGTACACTTCACTTCAAAATGATTGAATGATGTTAGCTATGATAAATCTGGATTAGTTAGCTATGATAAATCTGGATTAGTTAGCTTTTTTGTGATCGAAACTGAGTAGATTAGATTACCCTGCTGAAGTTGTCGTGCATGTCTTATAGAGTGAAACTAGAGTTATATCTATTTCTTTCTCCACAAATCTTGAACATCATTTCTCTACTTTTACAATCATTGGTGAATCTCCCCTTAGCGATTCTATTTTATGGCATTTCCCCCGCTACTAATTCCTAGCTCCAAATCTCTTATTCTCTAAAAAAAGAGAGAAGAACATTCTTGTATATCATTATCTCTCTTTGAGTTGGGATCGTTGTGTATATATGCTATATGAAAAACAAAGAGAGAGAAAAGAGGAAAAATCCTCAATAAAAGATCCCATCTTTCTTTCTTTCTTTCTTCTTTCTTCTTATTACCTTTGGAGCTATACAAAAATGGGGATGTGAATATTTTTTATGTCACCACGCTTATAGATAAGCTTGGGGGAGGGGATCTATTGATGTGTGAGAGAGTGACTACTTGACGTTGCACGACAACCTAGACTAAGTAATATTCTATACTCGGTGAGATTATTTCTAGCTTTACGAAATCCAGAAATCTAAGCCTAGCGTTCATTTCATGAAATCCATACTTTTCTATTCTCTCTATTCTATTGTGTGATACTCTTATACTCCTGATAGAAAGCATTCAATTGAAAAGTGTGTGATCTATGATTTGTATACCGCTTTAAATGATTCAGACGATGTTAATTTTAGAATTATTCCGTTTTTCATGATTATATCGTTGTTCGTGGGTTTTCCATTTCTATTTGCACTATTATACTATGATATCAAAATAAAATCTTTTGACATGAGTTTTTCATTCGGTGCATGCTATATGAGTAAGTGAAACCCCCGTCCTGAGAAAATGATCTAGTAGCTTACCTCTTCGCTTCTTTCTCTCTTCTTTATTTTCATTTCGTTTTCCATTCTTCTCCGTTTTTCATTTTTCATTTTTTCGCCATTTTCGTTTTCCAAATTCCACCGGGTTCGCCATTTACTTATCTTCCTCGAGGACGAGTAAGAGGCAAGCTTGGGGGATTTTGATCACTCCTTATTTTACACCTTTTTCCCGCATTTTTTGCATGCCATTTAGATCGCCCAAATCATGTTTTTCACGATATATCGACGATATTGCGATGCTTTTCACGATTTGTTGTTTTTGTCGCATTTCAGGTGATTTGGCGCGATTTGGAGTGATCTCGAGATGCGCTTACTCCAGAGGGTCACCGACGACCTCCCCGAGGGGTATTTTGCTGTTGGAGAGGAGCGGAAGAAGAACGGACGTCGCAGGAGCGACGAGGAGGCCAAAATAAGCAGATTGGGCATGTTTAGTGTCCCACTCGGCCGAGTGGAGGAGCCACTCGGCCGACCAGCGAGACACCGCTCGGCCGACCAGATCAGACACGATTTACCTGTGCACTCGGCCGAGCGACGGAGACCACATCGGCTGAGTGAAGACATCACGTCCGCCCGAGTGGCGCCCAGACGAAGCCCTTCAAAAATCTCCAAGTTTCTGTTTTTCGGCTGCCTGAGCTTCAGAAGACCCACTCGGCCGAGTGGATAATCCCGTCCACCCGAGTACAATGAAGCCATCGGCCGAGTGACGACAACTCACTCGACCGAGCCGCCCCCGAAGAAGAGACCCCTGAAGGCCCCGACTTACTGGAAAATTACAGGGTTTCTCACTCGGCCGAGCGACTTTTGTCACTCGGCCGAGTGCGACGCGCTGCCTGTAGCGAAAATTGCGGAAAACAGGCTGCGCAGGGGTATTTTGGTCACAGTTTTTGGACGATTTTGGGGGCTATTTAACCCATGTTTTTACCCTAGTTTTGTAGAGCTTCTCCTTAGATTTTTTGCAGCTTTTTAGATTAGTTTTTTAGCTTTATTCTTGAGATTGGAGAGGAGAAAAAGTTTGATTTTTGTTAGATTAATTGAAGAACTCCATTGGTTTGTGTTTCTCTTCTCTAAAAATTCTATTTTTATTGCATATCTCAATATTGTGATGAATTCTATTGCTTATTTCATTGATTATTTTTGTGATCTTGCTATGAATTGTGAGTAGTCGCCACGTCTTGGGGCGTGGGGATGAACCCTACAAGCCCAACTTCATATTTGTGATGAATTAGTAGAAATTTTGCTAGAATCGATATCTAGGGATTAGATTGGGATCAATTTACTACGGTTAGCTAGGAGTTCATACCGATCGGGATTTGCAAGAGATTGGATCCCGATTCGATAGGAAACCCTAGAAATCCGAATTGGGTTGGAATCGAATTTCCGTAGTATCGGTTTGCAAGAGATTGGACCGATGCTAGGGTTTCCGGTTGCAATTCCGTGCCAATACCCGTTTGCAAGAGATTGGACGGGTAGGAACTATCCCAATCTAGATCGCGAGCCGAGTTTGCAAGAGATTGGGCTCGGTGCGCGACTGGACGATGATGTTGACCCTAATGCTAGTTTTCCTAGGCTAGGGTTTGCAAGAGATTGGACCCAAACCTAGGATAGCTATAGACCGGCAACAGCGCGAGAGCGTGAGCTTGGCTCTACATTCAGTTGCAACTAGTCCATCCAAAATCTCAATCTAGCAATTTTGAAACCGGCGAACCACATTTATGAGATACGGTGAGTAGCGGGGATTCCCCATTCCCTAGACGTTCTTTATTTGATTTGATATTTCCGCACTTTGTCTGACGATTGTGACAGGATCACCAAAGGCAAATCTTTCTTCTTGAATAGCCAGGGTGATTGGAACAAGCACGGTCATTCGTCCTCCCTGTGTTCGATATCCCGCTCGCTGCTACACCGTGCACTTGCGGTAAAACTACAACCGTTCTTCCGGGTGTACGCCCGGGGTCGATCAAGAGCAAGGAGAAGGAGCTTTGGAGCAAGTTCAATATGTCGCGGGGAATTCTGGATATTGGGCCAATCCGGCCGCTAGAAACCATCCGGGTTTCTCATATGCAAATAATGATGGTGCATTGAACCCCCTGCCACAACAACCTCCTCAAGCTCGGGCTCCACCACTGCCACAACCGAATTATCCACCAAGGGGGCCACCGCAACAAAATTTCCCACCGAGGCAACAAGTGGGACCTTATAGGCCACCCGGGTATAATCAAGGTGGATAAATCCCAACCCTCCTCAAGCTCAACAACGTTCGGATTTTGAAGCTAAGGTGGATGAATTCATGGCGGAACAAAAAAAGATTAACGCCACTTTGAAGGCGGGGCAAGATTCTCTCGCCACCATCGTCGCTCAAATCGGGGAGCAACTTGCTTTGCTCAATAGGAACAATCAACAATTGCCGGCTCAACCCGAGCCGAATCCACGGGGCAACACTGGCCACATAAATGCGGTCATTGCGGTGACAACAAGAGGAGGGAAGGATACCACCACCCCCCCCCCTTGACTCAAATTAAGGAACCCGTGGTGGAGAATCTACAAGAGAGCGAGCCGACAATTGAAGTTGGAAAAGAGAAGGAGCCGCAAGGGGAAGTGAAGTCTAGAGAGGAAGAGCTTATTGATGAGCGTCGATTTATGCCACCGGTGCCCTTCCATCAACGACTAGCTAGAGCCAAGATGGAGAAACGGCTAGCCAAGTTTCTCGACTATTTGAGAGGGATGAGCCTCAATATCCCCTTCCTCGACGCTATAGTGGAAATCCCATCTTACGTCAAGTTCTTAAAGGACTTGATCACGGGAAAGAAGAGGAAGGAGAAGATCATGCTCACGGAGGAAGGGACTTGGTTCACAAAGAGGGAGAAAGAGCCCGCCAAATTTAAAGATCCAGGGAGTTTCCGGATTCCTTGCACTCTAGGCGGCGTCCCCCTACAAAAAGCATTGGTAGATTTGGAGGCTAGTGTTAGCCTCATGCCTCTCTCCATGTTCCGGAAGTTGAATACCGGCATGGATTTGAAGCCTACCAACATGCGGATTCAACTAGCGGACAGGAGGATTACAAGACCAGTTGGGATCGCGGAGGACATCCCACTCCAAGTTCCAGGAGGCATACGTTTGCTATGCGATTTCGTGATAATGGACGTCAAGGAGGAGAGTGATACATCACTCATACTTGGACGCCCATTCCTCGCCACCGCTGGTGTCATCGTCGATGTGCGGGAGGGGACTCTTACCTTGAACGTTGGCAACATCGAAGTGGAGCGCCATATACCGAAGGCAATGAAGCACATGCCGTATCATGAGGAGCTAGACTACATGGACCTCCTTGATGAGGTCATTGAAGAGGCGATCCCCCACTCCATCGGCGCACCCCACGAAGATAGCTTCGAAGAAGGCCTAAATTTGGCCGAGGAAGAAAAGATGGAGCACTCCCCCGATATCTCCATGGCAATTGATGATGGCGACGCTGATGTCGCAAGAATGCGGGAGCTTTGCAAGCTCTCGAAGTTGAGGACTCCGAAGAAAGCTCCACCGATACGACGATCGTTGTCACCAGCAAAGCCTAAGACCGGAGCAAGCTCTAGCTTGGGGGAGCCACCCCCCAACATTTCCCATGACGAAGGGGCGCTGAGGAAGACCTCACACCACCATGATCCAAATCCGAGTGGTCTTCCGAGCAAGTTCGACGGGTGCATCTCATATGCACCCAACATCAAGCGTTAATTGAAAATCAAAAGGGGTCGAGCTCAAGACCTTAAACGAGCGCTTGTCGGGAGGCAACCCGACGGTTATCGCATTTTTTCTATTTTAGTTTTTATTTTTGTTTTAGACTTTGTTAGTGTTTTGAGTCGTTTGCCCGAAAAATTTTGACAACGGGTCCTATTTTCTTTGACAGGAGAGGAGAACGGGATATATATCATATGGAGGATGACCAAGACAAAGAGGAGCGCTCCATGGACGCGCTCGAGGCTTAGGAGAAGGAAGAAACCACCTGAAAGAAGAAAAACAGAGATTAGAGCCAAAACGAAGCATCACAGCAGAAAACAGAGCCTCACTCGGCCGAGTACCATAGCCACTCGGCCGAGCAACCAACGTCGTCCGCCCGAGTGGCGCACCAACGAGGAAAGTCTGTTGTACCCAACTCTCTGTCTTTTTTGTGATTTCAGTATAAACTGTCACTCGGCCGAGTATATATCTTCACTCGGCTGAGTGAAACTGATACGCTCCTAGGGAGAGAATTGCTGAGTAGCTTGTGCCACTCGGCCGAATGGACTTTTTCCACTCGGCCGAGGGTGGCAAAGACACTCGGCCGAGTCGTAAGCGGCGAGGAGTTTTTAAAAATAATTTTGTTATGATCACTCGGCCGAGTGACATAGTCACTCGGCCGAGTCGTAACTAATCCTATATAAGCTGACGTGGGCTCGGCACGGAATTCGAAGCGACAAAATTCTCGATCGCCCGAACCCGCGCCTCGTCCGACCCTCGCTCGCCCGCTGCGACTGCCCAATCGCCCGACCGTCACGCCCGCTGGTCCGATCGCTACGCCACCGCCGGTCGACGTCGACCACCGCTCCGACCAACCACCGGCGACGTCCCTCGCTGCCGGCCGACCTCCGGTAACCTGATTTCGCCCCATTTCTCCATTTTCTCCTATTTTTTGACGATCCATGCACTAATCGAGCCCCTAAATCAAATTAATTTCATTATCTATCTATTATACCCCTAACCCCCCATGTATTTCGAATTATACACGCTGATATCATTGTTTGATGTGCAGGCTATCTTGGGGAGCTTAGGGGAGCTTAGGGGAGCTTCCGGGGCGTGCTTTTGGCCTTGTGGAGTCGGCGTCTTCGCACGCATCCACTGTTTTGCTCTCGCGGCGTGTTCAGGTACCTTCGTTCCATTATTTTTGGCACGCCGCATTTTATATTAGTTGGGTGATCGCTCGGGGCACACATGCCGCCCCGAACACGGCCATGCACTAGGAGAGCCTCCGCCAAGTGGAAGCGGTCGGATGAGCCCGGCCCCTCCCACGAGATGGAGGACTCTCTTCCGCCTACACCACCTCATCCCACACAGCCACAGCCTGTCGATCCAGTCCACCCACAGCCACTTCCAGCCGAGCCCATCCACCCATAGCCACCACCGGCTCCTATCGTCGGGCCGCTGGGTATTACGTTCCGAGATGATGCACATCACGTCGTTTTTGAGCGTATTGCCCAGTGCTCGATAGTGCCCTCCAAGTTTGCACACCTTACAGACCTAGACCGCCTGGGGGTACTCGAGGGGATGCTCACGTTGTACGACAACGTGGGTTGGCGAGATTTTCTTTCTGTGTCGGCAGACACTTACGTCCGTCTGACACTCGAGGTACTTAGCTCGATCACCCGGACCACTGAGGGATGCTCCTTTCGACTTATGGATCGAGAGTGTCAGATCATTCTCGATATGCTTCGAGCGTTCTTTCAGTGACCCGCAGTCCCCACACCTGACCGAGCCTACGCCCCCACACACATCCCTCCCCCATCCTTCGATTCACACGCCTTTTGGGCCCGGATCATAGGTTTACCACAGGCCTTTGACCCTAGTAGGGCCAAGGCCTCGGCCATAGTCCACCCCTGCCTCCGCATAGCACAGCGCCTTATGGCGACCACCTTTCTAGCGAGGTACGAGCCTGGGACGATGTTGACGCCTGAGCTCTATATGCTCTACGCGATGACTCGCCCCAGAGTTCTTGATATGGATGGTGTTATGATGGTCCCCGCCGTTGAGATTGACGTCGCTAGCTGGTTTTTGGACCGCATCATCGTATCGGTGGGCGCTCGCTCCCCGATATGTTGCGGCGGCCTGATCACCCTGCTAGCTTTGATGACCGGCGAGGACCTACCGGCCGACCTGCATCGACCTTCGGGCCCTACTTCACTCTCGATAGACGTCTTGGCCCGGATGAAGATGCTTCGTCCGCATGGCCAGCGGCACTGGGTATGGTTGCACGGTCCATTCGGTGCTGACTACATGATCCTTCCGAGCCCCGCTCGGACACACATAGGACCAGCACACGAGGACTGGCTTCCGACGATGGATCTCCTGATCCCCGCCGCCTACGTGCTTGAGGCCAAGGAGGCTGAGCAGGCACCCCCTGCACCTGTAGACCCTGTGTTCCCTCAGCCTGAGCCCGCACTTTCTGCCGCTCCCGACACTTCTGTCCCCACTTCTGCCAGTGTTGGGAGTACACTTGCTAAGCCGACCACCATGCCTACCACCACGCCTACCACCACCACCACTACTGTGCCCCTGTCGGTTGAGCCACTCACCTCTCTGCTACCCGAGCGTCCACCCACCATACTTGAGAGCAGCGGACCTTCTTTCACTGCCGTCGTGGAGACCATGGCCAGTATGATCTCCGCTGGGTTATCACCTTTTGGTCCATTCACTTCCTCCCCAGCGGTTGACCTTTCTGTCTCCACGGCAGCCGTCCTATCTGAGAGTGACGTGACGTCTGTTCCCACGTCTGTGTCACTGACCTCTCTCGCTACCTCGTCACCGATTCTATCTTCCACTTCCATTGCTGCTGCTTCCACCTCACACCAGCCCGCGTCCCAGCCTCGCACTGAGGCTGGGAATCCCCTAGTGAGCACAGCACCCTTTCGACACATGCCTGCTGTCCCGATCACCTACACTGCACGTATTAGACAGCCCAGATCTGCTCAGCCTAGACCTGTCCGTCCCTCCGATCCACCACCCCCTGACACCTTAGTTCAGAGCGTTCGCGCTCTTGAGGGGGCGATGAGTGGACTCCGGGGCGATTTTAGGGCTCTGTCTTCCACAGTCACCGCCATGCAGCACCGCCTCGAGCTACTTCCCGGCATTCACTTTTGCCTGACCCAGATACTCGAGCGACTGCCACGACCACCACCCACCCAGCAGACTGTTCCACGCCCACCACCCCCACCACCACCCACCCAGCAGACTGTCACCCAGCCACCACCACCTCCACCTCCGCCTCAGGACGGAGATGGCACAGCACCACCAGCTTAGGCACACCCTTGATGCCATCGATATTTTTTGTCGTTATGCTGCCCATTCTCTGCTTGGTCCTGATGATTTTTGCCCACCCCCTCCCCTCCTCCCATCACTATTTTTGTCCACATTTTGATCATATCATTCTATATCCTTCTTCGGGAGTAAGGGAGAGTATTTTTGGTGACACACACATATCTACATCACTCTTATCCTTGCATGCATCACATCCGCATCATATTTTCATTTTGTTTTTATTTTATTTTATTTTATCTTTCTTTTTATCATGCATGCAATCCCACCCACCCCCCACTCATTACCCGTCTCTCTGTGTGCCACACTTCGCACATTGAGGACACTGTGCACTTTAGCTTGGGAGAGTGAGTTCTCACACTTTTTGCTTGTCACCTTTATTTTTAGATTTTCCACGTTTTTCCACTTTTTCACCCATTTTTTCATCACTTTTTCATTTTTTACCATGCATCACGGTTTTCTTATTCTTCTTGTGTGCTGCATTGTAAATAGTTTTATTTTCGTTTATCTTTGTTTTCTTTCATCTTTTGCTAGAGATGACTTTTCTGTGATGATGATGACGTGGTGTTAGCTTTTCTCTATATGCATGCTATATTTGTCATGTCATAGTTTTTTTTTATTTCTGATATCATATGATATGTTCTGCTTTGCATTTAGAAATAATAACCCACTCTCTTTTGCTGTATGAAAATAGATTAAATTCTATTATTAGCTGATGTCTGATGATTCATATGTATGCTATCGTAGAAATCACACCAAGATTCACGCATTGATGCGTATATCTGGAGTACTGCTTTCCTTTCTCACATCACTTCTATTTGCATGATTTGTACGCTTCACTTCGGGTTGATTGAAATGTTTGCTAGCTTTGATAAATCTGGATTAGTTTACTTTTTGAGATTAAACTGAGTAGATTATATTACCCTGCTAAAGTTGACATGCACGTCCTATAGAGTGAACTGAGAGATACATTTATTTCTTTCTCAACATATCTTGAACATAATTTCTCTATTTTATATTCATTGGTGAATTTCCCATTGTCAATTCTATTATTGGCATTCCCCCGTTATTAAAATCACATGCTCCAAATTCCCCAAAACCCAAAGAAAAAATACTTGTATATCCTTCTCTTTGATTTGGGATCATTGTGTATATATGTTATTAAAAAAAGGAAAAAATGAGAAAAAAAGAAAAAGAAAGAAAAAAAAGATTTGAGAATAAGTGAGGGAAAGAGAAAAGAAGTTCGAAAACGATCCCACCTCATATCCTTTCTCTCTTTCTTCCCTCTTTTGCTTTTATTTTTGTTTTCTTCGACTTTTGGAGCTTCATAAGAAACGGGGATGTAAATATCGTTTTGTATATGCCACCACGCTTATAGATAAGCTTGGGGGAGAGAATCCAATGATGTGTGAGAGAGTGACTACTTGACGGTGCATGACAACTTACGCTAAGTAATATTTTATACTCGGTGAGATTGCTAAAGTTTCACGAAATGCAGAAATCTACGCTTAGCATTCACTTCATGAAAGCCACATTTTTTCTATTCTTTCTACTCTATCGTGTGATATCTCTTATACTCCTTATAGAAAGCATTCAATTGAAAATTGTGTGATCTACGATATTGTATACCGTTGTAGATGCGTCAGACGATGTTAATCTTAGGATTATTCCATTTTTCATGCTATATTGATATTCTTGGGTTTTCTATTTCAAGTGCACCATTATACTATGATATCAAAATAAAATTCTTTGACATGTGTTTTATATTCGATGCATGATATATGAGTAAGCAAAACCCACGTCCTAAGAAAAATGATCTAGCAACTTCCCTCTTCGTTTTCTATTTTTGTTTTTCGATTTCCGTTTTCCGCCTTTCCGCCGTTTCTCTTTATCTTTATCCACCGGGTTCGCTTTTTACTCATCTTCCTCGAGGACGAGTAAGAGGTAAGCTTGTGGGATTTTGATCACTCCGTATTTTACACCTTTTTTCTGCATGTTTGCATGCCATTTAGATCGCTCAAATCGCGTTTTTCACGTTTATTCGACAATATTGCGATGCTTTACACGATTTGTTGTTTTTGTCGTATTTTAGGAGATTTGGAGCGATTTGGAGTGATTTTGAGATGCACCCACTCCGGAGTGTCACCGACAACTCTCTTGAGGGGTATTTTGCTATTGGAGAGGAGTGGAAGAGGAAAGAACGTTGTAGGAGCGACGAGGAGGCAAAAACATGAAGAATGGGCATTTTCAGCATGCCACTCGGCCGAGTGAAGGAGTCACTCGGCCGACCATCGGAAGCCCGCTCGGCCGGCCAGATCGGACACGCAACAGGCGTGCACTCGGCCGAGCATCACCAAGTCACTCGGCCGAACCACGGATACCCACTCGCCCGAGTGGCATCAAGACGGCGGCAGCAAAAATCACAGACTTATTGTTTCTGTACAGTCAATTTCCGAGTCGCCGTCCGCCCGAGTGACAAATGACGTCCGCCCGAGTGACAATGACGTCCGTCCGAGTGACAAATGTCATCCGCCCGAGTGACGAGAGACCGTCCGCCCGAGTGACCTCCGAGGAAGCGACCCCCAAGACCCCCAACTCTCTGTTTCAGTACAGGGTTTGTCACTCGGCCGAGTGGCATTTGTCACTCGGCCGAGTGAGCCGCGCTGCCTGTATCGTAAACTACGATTTTGAGGCTGCGCAGGGGCATTTTCGTCAGGGTTTTTGGGCGATTTTGGGGAGTATTTAACCCCAGTTTTTAACCTAGTTTAGAGAGCCTTTTTCAGAACTTTTGCAGCCTTTTTAGATTAACTTTTTAGATATTAGATTGAGCTTTTAGAGAGGGGAGAAAATTGAGATTTTGTTGGATGTTATCTTGTTCTTCATTGGTTTGTCTCTCTCTCTCTCAAAAACTCCATTTTTATTGATATTTTGAATATAGCAATGAATTCTATTGATTTTGATTGTGAATTTCTATTGAATTTGATTATGATTTGTGAGTAGTTCATCGTCTTAGGGCGTAGGGATGAACCCTATGAGCCCAATTTCGAATTTGTGATGAATTGGTGAAACTATTGCTAGGATTGATTAGGGTTAGTTTGGGATTGCTATAATACGAATAGCTAGGGATTCATATCGATTGGGATTTGCAAGAGATTGGATCCCAATTCGATAGGAAGCCCTAGATATTCGAATTGGGTTGCAATTGAAGTTCTCTGGAATCGGTTTGCAAGAGATTGGACCGAAACTAGGGTTTTCGATTGCAATTCTATACCAATACCAGTTTACAAGAGATTGGACGGGTAGGAACTATCCCAACCTAGGTCGGAGCTCGAGTTTGCACGAGAGTGGGCTCGAGACACGATTGAACGATGATGTTGTTCTTCACGCTAGCTTGCCTAGGTTAGGGTTTGCAAGAGATTGGACCCTACCCTAGGTTTGCTATAGACCGGCAACAGCGCGAGAGCGTGAGCTTGGTTCTACATTTAGTTGCAACTAGTTCACCCAAAATTCAAGTCTAGCAATTGTGAAACCTGCGAATCACAATGATGAGATACGGCAAGTAGCGGGGACTCCCTATCCCCTAAGCGTCTTTATTAATTTGTTATTCCTTTATTACATTTGAACGACTGTGACCGCATATTTGCGAACATTTCTCGACTTTTCTTATAGCCAGGTGATTGAAGAAGACACTGTTACTAAGCCTCCCTGTGTTCGATACCCGCTCGCCGCTATACCGTGTGCTTGCAGTAAGACTACAGTGTCGTCGCTCCGGGACGTGTATCCGAGGCGCGATCAGCAGGGTCGTGCGAAGGAGCATGTAAATCTATAACGTCGTCAGAGAAAGGTAGATCGGTGACCTCCGGCACCGATACAGCGGCAGAGGAGATCTGAGTCTCGGGGAAGGAAGTGAGGACAGTCCTCGAGGACTCGACGACGGTCGATACAGAAGATACAGCGGTCAAAGGGTCGGCTCCAGAAGATGGGTGAGCTGGAGGAACATGGAGGCCGACGACAAGAGCAGCTATGTCGAGCATCTCGAACTCCGAGGAGAGTGGGTCCGGGTCATCGGTAGGTGCCTCGACCGGAGCTCCAGGGGGCTCGAGATCATGAACGGGGGAGTGGGAAAATAGGAGGAATCATCCAGTCAAGCTGGACGGCGGGTATATGAGTCAGGTGAGGGGCTGGGAGGACCATGTGGGGATCGTGGCCGGTACCTACTAGGTAACGACAGTGACGCGCACCATAAGGGCGGAGGATATGCTTGTGCTCGAGCATGCCAAAGGTAAGGCGTGTCGGGCCAGGAGGGCAGTGCAAGTCAGCGGGGATGGGGATACCTAGCATCCTAGCAAAGATAGTAAAGAAACCACCACAGCAGATATTGGTGGAATGGAATGTGGTGGCAGTCTAGTAGAGGCGCTGACACAGCCAGTGGGCTGCGTCAGAGAGCATGAATGGTCTCACTGAGCCATCCGGGTGGAATCTAAGAGGTCGGGTCATACCCCAAAGATGGGTAAGCTCAGGGAGGGACATAGTCCCAACCTCCGGTCTACAGAAGAGTGTGCATGCTAGGTTTCTATAGGCGTAGCGAAGGCAAGGGTGCACTAAGCACGATGCCTTCGCCCGACTAGGGCGGTACTCAGGTAGGCCAGAAATGCGCTCCTAAAAGGTGTGCGCAGCAAAATCGGTGAGGTCAAAGGTCGGTGAAAAAGCTACCCTAGGATTAGGGACGACAGGAAAGTGAAAATAATCCCGGATCATATCGAAAGTGACGGTGTAATCGTGGTCCAGAAGTCGAAAAGTGATGTCTTCACCTGCTGCGGTGAAGGCAAGGGAGCTAAGACCCTCGAGGGATAGGCATGTGTAAGTGGAATCATGGACACCAAGGAATCGGTCGAAACCGATCGCTCGGTGAAGGCGGTGCACTCCCTAGAGGATGCCTAGTGACGTAAGAGCTGGAACGTCTATGAAGACGGTAGGCACAAGGCGGCACTGGTGGATCCCAGAGTATCGTGATCTATGAGCGGCATCTCGGAAAGTAATGCCGTGTGTGGGAATGTGGGCAGTGGGGTCATCGCTGGGTGGGGGTGATAAGGTAGCCATGGTGGAGACAGAGGTGGAGGGGATAGCAGCTGATGGGATGGGTGCGGTGGTGGTAGGGATGGTAGAGGTAGTGGTGGTGACAGTGGCAGAGGTAGTGGCAGTGGTAGAGGGTGTGGTAGTAGAAGTGGTGCGTGCACGGCGCAGTGGACGGGAAGAGGAAGCACCAGAAGACGGTCTCTTCCTGCGAGCGGGGGGTGTGATAGATCCGCGTGTGCGGACCATAGTGACGAGTGCGGTAGTATGATACGGTACGAAGAAAAAGATCAGGGAACGAGTGTACCGTAGGTGCGGATGATGCGGACGCGCAAAATATCCCCCAAGCCAGTCCACGCTACTGCTACTGACGTAAGCGCTGATGACCTGCAATTCAAAATGGGCAAAAAATCAGATAAAAGATAAAAAATGAATGGAAAGCGGAATTGTGACTGGAACCGAGCAGAGTGCTGCTCGGTCCAAGTTATGCATTGAGGAGTAGGGGTGACTCGGTGCGGGTGTTGTGAACGAACCGATCGACTCGGGGCAGGCCACTGAATGAGTGGTGCCCTAGGGCACGACTCGGGGGTGGGTGAGACCGAGCACCTAGGTGCTCGGTCTATGCCCAAGGGCACAGATGGGGTGGGTTCTGAACGAGCAGATTGGCTGCTCCTTCTGTGCCCTAGGGCACAAAGCGGGGCGGGGGGGTTCGGCCGTCGATGCTAATTAGGAGGAGGGTGGGGGTTTTGGCGATGGCGAATGGGGGTTTTAATGGGGGGTTAAGGGAGGGGGTCCCGGTGCCGTCGGTGGTGGTGGCACCGTCGGCAGTGCCGTCGCCTCAGTAGGGCAAAGAGGGGGCGAGCGAGGAGCGGGAGAAGTAGGGAGAAGGGGAGTGGGAAGGGGAAATAGCTGAGTGGGGGCTGTGTATGAGGGCAGCGGCACTGTCAGCGGCGGTAGCGCCGTCGACGGAGCCATCGGCATAGTAGGGCGGGGAGAGGGAGGGGGAAAAGAGGGGAGGATATGGGCAGAGAGGAGAAAGAGGGGGAGAGGAGTGAAGGGAGTGGCTGACCAGAGTGAGGCGGTGACGGCGGGGCCGGTGACCACGGCGACGGAGCCGGCGAAGACGGCGAGGGGAAGATGAACGGGTCGGGGGGATTAGGAGCTCGGGGGGTTTATCGGGGGTAAAAATTAGGGATAGTGCGTAAAAATTTTTTACGGTGGGATTAAAAAGAGGTAAAAATCTGACTCGACTCGGTCCAAGCAACGAGGCTGCTCGACCGGGTCGATGTAAATAAAATTTTTAAACAAAAACGACTCGACTCGGTCTAGCAGCTAGGCTGCTCGACCCGGTCTCCCTCCGAGTCGTATGCTGCTCGGGCCTAGCCAATAATATTCTGTCCGGGTCGACAGAGTGACGTTTTCTCCCCAAATCTCAAGCCTGTATGACTCGCTCGAGCAGACAGGTGCTTGGTCTGCGTCAAGTCCTGCTCGGGCCGAGCCAAAAATGTTATGCCCTGGTCGACAGAGTGACGTTTTTTTCACTCAATTCTCTTCCCTGTGTGACTCGATCGAGTATCGTTCTGCTCGGTCCGTGTCAATTTATACTCGGACCGAGCAAGATCCCACTCAGGCCCCCCTCAAGGACCACCTCATTGTTCACTGAGGGATTCAACGTCCCCCAGTTCAACCTCAGAGCCAAGTCCATCGGCGTCGAGACGAAGACAAACTTCTCCTTCCAGTCTCTAATCTTACCCGACAGATTGAGAACGAGAGGCCGCCCCCTCCTTGCACTTATATATTGGTACGCCCCCTTCCACTTCGCCTAAATGAAATACTGGAACAGCGGCAAGGTCTGACTTATGCCACTACTGAAGCAGAGAACGAGAAAGCCGACCATTGAGCTAACGGAGTTTGGTATCAGTTGGACAGAGGGAGTTCGAGGAAGTGAAGGATAAGGAGGAGGAAGGGATGGAGTGGGAACTAGAGCCCACGGGCGAAGGTCGGGTAGTAGCCGCCGACCTCGTTGTCCCTTGGGGAGCAAACCTGCTCGTTGTATTGGGGAAGGTGAATGGTGTAGGGTGATCGGATGTACTTGGAGCGAACTTGGGGGATGTAGGAGGTCGGTGTTTGGGACATTATGGCCAGGATCTCTGTGGGAACTGCAGTCGTAACTTCGTCGCCTCCGAAACCCTGATGGCCAACCTAGGCCCCTTTCCTTTCTTGGTGTCCCTTTTGACCACCGACGTCGAGGAAACGGCAAGCTAGGCGGCTGAGTCTTCCTCCAGCTCCTCCGACCAAGACACCTTCAGCTCCTCCGACACGGCGGCGTTGCCACCCTCAAATTCGTCGAATCACCCCTCAACGTACGAATTAGAAGCAGAAGAAGGAGATGAAGACATGGATGGATCGAAAGAATACCTAGAAAGCAAGATGATGAATGGAGCTTCGACGGCGACGAACGAATGACGGCGTGACGAACGATGGAGAGAGGTCTTAGCAATGACGGAGGGAAGCGAAAATTTTGAAAATAAGTGAAGAAACTCTCCCTCGCTGCCCCCATCTCTATTTATAGGGAGGATTGGTCGATCTCATCTGTCGGAGGCGGTCCACGTGGCAAGATGTGGGTGAGGCTGGCGCCACAACTTTCCCCCACGATCACATCAGCCACGCGTCATGTTCTGAATGGTCGATCGCCTCGATCATTTCCCGTCGCTGAATCGCCATGATGACCTAAGAGATCTGGCAGTCTGTTCGAATTAAATGCCGCTGACCAGCCATCATCCAATGGGAGTACGACACGTCATCCGAGCTGAGCAGGGCTTGCTGTTTCGAACTCGAATACGGGGGCAATTGTTACGGCCTTAAGGCCGGCCAAGAGAATAAAGGCCCATATATTCAAAGCCCAAGTGAACAGCTCTTCGACCATCCCGAACAGCTCTCCGACCATCCCGAACAGCTCTCCGACCATCCCAAATAAGAACAGGCCCGAACAGAAGATCGCCCTGACACTGGGAAGCTCGCATTGCTGTGCAGCAAGATCGCCAACAGAGTCAAGAGAAGAGCTCGACAGCTGATCAAGCAGGAAGCTTTCCAGCCTATCGTGGAAGAAGCCCGCCTACCCTCCAAACAAGAAGCACTGTCAAAGAGTCTGGGGACGCCAAGCTCGGACATCGAGCTTGGCTCTCCCGAAGGGCGACCTTGCATGCACAATATCTCTGACATGGTGACGTAGGGCCATCTACGCCTCCAATTAATGCCAGAGGTTAATAACGAGAACTGATCGCCGCCCATCCGTCTCCCATTAATGCATAAATATCTCGGACACCTTCTGACACCATTAATACATAAATATCTCTGATACCCTTGCCGACCTATCGCGTCCCTCCTTATGCTGCAGCTAAGCAGAAGCGACGGGTGATTAGACGGCGATCAGCCAACTCTCGACACTATGAATACCCCCCCTCCAGCTACCAAGGAGAGGGTTGATTAGTTGAAATCTAGAACTCATATTCAATACTCAAGGTCGAATTGATGCCTTCCTCATAAGTCCGCCACGAAAAGCCGATCTACTTTAAGATCGCCCAACGTGTCCGACCTACTCCTTAAAAGTCATCCACTGACTTAACCATCGGAGAGGCTACGAGTTGACAGCCAACCCAGCCTTTCTGAAGAGATGTTCTTCTCACAAGAAGCTCGGCTCACCCACCAGGCGGTCGGCGATCATTCAGCGACCAACATGAAACCTTGGATCCTTCGCCTACAAAGCACGTTCCAAGTCGTATTAGCCTCATCGACAACCTTACCACTTGTAATCATTGTACCTGTGATTTTCCTAATATACAAATTCTATTGTTGGGCGGACTTGACCCGCAACATAATGAAATTCTTATTGTGATGCTTTCTCAGATATTGTCATGTGCACATTTGGATATATTGTTGTAATTGTGAGAAAGATCATAAAGTTTGGACCAAGAATAAACATATGGTTTATTCATAAAGTTGTATAGGTGATTAACGAGAAACATGATGAATTGTGAGACATGAAAGGTAATACTTTGTTTTAAGAAAGGACATACCGTCATGATTCATGTATTTTGTTTCTTGTTGGGAATACTGGTTTATGTGGATCAAGTGGGAGAATGTCAGTTTTTTCATGTTTCCAACCGCCACAAACTAATTCCCTCTTAATAACTGCAAAAATCAGTTTCTAACGGTTGATGGAACCGTTTCACACAGTGATAAATATAGTCCCCGTAGTCCTATCTCACAATCATAAATATAGTCCCCGTAGTCCTCTTAATAACTGCAAATATGTTTTTGGTCCTCGTAGTCCTCTCTCACAATTAAGAAAAATACACCATCAAATAGAGGGTTTGCGACTCAGAAGATCGAAACACAGAAGAAAAGTTTACCTTGTGATAAGGTAATGGCTGGAGGTAAGAAATTGATCCATTTCTTCCGCAGTTTTGTGATCCAGTCATCAAATTGGACTTACATAAACTCCTTTTCAGTCCAAACGATTAACAAAGTTTTCAACATCTACCCATTTTAGTTTCTAACAATTTCTTTTAAATTCGAAAAAATATTAAGATATGAAATAAGCATAGGTGCAAATGACTACATGAAATATCTGAATTTGCCCCCAATCTGCGTTCATGCAATGGGCTTAAAAACTGTGTCCGCACCATTTGCGCGGACAGCTGCCTGGGTTCTCGCGTGGCCGATGGCAAACGGGTAGTTGGTGATGGGTCCACAAATCAAAAGTTGGATTTGAATTAGAAAAGCACGAGACATAAAACACATTTTTCTGACAAAAATCCACAACAAATGCCCATGATATGCTCAGCAAGAAAATACATCATTAGCAGGAAGCAGCCTATACATCTCGCTTTTCCTCTGCCATCAAAGTCAAACAAGGATATAACACACGCACTAGCCCTCAGCTTTAATTGCAACTTGGTTCATCGTTGGTCCGCTTGCTGCCACGCGCGCTGCGGCAAACGGACGCGCTCTCCTCTCTCCCTCCAGCTGCAGCGCTTGCTTTGCTTCGCCTTGGGATGCATCTTGCACGTGCCGCTTCGATTTCCTCCTCGGCTGGTTCGAGTTTCGAGCTCCTGCCATTGTACCAGATCTCACAAAAATCAATTGTATACTCAGGCTTAGGATTAGGGGGATGCCTGCTTCCCGCATTTTATTTGGCCGAGATTAATTCGTTGTTTTATTTTTAATTATGTTTGAAGAAAAATTTAATTAATAACAACTTGGCTCTACCTGTCAGCGTTGTAGGAATTTGACCTCGTCAACGACGCCGCTGCCGTGTCCTTCTTGGTCCCGTTCGAGCCCCCGCTGAAATACTCTTTGTCCTCTAGCGTCATCGCGCCGAAGCTCGACTCCCCGATCTCCTTCCTCCCCGAATCTAAACCTCCACGTGTCACCATCCTGCCACCCTCCATTTCCTTCACCGAGATCGAGCCGCACGACACGAGCTGCATCAGCACCGCCGACGCCCGAAACCTCCCGCTTGGGCAGCTCCCGACCGTCCGATCCTGATCGTCCCCCGATCCGGCGGCGATCGGGCGGCCGCCGGCCTTGATCAGCGATTCCAGCGTCTCCGGGCTCGAAGACGACGGAGGCGGCGAGATCTCGATCTCCTCTCTGTCAATGACCCCATCATCGGAGCTATGGTTAGGGTCAGAGATCTGATCCGCTTGCGACCGCCTCCTCCTGAGCTTCTTGTCTTCGGTCTGGGTGGCCGCGTCGGCGATCAGCTCGGACTTGTAGACCTTATACTCAACATTGACTTCGAGAGCTCGTTCGGAGCTCGAAGAAGAGGAAGCAGCAGAGTCTTGATATCTAGGCGGCGGAGACGGCGGCAGGAAACCGAGAATCTCAGATCCTTTCAGGACGTACTCGCTGCCGTGTGCTGGATGGATGAAATCGTCCTCGCAAAGATCTTGCCACACAAACCCATTCTTATAACCCCTAGCATCACCGGTAAAAATCGAAAAATTAGAATTCGAAATTCGAAAGAAATTCGGGGGGTTTTTTTTTTTTTGAGAATCTAGCGTAGCTACCTTTTGGAGGACCATGAGTACAAGCTCGACATTCCCTTTCCCCTCAGAACATCGAGCCGATTGATGACATCTGAGACAATGAAAACCAAGGAAAGTTCAAATCTTCCTTCTGATTTCGCGACGATCGGTGTCTAAAGACGTTACCTTTGAGATAGAGACCGCCGTCGGGGGAGGAGAGAGTGACCTCCATGAAGTGAGGATGCTCGAGATGGCCATTCCTTGAGAGATAGTAGACCACCGGAACTTTCTTCTTCTTCTTCGATTTGGGCTCGGCCCAAACTTTAGTTCTCTCTGGACTCAGCTCTAATCTCCCTCTTGAGTTGATCATCGCCATTAAAGACGGGGGAAAGAAACTTCAGCGAAGCGTCGGGAATTTTGGAAGCGGGACGCGAATTCAAATGTGAGGAGGAGATGCGGAGGACAAGAAGAAATCGACAAAATAAATTCAGGGGGATAGGTCAATGACGGAACTACCCGTGAGCAAGACAACGCCAGCGGGAATGGATTGATGGGTAATGTAGTAATCGTATTGGTGTCGGATATCACAGACGTACGTATACTATACATAATTAGCGCTGATTGTTGCAGGGCAGCAGAGAATTAAGTGAATTAATTAGCATAGTTAAACGAATTAAATGTGGTAGGGGATTCAGAAACGTACGTCATCAGTCTCGTGAGGGGTCAAAATTTAGATGAAGACAGTGGGATGTGGGGCCCATCCCACGTAACACGGAGGAGTTGACCCCATGAACGGTGAAATTCAACTCGTTTTGATTTGAAAAGACTGCTTTAAGAGAAAAGGTCCGATGAATTTACGAATAGGCCAATTTCCTATTGCATGTCACATGTCACGTGACTTTTTCCATTTTCTCCGTGAGGGGAGGTTCCATCGACTCGACTATTGATGACAGCTGATTGCCACATGATCAATTCATGTCTCATGCGTAGATAGGAGGCAAAAAAATACATGTGCAGCGGGTTTTCTTATAGACTGTCGCTAACTGGGGGAAATAATGAATAATCCTTGCGCAATTCAAGTAATGGCCGATTTGTTTTAAACCAAGTGTCCAAAAATTTTGGGTTGGAAAGTGGATTTGGAGTCTGATTATAAACACTGTTAAAGTTTTTAAAACAAGAGAATTGCTACTTACACCTCAATTGCGGTGTCTGGAAGGAATCTTTTACATAAAAAGAAAAGGAAATCAACTCAAGTGGTCACATCTCATCCTCTCTCCTTCAATTTCTTTCCATTTAAAGCAAACTTTCACCTCCGTGCACCTCTCTCTGAGGTGCAGAGTGCAATTCTCTTAAAACAACTTTTCACCATGTATGTGGTTTTTTTGAGATGTTGAGAGGAGGAAATTGTCTGATGTGGCGTTGACGTGACTAGTGTCACATCAAACATTTCTCATTTCCGCAATCTGAGAGAGAATTGCTAAATACACCCCTAGAAATAGGGGTGCATGTAATGATGGATTACCCAAATAGGAAATTATGTCACTTCATTTGGTTATTTCATATTATCTCTCACTTGCTTTTTTCTTTTCTTAGCACCTAATCATTGTATACACCCCAATGGTAGGGGTGTATATAGTCTTCATCATCTGAGAAATTCTCATGGATTATGAGAAATAATCATTGTAAGCAGGACATTTGTCGAAAAAACCACTCTATAATCATCTCTCTCTCTGTCTATTAGGCTGATGTTTGCTTTCAAGGGAACAGTAACCCATTTTTACTACTTCTTAAGTTAATTTTCCTTTAAAAATATTAGTGTTTCGGGTTGTTTTTTCACCGCTGAATTGTTGACCGGAGGACGGGAGGTCAACGTGGTCGAGGGGGACACGTGGGACCTCCGGGCTCGGTTGAAGGCACGTTCACTCGGTGAGGGGCACGTGGATCCTTGCGTCGGCTTACCGAAGGGTAGCCTCGACAAAGCGACGATCTCCTTGTGGTAGGGGAGAGCGGGCTCGTGATTGAGGACGCTCGGCTTTGGCTGGGAAGACGCTGAGGGGCAGCCTCGATGTCGCTGGATCTGCTCGACCTGAATAGACGAGAAAGCTCGTCAGGGAGGTCGGACCTTAGTTCCGACCAAGTTCCCTCTGATGCCTAAGTCAGAACGGATCTGAAAGATGCTCGGTGGGACCAGTATGGCTCACGGGGAGGCCAATACGCGATTCCTTGGGTCGAGCTATGGAGAGAAAATGTGAGGTGGAAGACAAGGTCGTGTGAGTAGAATACATCGATGTTCTCGGTACCCAGGAAGTGATCCCCTTGTATGTTGTCCATCGCGTTTCTTTATAGGAGTCCTCAACATACACGCCAACCTCAATGTCCCCCACTTCCACCCCCATGATCCTCCTCTTTGATGGTGCCTTCACGGTCATGAAGGTATGCGTAGTGGGGCCCCTTAATGGTGATTAAGGGGCGCGCTTTAAGGGGAGCAGTTAGCTCCTGCTGACACGGTCTGGTGGAAGCGACTGCTTTGATCCGAGGCCGATCCGACTCCAAGTCTTCGTGGGGGTCTCGTCGCTTGGCCCGCTCTTCTCTAGGGCCACTGACTTGCGGCTTGGGCTTGGGCCGCTCGGTTTTGGCCCATTCACGGAATAGTCGTATCAATTGCCCCGATCGCTCGGGCCGTTCAGATTCTGCCGGTTCGGTTCGGACGATGTGATTTTTGTGGATTTGACAGGCGCATCAGTCAAGGCAGCGTCATTAAATGGAAGTCATCCTGATGCTGCCCGGTTGGACTTCTCCCGTCCTTAGGAGCGGAATTCAAAGTGCCACCTGTCGCTAGATGTTGCCAGGAGTCCTCCTTGAACGGTCCAGATTCTGAGATTGTTTCTCGTATAAAGTTGCCGCCCATTCAGATTTGATCTTCGCGCTTTCTGATCTGATCATGTTCCTGCGAGTGCTAGAAAATTCTCCTTCGTCTTTCTTCTTCTGGTCTCCTTCCAAGGTAATCTCCTTTTCCTTCTTCTATCTCACTCGATCCGTCACTTGGCTGCACTTTGATTGAACCAGAAAACGCGCAAAGGCACGTCTTCCACTCCCAAGCGTAGGAGCGGCAATGCAATATAAAATATAACCGGTGAGTATCGGGTCGAATCACAAGAACAAGTCGTTCTACATTTGCAAGTTTGATCGATAAAGAAAGGTAAAGCATGAGACAACCGCCTCGCTAATGGTGGAAAAGTGTGAGAAAATGTGGGATGAATCTACCTTCCTAGCCTTCGCACTAAGGGTGGAGAGGCAAGCAACGAGGAGGACTCATGTGGTGTGTATGTGAGTGAGGTCGTGGGCGTGGGGATTCATCCCAAATATAACTCAATTGATCTCCAGGCTAAGGGATGATCAATCGAAGGATGCGACATTATATCGAACATGTGGGGGTGCAATAAGTAATGAATGAAACTCAAGAGTAATCAACATTAAGCACAATAGAGAGAGTCCACTAGGATGCGCCTCTCTTTGGATTTCCCACTAGGGCCCTTACTCAAAGTATCTTTCGAAAATTAGAGATTAAAATCATGTTAGAGATGAAATTCACGACCCAACAACAACAAGTACAATACAACCACACAAGCAAGATTTAGAAATTCATGATGAAAAAGAAAAGTTTTTACTCAAAACTGTCATCCAATTACAACACAAAAGCTAAATCAAAATACACAAGAGAATAGAAAATTTTCACCCAAGTGTCACTCCAAGATGAGATCTCCCACTCTCAAGTGCCCCTACAAGCTCCTCAAGCTTCATCAACCTCCCCCAAGCACTAGAATTTCAGTTGGAAAGAAGAATGTGGTTGTTTTCAGCCCCCAAAACTAATAAAAATGCAACCCAGCCAATCGGGTCTGCAATTGGGTCGAATTTCAGCCTAAAACCAGCATGAAACTCAAAAACCATCCCTAATGGCATTGCAAGTCGTGCGCTTGGGGCGCACAAGCGGCGGGCGCCTGGGGCGCCCGTATCATGGGGGCGGGCAAGCGCAGCACGCGTGCCTGCCCCCTAGCGGGTTGCGGTTTCACTTTTTTAATATTATAACTGCAGCGGCCCGCTCCTTGAGCGGGCCACGGCCAGCGGGCCGGCCTAAAGGCTGGGTTTTTATTATTATTATTATTTTTAATTTTTGTTTTTTAAAAATCCCAGAATTGCTTCTCTATCTCCAATAAATCTCCAAAAATAGCTCCGAGCTTCAAAGAATTCTGGAAAAATTCCAGAAAATCCAGAAAAATAACAGTAGTACCTGAAAAATAAGGGAGACAAAAATTAGTCCATAAAAACACATTTTATGTATAAAATAGGAATAGGCTTTAATAATTCACAGTATCTCGAATACGCCCGTATCAAAGCCAATATAAACATGATATACACATAAAATGCCCAGAAATGGAGGAAAATATGCAATTTATATCCTGAATCACATCCTAGATTTTTGCTAGTCCCTAGAAAAATAGCGATAAATTCAGATTAAATGGGAAACATGCACCGAACTCAAGATATCCTCATGGCATAATCCAAATGTTATTTCCAAGTGATTTCAAAGCCAATATACCCAATGTATGAAAGTAAATAACAAATGACATTCTCCTAGAGCCAATTCAAGGAAAACTGAAGTAATAAGCACCGTATCGCATTTATCGGGATATATCACAAATGGCAAAGTTTTTTATTTTCATGGAAATGGCCAAAACAAAATAAATTCTTCTAAGTGGTGGAAGATGAGATTGCATCACTCATGTTGCTTATTCTTTCATTTTTTTTCTTTTTCTTTTCTTTTTCTCTCTTTTTTGTATTCTTTTTGTTTTTAGTATGTTTATGTTTTTTTTGTTTTGCATTCACGCAATCATGCTATGAGATGCAAACAACGACACCTTTGCATACACGCGATAATGCTATATAGGCAAAGGGATGGAATGATCCCTAAATCTCATCTTTGGCGTCCTCCCCAATGTTTCGTGGGGCACCGGCTACTCGATTTGATTAGGAAAAAAAACATTCACTTATATTAACTCTCTTTTTCATTCTCAACATGAATTATCAACTCATCCACCCACTCCTTAGAATGAAAACAAAACATGCACCATTGGCCACACCCAATCCAATTAAAAACTAAGCTATTCATCCCAATTCATGCAACCACTTACACCAAACTATTTCCTAAATTATTTCTAAGAGATATCACGACATATAAAATAGTTTCATACATGACATATTAACATTTGACTCCAAAATGGAAAAGAAATTAAAACGTGCCAATCAAACATGGAAGAAATTGGTACCAAGATAATAATCCGAAAAAATTGCATGGCATTAAGCATGTAGCGACTACGCATAAAGCTAGCGGCGTAGGGACGAGGAGGAAAAAAATGATATGCAATAAAGAGCAATGGGTGATGGCAAAATGGAGGAATTTCAAAAAAAATTTTAAGCTAAAATCAAAATCCTAACAATCTTAAAGATTCTAACACTCTTCCTCCAACTTAAAATAAACATTGTCCTCAATGTTGGGAGAGTATTAGATCTCGACAAAAGATCCTAGAAAAGAAAAGAAAAGCATACGAAAGCACTAAAATAAAAAATTTATTTATTTACACTATTGGAAAGAACACACCGTGGCAAAAGGCGGATCTCGTACGTACAAAGGCGGTGGCAACGATCATATCCTTACGCTCCTCTGTGAGCGTCGCCACGTCCAATGCCATACCTCCATTGCGAGCATTAGTGGCAAGCGACACAACCCCGAGCATCTCCTTATGATGGGTTCCTGCCAAATGGGGGAGATAGGTCGTGTCAAAAATAATTGGGCGAGAGCGCCCATCCAAGTGAAAAGCTTGCCAAAATAGGTCGTCGAAATGAATAAATGAATTCACGATCAAATGACGACAATCCGAATCATTATGATATGGAATTAAATATTTTGATTCGGAGGTGGAGGGAAAAGAAAGATGGGAACTTCCATGAGATGCGATGCTAGGCTCAAGATGATGCATGGCCTCAAGAGGAGGGGGTGTGGCTGCAGAGAGAAAACAGGAGTAGGAGGGAGCTCGGGCTCTATATATACCATGTCGCAATTCCCGTCACTATCCTCTTCCTCGACATCACTATCAACATCAACGATCTCTACGGCACTCCCCACAATCGGTAACTGCTCCTGGCAAATCTCCTCGATGACTGGCAAGTACGCATCCTGAGGCGAGGGAAGTGACATCTGAGACATGACTGGAGGTAGACTTGTCTCGGGCAAATCCAAGCACGCATCATCCTCATCATCCCAGAAATAGTTCATCTCAGTCGTCCTCCCTATGTACTCAACCGCCTCGACCTACGAAGCTAACTCTGAAGTGGATTGTGGCTCAGGCTCCATGGTGTCCTCAATCTTCTCTTGGCCATCATGCACATCCGCTTCATCCTCAACCTCAAAGTGAAAATGCATCGTGTCACCGTCGTGGTCGACACGCACTCCATCATCCATCTCCTCCAGCTCATCCAAATGTATATGCTCAAATTCCTCTACTTGGCCCCAATGTACCCTCTTCACAGGCTTCTCTTGGTATTCCATAGGGTCGCATTTGAATGAGCTCTCAGCTGGCTCCTCAGGCTGGACCTGAACCTGTTGGACTGCGTCCTCATACTCCGCAAGGTCCCTCAGGTAATACCATGAATCCTCGGTCGAATAATCAAAGAATTCTCCACCGCAGCTCATCTGCACGAAGTCTCGCCTATATGGTGATAATCCGGTATAAAATATCTGCAGGAGATGACCCTCGTGGAAACAATGGTGTGGGCACGCAAACATCAAATCACTGAACCTCTGCCAAGCTTGATGGTAGGCCTCTCCATCAGCTTGGGTAAAGCTCGCTATGTGCTGCTCCATGGCCTGCCGTCCCTGTACCTGCTCCAAGAAAATAGGCAAAAATACCCGGAGAAATTCAGTATGAAATGACAACAAAGTAAAATGTGAGTCGAGAGACAATGAATCGAATCAAAGTCTAGCATTATCTTGTAAAGAAGAGGAAAAAATCTAAAGTATATGCGATCATCACATATATTCCCACCAAGAAATGAATACATCCATTCTTCAAATTTTTATATGTAAATGAGGGTTCTCCCACTCCGAACCATGAAAGTATGGCGGGAGTGGGATATCCTCCAAATCAACGTCGAAAAAATCTGAAGATGATGCCATTTTGTTTTTCAAAAAAAATTTTCAAAAAAATGAAAATAAACAAGCAAGAGACTCAAAAAGTGGAAAATAAATAAAATGGAAATACATAACACTAAGAGGTAGAATTATCACACTAAAACTTTCAAAATCAATCAAAAATGCAAATAATAGAAACCGATGTCCCCGGCAACGGCGCCAATTGATTGAACTGAAAAATGCGCAAAGGCACGTCTTCCACTCCCAAGCGTAGGAGCGTCAATGCAATATAAAATATAACCGGTGAGTACCAGGTCGGATCACAAGGATAAGTCGTTCTATATTCGCAAGTTTGATCGATAAAGAAAGGTAAAGCATGAGACAACCGCCTCGCTAATGGTGGAACAGTGTGAGAAAATGTGGGGTGAATCTACCTTCCTAGCCTACGCAGTAAGGGTGGAGAGCCGAATCGACAAGCAACGAGGAAGACTCATGTGGTGTGTATGTGAGTGAGGTCGTGGGCGTGGGGATTCATCCCAAATATAACTCAATTGATCTCCCAGCTAAGGGACGATCAATCAGAGGATGCGACATTTTATCGAACTTGTGGGGTGCAATAAGTAATGAATGAAACTCAAGAGTAATCAACATTAAGCACAATAGAGAGGGTCCACTAAGATGAGCCTCTCTTTGGATTTCCCACTAGGGGTTCCAATAAACAACCCTAACTCAAAGTATCATTCACAAATTAGAGATTAAAATCATGCTAGAGATGATATTCACAACCCAACAACAACAACAACAAGCACAACACAACCACACAAGAAAGACTTAGAAATTCATGATGAAAAAAAGAATTTTTTACTCAAAACTATCATCCAATTACAACACAAAAGCTAAATCAAAATACACAAGAGAATAGAAAAATTTCACCCAAGTGTCACTCCAAGATGAGATCTCCCACTCTCAAGTGCCCCTCCAAGCTCCTCAAGCTTCATCAACCCCCCAAAGCCCTATAATTTCAGTTGGGAAGAAGAATGGGGCTGTTTTCAGCCCCCCAAAACCAATAAAAACGCAACCCAGCCAATCGGGTCTGCAATTGGGTCGAATTTCAGACCAAAACCCGCATGAAACTCAAAAAACCCCCTAATGGCATTGCACGGTCGGGTGCTTGGGGCGCCCGCATCATAGGGGCGGGCACGCGCGCTGCGCGTGCCCACCCCCCAGTGGGATGCAGTTTCACTTTTTTTAATACTATAACTGCAACGGCCCGCTCCTTGAGCGGGCCGCAGGAATGGCCCGACCAGTCGGCCCGGCCCAAAGGCTGGGTTTTTTTATTTTTATTATTTTTGTTTTTTAAAAATCCTAGAATTGCTTCTCTAGCTCCAATAAATCCCCAAAAATAGCTCCGAGTTCCAAAAAATTCTGGAAAAATTTCAGAAAATCCAGAAAAATAACAGGAGTACCTGAAAAATAAGGGAGATAAAAATTTGTCCATAAAAACACATTTTATGTATAAAATAAGAATAGGCTTTAATAATTCACAATATCTCGAATACGCCCGTATCAAAGCCATTATAAACATGATATACACATAAAATGCCCAAAAATGGGGAAAATATGCAATTTATATCCCGAATGACACTTAGGATATGAGGTCCCACCCCTGGGTTTGGAGATCCTCCGGTTCCAGGGTCTGGCGATCCTTCGGCTCCAGGGCCCAGTGATCCCCTGGTTCCAGAGTCTGGTAACCCTCTGGCTCCTCGTCTGGCTCCTGACAAAGGGAAGGGTCTGTTGTTTAAGGATCCGGCCCGTCGAGATGACGCTCGTGTGGCAGAGGAGTTTGATGTTCCTCCGGTGATTCTTAAGTCGTCGTCAACCATTCCATATGCCACGGCTGAAGAGATCCGAGCAAAGTACCTCTGCCACCCGTACGACGTTCGGGTCCCCTTCGTCGATGAAAGGATTTGCTTTCCAGGGAGCCGCGAGGTTGGCGTGTATGTTGAGATGTTCCGCATGGGGCTCCGCTTCCCTCTCCACCAGTTCATCATCCTGGTCCTGGATTTCTTGGTGGTGGCCCTGTGTCAGTTGACCCCTTACTCGGTCGCGGCCTTGGTGGGGTTCATTATGATCTGCCAAGAGAATTGGCTGGAGCCGACCCTTTCCCTCTTCTTTTATTTCTCCCGGGTTCAGATGGTATGTCAAGGGTCGTGGCAGCACATCTGCGCTCGAGTGGGGAGGGAGTGTCTGCTGGGTCTGCCCTGCTGGGTTGGTAACTGGAGAAGGGATTATGTCTTTGTCACTTTTCCGGAAGACATCGTGATCATGACCGGTTGGGGAGCCTGTGTCAATATAATTTGACACTGTCCCTTTTTAAGGCCGATCAAACTGCGGTTCGGCATTTGTCGTCATTGTCGCCGATGTATATGTCGGTCTGGCCTCTGCTGGACGAACTTCTCCTTAAAAACGTCATATGGTCCCCCTGGTAGGTGCTTTCCTCTTTCTTCCCTTTTCTTCCCTTCTCTACTATTTACCCTGATCTACTCTCCTTCTGCAGGGATGGCGGGTCGAGAGTTCAATCGTGACGTCCGCGAGCTCATTCGCCCGGGGGCCAATAGCGGGCGCGGAGACCCTGCTGGCCATGCACCTAGGTGCATGGTGGAAGAGGAGATCCACACAGTCGATGTCACGGTGGGGGTAGTGGAACCAGCGATCCCCCCGCCTCTGCCTCAAGCCGTTGTTGATTCCCCCACGGCGGGGAACCTGACTGGTGACAACCTTGATCTCGCCCGTGCCGAGGGGGTCGTCAAGGGCATCGATCAGGGCTCCCAAACACTAGCCAATAACCATGGGGGAGAACAAAAGCGCCCACCTTTGGAGCTTAGGGGGCCTGAGAAGAGGAGGAAGAAGAAGCCCAGGTAGGGCAGGCCCTCGGTGGCGCCCGAGGCATCGATCATCTCATGGGAAACCCTCCTGCTGGTGGAGGTGGCCTCTTCTGCTAGCTTGGCCAAGCGGTCGTCGATCAGAGCGGGGGGCACCCTACCCATACTTAAGGCCGACCCGGATGTCCCGCCCAGAGAGTCGGTCTTCATCGATCGAGACATGGCCCTCCAGTTGGCACAGGGTTCCGTCCTCCCCAGGGACCGCTCCATCCTAGAGAGGGTCTACTCCGATCACTTGGCAAACTCCCTGGTCTGGCAGCTCCAGCAGGTTGGTGTCTTTCTTGACGGCCCCCAGGATCTTTGGCGGCCTTTGCTTATTCTTTTTGTCTTACAGGCTTCCACGATGGCCGTCGAGACGCAGCGTCGTGCAGAGCTGGTGGACGGCCTTGAGGCGGCCTTGGTACAGGAGCGCCTGAGGGCTGGGGCAGTCGAGGTGACGACTGAAAAGGCCTACTTGTAGGCTCGTCGTTCGTGGTTTCGGTGGATAAGTTGACCTCCAAGGTGAGGGACTTGAGGGAAGCCCTGGCGGCCGCCGAGAGGCCCGCTCAGGAGGCAGAGGAAACATTCTGCCGGGAGAGGGGCGAGCTCTGGGCCGAGCTGGGGCCCTGCGACAGGCATACCCTGCCCGACTTGTCGGGGAGGTGGAGATAGGTTACGAGGAGGTCCTGGCACCGTGGATCGCAGCATCTCTCCGGGAGGCGTTCCAGACCTATGAAGACATCTTCGGCCCGAGGATCGTGGGGGTCTTTCGGGACGGGTTCCGAAGGTTCGAGGAGCGGGTCCGATAGGCGCTTCTTCGTCCTCTGACCAGCCCCGAGGAGCCTGTCCAATCGAGGCAAGGGAAGGCCCCTGGGGATGCTTCTTCTCGGGCCCAGGCGTCGTAGGCAATGTCTTCCCGTTTTTCCCCCTCCCTTGTAAAAAACAATATATATAATTCGAAATATATAGATTTGAGATTTTTACCATTTTGTGTGCTGTCGTATTTTTATCAAGCGTTCCTTGGACTATGTTTATGGCGCTCTGTTGCCCCCTCCCGCTGCTCATGTCGAGATGGTCCATTGGTCTGAGTCGTGGGAGGCTTTTTTTGGCTGGCTGAGTCCTTGTTTTATTAAGATGTTTAGCCCACTGGAGGAGTGACCCCCTGCTATGCAACAGATTGGGGTCATCGGCTCTTTGGGGGCGATCGATGTTTTCCTGGCGGGTGTTCTTCGGTCTTCCCATGATGTTTCCTGGCAGACATCTCGTCCTCGTTGAGTGGACAGCCTTGGGAGAACCGCCTCGACTTGCTTGATGGTCGGTCTGTCTGGCCGGCTCCAAGTAGATGTTCCGATCTTTCAGCCGAATGGATGTTCGACCTGTCGAGGAGTTGCCCTCGATCTTAAGGTCGAACATGAGCCTGACGGCTGAGCCAGGGGTCGGCCTGCTCGGGGGGTCGCCCCCCCAGCCTTGCGGTCTGCTCCGGTGGTCAGCCTGCTGGGGGAGTTTCCCCTAGCCTTACGGGCGACCGCAGTGTTTGGTCTGCTGGGGGAGTTGTCCCTAGCCTTACGGTTGATCGGCCTGCTGGGGGAATTTACCCCAGCCTTACGGGCGATCGTTGTGATCAGCCTGCTAGGGGAGTTGCCCCCAGCCTAACTACCCCAGCCTTATGGGTGATCGTTGTAATCGACTTGCTAGGGGAGTTGCCCCCAGCCTTATGGTTGATCGGCCTGCTGGGAGAGTTTCCTCCAGCCTTAGGGTGATCGTTGTGATCGGCTTGCTTGGGGAGTTTCCCCCAGTCTTATGGTTGATCGGGGTAATCGTCCCAATGGGGGACTTGCCTCAGCCTTACAGGCGATCGTGTCATTCAACCAGCTGGGGGAGATACCCTCAGGCTTACGGTCGATCGACGGATCGGCCAGCTGGGGGAGTTGCCCCCAGCCTTACGGTCAGTCGAGACGGTCATCCAGCTAGGGGAGATACCCCCAGGCTTATGACAGAGCGACGGACCGGCCTGCAGGGGGAGTTGCCCCCAGCCTTACGGGCGGTCGTTGCGATCGTCCTGCTGGGGGAGTTGCCCCCAGCCTTACAGGTGGTTGTTACAATCGTCTTGTTGGGGAAGTTGCCCCCAGCCTTACGGGCGATTGTTGCGATTGTCCCGCTGGTGAGTTGCCACCAGCCTTACAGTCGATCGGTGCAATCGTCCCGCTGGAAGATTTACCCTCAGCCGTACGGGTGATCGGTGCGATCGTCCTGCTGGGGTAGTTGCCCCCAGCCTTATGGGTGATCAGTGCGATTGGCCCACTGGGGGAGTTGCCCCCAGCCTTATGGTCGATCATGCGATCGTCCTGCTGGGGGAGTTGCCCCCAGCCTTATGGTCGATCGTTGTGGTCGGCCAGTTGGGGGAGTTACCCCCAGCCTTACGATCGATCGTTGTGGTCGGTCCGCTGGAGGAGTTGCCCCAGCCTTATGGTCGATCGGTGCGATTGTCCCGCTGGGGGGTTGCCCCAAGCCTTACGGGCGATCGTTGTGATCAGCCTGCTGGGGGAGTTGCCCTAGCCTTATGGCTAATTGGTGCGATCATCCTGCTGGGGGAGTTGTCCTCAGCCTTATGGGCTATCGTCGTGACCGACCTCGTGACCGGCCTGCTGGGGGGTTACCCCCAGCCTTATGGCCGATCGGTGCGATCATCCTGCTGGGGGGTTGCCCCAGCCTTATGGCCGATCAGTGCGATCATCCTGCTAGGGGTTGCCCCCAGCCTTATGATTTGGGTTGAATATTGCATATTTAACCCCACATTTAGCCCTATTTTGTGCTTATATGATGCTTAATTGGTCTCTAATACAATCGTATTTTCAATATCATCATTTATTAGAGAAATTACTTGATCTGTGCACAAAACATGAATTTTATTGAGTATTGCTGCCTTTTTATATTTTTCATAGCTTGGTCTCGATCTCACGATTCCAACGACTATTTATTTGTATTTTTCTGAGATCTGTGCTAATTACTATGTATTTTTGAATGCAGAATACCAATTAAATGGGGAAATATGCTCAAAATACGAAATATACGGTCGTCGACCAATCATATAGGGTGAGAATATAGCCATCCGATCTCGATCGAACGGATGATTGCGCATCAATTCCGCGCGTCATTACTCCGTCGACGCGGCTCATTCTCAGCGGTGGATTGCTGATCGAACGGCCCATATCGATGCTGGAGGGCAGGCGACGTGGTCAATGTAGACCCGTCCGATCAAGATCCTGCGGACGAGAAGATCCCCGCAATTTTGAAAAGAGAACGAAGGGGCGCACGAATCTTGAAGTATCAGCGGGTGAATCGTAGATAGGAACGAGCGGGCGAGATCTAAGGCGGTTTCGATCGGACGGTCAGTATTCACCCCGACCCGAATTCGGATTCGAATGAAGGGGCGCACGCATCTTGGAGCACACGTGGCGCTCTATTGTTAGATCCCGCTTGGATGAACGGTAAAGAATTGCGCCGGCCAGGGATCGGGTTTTGATCGCTATTGGGAGCGGTTTTTGAACCCGTTAAGCGCCCAAACCTACAATGCTAATATATAAGCGTATTCTAGGGGGTTTTGAGCGTATTCTTGGCGTATTTGGGTGATTTTGGAGCCGATTTTTGCAGCAATTTTCTGAGAATCCAGAGAGCAACCTGAGGGAATTTTCAGAGCCTTTTAGGAGGAAGAAGAAGGGTTTTCTTAGGCAAATAGTTAGCGTATTTGGTGATATTCCTTGAACTCTATTGTGTATTTTGAATTCTAATTAATCCTATTGCTTAGAACCATGCTTAATTTGATGAAATTGCCATCTATTTTCAGTATGAGTAGCTAAATTCTCATTGTGCATGGTATGGTGTAGTTAGGGGATATGATTTGTATTCGTTTGGTTGAATATTCGCGCTAAAATTGTCACGTTGGTAAAGTTATAGTCTTTGTTATTAAATCTTCTCTTCATCTTCCAAAAGAACGTGTTTGAGTAGATGATCACCCCACAAGGGTGAGTTTTGATTTCCCCAAAAGGGACTTTCATCGCTTATATTTAAAAGACTAAAACTTTAGCAACGATTTTATTGAATTTTGTGCTTTAATCCCCACAAGGGTATTTTCCGGTGAATTGCTCTCAAAAAGAGAATTCATTGAGCTATATTTAATCAACCAAATTAATACGAATCGTGGATCCTAATGAACCTATACCATGTGCATACTTCTCATATATATTTTTATACACGACACTTTATTTGTTCGTATTGTTCACGTATTAAAAACCACGTCCAAACCCATCAAAATCATCGTCATCAAAAGTGGTTAGTTTCTTTACATTGGATTTCTATTTGATTTAAGCTTTGTGGTTGCAACAGATTATCTCCCGAGGATTCGACATCTGGACTCCCAGATTATATTACTTGTACGGTCTCTTTCGCTTGAGAGAAGCACATTTTTGGGTTGAGCAAGTTTTTTGCGCCGTTGCCGAGGAGAACGGTTTATTACCACAGTTTATTTCATTCAGAGAACCTTCGGTGAGATCTTTCCACTTTACTGTATGTAAATTTTTGCTTATTTTCTTTTAAAAAAACAAAAAAATATATTGTGCTAGTTTATGTGGCATAGGACTCCTAGGACACAGAGGTTGACTAGACGATTTGAAATGGCTAATAATAATATGGATGAAAATTTTAGCAACAACAATGAGAATAATGTGCAACCTGGAGCTCCTAGAACTTTAAAAGATCTTCTTAGACCCACTAGGACTAGCACAGCTTCATGCTTTATCTTGCCCACTGATGCAAATTCTTTTAATTTCAAACCAGGGGTAATCCAAATCTTACCCACCTTTCATGGGTTAGACAAGGAAAACCCTTATCTTCATATAAAAGGATTTGAGGAAGTGTGCTTGACATGCTTTGATGGAAAAACTAGCGAGGACACGGTATATCTGAAACTGTTTCCATTTTCATTGAAAGATAAAGCTAAGAACTGGTTAAATGCATTGCCATCACGTTCTATTACTACATGGATTGACTTGCAGGCTGAATTTCTAAAGAAGTTTTTTCCTATCACAGGACACAAGGATTGAAGCGGCAGATCATGAACTTTACCCAGAAAAGCGAGGAAACATTCTACCAGGCGTTTGAAAGGTTCAATGAGCTGTTGCTAGCATGTCCACATAATGGCTTCGATAAAAGCAGGATTATTGGCTTCTTCTATGATGGACTGCAACCTCAGATGAAGCAATTCGTAGAAATGATGTGCAATGGAGGATTCTTCGACAAGGAGCCAGATGAAGCTTGGACGTACTTGGAGGACATAGCAGAGAATGCACAAATGTGGGATAATACTTCAGAGTACGACAGAGGAGGACACTCTGTACCTTCCCAACGAACACGTGGAGTGGTATACAATTTGAAGCCAGAGGATGTGTTGGAGGCAAAGATGGAGGCAATGATCACAAACAAGCTTCAAGCTATGAATTTGAAAGAGGCCAAAGCAGTTGAGATAGAGCAGACTTGTGCACTTTGCGATGTTGGTGACCATGACACCAGTGCCTGCCATACACTTCCAGCCTTGAAGAGCATGCTAGGCAATCCTACTGGGGGTGAACCAAGTATCTACAAACTACCAGGGCTTCAATTCCAACAACAAGGGGTGACGCAACAATCCTAACTTAAATTGGGGCCCTAATCAGCAACCTCAGCAGCAAGCTCCTCCTCAGTTCAGACAAACTCAATACAATAACAACTACCAAGGTGGGAACCAAAGGAGGGACCAAGAGACAATGCAACAACAGCAGATGCAACCATTTGAAGATGCGCTTCAGCAGCTTATTCAATTACAACAAGCCCAAATGCAGCAACAACAGGCTCAGTTTCAGGCTCAACAGACGCAAAATCAACAGATGAGCGAAAGCTTGGCTAGGCTTACGGCAACATTGGAGAAAGGTAAGCTTCCATCACAATCAATTCCGAATCCTAATATGGGCTCATCTTCTTCTGCAGGTAATAATATGAAGCCTTGTCAAGCTGTGTCCACTCTGAGGAATGGAAAAGAAATTCAGAAACTTGACCCACCAATCAGAGAAGCTGAACAAGAGGAGGGAATTCAAATGCGAGAAGATGAAATTCAAGTGCAAGAGGAGGTGCAGAAAGAGAGCACAGAAGTGGGTCTGACCAGAAATGTCATTGAAGAGAAGGAACCCGCAGCATATGTACCTGCAGCACCTTTCCCTCATTGGCTACTTCAGAAAAACAAAGATAAGTATCAATCTGAAATTCGTGAAATTTTTCAGAAGTGCCAAATAAATATTCCACTGCTTGATGCTATAAATCAAATACCTGCTTATGCTAAATTTTTGAAGGACCTGTGCACCATTAAAAGAAAATTGAACGTGAAAAAGAAAGCATTTTTAACTGAACAGGTTAGCTCTATTATGCAACAGAATGCCCCACCTAAATTTAGAGATCCTGGATCACCCACCATTACTTGTACTATTGGCACTAAAAAGATTGAAAATGCTTTATTGGATTTGGGGTCTAATGTAAATATCTTGCCATATCCTATCTTTGTGCAACATGGATTAGGACAGCTAAAATCTACATCTGTTATATTGCAATTAGCTGATAAATCTATTAAAGTTCCAAAGGGATGCATTGAGGATTTCCTCGTTCAAGTGGACAAATTTTACTACCCTGCAGACTTTATAGTTCTAGACATCCAAGGACCCAAACTGCCAATTCCACTCCCATCATCCTAGGTAGACCATTCCTAGCAACATGCAATGCTTTAATAAATTGTAGGGATGGTCAACTTAAAATCACTTTTGGTAACATGACTTTGGATTTGAATATATTTAATACTTGCAAGTTGCCAAATGTTGATGATGATGTTGAAAAAGTACACATGATTGATTCATTGGTGGATGATTATATTTGCTCTGAATTTTATGGTGATGATACTATTATTGAAACAATTGTAGAAGAAACTGATGACATCTTTCTTGTGCAGGAAAATGCGAAGGAGCTCAACGCGATATGGGAGCCTAGGTTCGAGGCTTTGCCACCAAATGCACCAACTCAAATATCATCTGAGGTGGAAGATCCAAAGCCTGAATTAAAGCCACTACCTGAATATCTCAAGTATGCCTTTCTTGGAAATGAAAACAGCTTCCCTGTGGTAATATCTTCTAAACTCTCTTTAGAATAGGAAAGCTCTTTACTTGAAGTGTTGAAAAGGCATAGAGGGGCTATTGGTTGGTCCATTACTGATATAAAAGGTTTTAGTCCCATTGTATGTATGCATCACATTTATTTGGAAGATGACGCCAAACCCACTAGAGAAATGTAACGTAGGTTAACCCCACATTAAAAGAAGTGGTGAAAGGTGAGGTTCTAAAATTATTGGATGCAGGTATTATATACCCAATTTCTGACAGCAAATGGGTCAGTCCTACACAGGTTGTTCCTAAAAAGTCTGGCCTCACCGTGGTTAAAAATGAGAATAATGAACTTATCCCTGTTAGAGCCACCACAGGATGGAGGATGTGTATAGACTATAGGAAGTTGAACTCCCGAACTAGAAAAGACCACTTCCCTCTTCCATTTCTTGACCAGATTTTAGAGAGTGTGGCTGGACATGAGTACTATTGCTTTCTAGACGGTTATTCAGGTTACTATCAGATTGAGATTGCACCAGAGGATCAGGAAAAGACTACTTTTACCTGTCCCTTTGGTACTTTTGCATTTAAGAGGATGCCGTTTGGTTTTTGTAATGCTCCCGCCACTTTTCAGCGATGCATGGTTAGTATTTTTGATGATATGGTTGAGAAAATTGTGGAGGTATTTATGGATGATTTCTCTGTATATGGTAGCTCTTTTCATGATTGTTTAGCTAACTTGGCTCATGTTCTTGACAGGTGTATTGAGAAGAATCTCCTATTAAACTAGGAGAAATGTCATTTGGTCTCTAAAGATGGTATTCAGGTAGACAAAGCCAAGGTAGCAGTAATTGAGAAGCTACCAAGTCCCAAATGTGTGAGGGACATCAGATCATTCTTGGGACATGCAGGATTCTATAGGCGATTTATCAAAGAATTTAGCGCTATATCTCACCCTCTTTGCAACTTACTAACTCAGAATGTGGATTTTATTTGGACACATGAGTGTCAACATTCTTTTGAAACTTTAAAGAAGTTGTTGATTTCTGCTCCCATTTTGCAGGTACCAGACTAGTCCTTACCATTTGAAATCATGTTTGACGCCAGCAACTACGCAGTTGGCGTAGTCCTAGGCCAAAAGAGAGATAAAGCTCCAGTGGTTATTTACTACGCCAGCAAGAAATTGAATGATGCTCAAAGAAATTATACAACCATAGAGAAAGAGTTGTTGGCTGTAGTATTTACTTTGGAAAAATTCAGGAGCTATATTTTGGGATCACCAATCTTGATTTACACTGATCACTTTGCTTTGAAATATTTATTATCCAAAAAAGATGCTAAACCTCGATTGATATGATGGATTTTATTGTTGCAGGAGTTCAATGTCCTAATCAAGGACAAGAAAGGCGTGGAGAATCTAGTAGCTGACCACTTATCACGATTAACAGTAGGCATTGATTCAGCAGATGTACCTTTGAAGGACTCCTTTCCCGACGTGCATCTTTTCAGTGTTTCCACCTCCCCATGGTATGCTGATATAGTAAACTATCTAGTGACTGGTAAGACTCCTGAAACTTGGTCACTCCAAGACTTTAAAAGGTTCAAGTACGAGGTAAAATATTTCTTCTTTGATGATCCATACCTCTATAAATATTGTAGTGACCAGATTGTTAGGAGGTTCATTCCTGACCATGAAATAACCAGTGTGATACAATTTTGCCATGATGGGGTGTGTGGAGGACACTTTTTTGCGAACAAAACTGTGGCAAAAATCTTGCAATGTGGCTTTTATTGGCCAATTATGTTTAAGGATACATTTCATTATTGCAAGACTTGTGCTGCATGCCAACAGTTAGGGGGTATTACTAGACGTAACATGATGCCATTAAACCCCATTCTAGAAATTGAAATATTTGATTGTTGGGGCATAGATTTCATGGGACCTTTCCCATCTTCATTTGGATAAGTTTATATTTTGGTTTCAATTGATTATGTTTCTAAATGGGTGGAAGCTATTCCTTGCAGGTCGAACGACACATCAGTTATGCTCAAGTTCCTCAAAGAGAACATCTTCTCTAGATTTGTTTTGCCCAAGGCCTTGATCAGTGATGGAGGGTCCCACTTTTGCAACCGCATGTTCGCTAGTTTAATGAAAAGGTTTGGGGTCATGCATAAAGTTTCTACTCCATATCACCCCCAAACCAATGGTCAAGCAGTGCTGGCAAATAGAGAGATCAAAGGAATTTTACAGAAAACGGTGAATCCTTCAAGGAAAGATTTGAGCTTGCGCTTACCTGAAGCGTTGTGGGCCTACAGGACGGCCTACAAAACGATTTTGGGGATGTCACCTTACCGTCTTGTTTTTGGGAAGTCTTGTCACTTACCTGTAGAATTGGAGCATGGATCCTATTGGGCTATAAAGAAATTGAATTTTGATACTGATTCATCTTTTGCTTCTCGCAGGTTACAGTTGTTGGAGTTAGAGGAGCTGAGGAGAAATGCTTATGACAACGCTAAAATATCAAAAGAAAGGATGAAATCTGTCCATGACATGATGATCCTAAGGAGGGAGTTCACCCCAGGCCAAAAAGTTCTTCTATACAATTCCAGGCTACACATATTTCATGGGAAGCTTCGTTCTAGGTGGTTTGGACCTTTCACAGTCAAAGAAGTTTTTCCACATGGAGCAGTGCTATTGCTTAATGAAAAAGATGGGAGTGAGTTCAAGGTGAATGGCCAAAGATTGAAGCATTTTCACGAGCCTTGGACCAAGGAGACGAGCACTATGGACCTCACAGACCCACCTTCGGGTGGCAACTAATCAGGTGTGTTCGTTCCATTATTCACTCTTCCTAACATTGAGGACAATGTTTATTTTAAGTTGGGGGGAGGGTATAAACTTTTAGTATTTTTATTTTTCTTTTTTCTTTTAGGATTTTTATTTTAGTTCCCTTTTTGCAAAAAAATTTTTTTTTTGAGTCAAGACATATCACCATTATTTATTTTACCTAGAGATGAACCTCATGTGATGAAAATTCTCGTAATATATTCACCACCGTACACATATGATTTATTTTCCTCCACCACTATTGTTAAATATTTTAGTCTCATTTGACATGAATTTAGTACTCGTGGTAAATTCCTTTTGATATTTCTCAATGGTGGGATTGATTGATGACTTAATGAATCTAGAAATTATGAATTAGCAAATAGTATACTTTCAATGGAACACACCAAAGTTCATGCACCAATAGTTCACAAAATAACTGGAGCATTGCTTTTTATTTCGTATTCATTGCTATCTGCATGCTTTGTGTGATTTTGGGTAGAAAAGTCTACACTGTCTTTTGTAATGATTAGGATAACCCATTCTTGTGAAAGAATTACAAATATGAAGCTATCTTGCTAAGTTATTTATGCACACACAAAAAAAGAAAGGAAAAAAAATGAATAAGTGGTCGCTAAAATAAATAACTTGGTTGGATCGAGTAGTACAATCCGAGGGGTCCTTTTTGGCCTAATGCCCTATTATTGTCTAATTTAGGAGTCATTGACTGGAAACCCACTCATTTGATGGAGCGATCGAAGTTATACATTTTTCTGTGAATGTTGCTTGATGCGCGTTACGTGGAACTATTAAAAAGAGAAAGAAAAGAGAGAATAAGTGTGCATAACTAGTAAGGCAAAAGAACTTCCAAAGCTTAAAGAAAGCACAAGATGTTGTGTGATTTCCTATGAATGAAGATAGACGTGTGTATGTCTTGATACCATTCTATTTTTGATGCTTGCTTTGCATGCAACATCTACACTCCAAGTTAGAATTTCTGATTGAAAGGTGTGAGCCATTGATTTTGTATACTATGAGCTATGAAGTAATGATTAGTGAAATTAAGTCTATTTTATAACCATTTGAGATACTTGACATTCATCTTTAAACCCACGAGTACCATTATTTTATGAGCTTGAAATTTTGATATTAGTGTGTGGTCATCTTCTTTTGTCGTTGTAGTATGGTGATGAGTGATTTGAGATCTGATAAGTTGATCTAGGTGTACATTTGATATCATTTTTCGCTCACTTTGCTAGGGACTAGCAAATCGCTAGTTGGGGGTGTGATTCGAGTTGAATATTGCATATTTAACCCCACATTTAGCCCTATTTTGTGCTTATATGATGCTTAATTGGTCTCTAATACAATCGTATTTTCAATATCATCATTTATTAGAGAAATTACTTGATTTGTGCACAAAACATGAATTTTATTGAGTATTGCTGCCTTTTTATATTTTTCATAGCTTGGTCTCGATCTCACGATTCCAACGACTATTTATTTGTATTTTTCTGAGATCTGTGCTACTTACTATGTATTTTTGAATGCAGAATACCAATTAAATGGGGAAATACGCTCAAAATACGAAATATACGGTCGTCGACCAATCATATAGCGACACGTGGCGAGAATACATCCATCCGATCTCGATCGGACGGCTGATTGCGCATCAATTCCGCGCGTCATTGCTCCGTCGACGCGGGTCATTCTCAGCGGTGGATTGCTGATCGAACGGCCCATGTTGATGCTGGAGGGCAGGCGACGTGGTCAATGTAGACCCGTCCGATCAAGATCCTGCGGACGAGAAGATCCCCGCAATTTTGAAAAGAGAACGAAGGGGCGCACGAATCTTGAAGCAGTAGCGGGTGAATCGTAGATAGGAACGAGCGAGCGAGATCTAAGGCGGTTTCAATCGGATGGTCAGTATTCACCCCGACCCGAATTCGGATTCGAACGAAGGGGCGCACGCATCTTGGAGCACACGTGGCGCTCTATTGTTAAATCCCACTTGGATGAACGGTTAAGAATTGCGCCGGCCAGCGGATCGGGGTTTGAGCACTATTGGGAGCGGTTTTTGAACCCGTTAAGCCCCCAAACCCGCAATGCTAATATATAAGCGTATTCTAGGGGTTTTGAGCGTATTCTTGGCGTATTTGGGCGATTTTGGAGCCGATTTTTACAGCAATTTTCTGAGAATCCAGAGAGCAACCTGAGGGAATTTTCAGAGGCTTTTAGGAGGAAGAAGAAGGGTTTTATTAGGCAAATAGTTAGCATATTTGGTGATATTCCTTGAAATCTATTGTGTATTTTGAATTCTAATTAATCATATTGCTTAGAACCATGCTTAATTTGATGAAATTACTGTTTATTTTCTGTATGAGTAGCTAAATTCTCATTATGCATGGTATGGTGTAGTTAGGGGATATGATTTGTATTCGTTTGGTTGAATATTCGCGCTAAAATTGTCACGTTGGTAAAGTTATAGTCGTTGTTATTAAATCTTCTCTTCATCTTCCAAAAGAACGTGTTTGAGTAGATGATCACCTCACAAGGGTGAGTTTTGATTTCCCCAAAAGGGACTTTCATCGCTTATATTTAAAAGACTAAAACTTTAGCAACGATTTTATTGAATTTTGTGCTTTAATCCCCACAAGGGTATTTTCCGGTGAATTGCTCTCAAAAAGAGAATTCATCGAGTTATATTTAATCAACCAAATTAATATGAATCGTGGATCCTAATGAACCCATACCATGTGCATACTTCTCATATATATTTTTATACACGACACTTTATTTGTTCGTATTGTTCACGTATTAAAAACCACGTCCAAACCCATCAAAATCATCATCATCAAAAGTGGTTAGTTTCTTTACGTTGGATTTCTATTTGATTTAAGCTTTGTGGTTGCAACAGATTATCTCCCGAGGATTCGACATCTGGACTCCCAGATTATATTACTTGTACGGTCTCTTTCGCTTGAGAGAAGCACATTTTTGGGCTGGGCACCTTACGGGCGAACGTTGTGAACGGCCTGCTAGGGGAGTTACCCCCAGCATTAAGGGCGACCATTGCGGTTGGCTTGCCTGGGGAGCTACCCCCGACCTAATGGTCGACCTCGAGGTCCGGTGTGGCAGGGCAGGAAGAGATACAATTGCTTTGGTACGAACTTGCATTTCATTCACTGAACCATGAATACACTTTGAAAAGAAAAAAGCATGGAAGATAATGGCGAGCTAGTCTGGCCCGGGGGAGGAGCTGTGGCTTGTCGTCCTACCTCCTCATTCGATGATGCGCAGAGTGGTCTAGACGATGTTTACCTTCTTTCTTTTGTCCATCTGTTTGGAAGTCCCCTCTTCGGGGGTTGACTTTGGGTCGTCGACAAAGTTCTTTAGGTACCCGCGACTGATCAGTTTGTCTTTGTCATTCATCAGGTGCCAGCAGTCGTCGGTGTCGTGGCCGTTGTCTTTGTGTTACCTGCAGTATTTCTCCTCGTCCCTTTTGCCACTCTTCATTTTCGGGGGTAGCTTGTCGATGTGGCCCTCCTTCTGAGCCTGCGTCAGGACTGTGGCTTGAGTGGTATTCAGCCTGGGGGTCACGCTTCTTCCTTGTGCTGCTTTTCCCTTGCCCTTTTCTCCCGCTTGTGGTTGTCCGGCTCGCGACGCTCGCTTTCGTCCCGTTTGGAGCCCCGCTTGGCCGCTGTGGAGAGACCTCCTTCCTCTGCTGCCAATGCCTCTTCTGTCAGCATGTAACGCTCTGCCCAGACTATTACCTCAGTGAGGTCTTTCGCAGGCTCGTTGTGCAGTGACTTCTTTAGGCCAATGTGTCGGAGCCCTTTCTTCGGGACCGTCTTCACGACCATCTCGGGGCAGCTCTCCACATTTAGCCTCTCGGTGTTGAAACAGCGCATGTAGCTCCTTAGGGATTCACCAGGCCTCTATATCACATTGAACAGAAGCTTCGAGTCTGGTTTTATCTGTCGACAGGCCATGAATTGCTTGCAGAACTTCTGGGAGAGGTCTTTGAAATTACTGATGGAGCGGTCGGGGAGGCTGTGGTACCAGCAACTGGCGGACTTTTGAAGAGTGAAGTATAAGCCTAGACAGAGCAGGGCGTCATCGGGCCCCTAGAATACCATGACCCCTTTGTAGTCCATCACGTCATCTTCCGGGTCCCCCCGTGCCGTCGTACTTCTCTAAGGTTGGTACCTTGAATCTGTAGGAGGATATATGTCCATAAGGCGATTTATCCTAAGTATATGTCTTGTTAAGATATAATATGGTATCCATTATCCTAAGTATAAATTCGAATGAATAATATACTTAGATAATGTCCATATGCTTATAATTAGGTCCTTACGTATCTAGATAAGATCTCGATTATGAGTAGTAAGTGACCGAATAGAATCTTAAGTCTTAAACGGTTCGTGGTCATAGATGTGTCGATAACTGGATATCGGCACATCGGGCAGACCACTGTATCTTTGTCTTACCTTAGGGTAATGACGATCTCATAGTCATTCGACTTGGTGAAGTCAGAGACGAGACACAGGTGCTCATTTTAGAATGAGTTCACTGAACGACCAACTTAGAGTTATTAAAATAGTTAACTTTAACTATACTGTCTATAATAACTCTAGGGTGATGATAGGTAAGCTGGTCCTTTAGACCTGAAGTCATATGTACGAAACTGTGAGTGAACAGTGTCGCTTAGACCTATGATCTAGCTTCGAGGCTAGGCCTGCTGAAAGATCTTAGGTTGGGTTACACCTGAAGCTCTCGAGGCGAGTAGATGACTAAGATGGGATTCGTCTCTTCCGTTAAAGGGAAGTTAGTGTCACATGCTCATTACGGTCTTTGTGTTAATCCTCGTCCAGGGTACGTTGTAATATGTACAACGTGAATACAACAAAGACCACCGTATACTAACCAATGTTGTCTAATGGGGTTGACAGTAAACCGTACCCTAGGCCAACAGAGACACAGTCTTGACGAAGGGACTATAGCTAACGGTATTCATCACTGACACAGTCAAAGTGAATCCAACGATACTTTTGTCAATGGGTCAATCACGTTATGATGATTCTGAAACAGGGACGACAACTGCTGCTCGTGGTGACCGTCGTCTAGGGGTTTCGAGCCCCAACATGTAGTAAGATCAGGCTGTATGGTCTCACACCGAGTAGCATTCGTGTCTTAGTAATAGGAAGATTGTTAAGAGAAATTCATATGATGAAATGGTTAAGTCCATAAGCCAGTTGTGAGACTAAGTCGTAGATGGGGACAATGTTGCATTTGATGCAAACAAGATTGAACGTGTCGTAAATTGTTTACGACAAAATTTATAGGAACAAAAGAATTGGAAAGGTTACCTGGTTGACGGGATCATCCCGGTCTAAACACAGGTTCAAACCGCGTCCAAATCGAAGCTAAAACAAGCCCAGAGAGTCAAAAACAGGTCAAGTGGGTCAGACCTACAAAGGGGCCAAGGCAAGCAGCAAAAGGGGCCAGGCGCGCCCGCTCTCAAAGCGGGCGCGCCCGCTTTTCTAATTAAGCTGGCCCGCTCTACGGGCCATGCCCGCATTCACAGCGGGCGGCCCGCTGTGTGGGCCGCGCTCCACAAAACAAGGCGGCCCGCTATGCGGGCCGCACCCATTAAGGGGTGGGGCGCCCACTCGCTGAGCGGGTGGGCGGCCCCGCCCCGCCTCACAGACACGGCCTGCTTCGGCAGGCTGGGGGTAATTGCAGCGCCCCTTGCGGGCGCATGCCCGCTTTTCTAATCAGGCCGGCCCGCTCTGCGGGCCGTGCCCGCATTCGCAGCAGGCGGCCCGCTGTGCGTGCCGCCCTCCACAAAATGGGGCGGCCCGCTATGCGGGCCGTACCCATTAAGGGGCGGGGCGCCCGCTTGCTGAGCGGGTGGGTGGCCCCGCCCAGCCTCACAGACCCGGCCCGCTTCGGTAGGCTGGGGGTAATTGCAGCGCCCCTTGCGGGCGCTCGCCCGCAAGGGGAGCAGGCACGCCCACGAATCTGACTTAAGTTAGGGTTTTTTGGAATCCTATATGACGGCTACGAAATCCAACTTCTTGCCCATCTTTGGGAAATTGTTTGAGGGGTCAAACAAAGTCGGAATTCGTCGTCATTTGTTCCTATGCGTTCACCATTCAAATCTCTTCGAAATGATTGCTTGTTTGGTGTCTGGTGTTCAAGGATGAGAGAGATCTAATTAGTTAAAGTTGGGCCTTTGTGAAAGGCTTTCTAAACTTTATTAATTAAGTTAAAAAAATACTCTCATTATGTTTAGTCCCACATTGCTCGTGCAAAACGAGGAAGGCCGACTCCCTATATAAATAGGGGTGCCCTCCTCCATTGTACAGTGCACCAAGTCCTCGATCGAGTAGCTCCAAATAATTGGGCAAGATCGATCTACGACTTAAAATTTTCTCCTCTCATCTTCCTATTCTCCCGTCGGGTCCTAGTAAGGCTGGGGGTTTGGATTCGGATCCAGACGTCTAAGACGCGGGTCTGCTCAAGTGAAACCTTCTACCGTAAGTGATCGGCTCGGAGGCGGGTGTCGGCGCGGGTGGATCAGTTCGAAGGCACGAGGTAGCTCGGGTGGATCGAGTCAAGGGGGCAAGGCGGCTCGGCTACGAGGAGCACAAGAAGCTGGTGCGGTACATCTTGCCCTTCCCAGGGTTGAGATTTCGGGTATGTTCTCTAAGTAACTTTAGCGTAAATTTAATTTCGTCGCAGTAGTATAAATCCCTCTTGGGGTGGTCAGACCATCCCAAGTTGGCATAGATCAGGCTATGTTTTGGCTTTCTCAGATCCTAACTAAAATGTTTAGCTAGCTTGCTTATTTTTCCACTGCTCTTTTCTACATCTGTGTTCCGTCCGATTAGGACGGGCACAGATCTGAGCTCTAGGGTCAGCCACAACCCTTCAGAATATGGATGGTACCCGGGCATCGTTAATGCTTCTCGCTAGCAGGCAGCAGTCATCCCTGGGACCTTCATGGCCTGCTAGTGCTCCGACGCGAGGGACAGGCTGCCACGACAGGCTGACTGCGGTTTAAGGAGAATCAGCTCGACGCCCATCATGGTTGGGGATTGGTGTCGGTCGTCGAGCGCTCCTCCTCTCGCGGTAGTCTTCTCGGCCCCTATGCCTCCTCGGGTGTAGGCTCCCACCCCGACCCGGCCGAGCCTTGGTGGTGTGATGGTTGGGAGACCGTCGGCGCGCTGAGCGTGACCGCCGGGACGAGGTCATGGTCGACTCATCTCTGGTCCACTCTGGCCTTCCATCCGCCCCATCCTGGAGTGAGGTGGGGGTGAGGGACCGCACCGGGTTAAGTTCGGCATGGTGAATCTTCACTCCGTGTTTGCGACCTCACCGCCATGATCGATGACCATGGCCGAGCGCAGTAGATGGCGATGCTCCTGTTGGTCGGGGACGGTTGCTGGGACGTCCTCCGGGAGGCATGGGTTGTCCACGAGCTGTCGGATCGTTGCGGCTAGTGTCTAGAAGTGGGCACTCGTATCTTGGGTGAAGAGACGGAGTTGTTCCTGAGTCACCGAGCGTGAGTCGCCGGTGTCCTTGGTGGTGCAGCTGTGCCCGTTCTCGGGCGGGACGTAGTCGCCCTCCGCATGGATGGGGGGCATGCGTCCCATTCTATTGCAAGCTGACTCCATTTCAGTGGGGTGGTTGATTGACGTCAGTGTTTCTTCGGTTCCCACAGACTGCGTCAGATGTTTCGGGGTGTTTTCTCACCGCTGAATTATTGACCGGAGGGCGGGAGGTCAACGTGGTCGAGAGGGACACGTGGGACCTCCGGGATCAGTTGAAGGCGCATTCACTCGATGAGGGGCACGCGGATTCTGGCGTCAGCTTGTCGAAGGGTAGCATCGACAAAGTGACAACCTCCTTGTGGTAGGGCGAGCGAGCTCGTGATTGAGGACGCTCGGCTTTAGCTGGGAAGACGCTGATGGGCAGCCTCGGTGTCGTAGATCTGCTCGACCTGAATAGACGAGAAAGCTCGTCAGGGGTGTCGGACCTTGGTTCCGACCAAGTCCCCTCCGATGCCTAAGTCAGAACGGATTTGAAGAATGATCGATGGGACCGGTATGGCTCACGGAGAGGCCGATACGCGAGTCCTCGGGCCGAGCTGTAGAGAGGAAATGTGAGGTGGAAGACAAGGTCGTGTGAGTAGGATACCTCGGTATTCTCAGTATCCAGGAAGTGATCCACTTGTACGTTGTCCCTCACATTTCTTTATAGGATTCATAATCCATACTCCGCTGGGTTGGCGACTGGAGTGGGGATTATGACTCCTACAAAGAAACGCAAGGAACAACGTACAAGGGGATCACTTCCTGGATACCGAGAATACCGAGGTATTCTACTCACACGACCTTGTCTTCCACCTCACATTTCCTCTCCACAGCTCGGCCGAGGACTCGCGTATCGGCCACCCCGTGAGCCATTCCGATTCCACTGAGCATCATTCAGATCCGTTCTGACTTAGGCATCAGAGGGGACTTGGTCGGAACCAAGGTCCGACCCCTCTGATGAGCTTTCTCGTCTATTCAGGTCGAGCAGATCCAGCGACGCCGAGGCTGCCCCTTAGCGTCTTCCCAGCCAAAGCCGAGCGTCCTCAATCATGAGTCCACTCGCCCCACCACAAGGAGGTCGTCACTTTGTCGAGGCTACCTTTCGGCAAGCCGATGCGAGGATCCGCGCACCCCTCATCGAGTGAACGCGCCTTCAACCGATCCCAGAGGTCCCACATGTCTCCCTCGACCACGTTGACCTCCCGCCCTCCGGTCAACAATTCAGTTGTGAGAAAACATCCGGTAACAGGAGTCCTCAACATACACGCCAACCTCAACGTCCCCCAATTCCGCCCCCATGATCCGCATCTTTGATGGCGCCTTCATGGTCATGAAGGTGGGCGTAATGGGCCCCTTAATGGTGATTAAGGGGGCGCGCTTTAAGGGGACCGGTTAGCTCCTGCTGACGTGGGCTGGTGGAAGCGCCCGCTTTGATCCGAGGCCGACCCGACTCCAAGTCTTCGTGGGGGCCTCGTCGCTTTGCCCGCTCTTCTCTAGGGTCGCTGGCTTGCGGCTTGGGTTTGGGCCGCTCGGTTTTGGCCCATTCACGGAATGGTCATATCAATTAATATGTAATTAATTCTTTTGGGAATTATTAATGGATAATTATGGATTAACTAAAATAATTTATAAAAAAAAATTAAAATTAAGTTTAATTTTAACGCATGGGCCACTACCCATAGCTTTCTATTCCTAACTTTCTTTCACCATCCACGTACAAAAAAGTATCATGCATGGATAACACTACTACTTTTCCAACCCTCACTTTTCTGCACAATTTTCATTCAAACAAACCAAAACATCTACTCTTTCCAAACTCAGATTCCACCCCGCACTTAGATTCAAGAGCCTACCTTCAACCAACCCAATGGGCCCTAACTCACAAATTCAACTTGGATTGGTTTTAAGTTATCTTCAACAATTTATAACGCATTTCCACTCATCGAGGTACCATAACTTAGATCCGCCCATTTACAAGTCATAGATAATAGCTAGTAGAGTGTTGAATAAACATCTTTGTCACTTGCATTAGTTCAAGGCATTGCCATTAGTAACTATTAAGGTAGCATTTGTGATATGATTTGCGTGAAAGATATATAGATAGAGGTAAAAACAAAGGAGCTATTAGTACAACCAGTTATGAGCCAATGTTGCACCATGATTTACACATGCAGTACACACAACATAATCTGAGACATTGATCTTAACTAATCAACCTATCCGACTTGATGATTAATGGATAAGGAAAATGTTCTGCAAGCTGTCATTATAGGTACTTGTATAAATGAACAACATGTCAGGGGACTCCGGAATGGCTCCTAATTTAAACTCCTTCAATGCTTAAATCAAATAGATTGACTGATGTGGTTAAGGCTTTAGGATGAATTATTTTTCATACTTGATGACCACAAGTGTCTGCATATTTATAGAACCTAAGTGAAGTTAATTTGACTGTCCCATTTGTAAGGACCGTCTATGCCTTGCAATACTAACAACAAACACTCTAGGGGAGGGTGAATAGAGTTGATATGACCATTCTGGCATGGGCCAAGATCGAACGGCCCTAGGCCCACGTCTCAAGGAGGCGGCCCTAAAGGAGAGCGGGCCGGGCAACGAGGCCCCCACGAGGACCGGGAGTCGGCTCAGCCTCGACCGACGCAGATGCCCCCATCGGCCCACGTCAGCAGGAGCTAACCGCTCCCCTTGGAGTGCGCCCTTCCTTAATCACCATTAAGGGGTCACATTACGCCCACCTTCATGACCCCCGAAGACACCGTCAAAGGGGCAGATTATGGGGGCGGAAGTGGAGGACGTTGAGGAGACACGGACGTGGGAAGACTCCTATAAAGGGACTCGAGGTACGATGTACAGAGGGATCACTTCCTGGATACCAAAACACTGATGTAATCCATTCACACGACCTTGTCTTCCACCTTACATTTCTTCTCCACAGCTCGGTCCGAGGACTCGCGTATCGGCCTCTCTGTGAGCCATACCGATCCCACCGAGCATCCTTCAGATCCGCTCTGACTTAGGCATCGGATGGGACTTGGTCCGACCCCCCCTGACGAGCTTTCTCGTCTATTCAGGTCGAGCAGATTCAGCGACGCTGAGGCTGCCCCTCAGCTTCTTCCCAGCCGAAGCCGAGCGTCTTCAGTCACGAGCTCACTCGCCCTCATCCCAAGGAGGCCGCCGCTTTGCTGAGGCTACCCCTCAGTAAGCCGACGCGAGGATCCGCCCGTCCCTCATCGAGTGAACGCGCCTTTGCTGATCCCAGAGGTCCCACGTGTCCCCCTTTGACCACGTTGACCTCCAGCCTTCCGGTCAACAATTCAGCGATGAGAAAACATCCCGAAACAAGATTAATGAAAATAATCGTGTAATTAAAAATTAAACTTGCAATGTGGTATTTTAAGTACAAGAGGAATTTAAACAACTCAATCAAACAAAAGCTAACACAAAGATTTTACCCAGATTCCCCAACTTGGATACATCCAGCCACACCAATATTCACTATGATCCTACACAAGGTAGTGAATACAATCTCACAAAGAGATATGAACTCTCACAATGAGAGAACTAAACTCTCACAAAGAGAGTACACAACCAACCAGCCCTACACAAGGGTTAATCTCTCACAAAGAGAGAAACTAACTCTCACAAAGAAAGTTAGGGTTAAACTCTCACAAAGAGAGAAACTAACTCTCATAAAAAAAGTAAGGGTTTCAAGAAACAAATGAAACAAATATACTCTTACATATGCCTTGATGAGATGAACTTACTCAATATGAATGTAAGGCATGGAAGAGGATCTCCAAGTGTTGAGATGAGCTTGATTGCACTTGGATGTGTTTCCTTGAGCTAGCTTCAATGCATGAAGAGGATTAGAGATCTAAGGAGGAAAATGATAGATTAGAAATGGCTTTAATGATCTCTTAGTGATCTTCAATAGTTTCAAGAGTTCTAAATGGACTAAGCTTACTCCTATATATAGGAAGCCCCAAAACCCCCATAAAACCCAAGCTAGAAGCCAAAGGAAGAATTTTGCAACGGCTAGAATCTGGGATTTTACGGCAACGACAGGCGACTCTGCAAGAGCAGACAGTTGATTGATTAATGGCTAGAAAATTCTCAACTGCTATAATTTGAGCCAGGACATGCGAATACAGAAGACTACACAAGCATACAATGTGTAGGCGCCTGAATATACTTCAGCAGGCGACTGTCACATGTGATGGAATGGAGCTGAGAAAATGCAAATTTCGTACTTGTGCATTCAGACGAATGATGACCAAAGTCCAGGCGCCTGAATGTAGATAGGCGACTGTAAACTCTACATCAGTCAGCTGTCACACAAAGTGGATTGGTTCCCAGAAAAGACAAGTTACGCACATTGGCACTCAGACGACTGAAGAACAAAGTCCAAGCGCCTGATGGGAGACAGACGCCTGTCAAATGAACTTCAGTCGCCTGCACCAAATGCTCAAGAAAGAGTCAGAAAAGGTTGACTTGAGCTGTGCACAATAGTCGGCTGTAGAAAGCTGGCAAGGCACATGGAGATCACCCAGTCGCTTGTCCTGCCTTCAGCAGTCGCCTGTTGGAAGGCCAAAAACTCCAGTTTGAGTTTTTGGAATGGTGAACCTATTGGGTTTGTTTCTACGATAATCCTCAGGCTCACTAAGATTGTTAATGCATATGCATGAATGAGTATGACCATCTATCAAGGTATTAAAAAAATCATATACTCAAAAAGAGAAAGCAAGTAATAGAAATTACATAGATTACAATTTGCATCTCCTAGAGTCTAAGGCTTCAAGCTCTTGATGCCTTAATGCTCCCTATCATCTTTCAAGCTTTGGCATCTTTTGATGAGCTTTCCTTCATCAAGTTCCAATCTTTGGCAATGCTCCTCTTGATGTCTATCCTTGCACCAAGTTATTAGTCTCCAAAAAACTTATTCTTTAATTGATAAACATGAGACTAAAACATTGAGAGTCATTAGCAACAACATAATTTTGTGATCATCATCAAAACAATATTGGTCTAAAACACCAATAACTAACATTCTCACCCTTTTTGATGATGACACACATTATGTAAAACATAAACAATTAAGCACAATGCTAATGAGCTCCCCCTACTTATTTGCACCAATTGAAAATTGATAACCAATTGTAACAAATCAATTGTGATATATAGTAGGCATGAATTACATAAACCATATCTCTTATCTTTGTCACCATATATGAGTATCTCTCTCCTCGTACATTATATATGATGATTTACATAATCCATATCTCTCCCATTTGTAATTGTCAAAAAGGTGGACATCAAACATACAAGAAATAACTCTTGTCATTAACTCCCTTTTAAAAATGTGACAACATGCAATAGATTAAGAGATGTATGTCACCTAATAGTAGACTTAAGTGTGTATCAATCATTATCCCATGCTCCCCCTAGATTATAGAAAGGATCAAAAAGTTGACTTGTAGGATCTAATACCAATTGTAAAGAAAAAGTAACTTTACCAATTGTAAATAATAATACTTGGAGCCATAGGCCTAAATTGTATCAATGCATGGCTATAGAAAAATCAAGCATCATTGATACAAATGACGTTGCCAATAGAAAATATAGCATGAAAAATATTGGCAACACCTATAGTTGAATTTGAGATCATAATAACCAATTGTAAAAAATCATCTCAAAAATAACCTAACATGAGAGTTAAATATGTTTTAAGACAATTTTAAACAAACATAACATATTAACTCCCCCATTGTCATGTATATGGAACAATAAATACATGTATAATAATGTAATCCCCAATGTCCCATTTTCATGAAAAAATAATTTTAAAATAATTTCAAAATCATGAAAACATCGCACACAATCAATGGGTATGCTTAAGGATAAAAATTAAAGCAAAATACCCATTGTTGAGTCATCAGGCCGGCACTCGAGGGGACTCGTTCGTTGGTCGCGCCCCGGATACACGTCCCGGAGCGGCGACGCTCGTAGTCTTACCGCAAGCGCACGGTGTAGCGGCGAGCGGGTATCGAACACAGGGAGGCCTAATAATAGTGTCTTCTTCGAATCACCTGGCTATAGAAAAAGTCGAGAAATGTTCGCAAATATGCGGTCACAGTCGTTCAAATGTAATAAAGGAATAACAAATTAATAAAGACGCTTAGGGGATAGGGAATCCCCGCTACTCGCCGTATCTCAACATTGTGACTCGTAGGTTTAACGATTGCTAGTCTTGAAAATCGGGTGACCTAGTTGCAACTAAATGTGGAACCAAGCTCACGCTCTCGCGCTATTGCCGGTCTATAGCCAACCTAGGGTAGGGTCCAATCTCTTGCAAACCCTAACCTAGGCAAACTAGCGTGAAGAACAACATCATCGTTCAATCGTATCTCGAGCCCACTCTCATGCAAACTCGAGCTACGACCTAGGTTGGGATAGTTCCTACCCGTCCAATCTCTTGCAAACGGGTATCGGTATAGAATTGTAATCGAAAACCCTAGTTTCGGTCCAATCTCTTGCAAACCGATTCCGGAGAAATTCAATTGCAACCCAATTCGAATATCTAGGGCTTCCTTTCGAATTGGGATCCAATCTCTTGCAAATCCCAATCGGTATGAATCCCTAGCTATTCGTATTATAGCAATCCCAAACTAACCCTAATCAATCCTAGCGATAGTTTCACCAATTCATCACAAATTCAAAATTGGGCTCGTAGGGTTCATCCCTACGCCCTAAGACGATGAACTACTCACAATTCATAATAGAATGCAATAGAAATTCACAATTAAAATCAATGGAATTCATAGAAATATTCAAAATATCAATAAAAAATTAGTTTTTGAGGGAAAGAGATACAAACCAATGAAGAACAAGATAGCATCCAACAAAAAATCACTTTTCTCTTCTCCCTCAAAGCTAAATCTAATCCCTAAAAAGTTAATCTAAAAAGGCTGCCAAAGTTCTGAAAAAGGCTCCCTAAACTAGGTTAAAAACTGGGGTTAAATACTCCCCAAAATCGTCCAAAAAAACCCTGACGAAAATGCCCCTGCGCAGCCTCAAATCCGCAGTTTACGCTACAGGCAGCGCGGTTCACTCGGAGGTCACTCGGCCGATGGGCTTTCTTCACTCGGGCGGACGTCCTTTGTCACTCGGGCGGACGACGACTCGGAAATTGACTGTACAGAAACAGTAAGTCTGTGATTTTTACTGCCGCCGTCTTGATGCCACTCGGGCGAGTGGGTGTCCGTGGTTCGGCCGAGGGACATGGTGATGCTCGGCCGAGTGCACGCCTGTTGCGTGTCCGATCTGGCCGGCCGAGCGGGCTTCCGATGGTCGGCCGAGTGACTCCTTCGCTCGGCCGAGTGGCATGCTGAAAATGCCCATTCTTCATGTTTTCGCCTCCTCGTCGCTCCTACGACGTTCTTTCCTCTTCCACTCCTCTCCAATAGCAGAATACCCCTCAAGAGAGTTGTCGGTGACACTCCGGAGTGGGCGCATCTCAGAATCACTCCAAATCGCTCCAAATCTCCTGAAATACGACAAAAACAACAAATCGTGAAAAGCATCGCAATATTGTCGAATAAATGTGAAAAACACGATTTGAGCGATCTAAATGGCATGCAAACATACAGAAAAAGGTGTAAAATATGGAGTGATCAAAATCCCCCAAGCTTACCTCTTACTCGTCCTCGAGGAAGATAAGTAAAAAACGAACCCGGTGGATAACGAAAACGACGGAAAGGTGGAAAACAGAAAAACGAAAAAACAAAATAGAAAACGAAGAGGGAAGTTGCTAGATCCTTTTCTCAGGACGTGGGTTTCGCTTACTCATATAGCATGCATCGAATATAAAACACATGTCAAAGACTTTTATTTTGATATCATAGTATAATGGTGCATTTGAAATAGAAAACCCAAGAATATCAATATAGCATGAAAAATGAAATAATTCTAAGATTAACATCGTCTGAAGCATCTAAAGCGGTATACAATACCGTAGATCACACACTTTTCAATTGAATGCTTTCTATAAGGAGTATAAGAGATATCACACGATAGAGTAGAAAGAATAGAAAAAATGTGGTTTTCATGAAGTGAATGCTAAGCGCAGATTTCTGGATTTCGTGAAACTTTAGCAATCTCACCGAGTATAAAATATTACTTAGCCTAGGTTGTCATGCACCGTCAAGTAGTCACTCTCTCACACATCATTGGATTCTCTCCCCCAAGCTTATCTATGAGCGTGGTGGCATATACAAAACGATAGTTACATCCCCGTTTCTTATGAAGCTCCAAAAGTCAAAGAAAACAAAACAAAAGAGGGAAGAAAGAGTCAAAGTATATGAGATGGGATCGTTTTCGAACTTCTTTTATCTTTCCTTCACTTATTCTCAAATCTCTTTTTCTTTTTCTTTTTCTTTTTTATTCTTTTTATTCTTTTTTTTCTTTTTCTTTTTTTTTTCATATGGAAATCATATATACAACAATGATCCCAAATCAAAGAGAAGGATATACAAGTATTTTCATCTTTGGGTTTTGGGGAATTTGGAGCATGTGATTTTAATAACGGGGGGATGCCAATAATAGAATCGCTAAGGGGAGATTCACCAATGAATTTAAAATAGAGAAATAATGTTCAAGATATGTGGAGAAAGAAATAAATGTATCTCTCAGTTCACTCTATAGGACGTGAATGACAACTTCAGCAGGGTAATATAATCTATTCAGTTTAATCTCAAAAAGTAAACTAATCCAGATTTATCATTGCTAGTAACAATTCAATTAACCTGAAGTGAAACGTACAAGTCATGCAATAAGAAGTGATATGAGAGAAAGGAAAGCAGTACTCCAGATATAAGCATCAATGCGTGAATCTTGGTGTGTTTTCTACGATAGCATACATATGAATCATCAGACATCAGCTAATGATAGAATTTCATCCATTTTCATACACCAAAAGAGAGTGGGTTACTATTTCTAAATGCAAGGCAGAACATAGCATATGATATCAGAAATAAAAGCTACGACATGACAAATATAGCATGCATATAGAGAAAAGCTAACACCACGTCATCGTCATCACGGAAAAGTCATCTCTAGCAAAAGATGAAAGAAATAAAGATAAACGAAAAACAAGGATATTTACAATGCAGCACACACGGAATATAAGAAAAAATGTGATGCATGGTAAAAAAAGGAAAAAAAAAACGTGATGAAGAATGGGTGCAAAAGTGGAAAAACGTGAGAAAAAAAACTAAAAAATAAAAGGTGAAAAAAACAAAAAGCATGAGAACTCACTCCCCCAAGCTAAAGTGCACAGTGTCCTCAATGTGCGAAGTGCGGCACACCGAGAGACGTGTAATGGGTGGGGGGTGGGTATGCATGCATGATAAAATGAAATAAAAATAACAAAATGAAAAATATGATGCGAATGTGATGCATGCAAGGATAAGAGTGATGCAGATATGTGTGTGTCACCAAAAATACTCTCCCTCACTCCCGAAAAAGGATATAGAACGATATGATCAAAATGTGGGCAAAAATAGTGATGGGCGGAGGGGGTGGTCAAAAATATCATCAGGACTAAGCAGAGAATGGGTAGCATGATGACAAAAAGGATCGATGGCATCAAGGGTGTGCCTAGGCTGGTGGTGCTGCGCCATCTCCGTCCTGAGGCAGAGGTGGGGGTGGTGGTGTCTGGGTAACAGTCTGCTGGGTGGGTGGGGGTGGGGGTGGTGGGCATGGAACAGTCAGCTGGGTGGGTGGGGGTCGTGGCAGTCGCTCGAGGATCTGGGTCAGGCAAAAGTGAATGCTAGGAAGTAGCTCGAGGCAGTGCTACATGGCGGTGACTGTGGAAGACAGAGCCCTAAAATCGTCCCGGAGTCCACTCATCGCCCCCTCAAGAGCACGAACGCTCTGAACTAAGGCGTCAGGGGGTGGTGGAGCGGAGGGAAGGACAGGTCTTGGCTGAGCTGGTCGGGGCTGTCTAACACGGGCAGTGTAGGTGATCGGGACAGCAGTCATGGGTGGTAAGGGTGATGTGCTCACTGGTTGATGCCCAGCCTCAGTGCGAGGCTGGGATGTAGGCTGGTGTGAGGTGGAAGCAGCAGCAGTGAGAGTGGAAGACAAAATCGGTGACGAGGCAGCGAGAGAGGTCAGTAACACAGACGTGGGAACAGACGTCACGAGACTCTCAGATAGGACGGCTGCCGTGGAGACAGAAAGTTCAACCGCTGGGGAGGAAGTGTGGGGTCCAAAAGGTGAAACCCCAATGGAGATCAAAGTGGACAGGGTCTCCACGACGGCAGTGAAGGAAGTCTCGCCGCTCTCAAGTATGGTGGGTGGATGCTCGGGTAGCAGAGAGGTGAGAGGCTCAACCAACAAGGGCACACCAGTGGTGGTGGTAGTGGTAGACGTGGTGGGCGTAGGCTCAGCAAGTGTACTCCCGACACTGGCAGAAGTGGGGACAGAAGTGTCGGGAGCGGCAGAAAGTGCAGGCTCAGGCTGAGGGAACACAGGGTCAACTGGCGGTGCAGGGTGTGCAGGTGGTGCAGGCTCAGCTCCCTCGGCCTCTAGCACGTAGGCGGCGGGGATCAGGAGATCCATCACCGGAAGCCATTCGTCGTGTGCTGGTCCTATGTGTGTCCGAGCGGGGCTCGGAAGGATCATGTAGTCAGCACCGTACGGACCGTGCAACCATACCCAGTGCCGCTGGCCGTGCGGACAAAGCATCTTCATCCGGGCCATGACGTCTATCGATAGTGCAGTGGGGCCCGGGGCTCGTCTAAGGTCAGCTGAAAGGTCCTCGCCGGTCATCAGGGCTAGCAAGGTGATCAGGCCGCCGTAACATATCGGAGAGCAAGCGCCCACCGATACGATGATGCGGTCCAAAAACCAGCTAGCGACGTCAATCTCAACGGCGGGGACCAACATAACGCCATCCCTATCTAGAACTCTGGGGCGAGTCATCGCATAGAGCATATAGAGCTCAGGCGTAGACATCGTCCCAGGCTCATACCTCGCTAGAAAGGTGGTCGCCATAAGGCGCTGTGCTATGCGGAGGCAGGGGTGGACTATGGCCGAGGCATTGGCCCTACTAGGGTCAAAGGCCTGTGGTAAACCTGTGATCTGGGCCCAGAAGGCGTGTGAATCAAAGGATGGGGGAGGGATGTGTGTGGGGGCGTAGGCTCGGTCGGGTGTGGGGACAGCGGGCCACTGAAAGAACGCTCGAAGCATATCGAGAGTGATCTAACACTCTCGATCCATAAGTCGGAAGGAGCATCCCTCAACGGTCCGGGTGGTCGAGCTGAGCACCTCGAGTGTTGGACGGACGTAGGTGTCCGCCGACACAGAAAGAAAGTCTCGCCAACCCACATTGTCGTACAACGTGAGCAACCCCTCTAGTACCCCCAGGCGGTCTAGGTCAGCAAGGTGTGCGAACCTGGATGGCACTATCGAGCGCTAGGCGATATGCTCAAAGGCGACGCGATGTGCTTCGTCTCGGAACGTAATACCCAGCGGCCCGACGATAGGAGCCGGTGGTGGCTGTGGGTGGACGTGCTCGGCTGGGGGTGGCTGTGGGTCGATTGGATCGGTAGGCTGTGGCTGTGTGGGGTGAGGTGGTGTAGGCGGGGAGAGTCCTCCATCTCGTGGGAGGGGCCGGGCTCATCCGGCTGCTTCCGCTTGGTGGAAGCTCCCCGAGTGCGTGGTCGTGTTCGGGGCGGCATGTGTGCCCCGAGTGATCACCCAACTAATATAAAACGCGGCGTGCCAAAGATAAATGGAACGATGGTACCTGAACACGCCGCGAGAGCAAAACAGCAGATGCGTGCGAAGACGCCGACTCCACAAGGCCAAAAGCGCGCCCCGGAAGCTCCCCTAAGCTCCCCTAAGCTCCCCAAGATAGCCTACACATCAAACAACGATATCAGCGTGTAATATTCAAAATACATGGGGGGTTAGGGGTATAATAGATAGATAATGAAATTAATTTGATTTAGGGGCTCGATTAGTGCATGGATCGTCGAAAAATACGAGAAAATGGAGAAATGGGGCGAAATTGGGGTTACCGGAGGGTGGCCGGCAGCGAGAGAGTCACCGGCGGTGAGGGTGGTCGGTGGTCGACGTCGGTCGACGGTGGCTCGGCGGGTCGAGCGGTCGAGGGCGGCGCTCGGGTGAGGGGGTGGTCGCAGCGGGCAAGGAGACGATCGGGCTCGGGCACGAAAAGAAAATTTGGGAGTTTCGAATTCCGCGCCGAGCCCATTCGCTTATATAAGTGAAGTTACGACTCGGCCGAGTGACTAAATCACTCGGCCGAGTGATCGTAACAAAATTTTTTTAAAAAAAAACTCCTCCCCACATACGACTCGGCCGAGTGGCTTTGCCACCCTCGGCCGAGTGGAAAAAGTCCTTTCGGCCGAGTGGCACAAGATACTCGGCAATTCTCGCCCTAGGAGCGTATCAGTTTCACTCGGCCGAGTGAAGATATATACTCGGCCGAGTGGAAATTTATACTGAAATCGAAAAAAGAACAGAGAGTTGGGTGCAGCAGACTTCCCTCGTTGGTGTGCCACTCGGGCGGACGATGTTGGTTGCTCGGCCGAGTGGCTATGGTACTCGACCGAGTGAGGCCCTGTTTTCTGCTGTGATGCTCCGTTTTGGCTCTAATCTCTGTTTTTTTCTTTCTCCAATTGATTTCTTCCTTCTCCTAAGCCTCGAGCGCGTTCCTGGAGCGCTCTTCTTCGCCTTAGTCATCCTCCATATGATAGATATCCCGTTCTCCTCTCCTGTCAAAGAAAATAGGACTCGTTGTCAAAAATTTTCGGGCAAACGACTCAAAAATACTAATAAAGTCTAAAACAAAAATAAAAACTAAAATAGAAAAAATGTGATAATTGTCGGGTTGCCTCCCGACAAGCGCTCGTTTAAGGTCTTGAGCTTGACCCCTATTGATTTTCAATTAACGCTTGATGTTGGGTGCATACGAGATGCACCCGTCGAACTTGCTTAGAAGACCACTCGGATTTGGATCATGGTGGTGTGAGTTCTTCCTCAGCGCCCCTTCGTCATGGGCAATGTTGGGGGGTGGCTCCCCCAAGCTAGGGCTTGCTCCGGTCTTCGACTTTACCGGTGACACCGATCGTCGCATCGGTGGAGTTTTCTTCGGAGTCCTCAACCTCGAGAGCTTGCAGAGCTCCCGTATTCTTGTGACATCAGCGTCGCCATTATCAATTGCCATGGAGATATCAGGGGAGTGCTCCGTCTTCTCTTCCTCGGCCAAATCTAGGCCTTCTTCGAAGCTATCTTCGTGGGGTGCGTCAATGGAGTGGGGGATCGCCTCTTCAATGACCGCATCAAGGAGGTATGAAAGGTTGTCCGGTCGTCCCTTGAGTAGATATATTCTATTTACCTCGCCCATAGGGACTCCTTCGGAATAATGCTTTAGACGTTGCCCATTCACCTTGAAAGTGGCCCCGTCTTTCCCTTCCAATTCAAATGCTCCTCCCGGTTGTATGCGCTTGATGGTGAAAGGTCCGGACCACCGTGACCTCAACTTCCCGGGGAATATTCGGAGCCGGGAATTATATAGCAAGACCTTGTCTCCGATCTTAAAGTCCGTGACAGTTATGCGGGCATCATGGAGAATCTTGGTCCTCTCTTTGTAAATTCTTGAGCTCTCGTAGGCATCTCTTCTAATTTCGTCAAGCTTATTGATGTCCAAGAGTCGCCTCACCACCGCACTCTTATAGTCATAATTGAGTGTCTTGATGGCCCAATATGCACGGTGCTCCAACTCCACCGGTAGGTGACAAGCCTTCCCATAGACGAGTCGGAACGGTGTGGTGCCAATAGGGGTGCGAAAAGCCGTCCGATACGCCCATAGGGCATCGTTTAGCTTCATGGACCAATCTTTTCTAGATCGATCTACGGTCTTTTCAAGAATTTGCTTGATTTCTCTATTTGAAACTTCCACTTGTCCGCTCGTTTGAGGGTGGTAGGCCATGCCAATCCTATGGTTTACCCCGTACTTCTTCAACATGGCTTCAAATTTGTTTTCTATAAAGTGACTTCCCCCGTCGCTTATCAAAGTACGGGGCACCCCAAAGCGCGGGAAAATGTTCTGCTTGAAAAACTTGGAGACAACCCTCGCATCATTGGTAGGAGTGGCGATAGCTTCTACCCATTTGGAGACGTAGTCCACGGCCAATAAGATATACTTGTTACCCTTGCTTGACGAAAATGGTCCCATGAAGTCCACTCCCCAACAATCAAAGAGCTCGATCTCTAGAATGGGCCTCATCGACATCTCATTTCTTTTGGAGATATTTCCGGTCCGTTGGCATCTATCGCACCCCTTGACGAAGTCGTGCGTGTCCCTGAACATGGTTGGCCAAAAGAATCCACTTTGCAATATCTTAGCTGTAGTCTTGGAAGCGGCGTGATGTCCCCCGCATGGCATACCATGGCAATGCAAGATGATGGAGGTGGCCTCCTCCTTAGAAATACATCTCCGGATAACCCCATCCTTGCATATCTTAAAGAGATACGGATCTTCCCAGAAATAGCTACGGACCTCATGCATAAACCTCCTCTTTTGCTGTGTCGGCATCCCGCTAGGTTTAATTCCACAAGCCAAGTAATTGACATAGTCCGCATACCAAGGAACTTCCCCGGGCCTTATGGCGTATAGCCTCTCATCGACAAAGGAGTCATCGATGGGCAAGCTTTCATCCTCTTTGTTGCGAATAAGCCTAGATAAATGATCCGCCACAACATTGTCCGTACCCTTCTTATCTCTGATTTCCAAGTCAAACTCTTGCAACAAGAGTATCCACCTAATCAACCTTGGTTTGGCCTCCTTCTTGTTTAGAAGATATTTCAATGCCGCATGGTCTGTGTGGACAATCACCTTGGAACCAAGGAGGTAGGAGCGGAACTTCTCGATGGAATAGACGACCGCTAGAAGCTCTTTCTCGGTAGTTGTATAATTTTTCTGTGCGTCATCCAATGTATTGCTCGCATAGAATATTGCATGAAGCTTCCTATCTTTCCTTTGTCCCAATACCGCTCCAATGGCTTGGTCACTTGCGTCACACATGAGCTCAAAGGGAAGGCTCCAATCCGGTGGTTGTATGATGGGCGCAGAAATTAGTGCCTCCTTCAAGGTATTGAAGGCTTGCAAGCATTCACCTGAAAATACAAAAGGAGTATCTTTAGCAAGCAAGGACGTAAGAGGTTGGGCAATCAAAGCAAAATCCTTGATAAAGCGGCGGTAAAACCCCGCATGACCAAGAAAGCCTCTAATGCCCTTAACATTAATAGGAGGAGGAAGTTTCTCGATTACCTCAATCTTTGCCTTATCTACCTCAATCCCTCTCGAGGAGACAAGGTGCCCAAGAACTATGCCTTCCGTGACCATGAAGTGACACTTCTCCCAATTTAGAGTTAGATTATTTTGTTGGCACCTTTTGAGAACTTTAGTAAGATTAGCCAAACAAGAATCAAACTCGCTTCCATAAACCGAAAAATCATCCATAAAGACTTCCATAATATTTTCAATGTAATAGGAAAATATGGATGTCATACATCTCTGAAAGGTGGCGGGAGCATTACAAAGACCAAAGGGCATCCTACGGTAGGCATAGGTACCATAGGGACAAGTGAAAGTGGTCTTTTCTTGGTCATCTTCGTGCAAAGGGATTTGGAAAACCCCCGAATACCCATCCAAATAATAAAAGTATTTGTGTTTGGCTAGGCGTTCAAGCATTTGATCAATGAAGGGCAACGGGTAATGGTCTTTTCGGGTGGCTTTATTTAATTTCCTATAATCAATGCACATTCGCCATCCCGTGACAGTGCGTGTAGAAATGGGCTCTCCTTTATCATTTTTTATAACAGTCATCCCCCCTTTCTTGGGGACGACATGAACAGGGCTAACCCACCTACTTTCAGAGATAGGGTAAATAATATCGGCCTCAAGCAATTTTAGGATTTCCTTTTTCACTACCTCTTTCATATTCGGGTTCAACCGCCTTTGAGGCTCAATAGAAGAGGCTTCAGTGTTTTCCAAGTGGATCCTATGCGTGCATAGCCTAGGGCTTATTCCCTTAAGATCAGAGATAGTGTAACCAAGGACATCCTTGTGATCCCTAAGCACTTCTAATAGTTTTTCAAGTTGGTCTTGGCCAAGGTGGGCATTTACAATCACCGGGAAGGTCAATTTACTCCCCAAGAAAGCATACCTTAGATTCGGTGGTAATTCTTTAAGCTCTACCTCAAAGGGTGCCGCACCCTCTGCTTCGTCACCTTGTGTGAATTTGGCTTCTCCTTCAACATCTGAGTTTAGCTCACTCTCGAGTGGAGGCTCAGATTCGCTTCCTAGTGAGGACGGTGCATCTGAATAGACGCTCTCCAATTTCGCGCTTGCATCGATAGGACCACCACCTTGCTTCGGTTCATTCCTGAGATCAAGAAATACGTCAGCAGATTCATAAATGCAAGAGTGGGGGTCATAGAGTGTATCTCCCTGAATATCGGTTTGTTCGAAGTGTTCCTCGGGAGTGTAGTACTCTTCGACACATGTTCTATTGCCTTCAAAATATAGCTTGTCGTCCCTCACATCAACTCTGATATCGCCCCCGATAGTCCCATCTGGGGAGACTTGATCCATCACGAAGCTAGCAAACAGTTGTTCGACGGGGTCCTTGATATTAATAGCAAAAGCCCCGGTAGCGTAGACCTCATCAATAAGTTCCTTGAGGAGCTCCGGAAAAGATTCATCATCTCCCTGGCCAGACTCAGTCATTGGAATTGCATCCCCCATTTTACATGTTAAGATCTCGTGGAAAATTTCGGGAGGGCTTGCAAAATGGGGCTGTAAACAGAGTTAGAAAAGAATGAATAAATAAAGAAAGAAATTGAAGAGAAATAACCGGGTGATCCAAATCGAACTCCGTCAAAATGCACTCCCCGGCAACGGCGCCAAAAACTTGGTCGCGCCCCGGATACACGTCCCGAAGCGACGACGAACGTAGTCTTACCGCAAGCGCACGGTGTAGCGGTGAGCGGGTATCGAACACAGGGAGGCCTAATAACAGTGTCTTCTTCGAATCACCTGGCTATAGGAAAAGTCGAGAAATGTTCGCAAATATGCGGTCACAGTCGTTCAAATGTAATAAAGGAATAACAAATTAATAAAGACGCTTAGGGGATAGGGAATCCCCGCTACTCGCCGTATCTCAACATTGCGACTCGTAGGTTTAACGATTGCTAGTCTTGAAAATCGGGTGAACTAGTTGCAACTAAATGTGGAACCAAGCTCACACTCTCGCGCTATTGCCGGTCTATAGCCAACCTAGGGTAGGGTCCAATCTCTTGCAAACCCTAACCTAGGCAAACTAGCGTGAAGAACAACATCATCGTTCAATCGTATCTCGAGCCCACTCTCATGCAAACTTGAGCTACGACCTAGGTTGGGATAGTTCCTACCCTTCCAATCTCTTGCAAACGGGTATCGGTATAGAATTGTAATCGAAAACCCTAGTTTCGGTCCAATCTCTTGCAAACCGATTCCGGAGAAATTCAATTACAACCCAATTCGAATATCTAGGGCTTCCTATCAAATTGGGATCCAATCTCTTGCAAATCCCAATCGGTATGAATCCCTAGCTATTCGTATTATAGCAATCCCAAACTAACCATAATCAATCCTAGCGATAGTTTCACCAATTCATCACAAATTCGAAATTGGGCTCGTAGGGTTCATCCCTACGCCCTAAGACGATGAACTACTCACAATTCATAATAGAATGCAATAGAAATTCACAATTAAAATCAATGGAATTCATAGCAATATTCAAAATATCAATAAAAATTTAGTTTTTGAGGGAAAGAGATACAAACCAATGAAGAACAAGATAGCATCCAACAAAAAATCACTTTTCTCTTCTCCCTCAAAGCTAAATCTAATCCCTAAAAAGTTAATCTAAAAGGCTGCCAAAGTTCTGAAAAAGGCTCCCTAAACTAGGTTAAAAACTGGGGTTAAATACCCCCCAAAATCGCCCAAAAAAACCCTGACGAAAATGCCCCTGCGCAGCCTCAAATCCGCAGTTTACGCTACAGGCAGCGCGGTTCACTCGGAGGTCACTCGGCCGAGTGACTTCTAGTCACTCGGCCGATGGGCTTTCTTCACTCGGGCGGACGTCCTTTGTCACTGTCACGCCCCGCTTCCCTAAAATGGAGGCGAGACGAGAAAAGGTCCGCACGAGAGTGGAGCTGTGAAGCCCCAAACCCGATAAGCGTCAATAAAACATAAGCAGGTCCCTGTAACCACAAACGGGCAACAATAATAACACAAGGAGCGATAGAAATAAAATTCTCACATCTCACAATTTGTCCAACACGAAAATAAGTTCAACATCCAGAAAAGCCACCAGGCTAAAAGAAAGAGTCTAAAGGCCCAGAACAAGGCCAACAAAACCAACAACGTAACGAAGTACAGGTGCCACGAACCGACAACAAAACAGCAGTCTAAAACAAAAGGAAAGCTCAACGAAGTCGCTAGGACTGGTCCCCAGTGTCCACGTACTCCCCGCCAAACTCAGGCTCGGGCACGGCGTCCGCAAACACCTCGTCCTGAACAACGGACTCAGGCTCGAGATCTAACCTGTGTCACCCAAAAGAGTAAAGGGGCACATGTCAGCAAGTCTAAAAGACTTGGGCAAGGAAACTGAAGGTAAGGTAAACTAGCAACCTGACAGTTTTAGTATGATGCATAGCATGGAAAGTATCGCATGGTAATAACAAGAGAAGTACAAGTAGCAAGTAACAAGTGGTAGTTGTGACACGTAATGTCAAGTAACAAGTACAAGGGATCACTCGACGAGTGCCCTATTGCCCGCATGCTGTGTTCAAGTACAAGTCAAGTAAATCACGTCAAGTAAACACGTCGTGCACAGAGATTCCGCCTGTTGGCTAGAGTGGCTGATCGGGCCAACTCCTAAGCTCAAGTGACCGTTTATCTCTACCCCTCCCACGTGTGTCGAGCCAGGGCATTACCCCCGAACACAGAATGCTCGCTTCTGGGACACGAGCCAGGAAGTGTGATTAACACGTATGGCGTAGGGTTATGCCCACGTATAGTGGGTGCCTAGCCGGAAACTAGTAGGTCGGGCATTGGCTATCAACCAACACATGGCCCGCTTCTGGAACACGAGCCAGGAAACACAAGTATTGTAGCGTGTGCTACGAATGCGACATACAACATGGTTAGCATGGATGACAATGTATTCGCGTACCGATAATCAAAATTAAACATGACATGGTAGTTATGCAACATGGTAAAAGATGGTCCTAGCTTCGTTGTCAAGCTAGTTCCGGAGTTGCGCCTAGGCGAGTATCATTTCGTCGCCTAGTCTCTTTTACGCCTATAACAAGCAAATGGCCTAAAACATGGCCTAAACCCTAAGTGGCAAGTTTCACTTGCCTAGCACCGGGGATGACGATCACGAAGGTTCGTCTCACGGATGCTAATCTACGGGGTAGTCGCTGTTATGGAGAAACAATCATCAAAACAACAAGTAATTTCATTAGGGTTCCACAAAACACAACGGGTTTTGAAAACATCAAGAGATCGATTTATTACCGTGAGGAAGCGGAAGAAACACTCCGGAGAACCTAGGGTTCAGATCTGGAGGTGGATGGAGAAGTTTGGAGAAATAGGGTTTTTGGGGGATTTTGGGGGTTTGATGAGATTTTGAGGTAGATGAGAGGTAGAATATGTTGAGGGAGGGTTTGGATGATGGATTTTGGGCTTGGGATGAAGGAATAAGGGTTTGAGGTAGAAGGGGGCTCAATGGGGGAGAAACTAGGGTTTTTGGTCGAGAGGAGGAAGAAGAAAACGTTTGGGAGGGGTTTAAATAGGATGGGCTGGAGGCTGCCCAGAAATTAGGGTTTTAACACAGATTAGTCGGTCAAAGAGCAACCACTGACCGACTAGTTTGGGAACTAGTCGGTCGGTTGACCAACGCAGACCGACTAAGTCCAAACAGTAACTCCTGTACAGAATTAGGATTTAGATTTAGTCGGTCAATGAACAACTGCTGACCGACTAGTTCGACAACTAGTCTGTCGAGAGATGAACTTAGACCGACTAAGAAGGAACAGTAACTGATACCAAAAATAGTTGAAGAGTTAGTCGGTCACAGAAGTATTGCCGACCGACTAGTTTGCAACCTAGTCGGTCAACCAACGTTCTTAGACCGACTAACGAGAAACAGTAACTCCTGAGAAATTTAGAAAGCCCATTAGTCGGTCCATGAAGGCTTGCCGACCGACTAAATCGTCATCTAGTCGGTCGGTTCCCCTTCTTACACCGGCTAACGTGCACCAAAAGTTCCGATATGGAGCGCGGAGCTCCGGGATCGATTCCTAAGACTCCTAGGCTTGAGCTAATAATAAGATATGACCGATACGAAGCCCGTCACGAATGACTTACTCCGAAATCGACGATTCTAAGGAAGAAGCTAAGAAAACACGACGAAACGATCGAAAATGAAAGCTACGATGACGAAAACCACACATGAGGAGAAAATCCACCAAAACATATAATATAATATAATAAATCAAGATACATGAAAACCAGTCGTTACATCCTCCCCAACTTAAGAAAAATTCCGTCCTCGGAATTTCCAAACACTCACGTGTCCGGAAACAAAAGTGGGAAGCGCCCTCGCATCTCATCCTCATTCTCCCAAGTAGACTCTCCAGGCGAGCCGTGTCGCCACATCACCCTCACAAGGTTGAGAACCTTGTTTCAAAGTGACTTCTGACGCCTGTCCAGAATCTGCATTGGATGCTGGTCATACGTCATATCGGGGCGAACGGTAATCTCCGAGAAATCCACCGCATGAGATGGATCGCTAATGTATCGACGAAGCTGCGACACATGGAAAACATTGTAAACTCCTTCCAAAGATGGCGACAAGGCTAAGCGATAAGCTACCTCGCCAACCCTCTCTAAAATGTCAAACGGTCCAATGTATCACGGGCTCAACTTCCCTCGCTTCCCAAAACGAATCACACCACGATTCGGGGAAATCTTTAAGACAACATGGTCGCCCGGCTGAAACTCCAAAGGACGACGCTTAGCATCCTCCCAATGCTTAAAACGGTCCTGAGCAATTCTCAACCTCTCCTGAATGTTCCTGACAATATCCACGGCCTCCACGATCATCTCAGGCCCCAACAGCTCCCGATCACCAACGTCATCCCAACTCAATGGCGATCAACATTTCCTCCCATAAAGAGTGGCGAAAGGCGCCATGCCAATACTCGCCTGGAAGCTGTTGTTGTAAGAAAACTCCACCAGATGTATATGGTCCTCCCACGAACCCTTGAAATCCAACATGCACGCCCTCAACATGTCTTCCAAAATCTGAATCGTCCTCTCGGACTGGCCATCCGTCTGTGGATGGTACGCCGTGCTGAAACTCAGACGCGTACCCAAACTCTTCTGCAAACTCTGCCAGAACTGAGATGTGAACCTCGTGTCTCTGTCCGACACGATACTCACGGGGACTCCGTGAAGTCGCACGACCTCCTGCATAATTCACGTTACATCACTATCTAAACTAGGAAAAGGAAATAAAAACTGAGGGTAAAAGAATTTACCTCCATATATCTCCTCGCTAGCGCCTCAGTGGACTGTCCCACTCGGAACGGAATAAAGTGCGCGGATTTGGTCAATCGATCTACGATCACCCAAATCGCGTCATTCTGCTTCGGACTCCGAGGTAGTCCAGTCACGAAATCCATAGTGATGTGTTGCCACTTCCACTCCAGAATCGGAAGCGGTTGTAGCAACCCGGCCACACGCTGGTGCTCCGCCTTCACTTGCTGACAAACCAAACACTTGGCCACACTCCGAGCCACACTCCTCTTCATACCATGCCATCAATAATTCAGACGAAGATCCTGGTACATCTTGGTGCCACCAGGATGCACAGAATACGACGAACTGTGTGCCTCCACCATCAACTCCTCTCTAATATCCCCAGCCGGCACACACAACCTGGCTCCAAACCTCAGCGAGCCATCCTCATGAATCAAAAAGTCAGTCCGCAGACCGGATTCCACCTGCTCCCGAATCTTCACCAGCTTCGGATCCTCAGCCTGGCCAGCCTTAATCCGATCCACGATCGTTGACTGCACCTGCATGTACATCAACGAAGAAGCCTCTCTGGGAAGAACAATCTCCACACCAGACTCGCAAAAATCCTGCTGCAATCTCCACTGCGAGGTCAAAATCATCACCGTCGGAAGCCTACTCAAAGCATCTGGCACCACATTCACCTTGCCATGGTGATACTGCAAATCAATCTCATAATCCGCCATGAGCTCCAACCATCGACGCTGTCGCATGTTGAGCTCCTTCTGAGTAAAAATATACTTCAAGCTTTTGTGATCGGTGAAGATCTTCACTTTCTCACTCAGCAGGAAGTGCCTCCAAATCTTGAGCGCAAACACAACAGCAGCCAATTCCAAATCATGCGTCGGGTAATTCTTCTCATGAACCTTAAGCTGACGAGACGCATACGCCACAACATGCCCGTGCTGATGCAACACACAACCGAGACCCTTGCCAGAGGCATCGCAAAAGATCTCAAATCCACCGCTGCGATCAGGCACCACAAGAATAGGGGCAGTCGTCAACCTCTCCCTCAGAACACCAAAAGCATTCTCACAATCACCCGACCAAACAAAAGGTACATCCTTCCGCGTCAACCTGGTCATCGGCTCGGCAATACAGGAAAAGTCCTTAATGAAACGCCGATAATAACCAGCAAGTCCAAGGAAACTCCGAATCTCAGACACTGACGACGGAACAGGCCACTCTCTGATGGCCCTAATCTTCTCGGGATCCACTGAAATACCATCTCCAGTCACCACATGCCCCAGAAAAGCAACCCTGTCCAGCCAAAACTCGCACTTCGAAAACTTAGCATACAAACGATGCTTCCTCAACATCTCCAACACCGTCCTCAAGTGCGATGCATGCTCTTCCTCCGACCTCGAATAGATCAGAATGTCGTCAATAAAGATAACGACAAACTTATCCAAAAAGTCGTAGAAAATCAGGTTCATTAGATTCATGAAAACTGCGGGTGCGTTAGTTACGCCGAAGGGCATAACCACAAACTCATAGTGTCCATACTTCGTCCTGAACGCTGTCTTCGGAACATCATCCTTCTTCACCTTCAACTGATGGTAACCACTCCTCAAATCCAATTTAGAAAACACCCTCGAACCTCCAAGCTGATCAAAGATATCATCGATGCGAGGCAACGTGTATTTATTCTTAATGGTCACCGCATTCAACTCCCGATAGTCCACGCACATGCGACGCGAACCATCCTTCTTCTTCACTAGCAGCACCGGTGCTCCCCACGGAGACACACTAGGATTGATATAACCCTTCCGCAAAAGCTCATCCAACTGTTTCCGCAACTCTTCCAATTCTGCAGGTGCCATACGATACGGCGCCTTCGAAATCGGCTGCGCTCCCGGAACAAGATCAATAGAAAATTCCAAAGCTCGATCCGGTGGCAAACCAGACATCTCCTCGGGGAAGACGTCATCAAAATCCCACACCACAGCTGGCCTCTCCAACTCCATCTGCATAGCCACGACCTCCACCGGTCTGGCCCGAAATCTGACAGGACCAAGCGAACTGCTACCACGGCTGAACTCAAACACCGGATGTCCAGGAATCTCGAACACCACCTTCTTCCTCCGACAGTCGATCGTAGCATAGAAGCTCGCAAGCCAATCCATACCAAGGACCGCATCGTAATTGATGATGTCGTGGACAATGAAATCAGCACAAAGCTCACGTCCACAAACCACCAACGGGCAAGAATTGCACCCACGATGCACCGAGACCACACCATTCCCTGTGACGATATTCCAACTCTTAGGAAGAGGGGACGTCGACAAGGAATGCTTCTCCACGAAGCTCCGGGCCAAAATGCACATCGACGCACCTGAGTCAAAGAGGACTCGTGCAGGAAATGTGCAAACCAAAACCACACCTAGCTAGCAGTCTAACAATCAAATCCTATTCTAGCAACAAACATGAGCAAGCAACCAACATAATTAACAATCAAACTAACTAAGGAAGAAAATAGCTAGAACGAGCGTTACCTGTAATAACCTCGTCCACGGCCATGCTCTCCTCCTCAGTCATCAGAAAGGCCTGCCTTCTTGGCGGAACAGCCTGCCGAAAGGCCTGACTCTGTGGAACAAGAGCTGCTCCACGACCAGCGGGCACGGGGGCTCTCTGCTGCAACGGCGGTGCTGCTACAGGTGCCCTCCAAGGCTGCTTCGACCTCGGACAATCCTTCATGGCATGAGTAGGATCCCCACAGACGACACACTGGCCCAGGAATCTCCTACACTGATCCTTGACGTGCCCGGTCCTACCGCAGAAATGGCAAGTCTTCAGAATGGACCCTCCTGGCCTCTTGAACTGAGCTGGCTGATTAGGCTTGAAACCAGGCCTAACCATCGCTCTGGCCTGCTCCATAGGCCTCTTCCCAGCACCAGAAACATGTCCTCTCCTCTGACTCAGGTTCAGCTCCTGCCTCCTGGCAGTGATCAGAACCTTCTGATAAGAGTCCAGATCGGAGGAAGACACAAAACTCTGGAGCTCCAAAGTAAGTCCCTGCAGGAACCTCTGAGCCCTCTCATCAGCATCCTGCACCATCTTCGGTGCGAACAGGCTCAGCCTAGTGAACTCTTGGTGGTACTGGTCCACCGTCAAGCTCCCTTGCTTCAGATCAATGAAACGCTGTAGCATCTCCTTCTTAGCAGCCCTCGGAAAGAACTCCTCATCAAACCTGGAAGGTAGCCCAAGCTATCGGCTCCACCAACATCTTCTCTTCCGCATCCCACCAGTTCCGAGCATTATCCTTAAGTTGCCTCTTCGCCAAATCAACCCATCCAGCCGGGGTGATCTTGGCCATCTTCAGATTATCCTCTATGTTCCGAATCCACTCATCGGCAGCAGAGGACCCTCAGACCCATCAAAATATGCGGGACCCAGCTCCCGAAATTGCTTCGCTCCCGGCTCGGAGCGAGGGGCCTCCGGAGTCGCCCGAGGGGCACGACCAGCCGGAGCATTCTGGACTTGCAGGAGCACGCCTTGTTGCACCTGCTTCATCTGAAGCATCATCCGCATCATCTCCCCGTTGGTGGGTTCCCGCTCAGGCTCCTCATCATGAGGGGGCGCACCACTACCTCCACCACGGGTGATTCGTCTTCCTGCCATCTAGTGACACAGAAAACGAAACAATTAGACTCATAGCTTATGACTCGGACGTCGAACTTAGTTTATTGGACATTCTAATATTATTATCGTAACTCCGATAATCGCAGTTACAGAAGGACCTGCATGGGCCACCAACAAAACCTGTCACGCTCCGCTTCCCTAAAATGGAGGCGAGACGAGAAAAGGTCCGCACGAGAGTGGAGCTGTGAAGCCCCAAACCCGATAAGCGTCAATAAAACATAAGCAGGTCCCTGTAACCACAAATGGGCAACAATAATAACACAAGGAGAGATAGAAATAAAATTCTCACATCTCATAATTTGTCCAACACGAAAATAAGTTCAACATCCAGAAAAACCACCAGGCTAAAAGAAAGAGTCTAAAGGCCCAGAACAAGGCCAACAAAACCAACAACGTAACGAAGTACAGGTGCCACGCACCGACAACAAAACAGCAGTCTAAAACAAAAGGAAAGCTCAACGAAGTCTCTAGGACTGGTCCCCAGTGTCCACGTACTCCCCGCCAAACTCAGGCTCGGGCACGGCGTCCGCAAACACCTCGTCCTCAACAACGGACTCAGGCTCGAGATCTAACCTGTGTCACCCAAAAGAGTAAAGGGGCACATGTCAGCAAGTCTAAAAGACTTGGGCAAGGAAACTGAAGGTAAGGCAAACTAGCAACTTGACAGTTTTAGTATGATGCATAGCATGGCAAGTATCGCATGGTAATAACAAGAGAAGTACACGTAGCAAGTAACAAGTGGTAGTTGTGACACGTAATGTCAAGTAACAAGTACAAGGGATCACTCGACGAGTGCCCTATTGCCCGCAGGCTGTGTACAAGTACAAGTCAAGTAAATCACGTTAAGTAAACACGTCGTGCACAGAGATTCCGCCTGTTGGCTAGAGTGGCTGATCGGGCCAACTCCTAAGCTCAAGTGACCGTTTATCTCTACCCCTCCCACGTGTGTCGAGCCAAGGCATTACCCCCAAACACGGAATGCTCGCTTCTGGGACACGAGCCAGGAAGTGTGATTAACACGTATGGCGTATGGTTATGCCCACGTATAGTGGGTGCCTAGCCGGAAACTAGTAGGTCGGGCATTGGCTATAAACCAACACATGGCCCGCTTCTGAAACATGAGCCAGGAAACACAAGTATTGTAGCGTGTGCTACGAATGCGACATACAACATGGTTAGCATAAATGACAATGTATTCACGTACCGATAATCAAAATTAAACATGACATGATAGTTATGCAACATGGTAAAAGATGGTCCTAGCTTCGTTGTCAAGCTAGTTCCGGAGTTGTGCCTAGGCGAGTATCATTTCGTCGCCTAGTCTCTTTTACGCCTACAACAAGCAAATGGCCTAAAACATGGCTGTATGAGACCTTAGGATTTTTTTTGAGAAGAATAAATCGCCAAATCTCATCATTTTAAAACTCTTCATATGCCTCAAATACGGATGATTACGCATTAATTGAGTTTTGAAAATTTTTATGGCTTGAGTTAATTAATTTTCCTTCATGGAATTACTCGTTAATATGCTATTCATGAAAATTTTCAATTTCCGTGATTAATATCTCGAAATAGTTTGAATTTATCTCATGCATGCTAATGTGATGAAAAAGCTTAAGTATACACGATTTTTAAGAATAGTCTTCAAGTTGAAGAGGAATTTGGCCTTTGGTATTAATATTTTGATTCGATTAATGGGTGTTGAGTTGCTTACAAAGAAAAGAAAGAAAGAAATGAAAAGAAAAATGATGAAACATGAATGAATAAGTATGTTACTAATAAATAACTTGGTTGGCTCGAGTAGTACAGTCCGAGGGGTCCTTTTTGGCCTAATGCCCTATTATCGTCTGATTTGGGAGCCATTGACAGGAAACTCACTCATTTGATGGAGCGATCCAAGTTATACTTTTTTCTGCGAATGTTGCTTGATGCGCGTTACGCGGAACGAATAAAAGAAAAGTATGGTGAATATACTAAGCAACTTCAATACCCATAATTTGAATGATTGTTTTGATAGGCCAACTCCTTGGAAACAAGAAAACTAGGATATAACGACGTGTTATACTTTCGCTTGCACAAAACGATACTTGCATGTTATTTATTCATACTAAATTAGAGAAAATTTCATGTGATTGATTTTGTTCATGGATGTGTATATTGATGGACAAGACCATGTTGGAATGCGTATTATTGAGCCATGCCATGAGCGATTTGAAAGAACTTATTGTTTTATTAACCATCCGTATTTATCGCTCTTTTTGCTAGAGACTAGCAAATCGCTAGTTGGGGGGTGTGATTCGGGTTCAATATTACATATTTAACCCCCCCATTTAGCTCTATTTTGTGCTCACATGATGCCAAAGTGATCTCTAATACATTCGTATTTTATATATCATCATTTATTAGAGAATACACCTTATTTGAGCACAAAACAGAAATTAATGAAGTATTTCTGCACATTTTATATTTTTCCTAGCTTGGTCTCGATCTCATGATTCCAACGACTATTTATTTGTATTTTTCTGAGATCTGTGCTAATTTCTATGTATTTTTGAATGCAGAATACAATTTAAATGGAGAAATACGCAGTTAAATACGGAAATAAGGTCGCCCACAAATCAGAAGCCACCACGTGGCAGCATCCCAACACTCCCCGCCTAAATCACACGGCTCAGGATTATCGAATGATGGAAATTCATTGACCGTTGGATCTCAATCCAACGGCATCAACGGCGGCCCAAGAGGAGTGACGACGACCGTTGGATCTTAATCCAACGTCGCGTCGATTCCGATTCGATGCGAAAAGGGAGGGCGACGTGGTGCTTATCTGGCCGTTGGATTTTAATCCAACAGATTAAATCGAAGCAAATCGCAGCGAGCGGGCGCATTTTCTTCGGGCGACGTGGCAGCGCGTGGACGGTCGATTGGAGATCGGACGGTTCAGATCAAACCCAAATTCGAATCGTTTACGGGGCGACGTGGCATCGTGACAAGCATTGGATCAACATCCAACGATCAGCTATCAACCCGAAGCGGAGTCGGTCGAGATCGAAGCAGCGGGTACGGATCCGGTTGCCTGGACACGTGGCAAGCCCAGGGGATATCCCGCTCGGATCCGACGGCGTAGGAATGAAGCGGTTAGCGGGTTAAGATTTTGATGCGGGTTTAGATCCGATAGCACAACCCAAACCCGCAATGAGCCTATATAAGTTATTTTAGGGTTTTTGGGCGTATACAAGCAGATTGGGGCGTATTTTGAGCGTATTGGAGGCTCTAGGAGCCGTATTTTCCCCCTGAAAAATTCTGTAAAATTCCAGAGGCTTGTTTTATTATTTCCAGAGAGTTTGAAGTCTTTTCAAGGAGAATTGGTGATATATTTCTTAACTTAAACCCCGTATTTGATGCTTTTCTACCGTATTTTGCTATAATCTTGATGTATTTGGCTATGGAACTTGTTTATTTCTGCATTATGGGTAGCTAGATCTCTGTTGTGCATGGTATGGAGTAGTTAGGGGCTATTATTTGTGTTAGTTTGGTTGTATTCCTTGTGCTAACTCGTTAAACGTCGCTAAAATTGTAATCTTTGTTCGTAAATCGACTTTTTCAGATTCCAAAAGAATTGATTTAGTTGATGATCGCCCCAAAAGGGTGAGTTTTGATCTCCCCAAAAGGGAGTTTCATACCGTAGTTTTGATCTCTCCAAAAGAGAGTTTCATATCGTATTATAACTTTAGCGACGATCTTTTTGAATATTGTGTTGAACCCCCAAAAGGGCATCTTCCGATGAATTGCTCCCAAAAGGAGAATTCTTTGAGTTATATTGGGTATTTTCCCGGTGAATTGCTCTCAAAAAGAGAATTCATTGTGATGTATTCATCAACCAAACTAATACGAATCATTGATCCTAACGAACCCATACAATGTGCATACTTTTTATAGATATTTGTTCTCACGTATTTTCCTTGTTCGCATCACCATCACCATCACCATTGTTGAAGTGGTTAGTTTCTTTTCGTAGGATTTCTATTTGATTTGAATTGTGGTTGCAACAGATTTCTTCCCGTGGATTCGACACCTGGACTCCCAGATTTTACTACTTGTACGGACTCTTGCACTTGAGAGAGAGCACCTTTCCGGTCCCACCAAGTTTTTGGTTTATTAGTGACATACTTATTCATTCATGTTTCATCATTTTTCTTTTCATTTCTTTCTTTCTTTTCTTTGTAAGCAACTCAACACCCATTAATCGAATCAAAATATTAATACCAAAGGGCAAATTCCTCTTCAACTTGAAGACTATTCTTAAAAATCGTGTATACTTAAGCTTTTTCATCACATTAGCATGCATGAGATAAATTCAAACTATTTAGAGATATTAATCACGGAAATTGAAAATTTTCATGAATAGCATATTAACGAGTAATTCCATGAAGGAAAATTAATTAACTCAAGCCATAAAAATTTTCAGAACTCAATTAATGCGTAATCATCCGTATTTGAGGCATATGAAGAGTTTTAAAATGATGAGATTTGGCGATTTATTCTTCTAAAAAAAAATCCTAAGGTCTCATACACACCCCCCAACTAAAGATGGACATTGTCCTCAATGTCAGAAGAGGTACGAGTTTATTCAAGCAAGCAACCTAGAAAGCATATAAAAACTACACTACTGGAAAGAACACACCGTGATCAAATGGCGGATCCCGAATCTTTAATGGTGGAGGAAGTTGTTCAATTTGCTCCTTGCGCTCCTCGGCGATTATTCTTCCTCCAAAAACTAATTTGGACCCCAGCAACACAACTCCAAGCATCTCTATAAGCTGTTTGCCAATGTCCTGTGAGAGATGAGTTATGTTAGTCCAAATTAATTTAAAGTTCCTTTCAACAAAAATGTTCCAAATGTAGTCATCAAAATAAGTGAAAGAAATTAAAGCAAGTTGACGACTACTCCCTGAAAGATATGCACTACTCTCTGTACGATGCTCGATCAATGGGGAGAGGGGTAAATGATTTTGGGACAAAACTGGAGGAGGGCATGGTTCTGAATCCATGGAGATAATCTCAAAACCCTTGTCCCTAGCTGTCTCCTCCTCTCGTTCATCCAAAATTGCTAGCTCGTCCTCTCTTTTGCACACACTTTCTGCCATGTGGATATTTATATTCGTGTCCTCGCTCGGTGTCCCTGCAATAGAAGATGAACTCGTATTAGTTTCTTTAAATTGAGTTTCAAAATAATTATTTTCTTCTAAGCAAGCGGCAATCAAATTAAGATCTTCAATAGATTTTTGAATCTGCCGGCTCCGAGCAAGGAAATTCTCCTGGAATTGATGGGATGTGGCCTCCTGTGTCTGAATAATCAGGTAAGCGTCCTCTTTCAAGGATTGCAAAGGTACGTCTACACTTTGCTCTTCTTGATCGAGGCACGAAGGCTCCGTTGAATCGCTCTCTGAAGTCTCTTCCATGGTTTCTTCATTTTCTTGCAGAGACTCCATGTATTCCCATGCCTCTGTCGGCGTCATGTCTCCCAATAATTCATGCAGCTGTGGTTGTAGTCCATCTAGGAAGGACGCCATAAGCTCTTCATTTGTGAACCCATGCTGCGGATAGCTCGATACTATATCTGTGAACCTCCTCCAGGCCTGAAAGAAAGTTTCACAGTCAGTTTGATTAAAATTAACAATTTTGAGCTTCTCCATTCTATGTTTGTGTGCATTAGCATACCTTGCATCATATAGATTGTTTATGCAATAAAAATTCATGCACTCCATTTTTAAAAATTAAATTAAAATAATAATAATAAAAAAGTTTATGTACAGTAAAGTGGAAAGATCTCACCGAAGGTCCTCTAAATGAAATGAACTGTGATAGCAAACCATTCCTCCCCGGCAACGGCGCCAAAAACTTGGTGGGACCGGAAAGGTGCTCTCTCTCAAGCGCAAGAGTCCGTACAAGTAGTAAAATCTGGGAGTCCAGATGTCGAATCCACGTGAAGAAATCTGTTGCAACCACAATTCAAATCAAATAGAAATCCTACGAAAAGAAACTAACCACTTCAACAATGGTGACGGTGATGGTGATGCGAACAAGGAAAATACGTGAGAACAAATATCTATAAAAAGTATGCACATGGTATGGGTTCGTTAGGATCAATGATTCGTATTAATTTGGTTTATGAATACATCACAATGAATTCTCTTTTTGAGAGCAATTCACCGGGAAAATATCCAATATAACTCAACGAATTCTCCTTTTGGGAGCAATTCATCGGAAGATGCCCTTTTGGGGGTTCAACACAATATTCAAAAAGATCGTCGCTAAAGTTATAATACAATATGAAACTCTCTTTTGGAGAGATCAAAACTACGGTATGAAACTCCCTTTTGGGGAGATCAAAACTCACCCTTTTGGGGCGATCATCAACTAAATCAATTCTTTTGGAATCTGAAAAAGTCGATTTACGAACAAAGATTACAATTTTAGCGACGTTTAACGAGTTAGCACAAGGAATACAACCAAACTAACACAAATAATAGCCCCTAACTACTCCATACCATGCACAACAGAGATCTAGCTACTCATAATGCAGAAATAAACAAGTTCCATAGCCAAATACATCAAGATTATAACAAAATACGGTAGAAAAGCATCAAATACGGGGTTTAAGTTAAGAAATATATCACCAATTCTCCTTGAAAAGACTTCAAACTCTCTAGAAATAATAAAACAAGCCTCTGGAATTTTACAGAATTTTTCAGGGGGAAAATACGGCTCCTAGAGCCTCCAATACGCTCAAAATACACCCCAAATCTGCTTGTATACGCCCAAAAACCCTAAAATACCTTATATAGGCTCATTGCAGGTTTGGGTTGTGCTATCGGATCTAAACCCGCATCAAAATCTTAACCCGCAAACCGCTTCATTCCTACGCCGTCGGATCCGAGCGGGATCTCACCTGGGCTTGCCACGTGTCCAGGCAACCGGATCCGTACCCGCTGCTTCGATCTCGACCGACTCCGCTTCCGGTTTATAGCTGATCGTTGGATGTTGATCCAATGCTTGTCACGATGCCACGTTGCCCCGTAAACGATTCGAATTTGGGTTTGATCTGAACCGTCCGATCTCCAATCGACCGTCCACGCGCTGCCACGTCACCCGAAGAAAATGTGCCCGCTCGCTGCGATTTGCTTCGATTTAATCCGTTGGATTAAAATCCAACGTCCAGATAAGCGCCACGTCGCCCTCCCTTTTCGCATCGAATCGGAATCGACGCGACCGTTGGATTAAGATCCAACGGTCGTCGTCACTCCTCTTGGGCCGCCGTTGATGCCGTTGGATTGAGATCCAACGGTCAATGAATTTCCATCATTCGATAATCCTGAGCCGTGTGATTTAGGCGGGGACCGTATTTCCGTATTTCCGTATTTAACTGCCCTAACTCACCCATTTAGCTCTATGGAGCGTCGGGATGCTGCCACGTGGCGGCTTCTGATTTGCGGGCGACCGTATTTCCGTATTTAACTGCGTATTTCTCCATTTAAATTGTATTCTGCATTCAAAAATACATAGAAATTAGCACAGATCTCAGAAAAATACAAATAAATAGTCGTTGGAATCGAGAGATCGAGACCAAGCTAGGAAAGATATAAAATGTGCAGAAATACTTCATTAATTTCTGTTTTGTGCTCAAATAAGGTGTATTCTCTAATAAATGATGATATATAAAATACGAATGTATTAGAGATCAATTTGGCATCATGTGAGCACAAAATAGAGCTAAATGGGGGGTTAAATATGTAATATTGAACCCGAATCAATGGCCTAAACCCTAAGTGGGAAGTTTCACTTGCCTAGCACCCACGATGACGATCATGAAGGTTCGTCTCACGGATGCTAATCTACGGGGTAGTCACTGTTATGGAGAAACAATCATCAAAACAACAAGTAATTTCATTAGGGTTCCACAAAACACAACGGGTTATGAAAACATCAAGAGATCGATTTATTACCGTGAGGAAGCGGAAGAAACACTCCGGAGAACCTAGGGTTCAGATCTGGAGGTGGATGGAGAAGTTTGGAGAAATAGGGTTTTTGGGGGATTTTGGGGGTTTGATGAGATTTTGAGGTAGATGAGAGGTAGAATGTGTTGAGGGAGGGTTTGGATGATGGATTTTGGGCTTGGGATGAAGGAATAAGGGTTTGAGGTAGAAGGGGGCTCAATGGGGGAGAAACTAGGGTTTTGGTCGAGAGGAGGAAGAAGAAAACGTTTGGGAGGGGTTTAAATAGGATGGGCTGGCGGCTGCCCAGAAATTAGGGTTTTAACACAGATTAGTCGGTCAAAGAGCAACCACTGACCGACTAGTTTGGGAACTAGTCGGTCGGTTGACCAACGCAGACTGACTAAGTCCAAACAGTAACTCCTGTACAGAACTAGGATTTAGATTTAGTCGGTCAATGAACAACTGCTGACCGACTAGTTCGACAACTAGTCGGTCGAGAGATGAACTTAGACCGACTAAGAAGGAACAGTAACTGATACCAAAAATAGTTGAAGAGTTAGTCGGTCACAGAAGTATTGCCGACCGACTAGTTTGCAACCTAGTCGGTCAACCAACGTTCTTAGACCGACTAACGAGAAACAGTAACTCCTGAGAAATTTAGAAAGCCCATTAGTCGGTCCATGAAGGCTTGCCGACCGACTAAATCGTCATCTAGTCGGTCGGTTCCCCTTCTTACACCGGCTAACGTGCACCAAAAGTTCCGATATGGAGCGCGGAGCTCCGGGATCGATTCCTAAGACTCCTAGGCTTGAGCTAATAATAAGATATGACCGATACGAAGCCCGTCATGAATGACTTACTCCAAAATCGACGATTCTAAGGAAGAAGCTAAGAAAACACGACGAAACGATCGAAAATGAAAGCTACGGTGACGAAAACCACACATGAGGAGAAAATCCACCAAAACATATAATATAATATAATAAATCCAGATACATGAAAACCAGTCGTTACAGTCACTCGGGCGGACGGCGACTCGGAAATTGACTGTACAGAAACAGTAAGTCTGTGATTTTTGCTGCCGCCATCTTGATGCCACTCGGGCGAGTGGGTGTCCGTGGTTCGGCCGAGTGACATGGCGATGCTCGGCCGAGTGCACGCCTGTTGCGTGTCCGATCTGGCCGGCCAAGCGGGCTTCCGATGGTCGGCCGAGTGACTCCTTCACTCGGCCGAGTGGCATGCTGAAAATGCCCATTCTTCATGTTTTCGCCTCCTCGTTGCTCCTACGACGTTCTTTCCTCTTTCACTCCTCTCTAATAGCAGAATACCCCTCAAGAGAGTTGTCCGTGACACTCCAGAGTGGGCGCATCTCAGAATCACTCCAAATCGCTCCAAATCTCCTGAAATACGACAAAAACAACAAATCATGAAAAACATCACAATATTGTCGAATAAATGTGAAAAACACGATTTGAGCGATCTAAATGACATGCAAACATGCAGAAAAAATGTGTAAAATATGGAGTGATCATTCGTCGAGCGACTAAGGCCCACAGAGCCCACGAGAGAAGCCATAAATTGACTCATTCAAGGCCCACATAACAGTCTCCCGTTGAACTCCCACCAATTGAACGTGGGATTGAAGGTGAGCTCATAAATAGCGGAGACATAGGCGGCGGTTACCCCTATTAAAGGGAGAAGATCATGGCACCATAATTGGTGACCGTTAACCTTCCAACGTCACTGAAGGGACTCAGAGGTCTATAAATACATGGGGATGGACAAAATAGAAGAGGTACGAGATCTGATACTCTGAGATTACATACTTTATATTATATTCCATCCACAAAAGAGCTTGCGACGCCAGACCTGAGACGAGCCTCTGCAGGTCGATCTCAGCTGCTTCAAGCTTCTTCCCTTTCTTAAGTAACATTCTAACTTATGTATCGGAGGGGATTTGGGTCGGGACATAGATCTGACCCCCTGACGCTTCCGTGTGGTGCAGATCATCAAACCCCAATCTTACGAGAAGGTAGTGCTTAAGCTTCCCAACATTGATCGATCGAAGCTCGATCCATTCGAGGGTCGAACAAGTACCGCAAGTCAACAATCATCCACCAACGACCCTGGTTCTTCCAACATTGTGTCCCACTCAATCGACTGATGAGGCTCCAACTTAGCAAGAAAGGATCCATATCCGCATCTTAATTGTTTCGGTCATTTTTGGCCTTAACAGTTTGGAGCCGTCTGTGGAAAACATTCATCAGTTCGACATCCCAAAGCAATCAACAAGCTATGTCGACTGGACCCAGTAACGTCGGACCGAACCCAGGTCCAAACGAGAAACAAAAAGGGAACAACATCCAGTGGAGGATGCCTCGGATTCTACATCCTCATCAAAAAGACTCAGAAAGGACACCAAAGTACCTAAGGTGTCCCAGGAGCAATTCGACCAATTTGTAGAGCGGGTCGACAAGAGTCTCAGGGATCAGCCCGGAATTAACTCTGAAACGGTTTCGTTTACCGCAAGCGCACGGTATAGTGGCAAGCGGGTATCGAACACGGAGAAGCTATGCTATACTACCTATTTACTCCTAGATTGAGTTAGACTTGCGGATTTATTGGGGGATATGGATTATGCAGTGTCATAATGGTGATGGATACGCAAGTCGTATCACTTGACGTAGCAAACAAGGAACTCTACAAATAAATGAATAAAGGACTAGGGCATTATGACTCTCCACTAGGACCGTCGGAGGTCGATGCTAGGTTAGGACTCATATGTTGCATTGGTTTTATTGGGGATTGTAGCATCTGGGAAGTGAATTCATGCATCAAGGCTACATGAATGTAACATACCGTATTCACCCCGCTCGCGTAATAGATGCATACTGTATGTGCATTAAGGATCAACAATAATCTCACCACTCTCGTGGTTCGAATGCTCTCAACTCATACCACTCTCGTGGGTTAGAGCTTCGAGGTATTTTGGTGGCTCTTATTGACGCAATGGCGGTAGCCGTCAATTAGTGGTATAGTTCGTCGGTGGATCTCATCAAGGCACGAGCCGAGCATGGTCACGAGCCTCGGTTGAATCCACTAACTCCCTAATTAAATCCATAGGATACTCCTTAAGCTAATCGATTCCATCGACCGTGGGCATGGTCTCAGTACGAGTTCTCCTAAGGATTTTGCTAGGTCAACCAAAATACTCCCCATTTATTGTCCGATGCAACCTAAAATCCTAACTTCGGAACTTTTTCCTAAGATCTATGGGCTAATCCCTTAGCCCTAGATGGAATTACTCATGCATGATAGCAATAGATATAAGAACGATAGAAAACTTCATTGCATACATTAAAGAGATAATCAATAAGAAATCAATAAGAATTAACGATAGAATTAATGATAGAATTAACGAGAATAAAAGTACTTATCTTGATACAAGAGAGGGCCTATGGCATAGCCTAACTCCCAAAAAATCGTCTCCAAAACTTGATAGAAAATAAGATCCAACTCAAAACTCTCTAAAAAGGACTTTTCTCTAATGACGGCTACAATTCATATATATAGTCCCCTCAAAACCCTAGCAAATAACCCAAGAAAACCTCTCAAATTCGTGCCCAAAGTCAATTCTGGCCGAAACTTAAGTTCTGGGCCCGTACCGACTCGGTTGAGTAGCCCCTCTACTTGGTCGAGTCGAGTTTGATCTCCAGAGGTTGTTTCTGCCTTCTTTCTCCAATTTCCTGCAGCTCGATCGAGTAGGTAGCTACTCGGTCGAGTAGCCTGGTTAAGTAGCCCTGCTGCTCGAGTCGAGTACAAATTTCAGCACTGTAGCGTCAACTTGCAGAAATTTCCCTGATTTCATCCAACCTCTGATTGACGTGTTCTTAACGGCGTTGGAATCATCATGAAGTCTACTATCCATTAAAAAAATATGAGAAAAATAATTTGCCAACCTGAATGATAGCAGATTTCAAAAGAGTGAGAGGTTGTCTGAAAATCTGGGCGCTTGCCTTACTCGACCGAGTAGCCTTCGTGCTTGGTCGAGCTATAGTGGGTTGCTAATTTAGCTTTAATATGCTTCTCTGGAAAGTGGTTCGGCTCGACCGAGTAGCCACCCTACTCGACCGAGTAGCCACCCTACTCGGTCGAGTAGGGTGTAGCCATTTGCGTGTCAGCTCGGTCGAGTAGTTGATGCTACTCGGTCGAGGCGCCTGTGAAACTAAAGCTGGTTGCTTCTTGGCTTCTCCTTTCTCTTTCTATTCCTCTAGTCTTCTTCTTTGGCACCTCAAGCATGTCATCATGAGTCTTCTTGGTGCTCTCATGTCGTCGATCGTCCTATTGACTCCAAATTGCTCCAATATCGCTCCAAATCCCTGAAATGGGCATAAACGCTCCGAAAGTCATATTGTTCCAAATAATAGCGTAAAATCATATAAGATGGGCGTTTAAGCAATCATTTTGACGTGTAAACATATAGATAAAATGTGGAATATTATGACACATCACTTAGCGTATTGGTGACTCTGGTGCCTCAAAGCATTGGAGATCCACCCTTCGCAAATGAGAAACTACCGACTCCAACTCCAACTCCAATACCGACGAGGGATGCTGCCCCATGCTTAGGGATCCAAGAGATCCGAGAGTGGATCGACAAGAAAACGCCCCACTCAATACAACTCCCACATCTCACCAATATAGTGAAATGGGGAATGATAAACGTGCCTTCGGTTTCCAGTGAGGACCCAATCCCTCCAACTATAGGTGCATGACTCGCAGCATCCTGGATCAGGTAATAAATGGGGTCTCTCCAGGCTACAACAAACTCGATTTTGCAGGTGGAAATGAGAGGAGAGAGGCAGAGTAAATTCCCAACCGATAAATTCCTACATCAAATAATTAAAAAAAATATGGGCATACTTCCCAAAAATATACAGACGTATCTATGTCAAAAATACGTACAAATACGCGTATATGAAAATTGGGGTCATTACATTCTACCCACCTTAATAACCAAGTCCGCCCTCGGACTTTCTATGCTAAAGGTCTGATCGGAGACTGAATAGTATAAGGGTTTCCCTACACTAGAAATACAAATAACGCTATATGTATATACTATACACTCATGTATACATGCACTATACCGTAGAGTATATACATATATATACACATTCTTATCTAAGAATATAGGTATACACACAGACAAATCATCACAATACATACATAGTACTATACATTCCACATTCATCCATATACTCACAAATATATCTATATTGCATGAGAATACTCACATATATATACAGACTAATATGTACACCCATGCTAGTACACTTATACACATGGACACATGTATCAATGTCGTACATAGCAATAAGTAGAAACATGTATAGATACACCCAAGTCATTAATATACACACCAATATTTATACACTTGTTCACTCAACACATATGTGCTTACATAAAGATTCACACAAGTATATATCACTATAGTAAATAGTCCTGTCAGCATGTATGTATAGTATATCAACCTTCTAGTACATACTCACTTCATATATACAAGAATACATACAAATGTGTTCATTTCCAATATTCACTCACGTAAATCTATATTTAACCACTTATACAGTGCACAAATATACTTACATACAAGCAGTCAACGTAACACATATTCAATACAGTATATATATACATGTGACACTATATATATATACTATAGCACAAGGATTATATTAATTCAGTATATGTATATACACACACACACACTCTCTCTCTCTCTCTTGTATACACAATACATATAAATCCTATTCATATGCTACACTCACATATCATCACATGATATATAAATACATACCAATATTGTATAACTTGGCATACCTACTTATGTATATCTATACACACCATTTAGTAAGACAATATATTTCACACACTACTTATGGTACACATCCCATTGCAGCTATATTCATACATACGTATCTCACTATGTCAATTTACACAACCACATGTATAGTACGCATACACATACAATTATACTTATGTATACCATCATACACTTTTATACATTCAAATATACTTCCACTTACACTTACCAACAAACATCCATATACCAACACATATAACATAAATTTATTTGCGCACCAATACATATTCACATAGATACTCCGTATATATACACTCATCCATTAGACACCCCATATACAAATATATCTTCTAACATCACTTTAATGCATCATTCTTTAGTATACATACTTACAGCTCTATATACATCCATTTATTCATACATATACACCCCCTAATATAATCTAAGTATAGATTACCACATAGATAATACATAATACTCTCTTGCACAGATAATATGTTTTATACATAATTTCACTCATCAAATACTACATTCACCTCAATCCATACAAACAACATTACCATACACACACCTATATTATGAATTACAAGAATACATATAAGTAGTCATACTCATATCTATAGTGTATCTTATTTACGTATATATCTATAGACACATAACTATAAAAATACAAGCAAATACACTACAATACTTTTATATCCATGCAAACACATACCCACTCGTATATGTATATGTATATACAAACAACTACCCATGCTTAACCTCAGGGAGCTCTGTACATTGGGTTTCCTAATACCAGGGTTTTACCCTAAGGCTGATCACCTACCCAACTTAGGACACAACTACCCTTATGGAGCATTACTCGCACTATCCTTACGCACGCCGCAGTGCGGAGACCTGCGTGGGCCGCCAACTGTAACGACCCGATCTCCAGGATACCCGATAAGTACGAATCCGTATCAGGTATTCCCGAAGTGGCGAGTGTTACGAAGAAAGAGAGAAGGAAAGAAAGTAAAAGAACTCTGCAGGTCACTACGCACGCGCTGGGAAGTACGAGTAAGGCTCCATCACAGATAAAACAATGAGAAAATAACAAAAGTACAATATTCCATTTTATTGATACATCTTATACATACACCAACATCTTCATTTTCACGACTCTAAGTACAAAGGTCCACCCGAAAAGAAACACCAAAAGTACAAGTCTCTCATCATACCCCTCACCACCCAATACTACAACAGATCACCAACTCCAAAGCTCCAGCCGCTATCTCCAACCTCCAACTCACATGACCTGAAAGTCAACGGGGACACATCAACGCGTGACCCAACAGAAACTCCTAACACTCTAGTAGAACCCAGTTTTAGAACTGGTCTACCTATCTAGGGAGGGTGGTCTAACAAGTAAAGCTCTCAGGACATAAAAGTAATCACAACACGATGTATAAGCATCAAAGAAGAACTTGTGAACATGCATAAGTAACCATGTTATAACATGCAAGTGCTGAAGGTAAGTGGGAGAACATAATAACATGCAAGTACTGGACATTTATAATAAACAATGGAATGGGTCAGCATGAGTTAACAATATTAACTTAACAGAGAAACAAGTAACCATGGGATAACAATAATTATAATTAAAAGACAATTACTTTAAGTTATTCATTCTCATGTTTGGAAACCCGTGTAAACCGTAGGACGCTAAGGAGGCGGACTTCACCCAGGGTGGGTGAAAAAGTGGTACCCCAACCAGCAACACGGGCACCGGAGGGGGCCTCTCGCAACTCTATGCCCGAACGGGGCAAGGCACTAGAGCGAGACCTGCTCGGTTTTTCTGTGGGACAAACGGAGTAAACCATCAATTACCGTCATGATGCATCACGAGTACACCAGCGGCCTCTCCAACCCTTTCAACTCGCCCTTCTGGGAGTGATACAGCGGGTGAGAATTCATATCATATGTCCGCTCCTTAACTCCTAAAGTTTACCCGTTTTCCCCCAAACCCGTGTCACCCTCCTTTAGGAGGACTGATACATTCCTCATTCTCACTCTCAGTTTTCAAGATATTACTTCGTTTGTCAACGAATCATCTAGCGGACTTGAATACCGCTTTAACCAACTTTTAACAATATCATCATCATCATCATCATCATCATCTGAATTAAAGAATTGCATGGAATATCATCACAAACTCATCGTTATGAACATACTAATGTGAAAGCATAAACAAATTGGACTTAAATATTATGGAATATTTCATGAACCATCTGCATAACTACATGTATCAAGAGCATGTCATTGAGAACATGATTAGCACAAACAAACTTAACTTCAAACAAAACTACACCATGATAAGCACTAAGCAAAATTAGCATTTGAATCTGTCAAAACTGTTACAGCAGAAAGAATATCACTTTTAGCCTATCTACAGTCAGAATTGAAGTCTGGTCCCTTCACGAAAGTTGTAGATATGGGTGTTTTCCTTTTCCTGACCAATTTTCATAAGCTCAGTTGACATATGTGATTTATGGTGGATTTTCTCCTAACAGGTATAATTTCAGAATTCTGAACCAGAAACTGAGTTCAGTTCAAGTCCATTATTCTACAAGTTACAGACCAAATTAAAATCTAAAAAAATTATGGGTTAAAGCTCTTGAAGTCAGTTTTCCAACGGCATTAAGATCATAATATTTTATAAAGTGTGTATGGAGTTATACTCGTTTTACGGAAAGGTGTCAAAACTGTCTAAAAACAGACCCGTTTTAGAAACTGAATTTTTACCCTAGCTTTCAGTCCGAATTTGCAAAACTTGTAAACATGAAAGTTATTAAGGACTACAATATGCGTAACATATTCTTTTTTCATATGTTTCTTTCATCTACGTTGGGAGATATTCTCAGTTTAACATAGAATAAAAATACTGGAATTTCAGAACAGTTTTGATTGAAAACCAGTGTGCATATCCGAATTTTTATAAAATCATACAGTTAGAATTTGGCAAAATGATCTGAATGAAAGTTGTTCATAACAATGAGATACCCAACATATAAAATTTCCAAAGCATTCCCATTAGCCAATTAACCCCAGCACTTAGTCAAAGTTTCAGTTTTTCTGGATCAAATTTCAGCATGAAAAAGTTAACTCAAATCTCCTTATCCTAAAACTAAATTCTACCTAAGTGAAAGGAATTTCTACCTTGCAAAATTCCTCCAAAATATTTCTTTGGCCCTTCTTATTCCTTGAAGAACTTGAGCTCCTAGTCTCCTTCTTCAAGCTCCAATCTTGTCTCCATATGGTTGATTTTTTTGGCTATTTTGGCTAGTTTTTGGTTTTGGAATGAAAAGGAATTTTGGGGCTTTTTAGAGGTTGAAGAGGGGAGCTAATTGGAAGTATTTTCTAAGGAAGATGATGAAGAAAAATGAAAGAAAGGGGGCATGCTAATTTTTGGCCAGAAATGGGGAGTGAGGGAGAGAGTGAAATGAGATTTTCTTTTTCTTTTTCTTGGTTTTGTTCTTCATGCATAGGTTTTAGGAATCCCCAAATCCCTCTCCTTCTTACACCTACTAAGCCATGTGTCTCTAATTAACTAAAAACATGACACCTAATAGGATGTGTTGTCATGGTAATAAAAATGTGGATTTTTGTATTTTAAGAAATTAAAAATACTTGAAGAAATACTTTATACACTCCAAATACATGTATTTCTCCAAATCTCTCATTTACTAAATTCAAGTAATGAGTTTAAAATCTTTTAAAATAAATTCCTACATCAAATAATTAAAAAAAATATGGGCATACTTCCCAAAAATATACGGACGTATCTATGTCAAAAATACGTACAAATACGCGTATATGAAAATCGGGGTCATTACATTCTACCCACCTTAATAACCAAGTCCGCCCTCGGACTTTCTATGCTAAAGGTCTGACCGGAGACTGAATAGTATAAGGGTTTCCCTACACTAGAAATACAAATAACGCTATATGTATATACTATACACTCATGTATACATGCACTATACCGTAGAGTATATACATATATATACACATTCTTATCCAAGAATATAGGTATACACACAGACAAATCATCACAATACATACATAGTACTATACATTCCACATTCATCCATATACTCACAAATATATCTATATTGCATGAGAATACTCACATATATATACAGACTAATATGTACACCCATGCTAGTACACTTATACACATGGACACATGTATCAATGTCGTACATAGCAATAAGTAGAAACATGTATAGATACACCCAAGTCATTAATATACACACCAATATTTATACACTTGTTCACTCAACACATATGTGCTTACATAAAGATTCACACAAGTATATGATCAAAGACATATGCCATTACATGGATACATATAGGTATATCTAAATACATACATCTCTATAGGTAATCACACACTCCTTATATTTATATATATCTACATACATACATGTTCACACGATATTTAAACACACCATACTCATAAGTCACAGAGTTAGCATACTTATACATACATACATAATTAGGTAAATCCAATTATTGATGCATTTATGGTAAATAATCATACACCAATAATGATACACATTGATATGATGCACCTCATATCAAGTGGGTAAGCATACGCAAATATATCACCTAAGCACATAAGTATGAACACTAACAATTATATAGACAAATATATATGGTAGTTCGAACGCTAGGATGTACACAGTATATATCACTATAGTAAATAGTCCTGTCAGCATGTATGTATAGTATATCAACCTTCTAGTACATACTCACTTCATATATACAAGAATACATACAAATGTGTTCATTTCCAATATTCACTCACGTAAATCTATATTTAACCACTTATACAGTGCACAAATATACTTACATACAAGCAGTCAACGTAACACATATTCAATACAATATATATATACATGTGACACTATATATATATATACTATAGCACAAGGATTATATTAATTCAGTATATGTATATACACACACACACACTCTCTCTCTCTTGTATACACAATACATATAAATCCTATTCATATGCTACACTCACATATCATCACATGATATATAAATACATACCAATATTGTATAACTTGGCATACCTACTTATGTATATCTATACACACCATTTAGTAAGACAATATATTTCACACACTACTTATGGTACACATCCCATTGCAGCTATATTCATACATACGTATCTCACTATGTCAATTTACACAACCACATTTATAGTATGCATACACATACAATTATACTTATGTATACCATCATACACTTTTATACATTCAAATATACTTCCACTTACACTTACCAACAAACATCCATATACCAACACATATAACATAAATTTATTTGCGCACCAATACATATTCACATAGATACTCCGTATATATACACTCATCCATTAGACACCCCATATACAAATATATCTTCTAACATCACTTTAATGCATCATACTTTAGTATACATACTTACAGCTCTATATACATCCATTTATTCATACACATACACCCCCAAATATAATCTAAGTATAGATTACCACATAGATAATACATAATACTCTCTTGCACAGATAATATGTTTTATACATAATTTCACTCATCAAATACTACATTCACTTCAATCCATACAAACAACATTACCATACACACACCTATATTATGAATTACAAAAATACACATAAGTTGTCATACTCATATCTATAGTGTATCTTATTTACGTATATATCTATAGACACATAACTATAAAAATACAAGCAAATACACTACAATACTTTTATATCCATGCAAACACATACCCACTCGTATATGTATATGTATATACAAACAACTACCCATGCTTAACCTCAGGGAGCTCTGTACATTAGGTTTCCTAATACCAGGGTTTTACCCTAAGGCTGATCACCTACCCAACTTAGGACACAACCCCTTATGGAGCATTACTCGCACTATACTTACGCACGCCGCAGTGCGGAGACCTGCGTGGGCCGCCAACTGTAACGACCCGATCTCCAGGATACCCGATAAGTACGAATCCGTATCAGGTATTCCTGAAGAGGCGAGTGTTACGAAGAAAGAGAGAAGGAAAGAAAGTAAAAGAACTCTGCAGGTCACTACGCACGCGCTGGGAAGTACGAGTAAGGCTCCATCACAGATAAAACAATGAGAAAATAACAAAAGTACAATATTCCATTTTATTGATACATTGATACATCTTATACATACACCAACATCTTCATTTTCACGACTCTAAGTACAAAGGTCCACCCGAAAAGAAACACCAAAAGTACAAGTCTCTCATCATACCCCTCACCACCCAATACTACAACAGATCACCAACTCCAAAGCTCCAGCCGCTATCTCCAACCTCCAACTCACATGACCTGAAAGTCAACGGGGACACGTCAACGCGTGACCCAGCAGAAACTCCTAACACTCTAGTAGAACCCAGTTTTAGAACTGGTCTACCTATCTAGGGAGGGTGGTCTAACAAGTAAAGCTCTCAGGACATAAAAGTAATCACAACACGATGTATAAGCATCAAAGAAGAACTTGTGAACATGCATAAGTAACCATGTTATAACATGCAAGTGCTGAAGGTAAGTGGGAGAACATAATAACATGCAAGTACTGGACATTTATAATAAACAATGGAATGGGTCAGCATGAGTTAACAATATTAACTTAACAGAGAAACAAGTAACCATGGGATAACAATAATTATAATTAAAAGACAATTACTTTAAGTTATTCATTCTCATGTTTGGAAACCCGTGTAAACCGTAGGACGCTAAGGAGGCGGACTTCACCCAGGGTGGGTGAAAAAGTGGTACCCCAACCAGCAACACGGGCACCGAAGGGGGCCTCTCGCAACTCTATGCCCGAACGGGGCAAGGCACTAGAGCGAGACCTGCTCGGTTTTTCTGTGGGACAAACGGAGTAAACCATCAATTACCGTCATGATGCATCACGAGTACACCAGCGGCCTCTCCAACCCTTTCAACTCGCCCTTCTGGGAGTGATACAGCGGGTGAGAATTCATATCATATGTCCGCTCCTTAACTCCTAAAGTTTACCCGTTTTCCCCCAAACCCGTGTCACCCTCCTTTAGGAGGACTGATACATTCCTCATTCTCACTCTCAGTTTTCAAGATATTACTTCGTTTGTCAACGAATCATCTAGCGGACTTGAATACCGCTTTAACCAACTTTTAACAATATCATCATCATCATCATCATCATCATCATCATCTGAATTAAAGAATTGCATGGAATATCATCACAAACTCATCGTTATGAACATACTAATGTGAAAGCATAAACAAATTGGACTTAAATATTATGGAATATTTCATGAACCATCTGCATAACTACATGTATCAAGAGCATGTCATTGAGAACATGATTAGCACAAACAAACTTAACTTCAAACAAAACTACACCATGATAAGCACTAAGCAAAATTAGCATTTGAATCTGTCAAAACTGTTACAGCAGAAAGAATATCACTTTTAGCCTATCTACAGTCAGAATTGAAGTCTGGTCCCTTCACGAAAGTTGTAGATATGGGTGTTTTCCTTTTCCTGACCAATTTTCATAAGCTCAGTTGACATATGTGATTTATGGTGGATTTTCTCCTAACAGGTATAATTTCAGAATTCTGAACCAGAAACTGAGTTCAGTTCAAGTCCATTATTCTACAAGTTACAGACCAAATTAAAATCTAAAAAAATTATGGGTTAAAGCTCTTGAAGTCAGTTTTCCAACGGCATTAAGATCATAATATTTTATAAAGTGTGTATGGAGTTATACTCGTTTTACGGAAAGGTGTCAAAACTGTCTAAAAACAGACCAGTTTTAGAAACTGAATTTTTACCCTAGCTTTCAGTCCGAATTTGCAAAACTTGTAAACATGAAAGTTATTAAGGACTACAATATGAGTAACATATTCTTTTTGCATATTTTTCTTTCATCTACGTTGGGAGATATTCTCAGTTTAACATAGAATAAAAATACTGGAATTTCAGAACAGTTTTGATTGAAAACCAGTGTGCATATCCGAATTTTTATAAAATCATACAGTTAGAATTTGGCAAAATGATCTGAATGAAAGTTGTTCATAACAATGAGATACCCAACATATAAAATTTCCAAAGCATTCCCATTAGCCAATTAACCCCAGCACTTAGTCAAAGTTTCAGTTTTTCTGGATCAAATTTCAGCATGAAAAAGTTAACTCAAATCTCCTTGTCCTAAAACTAAATTCTACCTAAGTGAAAGGAATTTCTACCTTGCAAAAGTCCTCCAAAATATTTCTTTGGCCCTTCTTATTCCTTGAAGAACTTGAGCTCCTAGTCTCCTTCTTCAAGCTCCAATCTTGTCTCCATATGGTTGATTTTTTTGGCTATTTTGGCTAGTTTTTGGTTTTGGAATGAAAAGGAATTTTGGGGCTTTTTAGAGGTTGAAGAGGGGAGCTAATTGGAAGTATTTTCTAAGGAAGATGATGAAGAAAAATGAAAGAAAGGGGGCATGCTAATTTTTGGCCAGAAATGGGGAGTGAGGGAGAGAGTGAAATGAGATTTTCTTTTTCTTTTTCTTGGTTTTGTTCTTCATGCATAGGTTTTAGGAATCCCCAAATCCCTCTCCTTCTTACACCTACTAAGCCATGTGTCTCTAATTAACTAAAAACATGACACCTAATAGGATGTGTTGTCATGGTAATAAAAATGTGGATTTTTGTATTTTAAGAAATTAAAAATACTTGAAGAAATACTTTATACACTCCAAATACATGTATTTCTCCAAATCTCTCATTTACTAAATTCAAGTAATGAGTTTAAAATCTTTTAAAATAAATTCCTACATCAAATAATTAAAAAAAATATGGGCATACTTCCCAAAAATATACGGACGTATCTATGTCAAAAATACGTACAAATACGCGTATATGAAAATTGGGGTCATTACATTCTACCCACCTTAATAACCAAGTCCGCCCTCGGACTTTCTATGCTAAAGGTCTAACCGGAGACTGAATAGTATAAGGGTTTCCCTACACTAGAAATACAAATAACGCTATATGTATATACTATACACTCATGTATACATGCACTATACCGTAGAGTATATACATATATATACACATTCTTATCCAAGAATATAGGTATACACACAGACAAATCATCACAATACATACATAGTACTATACATTCCACATTCATCCATATACTCACAAATATATCTATATTGCATGAGAATACTCACATATATATACAGACCAATATGTACACCCATGCTAGTACACTTATACACATGGACACATGTATCAATGTCGTACATAGCAATAAGTAGAAACATGTATAGATACACCCAAGTCATTAATATACACACCAATATTTATACACTTGTTCACTCAACACATATGTGCTTACATAAAGATTCACACAAGTATATATCACTATAGTAAATAGTCCTGTCAGCATGTATGTATAGTATATCAACCTTCTAGTACATACTCACTTCATATATACAAGAATACATACAAATGTGTTCATTTCCAATATTCACTCACGTAAATCTATATTTAACCACTTATACAGTGCACAAATATACTTACATACATGCAGTCAACGTAACACATATTCAATACAGTATATATATACATGTGACACTATATATATATATACTATAGCACAAGGATTATATTAATTCAGTATATGTATATACACACACACACACACTCTCTCTCTCTCTTGTATACACAATACATATAAATCCTATTCATATGCTACACTCACATATCATCACATGATATATAAATACATACCAATATTGTATAACTTGGCATACCTACTTATGTATATCTATACACACCATTTAGTAAGACAATATATTTCACACACTACTTATGGTACACATCCCATTGCAGCTATATTCATACATATGTATCTCACTATGTCAATTTACACAACCACATGTATAGTACGCATACACATACAATTATACTTATGTATACCATCATACACTTTTATACATTCAAATATACTTCCACTTACACTTACCAACAAACATCCATATACCAACACATATAACATAAATTTATTTGCGCACCAATACATATTCACATAGATACTCCGTATATATACACTCATCCATTAGACACCCCATATACAAATATATCTTCTAACATCACTTTAATGCATCATTCTTTAGTATACATACTTACAGCTCTATATACATCCATTTATTCATACATATACACCCCCTAATATAATCTAAGTATAGATTACCACATAGATAATACATAATACTCTCTTGCACAGATAATATGTTTTATACATAATTTCACTCATCAAATACTACATTCACCTCAATCCATACAAACAACATTACCATACACACACCTATATTATGAATTACAAGAATACATATAAGTAGTCATACTCATATCTATAGTGTATCTTATTTACGTATATATCTATAGACACATAACTATAAAAATACAAGCAAATACACTACAATACTTTTATATCCATGCAAACACATACCCACTCGTATATGTATATGTATATACAAACAACTACCCATGCTTAACCTCAGGGAGCTCTGTACATTGGGTTTCCTAATACCAGGGTTTTACCCTAAGGCTGATCACCTACCCAACTTAGGACACAACTACCCTTATGGAGCATTACTCGCACTATCCTTACGCACGCCGCAGTGCGGAGACCTGCGTGGGCCGCCAACTGTAACGACCCGATCTCCAGGATACCCGATAAGTACGAATCCGTATCAGGTATTCCCGAAGAGGCGAGTGTTACGAAGAAAGAGAGAAGGAAAGAAAGTAAAAGAACTCTGCAGGTCACTACGCACGCGCTGGGAAGTACGAGTAAGGCTCCATCACAGATAAAACAATGAGAAAATAACAAAAGTACAATATTCCATTTTATTGATACATTGATACATCTTATACATACACCAACATCTTCATTTTCACGACTCTAAGTACAAAGGTCCACCCGAAAAGAAACACCAAAAGTACAAGTCTCTCATCATACCCCTCACCACCCAATACTACAACAGATCACCAACTCCAAAGCTCCAGCCGCTATCTCCAACCTCCAACTCACATGACCTGAAAGTCAACGGGGACACGTCAACGCGTGACCCAGCAGAAACTCCTAACACTCTAGTAGAACCCAGTTTTAGAACTGGTCTACCTATCTAGGGAGGGTGGTCTAACAAGTAAAGCTCTCAGGACATAAAAGTAATCACAACACGATGTATAAGCATCAAAGAAGAACTTGTGAACATGCATAAGTAACCATGTTATAACATGCAAGTGCTGAAGGTAAGTGGGAGAACATAATAACATGCAAGTACTGGACATTTATAATAAACAATGGAATGGGTCAGCATGAGTTAACAATATTAACTTAACAGAGAAACAAATAACCATGGGATAACAATAATTATAATTAAAAGACAATTACTTTAAGTTATTCATTCTCATGTTTGGAAACCCGTGTAAACCGTAGGACGCTAAGGAGGCAGACTTCACCCAGGGTGGGTGAAAAAGTGGTACCCCAACCAGCAACACGGGCACCGGAGGGGGCCTCTCGCAACTCTATGCCCGAACGGGGCAAGGCACTAGAGCGAGACCTGCTCGGTTTTTCTGTGGGACAAACGGAGTAAACCATCAATTACCGTCATGATGCATCACGAGTACACCAGCGGCCTCTCCAACCCTTTCAACTCGCCCTTCTGGGAGTGATACAGCGGGTGAGAATTCATATCATATGTCCGCTCCTTAACTCCTAAAGTTTACCCGTTTTCCCCCAAACCCGTGTCACCCTCCTTTAGGAGGACTGATACATTCCTCATTCTCACTCTCAGTTTTCAAGATATTACTTCGTTTGTCAACGAATCATCTAGCGGACTTGAATACCGCTTTAACCAACTTTTAACAATATCATCATCATCATCATCATCATCATCATCTGAATTAAAGAATTGCATGGAATATCATCACAAACTCATCGTTATGAACATACTAATGTGAAAGCATAAACAAATTGGACTTAAATATTATGGAATATTTCATGAACCATCTGCATAACTACATGTATCAAGAGCATGTCATTGAGAACATGATTAGCACAAACAAACTTAACTTCAAACAAAACTACACCATGATAAGCACTAAGCAAAATTAGCATTTGAATCTGTCAAAACTGTTACAGCAGAAAGAATATCACTTTTAGCCTATCTACAGTCAGAATTGAAGTCTGGTCCCTTCACGAAAGTTGTAGATATGGGTGTTTTCCTTTTCCTGACCAATTTTCATAAGCTCAGTTGACATATGTGATTTATGGTGGATTTTCTCCTAACAGGTATAATTTCAGAATTCTGAACCAGAAACTGAGTTCAGTTCAAGTCCATTATTCTACAAGTTACAGACCAAATTAAAATCTAAAAAAATTATGGGTTAAAGCTCTTGAAGTCAGTTTTCCAACGGCATTAAGATCATAATATTTTATAAAGTGTGTATGGAGTTATACTCGTTTTACGGAAAGGTGTCAAAACTGTCTAAAAACAGACCAGTTTTAGAAACTGAATTTTTACCCTAGCTTTCAGTCCGAATTTGCAAAACTTGTAAACATGAAAGTTATTAAGGACTACAATATGAGTAACATATTCTTTTTTCATATTTTTCTTTCATCTACGTTGGGAGATATTCTCAGTTTAACAGAGAATAAAAATACTGGAATTTCAGAACAGTTTTGATTGAAAACCAGTGTGCATATCCGAATTTTTATAAAATCATACAGTTAGAATTTGGCAAAATGATCTGAATGAAAGTTGTTCATAACAATGAGATGCCCAACATATAAAATTTCCAAAGCATTTCCATTAGCCAATTAACTCCAGCACTTAGTCAAAGTTTCAGTTTTTCTGCATCAAATTTCAGCATGAAAAAGTTAACTCAAATCTCCTTGTCCTAAAACTAAATTCTATCTAAGTGAAAGGAATTTCTACCTTGCAAAAGTCCTCCAAAATATTTCTTTGGCCCTTCTTATTCCTTGAAGAACTTGAGCTCCTAGTCTCCTTCTTCAAGCTCCAATCTTGTCTCCATATGGTTGATTTTTTTGGCTATTTTGGCCAATTTTTGGTGTTGGAATGAAAAGGAATTTTGGGGCTTTTTAGAGGTTGAAGAGGGGAGCTAATTGGAAGTATTTTCTAAGGAAGATGATGAAGAAAAATGAAAGAAAGGGGGCATGCTAATTTTTGGCCAGAAATGGGGAGTGAGGGAGAGAGTGAAATGAGATTTTCTTTTTCTTTTTCTTGGTTTTGTTCTTCATGCATAGGTTTTAGGAATCCCCAAAGCCCTCTCCTTCTTACACCTACTAAGCCATGTGTCTCTAATTAACTAAAAACATGACACCTAATAGGATGTGTTGTCATGGTAATAAAAATGTGGATTTTTGTATTTTAAGAAATTAAAAATACTTGAAGAAATACTTCATACACTCCAAATACATGTATTTCTCCAAATACTCTCATTTACTAAATTCAAGTAATGAGTTTAAAATCTTTTAAATTAAATTCCTACATCAAATAATTAAAAAAAAATATGGGCATACTTCCCAAAAATATACGGACGTATCTATGTCAAAAATACGTACAAATACGCGTATATGAAAATTGGGGTCATTACATTCTACCCACCTTAATAACCAAGTCCGTCCTCGGACTTTCTATGCTAAAGGTCTGACCGGAGACTGAATAGTATAAGGGTTTCCCTACACTAGAAATACAAATAACGCTATATGTATATACTATACACTCATGTATACATGCACTATACCGTAGAGTATATACATATATATACACATTCTTATCCAAGAATATAGGTATACACACAGACAAATCATCACAATACATACATAGTACTATACATTCCACATTCATCCATATACTCACAAATCTATTCTATAAAACATGAAGAATTTGAATTTTGTCCTAGGTGGCAGGGGTTTGTCCTAAGTGGCAAGCAAATGATGACTAGGACAACCAAACCAATTGCTGACTAGGACACAAAATTTGAAAACACAAATGAAAACTCAATTTTGGGCGGGGGAACAAAACGGGGGGGGGGGGGGGGGAATTATTGAAACAAATTCATGTCCTCTCTCTATCTCTCTCCCCTCATTCCCTCCGCCAAAAATGCAGCACAACCTCTTACATTCAAAAATGGCGTGATGTTGGCTTTGAGAAAAAAGAGGGGATGTTGGCTCCTCAATGCCATGCCGTCCTACTGATGAATTCACATGTTGCTGCTGCTCAATCAAGTGTAGCTTTGAAGCAGGGGAGTTGGTTGATGGGGAATGCATTCACCTGTTGCTGCCGCTGCTGCCGCAAGCACTGGACTGCTCCCTCTGCTGCCAGTGATTCCTGACTGCATGTTCTCTATGAGCCCTGTGAGCAGCCAACAACCTCTCTTCTTCCTCCTCACTGAAGGCTTTCCTGTTGATCGTTGGGTCCAGTTGGTTGACCCAAGTAAGGACAGAGATCAATAAAAAAGCCAACCTTTTCATTTTTCTGTAGGATATCAAGGGGAGAAGAGAGAGATGATGTACAAGCCCGCTCTTCCTTCATGATTCTCAGAGGAATGCATAGCTATCTGAGCTTAGCATCCTCAAAGGAATGCATACCAACTGTTTGTAAAAATGCTCAAAGGTAAGTTTTTTTTTGATTTGATACATTCTGTTTTTTGTGAATACATTTTGTTTTTTATTCGTACATTTTGTTTTTGATTTGATGAAATGTAAGTTCTTTTTTTGAAATGCTCAAAGGCATCACATTGACGTTTTGTTTGAAGTATGAAATCAGTAAAAGTATATTATGCTAAATGCTAAGATGCTTCACCACATGCTCATGAAAATTTAGGAATTTTAAGAGTACAGATGGTGAGGAAGCTTGAGAAATTATGACGGTTGCATCATAATTTTCAACACCACGTTTGAAAGAGGTGAGGAAGCTTGGGAATTTTAGGAATTTTGTTTAGTCTTAATGGGGTTCTATTAAAAAATGTATACTTTTCAATTTGCAGGTGGTTTTGACGTTGATGCATTTGGGCTGCCCCTCTATTCTCTCCCTCTAAACCCTCTTATATCTGTATATCTTCTCCACTGTCCCCCCTTTTGTCCATGTGCTCTTTTGGCTAATTGTTGTTTAGTTCTTAAATAGTTTTTCTAATGCAGTGCTAGAGCCTGAACAAACTAAAGATGGCTGAGATGAAGTCGAACCATAAACAAACTGAAGCCGGAGTGTTGGATTTGCCGTTAAAGAAAAGGTTCTTTACTTTCTTTTTTCATCTTTGATTTTATTTTTCAAGAACTACTCTTGACATGGAATTACTTCATTTTTTTTTCTTATTCTCATTTTGCAGAAAATTGGTTCCCAATTTGGCGATTTTGTTTTCATCATAGGCGAATTGGGATATCAAATTTTTATTGTGAACCGGGTTTGATGAAAACAATTTGGATGGAAATAATACATGCAGGTCATATTCTTCCCTAACAAATGTGCATCATGATTAGATATAATATTAAGTTTGCCTTTAGTATTTGGCATGATACTACAGGTCATATTTTGCAAAGAAAATATGGAAACTTTACATGTCTCTGTTTTCTCTCAGACACCATAGAGAGGCTAGATGCATACAACATGATCTCTTTGTATTTCTGCATGGATACAAATAAAAATTTACCAAGAGGTGACATTCATAAAGAATTTGACTTAAGAGCTGAAAAAGAATTTTGGGTAGAGATACGAAGGGGATTGGTATACCTTCTGGCCTGACATTTCTTTTTTTTTCATTTCTGTTTTTTATACATCGAGGCATTCAATTTGAATGCTTTTACTACTACTTTCCTCATGTATTTATCAGCAGGTTGATAAGGATCCATGCTTGAGGAAGCAAGCATTACATATTCTTAAAGTATCATCGAGTAAGTATTATTCTTACGATAACTGCAATGGTTGTTTCTCTTCCTGTGACTCAAAATTTATTTCATCTACATCAGATAAGTATGCTAATTCATGTAATGGGACCCAATCACATACTAATATCATAAAGAGAGATAAGTTGGCAGAGAAGGAAGCCAAATCCATGGGTGTTGGACTAGGATGCCATCTGGATGATGGTCATTTGAGTAGTCAATAAAGATGGAAAGTCTTTCTACTATTATATGAGATACTTGAAGAGTATGGCACATATTTAGTTGAGGCTGCCATCAGGTTAATTTATGGGCTTTAAATTGAAATCTTAAGCATTTCTTTGTTACTTTGGTAGAAATATACTGGATATGAAGGTGTTCCATGAAGTTTGTTCATAAAATTAATATGCAGTTTAAACAAAAAACTAACTTCTGTTTTTTGTTGTGTCCTTACAACGTTGGGGGGAAATTTAAATCAAGTTTTGTTTTTTTGTTGTGTACTCAAAATGTTGGGTGGGGGAAGCCACATTTTGGGGGAATATTTAAGTTTTTTTTGGGGGGGGCTCAATTTTTTTTGGGGGGGGGGGGGGTGATTTTTAATATTTATGTGTAAACCAATAATCCATTTGATTAAAAGTTTGACAGAGCTGAGATCTGTTTGTGTACTTTTTGTGTAATCAATTTTTGTTCAACAAAAAATTCATTTTGCATACTAACATTTTAAGTTGTATTGAGACATTCTTGATGAAATTCTAGCTTTATCTCCATATTCTAGCCTATATAAGCAAGCACTATAAAAAATGAAGATTGGATGCTAATATCCAGGAAGAAAAAAATTTTCACTCTCCCTAGATACAAAATGGACCTTGGATACCAATATCCATCATCCAAGAGCATAATAAATTTTTTGTTCTCTCCTGGAGCTTGACTGCAATATGTTTTTGCTGGTTTACAATATCCAGGAAGATAACTATGTGGAGGGTTGTGTGTGCATGTTTAAGAAGTGGATGGTTTACAATATCCATGAAGATAATATGTGAAACCCATTGGAAATAAAATATGTGGATTGTGAAAACAATTTCCTGGAAATATTGATTACCATGGATTGTGGATATTATTTACAGGAATATGTATGGTTTACAACAAACATATGAACCTGTAAACATATGAAAATTTGTTGTCATTGTGAACACAATAATTGATTACTACACCCACGCTATTTGACAATGTTTTAACTGCATACATTTTCACTCATATAAATGCATGTCCTTATATATGCTTTCTAATCGGTGGTATCAAGTGCTGGGTATAAGAAGTGTGTGATATAGGAACCTTTCATCAACGCATGTAATTTGCTCACGGATTTAATCTTGAGTGGCTCACGACTCAAGCGCAGATGAGGAGAAAGCTGTTCATCCCATTATTCTCAAAAAATTTATACATGCATCCTAAATTGAATCCAGAGTGTACATGCATCCTGAAGGTAGGCCACTAATGTAAGCGGTTTTCTCACACAAATCTTTGATGTTCAATGTCACACCAATGTATGTTCCAAGCAACACACATCTCCGACTCATCCAGTGTAGGATTTGCACAAACATTAACCTCCATATTGCAGCACATTATCCCACTATTGCTCCTAAATTCTTTATTTGTTTGCTGATTATACAACATATATCAAATTATCTATCATATTATTCCCATTTTGCTTTTTTTACCATGACAATTTTTTCCAACAGCAAAGTGCTCTAAGTCTAAGTGGTGATCAGGATAAAAACAGCCGACTTCATCAGAATTTTCTAACTACTACCCATCACTACAATAACTTGACATTCTCCAAATTAATCTGGAACATGAACTATTTCAAATACATCAGCATATTCACAGAAGAGAATATTAGAATCGAAGATATAACTCTTTTTTTTCTTTTGCGAGACTGTAGTCCTATTTGCTACTGTCCAGCTAATATGTGACAAATGTCTAAAACTTATCAAAATACGGATTGGTTTTATCAGATATGGTTGTCAATATATAATGTATGTATCCTTATCCATGTCTATTAAAGGAAAACAAATATGAATGTGGTAAAAACTAAATCCAATCTGTGTATCCGATACGAGTGCTCTGACTTAAAACACTTGACAGATATTTTTCTTAGGTTCCAAAGATGCTAACTCTTAAACTAAGCAACTTGCCATCTTCTGTCATGTATTTCGTTTGTGCCTACTTAATGCATAGACAAAAAACCTAAAACAACTCAATTTATTGATTTTCACCACTCTATGTGATGCAGATCGACTTGAAGCAAGTGGATAATTAATTTGCATTTCCCACCAGGCATGCATGCACTCCCCAAAAAACATGTGAACACGCACCTACGAATAATTGGTATTATGTGCCATATGAGAAAGTTTTCTCATATAGTAGCCAAAAAGTCATCTCTCCACTCCTTTGTTCATCTTCATATCTTAAAACATATGTGCATAAAAAATCATATGAGTTTGTATTATTTGTGCTTGCATCGAATGGTTGATTGGAATTTTAATGATCTTTCCAGTAATAGAACAATTTTTTCCACCCTTATCCACTATTAACGACAGTGCAAATCACAAAACAGAGGTACAAATATATTTTGAAATTCTCATTATTTGTGCTTGAAGTGGTTGGAATTTTAACAATTTTTCCAATAATAGAGTATTTTCATCCCAAAATTCCCAATTAAAGGCATTGCAAATCACAAAGCCTTTGGTGTATCTATATTTTAATACATGAAGATCATCTTAAATGGTCCCGACCTCCAAAATAATAGTAAAGACTCTCACGCATGTGTATAAAAAGAGACACTGGCTCTGTAGGAAGAATTTGGATGCAATTTTTTTAGTATTGGATATTGATGATATGGCATCCAATCTGAATATCTGCTCCATTAAAGTTGGTCTCATCATTTGGAGTGAGCAATACCCCAATATTAAATATATGGGTGTTGTAAAGAAAGACATAGGTGCACCCAATGTTATTCTTTTACACATCAACTTGGAGGTTTCGTTAAATCCTTTTTAATGAAAAGATCAGGATAATCTACTCACCCCTTTTCTTACTTGAATACATTACACACAACATGATTGCATGATCAGCATTTGACATAAGTCTGTTCATATTGAAGTAGAGATGTAACCACATTACAGGTCCCGAAAAAAAATCTCAAAATGTGTGAATATCTTGCATGGTATAGTTGGCATGTCATAAATCAAAAGACTAATCACTAAACATGTATATGGAAGGGAAGCCGATAATAGGTATTAGCCTCATTCATTCAAAAAAAATGATTATATTAAAAAGTAGAAATTATAATGTGTGTATGCACGCATCTGTAAATTGAAATATGGACAAAGCCCCTTGATTTGTTTACTAAACGACTTGCTTCGGATAAATGCATGCATGATCATACTCCCACTGTTAGAGCTCACAGCATTTGCATTTTAATATTGAACCTTTCTGAAAGTATAACCTGCTTTTGGTTGTCTATTTCTATTTTAAGCCACCCCAATATTTAATCTCTTGGCTTACTTTTTTTTGTCTCGAGGAAACATGAATAGTTGGCATCTACACTTGAATCACTCATTAGAAAGCTGTGAGGACATAATGGCTTGCGGTAAAAGTTGGTAAATTGCCACCTTCAAGTTGATCATGAACCACTATCCCTGATGGTGGCTGTGCTAAGTTGGTTGGTTTGACAGCTACACTGCAACTACGAGATTGAGGAATGATCATGCATAGGGTAGACAAGTAACACCATATATGTGTGTGATCAGGATGCTGATAGGATTTTGAAGGAGGAGCCAATGACAAAAAACTATGTTTCCCCATGTTTGAAGGACAAGCAATGGTCATTTCCCCCATGTTTCCACAAGAGCTTCCCATCCTGTTTTGCATCCTGTTTCGCAATGTAGGCATCCTGTTTCGCATCCTGTTTTTTTTGTGTTTTTCTTTCTTCATACCGATCTGTTTGCTGGCATGCAGGTTTTTAATTTGCTGTCAACAACTTAATTTCTGGCGGGAAGCTCACAGAAAGCAAATGTTTGAATCCGCATCCTGTATGCTAGCTCGCAGCAACGTAGCATCCCATCCTGTTTGCATCCTTTTTCTTGCAACCTAAAAAAATGTTTGCCTCCACGCTGAATCTGCATCCCTAGCCTTGGTTTGTCTCAGGTTGGATTTCTCAATTAAAAGTCTGAGGTTGGGTTTCTCTATTAAGCCAGGCGTTGAGCAATCGCAAAAGTCTCAGGTTGGATTTCTCATTTAAGAGCAAGGCATTGATTTCTTAATTTTTAATTTTACAGATTTCTCACCTCAAGTTTAATCGGTTCTTTGTATCCTAATTTCATTGGCCATGAAATTTCCAAAGCAAGAACCATTGTCTCCTTTCCATTAGCATTTCAATCACTGTACTATTGGGATGGAGTAGAAAAGGAACTAACTGATGTCTTATCAATTCAACCTTTTTCCTTTTTTGTGTGCAGTCTTCACCCTTGAGAATCTCAATTTTTAAGAAGGCTGTAAAGAATTAAAAAGGAACAAAACAAGGACAATTCTGAATGCAAATAAATGAATTCTAAAAGAATATTAATTGTTTTATGCACAATCATTTATTTAAGCAGCATGAAGGGGAAAGATATATTTTCTAGGTATACGATATGTTAACAATCATTTATTTAAGCAAATCATCGATTAATTTTGTTATGCACAATCATTCATATGGTTAAAATTAAGTAAACTTAAAGAGGGGAAATATATATTTGCTAGGTATACGATATGTTAACAATGTTCTTGATGGTTTTTAAGTCATCTTTTATTCATTTGTTAAGAGGATTGAACATGGGAAATCATCATGTGAGAGATAACAAGTATTTGAACAGAGTCAATTCCCTTTTGTCAATCAAAATTTTAAGGCCTTTGTTTCATATAAGCACAGAATTTATCAATTGATTGCAATATGATGCTTAGCTATTCTGGTCCATTAAAATATGTTCACAAATTCCCTTTCCTTGAGCAGAATTTCATAGATAGCAGAAAAGAACTATTTCACACCATAATTCTGCCATTTCAGGAGAGCAGAGGGATATGACATGTATCATGATTTTTGTCATAATTTTTGACGTTTTATCATTTTTCTGATTTTTCTCATTTAGGGTGGATGAATCAAGAACCTTGGTGATTAGAAGGCGACAATGAATCAAGAACCTCGGTGCCCCGATCCATTTCAGGAAAAGGCTCCATGTGTTGCTAAGGCCGAGAAGCTGAAGGCTGAGTACCTCAAAAATGTGGCCACATACGGTAGAGGGGAGCTAAATGTATAGACATATTGCATCACCCATCTCTTTTTATTTGTATAGAAAATATCATGATATGTTTTTTGTTTGCTTGGGAGTAGAATGGTGGAGCTAATGGTGCTAAAATGGGGGGAGAGGACTTTGACAAGTCTAAGTCAGAGGTGATTGATGAGGAAGATGAGGTAAATAAATAATATTTCTATCCAACTGTTAGGATTTGAGTTCCTGGCTTGCATATTATGAGTACCACAGCTCAGATTTATTTGAAAAATCAAGGAATTACCTTCATTATAAATTTCTACTTTCTTTTGTTAATAAATGCCTCAGCAATAATAATTAGTTGAAAATATTGCTTTAATCCAAATATTTTTCTTATCTTATCATATTTCTTATGATAGGATCGAGAAAGAGAGGAGAGAAGAAGGATGCAATAAATCAAGAATCTCGATGCCCCGATTTTTGGATTGAGACCTCCGATTCTATCGCTCAAGTCTACAGATTCGATGCAGACTATTGCCTCTTCGGATGTTTCCCTCCATAATATTTTTCATTTGTTTTATAATTTTTCTCCAGTTTTTCTGAATTTATTCCAACTTAAAGCAGTGAGATATAAGAGCCCATTAAAACTGAGCAGGTGTTAATAGAAATGGGGGGTTTTGGGGGCAGTTTGGTTATTTTGATTAAAATTTGGTGGTTTGATTAATTTTTTTCCATCTATTCAACTTGGTAATCTCTCTTATTCAACGTGTTTGTTATTTATTGAAATTTACATAAATTTACAATACAAAACATCTTGAAATTCCAAGCTCCTCAAGATGACTGAGGTTCTTAGACAGAGTTTGAAATAATTCATCAGATATGAGTCTGCAACCAAGAAGTTCACATTTCTCAATTCGTGGCAGCCTGAAGTAATTGCTCCCAATCTGTTGTCTGTTATTTTTCTACAACATGAAACATCCAATGTTAAGGAGGGGAAGATCATTTCCAAGTGTAATCAGTATTTACACAATTCTTTTCGGGAGGTTTAGTTTTTCCACAATTTACTTTGGAATGTGTTGATGAGTATTTACATCTGTTGTACCTCATAGAATGACAATGAATTTGTGAATTCACTCATGCAATCATGGAAAGAATTAGTAATGTAATGGATTCATTCTTCATAGTCAATTGAATTTTGGTCTGGTGCTTCGCACACGACATGTGTGGGAGCATACAAGTCGTCCACTGATCATCTTCACATCCATCAACATGTTGAGTACCGCTGCTCAAATTGGTGTTTTTTCGAGGGTGGATGGCGAAGGCAGCAGGAGGAGATGCCCCGGATCGGCCACCGGTGTTGGCATCCCACCGTAAGGGGAGGCGAGATTCGTCCTCGATTAACCAACATCATAGTTTTTGGGGCCATCATTAGGCTGACCCTTGATTTGATCGAAGAGATCATGAAAATTGAAACTCAGGTGGTCTATACAAAGATTAACTTCACTACCAACTCCACTATCACCACTAGAAATGTAAGTAAGAACTTTTGTTACTGTTATGGATTTTGTTTATTCGAAGTTTGGGAATAAGGTCTTAGGGCGATCATTCCAGCAGCATGATTAATATTATCATATTGGTGTTGTTTGCTTGCAAAATTTAGAACTTCGCCCTTTTAAGTTTATATGCGTGTTGGTGGCATGGGGTTAGTGCAGCATACACTGCCCAAAAAGCATAGAAGCATGCCAATCAAATGTGTCTTTTTCATCTCTTAACTATGTCATTTATGTGGTATTTTGTTGCTTTTTATGCTGGTTATTTGCTTAATCTTAGTTAGAACTTGAGAGACTACCAGAAGAAAAAAAGGCATCATGTGGTGATTGAAAAATTCATTCTTGAATCTCTTACTATTTATTTTATTGAGTTGAAGTTTGGGAGTTGGTTTTGGCATGATGGAGAATGTTTAAACTTTCACATAAATAAAGCTGTCATCTTGGCATACTCTGCTTATAGAAATTAGAACTACCCTTTGTTCATGATCTGCGAATTATTCGAATTGTTCACTTCTCAATAACTCCCAACACATATCACATTGTCCATACCATGACAAACACCATTGTATATGGTCATCTCCAACATCCTGGAGTCATGTGCAACCAAAAATAAATACTTTCTTTGTTAACTGGTTAAAACCTATGATATATAGCATCAGGGTTGTTCTTTATATGGAACAACATTAAAGCTTAGGCTTTTGTAGCATAATATTTAATTGAAAAGAACAAGCAGAATTTGGTAAAAACCTGACATAGTGCATAACATAGGCAGATGAGATGGAACACACAATGATTTAAAGAACTATCACGCCCTTGCAGTAAAGCACACATAATGTGCATTTTGTACTTTGTTAGACAATAACTTCCATTAGGAGTCTAACTGAATTTTTCATCAATGGTCCAACCGTTTAGTGAAATGTGGTTGAATATAAAGGAAAGGAAAGAATCCTTGCTCCCTTTGCATATCATAATATCTGTCATCTCATCCATAAGTCCATTTCCACAAAATTATTCGAATTGTTCGTTCTTTTCCTTGAATTGTGCATTGTTCTAAAGTTGCTATCTTTTGTATTGCCATTCTTTTTAATTTTAATTTAATTTATATAGCCACTAGGGAGCATTGTTCTAAAGTTCAGCGTCAAAGACGTCCGCACCGAATTTGTTGTTCTGCGGCGAAGGCATCCATGCCGAAGACGCCCGTGCCGCTAAATATTTTTAAACTAATTTGTTGTTATTTTAAATTTTGTCTGTGGAAATAATTTTTTGGGGAACAGATTTCGCGGGGAAAAATCTTAAATGAACCGTGCCCTCGGGCACGGGTTATGACTAGTATATCTATATTGCATGAGAATACTCACATATATATACAGACTAATATGTACACACATGCTAGTACACTTATACACATGGACACATGTATCAATGTCGTACATAGCAATAAGTAGAAACATGTATAGATACACCCAAGTCATTAATATACACACCAATATTTATACACTTGTTCACTCAACACATATGTGCTTACATAAAGATTCACACAAGTATATGATCAAAGACATATGCCATTACATGGATACATATAGGTATATCTAAATACATACATCTCTATAGGTAATCACACACTCCTTATATTTATATATATCTACATACATACATGTTCACACGATATTTAAACACACCATACTCATAAGTCACAGAGTTAGCATACTTATACATACATACATAAGTAGGTAAATCCAATTATTGATGCATTTATGGTAAATAATCATACACCAATAATGATACACATTGATATGATGCACCTCATATCAAGTGGGTAAGCATACGCAAATATATCACTTAAGCACATAAGTATGAACACTAACAATTATATAGACAAATATATATGATAGTTCGAACGCTAGGATGTACACAGTATATAAATGCACAGGATGTACACAGTTCGAATATATATGCTAGTTTTGATCACTCCTTATTTTACACCCTTTTCCCGCATGTTTGCATGCCATTTTGATCGCCCAAATCATGTTTTTCACGATATATCGACGATATTGCGATGCTTTTCACGATTTGTTGTTTTTGTCGCATTTCAGGTGATTTGGCGCGATTAGGAGTGATCTCGAGATGCGTGTAATCTAGACGGCCACCGACGACCTCCCCGAGGGGTATTTTGCTGTTGGAGAGGAGCGGAAGAAGAATGGACGTCGCCGGAGCGACGAGGAGGCCAAAACGACCAGTTTGGGCATTTTTTGTGTCCCACTCGGCCGAGTGGAGGAGCCACTCGGCCGACCAGCGAGACACTGCTCGGCCGACCCGTTCAGACACGACTTCCATGTGTACTCGGCCGAGCGACGGAGACCACATCGGCCGAGTGACGATACCACGTCCGCCCGAGTGAAGCCCAGACGAAGGCCCTCAAAAAGACCGAAGTTACTGTTTTTCGGCCATCTGAGCTTCAGAAGACCCACTCGGCCGAGTGGCAAATCCCGTCCGCCCGAGTGAAGTGAAGCCATCGGCCGAGTGACGACAACTCACTCGGCCGAGCCACCCCCGAACTGAAGACCCCTGAAGTCCCCGACTTACTGGAAAATTGACAGGGTTTTCACTCGGCCGAGCGACTTTTGTCACTCGACCGAGTGCGATGCGCTGCCTGTAGCGAAATTTGCGGAAAACAGGCTGTGCAGGGGTGTTTTGGTCAGGATTTTTAGACGATTTTTGGGGCTATTTAAGCTCTGTTTTTACCCTAGTTTTGGGAGCCACCTCTCAGATTTTTTGCAGCTTTTTGAGTCTACTTTTTAGTTTTATTAATTGTGATTGGTGAAGAGAAAAACTTGGATTTTTGTTGGGTTGATTGAAGATCTACATTGGTTTGCACTTCTCTTCCACAAAAACTCTATTTTTATTGTTTATATCATAGTTGTGATGAATTCCATTGTCTATTTCTTTGCCAATTATTGTGCTATTGCTATGATTAGTGAGTAGTCTCCACGTCTTGGGGCGTGGGGATGAACCCTACAAGCCCAATTTCGTATTTGTGTTGAATTGGTAGGAATTGAGCTAGGATTGTTATTAGGGATTAGATTGGGATCGAATTACTACGGATAGCTAGGTATTCACATCAATTGGGATTTGCAAGAGATTGGATCCCAATTCGATGGGAAGCCCTAGAAATCCGAATTGGGTTGGAGTCGGATTTTCGAAGTATCGGTTTGCAAGAAATTGGACCGATGCTAGGATCTCCGGTTGCAATTCCGTGCCGATACCCGTTTGCAAGAGATTGGACGGGTAGGAACTATCCTAATCTAGATTGTGGACCGAGTTTGCAAGAGATTGGGCTCGGTGCGCAATTGGACGATGATGTTGATCCTAATGCCAGCTTCCCTAGGCTAGGGTTTGCAAGAGATTGGACCCAAACCCAGGATAGCTATAGACCGGCAACAGCGCGAGAGCGTGAGCCTGGTTCCACATTTATTTGCAACTAGTTCATCCGAATTCTCATCCTAGCGATTTCGATACCGGCGAACCACAATTGTGAAATACGGTGAGTAGTGGGGATTCCCCATTCCCTAGGCGTTCTCTATTTGATTTGATATTTTGCACTTTTGTCTGACGATTGTGACAGGATCGCCCAAGGCAATTATCCCTCTGAATAGCCAGGTTGATTAGGAGCAAGCACGGTCATTCGTCCTCCCTGTGTTCGATACCCGCTCGCCGCTATACCGTGCGCTTGCGGTAAAACTACAACCGTCGCCTCGGGACGTGTACGCCGGGGCGCGACCAAGTTTTTGGCGCCGTTGCCGGGGAGGCGATTGCGTTTGATTATTTTTCACCCTAGCTATTCTTTTTCTTTTTATTATTATCATTATTTTTATTTCTTATTTCTTGCCTAACCCTTCCACGGTATTAATCATTTCTTTGAAACTCTGTTTCCCCTGTGCATGAACACGAGATCTACGACGGACCCAGAAGACTTATTATTTGATCCCGAGATCGAACGTACCGCGCGGAGACTTAGAGCGGAAAAGAGACAAGATCCGGAAGGGAGGTATATGACCAACCCGGAAACTCCTGAAGAATTGGCGGCAAGGATGGCAAGGATAATCTCGATTCGAGATAGGCTTCGGCCTAAGACTTCTTCTACCACCTCGTCCATTGCCATGCCGGGGTTGGCGGCCGACAAGAACTTCGAGCTAAATACTGGATTGGTGGTGTTGATGCAACAAGACCCGTTCCATGGGAACGCACATGAGAACCCCCACTACCACATCCAACTATTCTTGTCAAAGTGCGCCACATTCCAGATGCCGGGGGTCTCCAACGACGCTATCAGACTGCGCCTCTTCCCCTTCACGCTTAAGGACAAGGCACTCTATTGGTTGAGGACGCAGGCTGACGGAGTCTTCACTACTTGGGACGAGTTGGCGAGCACATTTATTGACAAATTCTATCCACCATCCAAGACGGTGAAGATCCGGAGCGCTCTCATGTCCTTCAAGCAAGGACCACAGGAGACGCTCTATGAAGCTTGGGAGCGATTTAAGGATTTGCAGCACCAATGCCCGCACCACAGTATAGAGGACTGGGAGCTAGTTCATAGCTTCTACAACGGTCTCCAACCGGGGACCAAACAAATTATTGATGCCGCGGCGAATGGTGCAATCTTGTCAAAGACTCCCGAGGAAGCTACGGCCCTAATTGAGGAGATGGCCTCAAATAACCAACAGTGGGGCGATGAGCGAGGACACTCCACATCCTCCTTAAAGCCAACTAGCATCTACGAGGCGAAGGCCGTAGCGGAGCTCACGAGCAAATTTGATTCTCTCCACAAGGTGGTGGAGAGATTGGAGAAATATATCACGGAGCCCCAAGGAAGCCCATCCACCTCCGCACCGACCAACCAAATGTGTGATTGGCAAGACCAATCTCAAGTCATGTACTCAGGAGGAGAGCAAGGAGAAGGATCCTTGGAGCAAATACAATATGTTGCGGGGAACCAAGGGTATTGGTCCAATCCGGCCGCAAGAAATCATCCGGGATTCTCCTACGCCAACAATGAAGGAGCCTTGAACCCGCCACAACCACCGCCTCAACAAGCTCGACCACCACCACCCCAACAACAAAACTATCCACCGAGGGGGCCTCCGCAACAAAACTTTCCACCGAAGCAACAAGTCCCACCGTATAGGCCTCCCGGATACAACCAAGGGTGGAGGAATCAAAATCAAAACCCTCCACAAGCTCCTCAACGAACCGACTTCGAATCTAGAGTGGAGGCGTTCATGGTCGAGCAAAATAAGGTGAATGCTACTTTGAAGGCGGGGCAAGAATCTCTCAATACCGTAGTGGCTCAAATATCGGAGCAATTAGCGTTGCTCAACCGGAACACTCAAAGATTGCCGGCGCAACCGGAGCAAAACCCACGGGGCAACACGGGCCACATCAACGCCGTAGTTGCCGTCACTACTAGAGGCGGGAAGGACACCACCCCCGCCATGATTCCTATTGAGGAGGCCGTGGAGGAAAGCTTGGAGCCGGTTGAGCCGGTAGTTGAGGTTGATAAGGAGAAGGAGCCACAAGACAAGGAGAAATCTAGGGCAGAGCGATTAATTGAGGAAATGCGCTTCATGCCACCGGTCCCATTCCCCCAAAGACTAGCGAAAGCAAAAATGGAGAAAAGGCTAGCGAAATTCCTCGAGTATCTAAGGGGAGTTAGCCTCAATATTCCCTTCCTCGACGCCATCGTCGAGATCCCCACGTATGCTAAATTTTTGAAGGACTTGATTTCGGGGAGGAAAAGGAAGGAGAAGATAATGCTAGCCGAGGAGGGCTCTTGGTTCACCAAGAGAGAGAAGGAGCCGGCAAAATTTAAAGATCCGGGGAGTTTTCGGATTCCTTGCACTTTGGGTGGCGTGCCTCTTCAAAAGGCGTTGGTCGACCTTGGGGCTAGTGTGAGTCTCATGCCCCTCTCCATGTTCTTAAAGCTTAACACCGGGACAAAGTTGAAGCCCACCGACATGCGCATTCAATTAGCCGATGGCCGGATAACAAGGCCGGTGGGGATCGCCGAGGACATCCCACTTCAAGTCCCGGGTGGAATATGCTTGCCATGTGACTTCGTCATCATGGACATTAAGGAGGAGGGAGACACCTCATTGATACTTGGACGCCCCTTCCTCGCCACCGCCGGAGTCATCGTCGACGTGCGCGAAGGAACACTTACTTTAAACGTCGGCAACATCGAGGTGGAGCTCCACATTCCTAAGGCAATGAAACACATGCCTTACCACGAGGAGCTTGATTACATGGATCTCCTTGATGAGGTGATAGAGGAGGCGATTCCTCACTCAATTGGTGCCCTTTTTGATGAAGAATTTGATGAAGGCCCGGATTTAGGCCAAGATGAAAAGATTGAAGACGATTCCCCCGACTTCTCCGCTGATGAAGATGAAGGCGACGCTGATGTCGCAAGGATTCGAGAGCTCTGCAAGCTCTCGAAATCAAAGTCTCCAAAGAAAGCTCCGCCGGTATGGAAATCGGCATCGCCGGCTAAGCCGTTGACCGGGGCAAATGCTAGCTTGGGGGAGCCTCCCCCCAACACTATTCGAGATAGGAGACCACCGCGGGAGAACGCTTCGCCGCCACGTCCGAATCCAAGCGCGCTCCCCGGAAAGTTTGACGGGTGCATCTCATATGCACCAAACATCCCGCATTGATTGAAAATTATAGGGGGTCGAGCTCACGACCTAAAACGAGCGCTTGTCGGGAGGCAACCCGACGGTTTTTGCTTTATTTTCGCTTTTTCTTTATTTTCTTTTTAGAAATTTTTAGTGTTTGAGTCATCCGATCAAAAATTTTGTGATAACGGGTCCTATTTTTCTTGACAGGAGAGGAGATAGGTAGATCATCATGAGGAGGTTGAACGAGACGATGAGGAGCGCCCTAAGAAGGCGTTCGACGCTTAGGAGGAGCATGAAATCGACTGGAGGAAGAAAGACGGAGTTTAGAGCCTAAACGAAGACAAACAGCAGAATGCAAGGCTCACTCGGCCGAGTATACTAGTCACTCGGCCGAGTACAGAAGTTCGTCCGGCCGAGCCGCTCACGAACAAGGGAAGTCTGCTGTACCCAACTCTCTGTCTATTTTCCTCATTTCATTATAACTGCTACTCGGCCGAGTATATATATTCACTCGGCCGAGTGAAACAGACACCCTCCTTGGGCGAGTC